>PVKB01000028.1:0-1200000 GCA_004027205.1 Ctenodactylus gundi
CCTGGAGTCACGTCATTCGGACTCATCATATGGCCTGAATGGCCTTTGCAAATCAGGAACCAACACCCCACCCAGATGTAGCCTAAAGGATATATAAACCGTGCCATTTTGGGGCTTGGGGTCTTCCTCTCATCAATGTTATAATAAACGATTGCTGCAGAAGGATCCTGATGCCCGCGTGCGTTCTTGCTGGCGAGACGATCGCGCGGGTTACATATAGACACTCTTGGCCAGGGCAGGGTATGGGAACAAAACGATAAGCATTATTAGTAAAGAAGAAAGCACAAAAGAAAGCTGAAAATAAGTATTTCCTCTAAGTTATATATCCTTATTTTGTAATACCAATATTTATATTCATTTGCATTTATTTCTTTCTGCTCCTGAAAGACCCCTAAATATTCAATTTTTCTCAACTGTGCTAAAGGGACTCAAGCAAAGCTTGTTTATTTTTTATTATTTCCTTCTTGAGTCATGATCTTGCTCTCTGTAGTCTGGATCGTTCAGTCCTGAATTCACTAGGTAGCCTAGGCAGGTCTCAAACTCGTGGCAATCTTTCTGCCTCAGGCTCCTTAGTGCTGAGATTACAGGCACGTGCAGTCACGTCCAGCTATTATGCAGTGATGGAGGATGACCCCTGGGCCCCAATGCTTTCTAGGCAAGTGCTCTAATCACTGAGATAAGCCCCGAGTCCCCCAAACTTGTTAACTTTTGTAAAAATATATTTTAGCCAGAATGTTTAAGCAGGAGCAGTGCAGTTTCAATGAATCCGATGGGGGTGGGAGGCTTCTTGATCAGTCACTCTTAGCCTATCCCTTGCAGTTGCTCTTTGGTCATTGATTATTTGGCGAGTACTAGCTGCCCCAGCATACAGTCATTCTTCTCCCAGCAACACCCCCTTGTTTTCTCATAGCACACCGTTCCTCTGCACTCTCTCATTACAGGTTTACCTGGGGATTCACCGCGTTCTCAGGTCAGAATACTTTGCACATAAGGGCGATGTCCTCAAAGAACTCTATTACTCCAGGTAAACAAGCTGGGTAAAGGTGATCATAAAACCTAAGCTTTGCCAAAGAGAACCAGAGTGAGCCCCAGATCTCCTTCATTATAGCTGATGACTCAGCTCTATGGAGCCTCGAACATACAGCAGCTACCGTGGTCACTGTGCAGTCTTCTCTGACCATAAACCTCGTCCAGGAGAAAGCACAGCCATCAACCTGGGACAGAGTCCAGCGAGCCTGATGTACTTAGATCCAGTTACACCTGAAATTAAGGTCCTGAACATTTCGATTGAGTGGTTCAGTGTGTCTTTTTTTTTTTTTTTTTGTCTCAAGCTAAACTCTTGGCCTAATCAATTCCACCTTTTACTTCTTTGGAAATAATCGTTTTATTACTTTAAATAAATGTCCTTGTATACACCCGTTGGCATTTCTTCTTTGTTCTTAGCTCTCACTGATGTTTGTCTCTTAACAAAATGCCAGTGAATAATGAAAGAATAAATAAGTAACTACTTCCTACATGAGGACTTTCTTGAGTTTTCTCCACTGGAAAAAATTTCCCATATCTTTAAATTTCCATGAGTTTCTGTGCCACTAACGCATCACTTTCGTGTGCTTTTAAAAACACTATTGTGCTTGAGCACAGTATCTGCTACATCTCAAACCCCAGAATAATTTCTTTTATGACCCTTGAAATTAGCAAAATAGATAAATATACTTAGCCTAAAATTCTTAGCTAACATTTTAAGGTTTCTTTGTATTTTTAATTTTATAAATTTTTAAAAATTTACAAATTTTATTTTTCATTTTAGTATTGAAGTTTCACAGATTTTTTTCTCTCAAGGAACATAACTGAATGTAAGTTTAAAATTCTCAGTCATAAATTTCTGGCTTTTAATGTTACTCTTACAGAGCTTCTTTCCTTGGCTTTGACTCTGAAATAGCTTTTAAATAACTTCCCAGGCTCTTTGAGAAAGCACAGTTTTGAACTCTGCCAGATATCACGGCCAAGTTGATTTCTAAAGGCAAGGAGACCAAAGCCAATTGCCCTAGACAAGCACATGGCAAAGTCAGGGGGAGAACATAAACTTTGGCAAAGGGCAGGTGGAAATTCGTAACTCAGATGGAATACACCAAAAGCTATCACAGGTTATGAGCAGAAATCAAATTAGAAAGTGGTAGAAGCAAAGAGTTACTTTATAATTAACTTAATTGCTATTTGATATATTATATATTATACCAGTTGATGTATACCAAAGAGATGCAAATTCCAGATAAATCTGAAACGTCTAAATGTAACCTGTAAACTAATTTTTTTTTCCTCTGACTTCATATTCAATGCTACAGAGTGTGTAACTGAGTATCTGTTGTATAGCTCTCACAACAATCCTCAGTTCTAGGCTTCATTACCTTCTTGATTTTAACCACAAGGAAACGAAAGCACAAGCTACTTATCATTTCTACATTATTTGTCTAAGTAGAATATAAAACTTGGACTAAAAAAGCGGTCTTTTAATACTAAAACTAATGTCTGAAAAGAAAGCTTCTATTTACAAATAAGCAATAATGCCTACTACAGTACACCCTTAATATATATTGTGTTGCCTGAGAACCTAAAAGAGGGAACTCTTACAAATCAATGTCTTCTCCAAATTAATAGTAAAGAAGTAAGAAAGGTGAGTGTGAGGCAAAGTTGGGTGGAGGAATAGAGGCTTAAACGGGTTTCTTCATCCTCTATGCCAAAATCTTCCAGTATTAAAGGATTGTGAATAAGTACTTATTCTATTCATTTTCTTCTTCCACATTTTCTTTTTGTCCTGATTGAGTAGACAGACCCTGGGGTGACTAGAACAGCTAGACAAGATTATATTGTATTGGACAAACTAGCTCATGTAAGAAAACCCTGGATTTCTTTTCCTTAAAGGAGGCATATTAAAGAAGAAAGAAAATACTCAAGGTTTCACATATTGACAACTTGAGAGATGAAATGAAGGAGCCCCGCAGTTGTGTGGTAATAACACTTTGCTGTTTTTAAACAAGGTGAGGTTTCTTATGGAACCTTTGAAACGACAAATATTCTGTTGAAATGAATCAGAACTATAATTCATGAGATTTAGCCTCTCCAAAACACAATAGAATCGAATTCTGTTGTGCTTCCAGTACGTACAGATGCTGAGTCATCTCTCTCTACCTGACAAGAACTTTTAACACATCTGTCTACCTGACATTTCAAATTTCTAATTTGCTTTGTGAGAAAAACAAAAACTCTTCTGACATACTGAGTAAACTGTGTAGGAAGGAAGAAATCTGTCTGCTTCCATTTGGGAGAAAGGAGTGAGTATGCTGATTTAGGACATGTGAATGAAAACACACATAGAGAGGTAGAAGAAAAGGAAGTAAAAAGAGAGAGAAACCATTTAAAGTTATCAGGAAAGGATGACAATACAACCATCAGCATCGATTTATAGTTAACATTTGCACATTGGCTTTGGCTGTCTAGATATTTATCCATATGGATGGCCTAGCTTCCCAGCTGGGTTGTGGCTTCCTCTCCACTCCAGCACCTAGCTAAAAGCCTTTCTCTACACTGACTGCCAAAAATTTTTGGCTTTCTGCATGTCATAAAGAACAAAATGAAGATCTGAAGGGGGAAAAATTATAAAGACAAGTATCTATTTTTCTTTCTTTTCTTTCTTTCTGTCTGTCTTTCTTTCTCTTTTCTTTTCTTTTCAAAACATTACTTGAACACAGGACCATCTCACAAGGAAAGGGAAGACAAGTAATTGCTTTGGGGAAGGTGAGGAGATGTTAGAGAAATGGTAATTGGCTCCTGGAAACAGAGGAAATTCATAAATTCTTTGAATAGCAGGATCTGTGAATAGCAACAAGACCTCAAGAAAATGGTAGGATAGAAAGCAATCTCGGGAGTTACCTGGGTCCAAATCATTCTGGACATCTGTCAGGTCAGCAGAAACCAGTGTGAATCAATGAAATGCCAGGAAGCCGCTGTATGTTGTTTTCACTTTGTGTTGCATTAGCATCTAAGGCTATGTTCCCTATCAGCCTGGTGATCTCTGGGTGGATTCATTTGAACCAAAAGTAACATATCTTGCACAAAAAATATTTATATAGCAGCTTCATGTTTCAGTTGTCCTCAACCTTTCATGATGCCAAAGGGGAAATAAACTTTCGTCATTAGGTCTATCTTTCTTATTTTTGGAAAAAATATAAGATGTATTTAAAAATATTTATCCTTACCACTTAGCATTCGGGTTTATTAGTTTTTCATTTCTTATACTAACTCTCCAAAAAAGCAGGGCATGGTGCCTGTCTTTAATCTCAGAACTGAGGAAGCTGAGATATTACTATTACGATTATGAAAGAACAGAAAATTTCTAAAACCATTCCTTTATAGAAGATAGAATTAGATAATATCAGAAAAACACCCCTTCTCCCTTCATTCCAGTCTTGTTAGTAGAGATCATGCCCAGTGTCTGTTTCATCAATTTTTTCTTTAATCCATACATACTGATGGCTAGCATATACCTAAGCACTGCACAAGAGTTGGGATATTATCTATCTGTAGCCATGTGACTCAGCCTCAATTTAGACAGGAGACAGAAAAAAGACAGCTGTAACCAGTAGCTGTTACAGGGGAATGGGCAGAACATAATTTGAGGGAACATAGGAGTGGCACCCTGGCTCATCTCTTAGTGGAGGGATTGGATCTCAGAAAAATTGATGTGTATGCTGAATCCAGACAGGTGACTGAGGTTGGTATTTGAGTAACGTATCTGCCCTGCACTACAAGATGTGTCATTTTCATGGGCCATTTCTGATTTCTTTTCTATAAACTTTGTTGGTATAATGTAGGTAAGGAGTGCTCATTTTCATGTCTCTTCTTAAAAATCTTTGTAAAAAATGCAATTTAATTTTTAGTGAAAAAAATCTGCACCAATTGTTACCTGCATATGCAAAAACACTACTCTTCCTGTTAATGGCTTCCTCTTATCAAAACTGAAATGAAACGATGTCTTGGTGATGTTTCATTTTTGTTTACTTTCCTTTCTATTGTTTCCATAACCTCCTGTCTTATCCAATATGCACCAATTTGATGTTTCATGAACTGTTTTTTAATACTAAATGGTAAAGCAAACAATAAGTATATAACAGAACATCATACTTGCCCTGTGTGGCCAACATCTTTTGAGCATCTCTCAAAGTAAGTAATTATTTTGTCCTTTTTCATAAATGACAATACTTCCAACTGAAAGTCATTGAGAAATGAGGACATTTACAATGCTTATTCCCTATTCTAACCCATACTTCTTCTTCCAAATGATTTCACGTGAAGTATTTTAGGAGAATTCAGTATCTTTCAGAATTATAATGCTTAGTAATAAAAGCTTCATCTCCACCTAGAGAAGACTATTGTCATAAGACTTCCACCATTTATCAGAAAAAGGGCATACAGTGAAGAATGAATGACCTTATTCTTTGAATGCTTGCTTACTCTAGGTGCCAGGACAGAGCAACAATTTATTTATTTATTTCAGTAGTCAATATTTATTTATTTATACAGTAGTCAGTGGAAGAGATAGAGATGCAGGCAATATATGGGCCACCAGAAACAACTTTCAGAATAACCTTTCAAAAATGGTACAAAAGGAGAGCTTACTTCTGTCATCAGAGGGTTCTGGAGCTTCACACAAACGTTATGCCAATTGCCAGCTAATCACACTCTGAAAACTGTGATTAGGGTATTGCCAGAACATGTTGCGGCTGCAATCTGAGAATGAGGAAGCCATGGAATTGCCAGGCCTGCAGATGTTGTACCACCAAGTGTCAAGTTCATTGTGCTTTTCTCCACACACACTATTCCAAGGTCAAACTTCAAGAAAAGTTGCGTTTGTTGACATCTATATTTCTATATTCATGTTCATTCTAACTAGGATGTTTGGAAAAGGTGTGTTTATTTATTTATTTATTTATTTATTTATTTATTTATTTATTTTGTCTTTCACTTCTGCCTACAATACAACCTCTAGGAAAGGGTCCAAACGTACAATGAGCTAGTCATATGGAACAGTCTCTATCCAGTTGGTTAAAGCTCCCAATGTAGTGTCTTTCTTATATCAAATGAGATACCACCGATGGGGTCTTTTTAACAACACTTGTGATGTTGACCCACATCTTTAGGTTTAAGATTCCTCTGAGAGTTAAGTAGGCAGTATACAAAGGTAATACCTACCAAAGAGCAAGACACACACACAGAGAGATATATTCTTTACTGATAGGTATTATTATCATAGATAATCTATGTAGTCTTAGATTGGAATGATTATGTACAAAAGTATTATGAAAATAAGTTAATGGTGATGAACTTTATGATCATATTTGAGAAGTTGAGATTGGACATTGAAGATGTCTGTTATTATCACACTGAACTCAAAGGGGAGAAAAATGAGTTGCAGTTTTATTCAGATCTTGCTGCTTGTTCAACAGCTAAGTCATGTTTGTGTTGGATTTAGAGGCAAGGAAAGAGCAGCCTGCTATTTGAAGTACATAATTATGCACAATCTTCTTCCCGGAGGAAAGAGCCATCAGAGCTAAGTCTTTTAGTCAAGAAGCATCTTTGATTCACAAATGCTGTGAGCATCCTTAATGTCCCATGACTATTACCTAGAGCAGTTTTAGCCTTAGAAGCAGAAAGGGGGAAGGGATGAACATTTATGTCTTTAGTACATATCATGAGTTGATCTGTTATGACACTTATTGGTAGTCACAAAATGAAAGAATAACTTGGGCATAGTGTCTTGGAATCATTTTCATTTTATTCTTCAAATTTAATTTTTTCCAGTGAAGAAATAGCTATCAAAAGATTAACTTTTATTAGAATTTTAATTAAGCTCTCTTGATATTTCTCTTTTTCTTGAAGAATTCATTTATGAACATTTTCACATTTCCAACTTTGATTACCTAAAGGCAAATTTGGTACAAAAAAGTATAACAGAGAGGCAGCCAGATGTCAAAGTGTCTAAAGTGGGCTTCCTCTACGTAACAGAAGTAGAATACGTTTAGTAGTCAATGTCAATATCTCAAGTATAAGAAATATTTGGCAGTGGCACAGGCCACTTAATTTCATGTCACACAATTCAGGCAAGGAAAGATAAAGGAGGGAGGAACAAACACTTTGTCTCCAGACAAAATGGTGACACAGATGAAGTCTATACTGGATGCCATCCTACCTCTACCGCCAGCTCTCTCTTTTCCGCCTTCTCTGAAACTAAGTGATTTAGAGCCTACTTCAGGAGTCCTTATTTCAGATAAAATATTTACCTTCCTCTAAGAATCAATGAATGATTCAGCAAGCATCAAGAACCAAAGATCAAAATACACACAAATAAAATTTGCTATAGGACCAATTTCCCAAAAACTTGTAGTTCATTGGAGCAATAAAAGTAGAGTTGAGTAAGAGAGGAACACCTAGGAACAAAAAAGGAAGAATAATCAAGATACGATACGTAAAAAGCTAAGGGAGAAGTTCACAGAAAAAGTGTGCAAAAATATATTAAAGATTTTTAGGTTTGGTGACTTCAATATAACTATGCCAGGAAATTTGAATTAAGTTATTTCTGGATTGAATTAATTCATTCATAAAGAAGTACTACAGAGGGTAATTGGAAAATTATGTGGGATTTAAGGATATGAGAAAAGGAAAGATAATTAAACAATTTTAGTAGTAATTCTGAAGGAAGAAATAATACAGAATCTTTAGAGATGGCAATACTTTTCTCAAATGTTCAGGTATAGAGACCAAAGGGAAAAGCCCACTTCTTATTAGCAATTGGTTTACATCATCATCAAATATGTTTTTTTTTTTAAAGAGAATGTATAATCTTTTATAATTTGGAAAATACCCTTTTCCTGTAGAGACAGATCTTGGACTGGAGGCCTCAGCTGTCTCAAAGGCTCATTAGATGGCTTTAATGAGTGGCACCACCTTGGAAAAAACCAGGGCCCTGAAATGAAGATGAAAAGACAACAAAGAGTGGACTCACTCTTACCTGGAGGCAGGCAAATCAAAGCCCTCACACCTAAAAAGAGTAAAAAAAAAAAAAAAAAAAAATCACTTCAAAGCAATTTTTTTTTTTTTTTTTTTTTTTTTGCTCATCCCTGACTAACTCAACTGAACAAGATATTCCAACAGGCTTGCTGTTCTTTTCTGTCTCTGGGGAAGCAGGACAGCACATGAAGGTAGCAGATACCTATTATTTTCTTCTTGAGAACTTGTTTCAAGGTTCTAGCAGGGGAGTGCAGCTACTCATATACCCTTGACTGCTGAGTCGCCCTCCTCCTCCTCAACAAGAGCACAGCTTCCGTAGGGACACAGGAGCTGTGAAGGAGTTAGGGAACACCCACCTAGCTAGCCAGATCAGCCTAACCAACCCTGGAGATCAATGGAGTGACAAATGTCACAGCCAGCTCGCCCTCACATCTTTATTTTCTTCTTATAAACCTTCCTTTCCCCTTCTTCTGGTAACAGGTAATTTCCTTTGAGACTCTTTTTTCCCACAGGTGGATGTAGAAGGTTGTATGTGGGAACCTGAAAGCCAATAAGCTTTTCAGACTCATCTCTTCAGAGCAAGAGGTCTGATTTTTAACAGAAAGAAAACAAAGATTATAAATTTTCTTAACTGCATAGGGCTGAAACTGCACTATGGTCACAATGTAAGAGAGAGTAAGGCCAACACCGAGAGGGTGGGAGAAGGAGGGGAAAGAAGATAAAATTATATTCTCCCTGACATTGTTTAATCTGGAAATCTGCGCTCCTGGGTCTGTACTTCTGAGTTACATGGACTGTAACATTTTCTTTGTCTAAGTTAGTCGTGGTTGAGTTTCTGTCCCTGGTTATTGAGTCTTGAACACAGTAGGTTCTGGAACAATGCATTTAGGTCAGAGACCAAGAAGTCTTTAAAACCACAGTGTGTTCTTTTTCATGGCTATACACAGTATTCGTGAAATAGCATGAAGATGTTCAGAGGATCATCCTACGTCAATTACAGAGACAAGAATAAAAACTACCATGTGAGCATCAACTAGATTGTTCCTCTCCTTCGTGAATGCCCGAAGTAAGTGGGCAAGCTGTGCTAAGATGACTGCAAGGAAATTCTATTTTCATTTTTCCAATGAACCAATCATGGAAAAATTAGGAAAATGGTGTTGTCATCCCAAAGTGGCTCTGGTCCTGAGGATGAGATGTCAAGCTCTGAAGAAAAAAAAAAAGTTAAAGATAGAACATTAATTGATTGTTCACTTGGGGCTGGACATGACACTAAATTTTAAGCGGTGGTGGAAGGGGTCTACTCGAAAGGAAGCAGACCCGAGGAGACACATACTGCAGCATTTATGTGAAAATGGTCACCAACATTAACTTAGTTGTTTTAGAAAAACTTCAGTCATGTTCACTGATGGCAAATGATTGTATCTTTACAGTGTGAGCTGTGACATAGCTGTGAAACACATTCCTAGTCAGTGTTCTGCTTTTGGAAGATTTTCAGTAAATTATGAATGAATAAATAAAACTTAAAGTCATTTCCCATAGAAGATACAAAATCTAAACTGTAAAAAATAAATTGAGAGGAGGGATAATGAGTAAAATTCATACTCAGCTTGTATCAATTATGACACTGTACTGAGCATAGTTCCTAAATTTCCGAAGTCCATACCTCGGGTAAAGCTATTGGGTCTTTGATTCATGGAAGTTTCCCATCAGTAGACCTCGGGTTCGACCTGGTATTAATCCAGGAAAGATATGAGTGTCTCTGGTTTCTGAATTTCAACCTGCTCATCTGTCTAACGGAAAAAAATATTCCCTCTTCCCGTGGTTGTGAAGGGTGCACTAAATAATACTAAAATCTTGCCCAGGAAACATTTGTAAAATATCTCACTTTAAAATAGATAATTGATTAAAAATAAGTATAACTAGCAGAAATGTAGTTGGCACACAGGGAAAATGAATGGTAAGAAATAGCTACTATACAGGTCAGGTGGTTCTGAGAGGCTCCTTGAATGCAAGAGTTTACTGGATGCTCAGGAAACTTGGGGGTTGGGGCAGGGATCATAGCAAAAAGTCAGATCCGACCCTCTCATTCCTCAAGGTTACAGAAGAAACACCCAGGAACCAGATCAGGTCTCAGTATGTATCCTTTTCTCTCTGCATCCTTTTCAGATTAAGCCGGCCCAGGAGTAGGGAGGGGCGTCAGAACCTGGGAGAGTCAGTAAGAGTTCAGGTTCCAGGAGGAGCAATATTTCCAAGGTCGGGGCGTCAACAAATTATGTAAAATCCTGCGGAAAGAAGAGTCACAAACGCTCTGAGAAGAATTCTTAATTTTAGAAGCTCTTTCCAGAACTCCCTTGGGCCGGCTGCACGGCGGCCTTGACCCCCGGGGGGTGCTGATCCCGAGAAACCAAGCTTCCGATCAACTCTCCTCTCCCCTTCGTAACCTGACAACCGAGAAGCTTTTCGTTATTACTTCAGCCTAACTTGCTCTGGGTTTTTGGAGAGACCCCGAAATCTGGGCAGCTCTGGCCAGGGTTGTGGCGACCCCAGCCGGTGGCGGCCTGCTAGGGAGGCGTGGTTTCTCCTGGGATAGGTTCCAACAGGCAACCGAAGGGACCTGGCGGGGCGGGTTCGGGCCCCGCAGCCGCAGCGCGCGCACAAGCCCGCGGCCCTGGCGACGGGGACGCGGCTATGGTGGCGCTGGCCGCCGCGGCTTCCTTCCTTCCGCAGGAGCTATTTTTAGTCTCGTCCCCCCCGGCCGTCGGCGTGGTAGCCTCCGGCTCGCGCTCGGCGCCTGCCGGCCCCCGCCGCCGCTGGCACTTGGTAGCGTCCACGCGGGGAGGCGCGGACACTGAGCATGTCTGGAAGCGCTCGGCGGCCCCGCGGCGCGGCGGGGCAGAGCTCGGCTGCGTCAGGCGGAGCCGGTTCCCCGCGCGGCCCCGCCGAGAGGGGCGCCCTCGCCGCCGGCCCGCCGCCGCGCGCCGCAGCCCCTCCTGGCGCCCGCAAGTAAGTTTGTGCGGCTGCGGGCGGGCGGGCTGCCACCCCGAGCGCCTGGCGGACCCGCGCCCGGCGCCTCCGCCAGCTGCGGCCACTTAGAAAGTGGCCGGCCGCGGGCGCGGGAGCCGAGGCGACCGGGACGCAGGGGCGGCCCCAGCGATCCGGCAGGCCGGCGCGGGCTGCTTGGGACGCGGGAGCGGCGGCGACCGCCGCGCGGGGCCGTGGGTGTCCCCGGTGGAGCGAGCGCCGGGCTGGGTGAGAGGGCGCGCGAGTCCCGACCCGGCGGGGAGCGCGGAGAGCGGATCTGAGCGAGGGCGAAGGACGCCGGTGGAGGCACGGTCGGCGCCCGGCGGGCGGGTGCGCGGGCAGTTTGGGGGTCGGCAGCAGTCGGCGACGCGTAGCGAGGGAGCGAGGCGTCCTTGAGCCGGCCCTTCGGAGGGAGTCCGTGGCCACACGTGAGGGGCCGGCTGCGTGCGGCAAGTGGCCTGGCCGGGCGCGCTGGGAAGCCGCTGAGGGATTTGGGTGCGGGGGGAAGGGGGGCGGGCCACGGTGGAGCCCACAGGTCCCGGGAAGGGCCGGCGGCCCCCCGCGCGTCCTGCGGCGGTGCTTCGGCCGCGGTGCTCCCGAGGTTCACTTGTCCGGGTTCACTTGTAGACCTCGCGTGGGCGCACTCCCGGCGGGCTTGGAGGAGATTGGGAACGCGGGAAAGGGGCCGGGCTCCCTTGGAGCGGATCCCAGCGCCTTCCCACAGTGGGTCTGAGCGTGGACGTGGCGCGCAGGGAGAGCGGTGTTTGTTCTAGGCCTCGCTAATCCGTGGTCTCCGGAGGTGCGGTGTTTCCGGCCGGGAAGTCAGGCAGAAGTCTGCAGCGTGCAACTCGCGGCGGGAGTGGGAGAGCCTGTGCGTGTGTGCGCGCGCGTGTGCGTGTTGCCCGGGGTCGCGTGTGTTGCTGCAGTCTGTCTCTATGACAAGGAGAGCCAGTACTCCACGGGCGGCACGGGGAGGGGATTAAGGGAGACGTGCTTCCCTGCGTCTCCGGAGGCGCACATTCTTTGCTCCCTGAGGGATGCCTCCCTGTAACCCCTTACCAAGCCTCTTACTGACACCTCCTTCTCCCCTTTGGCACTTTGAGACCCCTGCCTGCCCTGTTGGCAGCTCCCACCGCGGACTCTGTGGGAGGCAATCCCGAGATTCGAGGTGGCCGGAAGAGCTGGGTTCTTCCCAGAGGCGGCACTTCAGGGGTCCTCAATTCTCTATGCTGCTGATAGGGGTGATGCGGTGACGTTGCCCCAGGACCTGGGACACTGGTGGCTCAAACTGTCTTAAGAGGGGCCAACCAAGAAAAGGGGCAAGGACCAGTATTTTAAATCTCTGGAAGGAGGCTCTCGAGGAGTTCCCCACATGTAAATATATAACTTTAAAAAACGGAAAAGACCAGATTAGGAGAGTAAACTGGCCCAAAAATCTTTATGCAGAACGTCGTTTTGAGCAGAAAAGATTTCACCCACAGACCCAGGGCAGCAAGACGCTCTTGCGGCGCAGAATCAGAAACTGACAAGGCAGGGTTTCCACGGAGCTGGGGCCTCTCAGACGCCATCCGTTTCCTTGTTTGTTATCACAGGCGCATTTTAAGAGAGGATTCGCTATTGACAGAAGCAGGAAATGAAGATACAGGTGATTCTGGAACCATGTGCCATCTGTGGATCCAGAGAAGGGGGGCGGGGCTTGAACTGTGTGGCTGTCTGTTGGTTAGGAGGGTGAATCTGAGGTTGTGGGTGCAACCATCAAAGAAATGTTTGGGACCTCAAGTTGTCGGTGGAAGACTCAGGAAGAGAAGTGAGAACTTGCAAGAGAGGGTGGAGGATGGTGATCTGGGTTGTCTGACGTCATGACAGCGTGCCTGTGGGGGGACTAGCTGTGGCCTGCGCATAACTTATTCCTTGTGACAGTGGCTGGCCCAGTTTCTGGTACACTGCCGAAACATACCTTTTGAAAAATATCCTTTGTTCCAGACATCTGTAGGATGGAAAAGTTTAAATACAAATGCTTTTGTTGTTGTCATCTTCTTGTATTAGTTTTGACATTCTCACTGGTTACTGTTGAACATCCAGAGGTAAAATAAATGATTTATTTACTCAGTGATTGTGTTCTCATCAGAATGCTGTTCAAATAAAACATAACCTCATATGTTTGCCTGTGTTGCCTGGTAGTCGGCCCTGGTGAGGGTGTTAAGTAAAGCCAAAGTTTAGGTGCCTGAAGATCTTGTGATTGTGAAAGTGAAGGCTTCATTTACATAATGAGAAATTTAATGTGAAAAGACAATATCCTCACTCCCTTCCTCTTGTATTTGAAATACAAAAGACTGCAAAGAAACTAGGGCTAGTTCTTTGTTGTTTAGTAAAACTATAGTTTGACCATAATTTTTCTGGACAGTTGTTCCCTAATCCCACGTATGCTTCTGGAAGTAGTGGAATCTTTGCTGCCCTAAGGTAAAAGCTTAAAGAAACAAGACAAAACAAAACGATCTATAATGGCTTGATGAGGCAGGATTAAGAGATGGAAATGTTAGTCACAGTGAAGAAAAGTGATTTCTCCTGCATTTTGTCTCATGTTAGTGATGGATTTTATTGATAATCTTAGAACAGTGGCCCTCAACTGGGGAGCATTTTTTTCCCCCACAAGAGACAGGGAATAATTTTAGTTGCCACAGTGACAGGAGGGATGCTATTGCCATCACATGGAGTAGGCCCTGTAGGGGCTACTGAAAGTTTACAATGAACTGGACAGCATCCCACAATTATCAAGTGCCAAATATCAATAAGGCTGGTGTTGAGAAACCGTGACTTTCAACAAGTCATGCTTAGAATTAAAAGCAACCCTGTTATGCATACCTTAAGATGAGTTATTGAAAATTTACCTTAAAAGTCAAGAGTAGCTTATATTAGAAGAGTTCTTTGCAAAATGGCATCATATATAAAAACATGAGGCTTAGGGAAATGAAAGATTTTTTTTCAGCAGAACTTCTTTTTCAACTTTTAATCCTAAAATACAATGGGGATTTCTAAAAACCGGGTGATGGTGCATGTCTGCATGTGAATTGCGCAAACATTTTTGATAAAATAAGGCTAATAGTGCTGTCTTGTAATACTGCTCACTGAATGTGTTTTTAAATGGAAATTTTTAACTTTAAAATTAAAAATTGATTTAATTAAAATGACAACTGGTACACTTTTCATTTAGTGGGAGACTGACTGGAATTAGAGAAAAATGCTAGATGAGTGTTTAATAGACACCTCATGATATATTTCAAAATTTTACAAAGTTTAGTGTTTGTTGAAGCTACACAGAAAAGTAAGAATCTTTTATTACATTCATGTGCTTAGTTTGCATACCGAATCAGTAGCATGGCTTACATTGGGAAACAAGGAGCCATTTTATCCTGTAACACAATACATTGCCCAGAAAGGAGAAACAGGAAGCTGCCATTGTAATGCCATAAATCTGGGAGCTGTTCTCAGAGTACCTGCATACCGTAACTCAGAGCACGGCCAGGTAAAAGCTTTGTCTTACCACATGGACACCTAGAGAAAGGAAGGGAGTTTCCTCAGGGTTTCTACCTGCTTTCTCTGGTCTCACTCTCCTGTTGGTTGCCTGTGGATTTATTTCAGAATTCATTGTGCCATCATTAGGGCTGCTCCCTTCCTTGTTCTAACCATTCCCTGCACTTTTGGCCCTTTACCTCCCTTGGGGATTTCTGCGGAGCATAGATTTCAAGTCCTCCGAGGTCTCTGGAGTACCCTACAACCACTTCCTGTCTCCTGTGTGTACAAACACTAACAGCTTTTTCCTGTTTCCAGATAGAGCAGAGGCTGGTGTCTCTCTTAGGAAAAGGCAGTGGAGAGAGCCCTTGTTTCCCGCAGAGGCATCCTCTATTTCCCTGCTTCTGTCATGATGGGATTTCTTTGTTCAGTTGTATGATCAATTTTATGATCTTCTTGCCAAGAGCATAGTGATGGAGCTGAGGAAAACAGAGCTTTAGTGTGAGCAACACAGGTATTGGTAGAGGGAAACTATCAATGGATTATAACTCAAGAAATACAGAGTGAACCAGTGATACCCAAGTTTATAGATTTAGTAAGCTTTTGTAAATTCGGAAGTAACAGGATTTCTTCTAGTCACTGCAGCTCTGTGTGTTTGCAGTACCCGATGACCCTCTCGGTTGTAACCAATTTACAAAACCAAGTCTTTTTTTTTTTTTTTAGGATGATATATGTTATGTGTCTCAAAGTCTGCTTTTAGAATGAAACACAGTGAATGTTGAGTTTCACTGAATTTAGACTTGTAGAGCTATATCCTGATTTTTCAGAAATGCTCCAGAACACAATTGACGAATTGCAGAAGGCGGAATGAACCAGAACCGGCAGACAGTTGCATGGACTTCTCTGAAGGCTAGACAAGGAGGGAATAAGACATTTAAGGTGGAAGAGGTCAAGTTTTTTCTACTGTTCCCTTTCTGTAGGAAATAGTTACTGATTTTGTTTGACATCTGAGCAAAAGAGTTGCCTTCTGCAGAGACCTGTTGAATAAACTGTACCTTTTTGTACATCTGATAGCCATAGTGCAGCAGTTTCTGTCCCATATTTTCAGCAAATCCCTGAGCACATACTTGAAAACACCAAATATCCTGTTTTACTCTTTTGAGGACATGACCATATTGACAGAAGGACCCAGAGTTTTTGTTACTAGGAAATACCTATACTTTTAGTTTCCAGGGTCTAAGTATCAGAGTGTACTTACTCAAAGGCTACAGAATAATAGGGAAGTTACCTTTGCATATATTAAAAGAAAAACACTTTCATATCAGTTCTTGCTGCAGTTGGAAACGGTAGTATGAGAGTTGAGGATGTTTTTCGGACACTGTGTTGCTTTGCTGAATTAAAGAACAACTACAAACACACACACACACACACACACACAGAGAGAGAGAGAGAGAGAGAGAGAGAGAGAGAGAGAGAGAGATTGAGATTTTGAGATTTCTGCAATAGCAAAGGTAAACAGTTTCCATTTTTGAACATGAGTTTTCCCCATGGTAGTTAAGAGTGAACAATCAGAAGAGCAATGCATGAAGAAGGTCACCTTGCTTGTGGAAGATTGAATTTTTGTTTATAAGTGCTTATTCATAAGCAAAAGGCCAACAACACCTCCCAAGGCTTTCAGCCTTTATTAGAGTGTGTTTCTTCCATCTCTGCCATACTCAGTATGTGACATTGTGTAAACTCTGAATCATGAGATAAGATGGCTGGTATAATTGTTTCTAATTTTGTGGTTTAGGGTTTTTTCCTCTTCTCCTAAAGAAGGTAAAAGACACGTGCTCCATGCCATGGACAGTACAGTTACAGGTGGAGTACCTGTACAATACCTATAACTGTGCTGCATCTTGTTTGACCTTGTGTTGAGGGCTTCTCCAGAGATTTCAGCCTCTGGATTATGAAGCCTGCCTTTAACAATTTTGATACGAACAATTGTATTATGATTAGGCTTGAAAATCAACTAATACATTTGGAAAAGACTAATTGTGAGCCAAAGTACTTAACTATTCCTGAGCACAGAAAGAAACCCGGGGTTTAGGATACTCAGGACCTTTGCAGACATATCTGGTACTCTTGCTTTGTAGTTTTGTATTTAGACCAGTTTTTGACTACATGGAACTTCAATGTTTTTAGCTTTCAAAAATAAATGTATTCCCCCCCCCCCCCCCTTTGGAGTTGTCTGTGGTAGGAAGTATTTTTAAAGCTGTGGCACCTATTAAATGGTGGTGGTGATGATGCTTATATGTCCTTTTGATGAGGGGATTTTAATTTACATCCAGCACAGGGTAGTGGGGAGGGTACAGTTGGAAGAGCCACGAATGTGAAAAATAATATAAAAGAGAATTAGAGGGTTGGGACCAGAGATTTGAAGAAATTTTGGAGATAGCCTAACGTCTCCTTTGACAGTTTTGGGCTTGGGACTCAGCAACATGCAGTGATCTGCCTGAGGTCAGGGGTAGTTGCTCTGTGTCAGAACGTTCAGTTTTTAAACTCTATTAAAAAATACCCCAACTAAAGAGTACATTTTCTTTCTCACTTACATCCATGTATTTTATTTACATATGTACTTAAAAGTGCATATGCAGCTTAAGAACCTCTCTTGTCAGTTGTTACATTCCAGCTCTTCTATAGGCAAAAAGATAACTAGTTGGTCTGTAACTGAATTTGTATATAAGTTCAAGTTAGATGTTCACCTGTCAGAATGATCAAGCAACTCCTCCTTTTTTCTTAATTGGAATGAACATAAATAGGGATTTATGTAAAGATGCCTAAAAACAAACATGGACACGGAGAACATCTTTTACCGAGAAAGCAATTTTTGATGGTCAGAAAACTAAGGATGAACCCTTTGTGATAGTTATGATATTAACTTTATTGTTTTTACTTTTAATCAGTTCAGTGCCCTTTCATTGTGGTTTCTTAAAGAATTTCAGATTCAATAAAATTTTATAAATACATAAAATATGTTCATTGCAAATTATGTGTACTGTTCTAGTTTATACTATGTAAACCAATATTTAACTTCTGTTCTTAGGACTGACCTCCAGGCCTTCTCCTTGGGGTTGTAAGATGGCTGCTACAAATTTACAGAGTTTCATGTTCCCAGGTTCAAATCTAGTAAGGAGTATCTCTCCCCTTACTTCTTGCAGAGGAAAGAAGAAGCTGCCCTTGCTAGAAATCCCAGTATCCATCTCCTAACATTTCATTGACTTTGAACTGGCAAAGACTCCATTCATCTGCTGATCATAGCAGCTGAAAGTTTGGAATACACTCATTGAGTAGATGTGTTTTTCTGTGTAATAGTAGGGAATTGTGACTGAGAGAAGGGGGCTTGTATGCAAGCCAAGTAATTAATAAAGAACCACTAAAACCTTGGATTTCTGTGTGGTCCCAAAGAAAAATGTTGAAATTATGGTTTTATTTCATGTGGACCATGGTTAAAATCTAAAGATTTCTTCGTGCATCATTAATGGGTATATTATTCAAGTGATTCTGAATTTTTACATTGAAGTGAAACTTACTCACATGAGCTCACTTTTTTCAATAGACAACATTAGATTACTGGGTAGACATTAAACTTTGTGTTTTATTATAAATAGATGTTTATTAAAAGAACAAATGTATATTTTCTTGCATGAGAAACTTAGTCAAAGAGTACTGTTTTCCCAAAAATGTCAGATACTGTTATTATATAAGTTATTATCTAATGCCCAGTGACTTAACTCATGGATTTGACTTTTGGGTTTGTGTCTATGTACCAAATCATAATGGGCAATAAGGCGAGCTAAGATTTATTCAGTGAAAAATATTTAGTGTTTGTAAGGCATGAACAGCCTACAAAGTATTCCAGAATGTGTTATATTTCTGTGTATTTTTAAAAATTCAATACTCCCTAGTGGGGCTGATATAAAATAAGACTTTCAAATTCAGTCATTTTTCTATGATAAAATATGGTGTTACATTTTGAACTAATATATTAGTAGAACAATGACTTTTCTCTCATCTATTTTTAGCTCTTTGCATAGATCACAGTGACAGGATGTCACAAGCACATATCACACGTTTAGCTCAAGAATGTTACTAGCCACGATAAGTGACTTTGAGTAAAAAATATCTGTTTCATCCAAATGGTTGAGTAACATACATAAATGCAAGTGCCTTATTTTAAAATATTCAGTAATGGAAAAATAAAATTGCATTATCTTTGCATTTTTAAAGTCTATTGTAAAGTATTATCTACTTAGGATAAGTATATAAGCAGAACAGTTGGCCTTCCCATAGGGACTTTTAAATTTGGAGAGAAAAGATATTTTAATATGAATGTATAAAGTGAAAAATTACAGAAATCAGTAAGACACTCATTACTTGCTAGATAAGTTTTGAATCTTAAATTCTTAAGAAGGCCAAGGAATGTTAAAGGTGATCTTTTACATACTTAAAGTGTCAGTAAACTGAGAATTTTACAGTCTTACTATTTTTTACAAATTTCAAATCATCTGTACTCTTGGTAAGTGTGGAACAGAGAAAACATGAGGCCATATGAAGATTAAGATCTAGTTTTTAGTTACATGAAATATGACACTAACAGCCAAGAGGATAAAGAAACAATGTGTACTGACGCTGTTTTCGTTACATTATTTGTTGCTGTGACTCTATACCTGACATCCACAGTTTAAAGGTGGAAAGATTTATTTAGCTCACAGTTTCAGAAGATCTCTCTTATGACACAGTCCATTCATAGGGCAGCCAGCAATGGTAGAAATGCCTGGCAGAGACAGAGGAGAGCTGCTCACCCATTGTGGACAGAAGCCAAGTGAAGCAGCAGCAAAGACACAAGCTTTCCCAGGAAGGAGCTTCAACTGCGTTTCTTCACCCTTCCTTAGTGCAGAGCTGCCAGTCTTCTCCCCAACCCCACAACAGGGTGGGTGCCCTTCCCTCATTTCCTGGTGTGGCAGGTCAGTAACAAACATGAGAAATCTCTGTACTGGGCAACCCCCAAACATCCGTCCCTTCCAGCCAAGCTCTGCCTCCCAGTAACACAGTTCCAAATACATGAGGCTTTTGGAGGACACTCAAGATCCAACAGATGGAATATTCAGTAATTTTTGGTAAAATCTATAAAGATTTTTTTAACATAGCCTCAAAAACACAATACTTGATTGGTCTGTGGAGTTTTGTGTTGCACTAACAGATACACATCATGTTTGTCGTTAAGTATAGGAAATTTTGGCTTCGGTATTGCAACTCAAATTATTTTTGCTGTTTTTAATAGTTAAGCTAATAAATGAGACTTTGGCCCAGGAAGGGTGGTTGGTCCAAACCTGTAATTCCACTTCTCTGGGTGGCTAAGGCAGGTAGATAACAATTTTGATCCTAACTTCATGGGAACTCTATGATTTGGCGAGAGCCTGCCTCCAAATAAAAATAAGGAATAAAAAAGGCCTGGGGATGTGCTCAGTGCAAAGGCCTGGGGGTTCAGTGTTCAGTACTGAAAAAGAAAAAAGGGAAGAAAGAATTTCAGTAGCTAGGTAAGAAACAGTGCATTAGTTTACGCTCTCCATCAGCTGGTTGTTTTGGATCAAAGCATTTAGAATTACAAAAACAGTAGATCCATTACAGGTAGCTGTACATAGCCAAGTTTTGAGCTATTTATTTAAATTATTTGTGAAAGGGAGTGAGTACTCTTAATTTCCATGGAACCCATTAATAAGTCAAAATAAGGTAAGCATTAAAAATTTTCAAATCTCAAATGTTGTAATATGTCAGAGTTGCTGAACTCAATTGATTAGAAACTGATTCTGGTTAATGTAAGCAGAAAATAATTCCTTCATTATGAATAGAGTTCATGGAATTGAGGGAAGGGATGAAAAAGATACTGGGAAAGACAGAACCCCACCACGGGGATGGGTTCTTGCTGGCTGGTTTCCAGCATTGTGATATTGTCCTCAAAACGCAGAGTTCAGAAAGGGTTAAGAAGGAAGGAAGATGAGGAACAAGAGAGAGAGAGAGATTCGGGGAAGAGAACACGACATGATAGCCAACCGATTGTCCCCGTGTATACCCCATAATCTATTGTTATGAGGAGGAGAAGAGTAGATAATACTGGACAGGTGCATTAAACAGATGTTCATTATGTAGATTCAATTTACAGAAACTTGTTTCAGTTCTGAATTATTAGACAGGAGAAATGAAAATACAAACCCTGAGTGTGTTATCTAAATATCATGTAGAAGACAAAATATCATTTATTTTTAAAGTCTGCCATAACAATTTACTTCAAACCATATGTCTTAAAACAATGGTAATGTATTCTCTGTTCTGGAAGCCACAAGTCTGAAATCAAGATGTCATCAAGATCATTTTCTTTTGGAAAGAGTTCCTGGGAGGGGTTGTTTCATGCCTTCCTCTTTGCTTCTGATATTGCCAGCAATCCTTGGATTATAGATTTCTCACACCAGTGCCTGACCCCATCATTGCAAGATCTCCTATCTTGTGATTCTGACTGAAATAGAGACAGAAAGTAGAATTATAGTGGCCCGAACTGGGCACGGATGGGTGTACTGAGAGTTACTTCCTAGTGGATACAGAGTTTCATCTTTGCAAGATCAACAGACAGTGCTTTGGAGATGGGTGGTTGTGATGGTTTCATGATGATGCAAATGCGCTTAAAGCCACTGACTTATATACTTAAGAATGATTAGGATGGTAAATTTTCTGTTAGATGTATTTTCCCTATGATTAAAAAAACATAAAATAAAGAAAATGGATCTTTTGATTTTTAAGGGTCAAGTGAGGGCTCACAGGGTAGTTTAGAGTAACTGGGGGCCACCCAAGGGGATTCTGCAGTCATAAGTTCTTGCCCATGAGGTTTATTCGGTGTTTAGCAGAAATTTGAAGGGCAAGGAGCTGAGTAGGAAAATCTTCCCTTGTTTCCACAAAGGTGCGAGTAGTTAAGATTCTACCCCTAGGAATAGGCGCAGAATTCCACTCATGATCCTAGATACGCCATATGCCACCGGGAGGAACAGAAACCTTGGGGCCCAGGTTCTGCACTGACACAAAATGGAAGATTACAGTATATGTAGTGCTTGATGGCATAGAGCAAGGGGGGCGGGGGGACTTAAGCCCAGTCAACTGGAGGCCCAAGGTCATAGCACCTGAGACTAAAATTGGACCCTGAGAACTCCAGTGTTTATAAAAGTTGTTTTTATAACTGTCCTAAACTAGAAATAACCCAGATTTCCATCACTTAAGGAATCGATAGACAATTTTGATAATATTCTAAACAAGAGGAATTTATTTGGCATTTAAAAGGAATAAAGGGATTATTACTGAGCTCACCACTGTACCTGTAGTCACTAATGTAACTCTTTGGGCAAGAGCCATGAAAGTTTCAAGAAAAAAAAAAGGTACTTTTAGAAAGGTTCATTTATAATTAATAGACTTAAGTAAAATTCAGTTAATACATGGATTTGGACAGAGGAAATGACTTAATTATTTACTAATCCTTAGCTGAAATTTAGCTTTTTTTAAATTTTGAATTTGAGTTACAAATCCCAGTAGTATTAGCTCTACTTTGATCACCAATAGAAGTCATAGAAAATATCATTAAAACATTAGAATTACTTGCTGCTAAGATATTTTGAGAAATTACACCCATCAGAACTTTGAAAACACAGTTAATATTAGACTCTGCTGTTAGAGTATTTTATTTCAAGTGCCAAAGAAGAGACTGGTATACAGTGTCACAAATTCATCCTTGTAAAATCTGACAGTTTTCATTGTGTGTATACTTCATTCTTGGAAGAGATTATAGGATTTAACAGATTCACGGAGGATTCATACCCCTAGAAAGGTCAAGAACTTAAGCTCTTTGTTTGGCTCTAGGTAGTAATTTCTACGCAGTGTGAGTGGACTGGTGCAGAAAGCCACAACTGTTGAGTGGGTTCTAAATGTCTATACTCGGGTTGGGTCTGCTAGACCACAGCTTTACTATTTCAGAGAAAACACTGCTGGCAGGTTTCATGCCACGTACTGAGTATGGTGGTCATTGACTTACAGACAGTCCGTCATTTCCCTAAGATACCTCTCCTTCAGTGGGGCCAGCACAACTTTGAAAGCAGATACATCCGGAAGGGCCATTGGGAACTTGCCTTGTTGAGAATGGTTACAAGTTACAGAGAGAGAACTAGGTTTTTGGCCATGTTGTATTTATGACCCTGGATCTGTGGAAACCTTGGCTGGGGACAAGCAGCTCTGAAATAGATCAGTCTTGTGGGTTCAGTTGCATGTGTTGTGGATAGATAAAAGATACTTTTCTCCTGAATTTGCTTAAGGTCTCTAGCCAGCAGTGGTAGTGGTCACTTTGGGGGGGGGGTCCCCCAAGACCCACAAGGAATAGGGAATTATTTCTCCTTGGGTTGTATTCTACAATTAGACACATACCCATTCCAAAGGTAAATTTTGTAAGTGTCCAGGCTAGGAAATTTTGCCTCTTTTGGGATAAAAGTCTTTTTGTTTGTTTGTTTGTTTAAGTTCTGCCCTTGACCTATGTCTGTCCTGTGAAACATCATTATTATCTAGGAATGTCTGGAAGTTACTAAAATGGTCTTACTACGTATGACCTTCCTGATGTGTTTTGGGAATGAGGATCACAGTAAAGTCTGCCAAATCAAAATATATTTTGGCGAAAGTTGTTTACTGGGAAACAGAGATCTTAGCCTGCAGGGGACTTCTGATTTCTTTTTCTATCTTCTTTTAGCTCTCTTACCAGCATTTCCCCAAATGCATAGAAAAAAATATTTCTTTTTCTTTTGAGATGGGGTCTTGCTGTGTATACCAGACTGCACCTAAACTCATTATGGAGCCCGTGCTGGCCATGGACTCAGGCCAGTCCTCCTGTCTCAACCTCCCCAGTGCTGAGATTACAGACATGCATCACTATACCTAGCTAGGGAATCTAACTCAGGCACTTAGCACTTGACTTAGCAGTTGCTAAGCAAGTGCTTTAACTGCTGAGCCATTCCTCTGCCCGCATAGAAAATTCTTAAAGAAATGTTTGGGATCTAAATATGTTGGAAGTATGTGGATATCTTGAAAAAGGGAATATAGTAAGGGTCAAACAGAAATGACGTTTGACCTGGTGAAGCTGATAGTGTAATGTACATGGTAATTATTAGGAAGTACAGTACTCCTGGAAAGGTATTGTAAAAGCCTAGCATTTGGGACTGTGATACTGTGTTACAGAGGAAACTACCCTGAAAAGGAGGGGACTCCTAGTTAAAGGCCGCTTGGGGTTGTGCATAGGGGTAGAATGTTGTTCCAGGAAGAGGGAGTAAGTTGTCACATACGAGGATGGAAAGGTGGTCTCAGTGGCCGGGCCAAGGGTGAGGGTGGCACCTGATAGAAGTGGAGAGAGAAACCATTAGTAGATGATTCAAGGCTTTTTGGTGAGGCCGAGGATTTCTTTGGCCTTTGAAGCAGGAGTGACATGAACAGCTATGTGTTCGTACAGAAGTGGTATTTATTTTCCTAATGAATAGATAGTATTAAGGAAGAGCAGAATACCTAGTGAAAAGAAGAAAATCTTCAAGCATGGTGGACGTGATAAATGTGCTGTAATACATACACATTATTTCAAATATTTAACCATCACTTCTTAATGATAAGCTTTGGGTTTCAGTGGTAGGATTAAGTTACTTATTTCTCTGAGTTTTCAGCTGAAGCATTTCTAAGCCACTTGTCATTGTCATTTGCCTTTGAAGGCTTTTTGTGAGGTTTTTATTTTAAAAAGCTGTTAACATTAGTGTCAGTACTTATAAAAAGAGGAGGCAATTATTAAAGTTATTCAGATATCTCCTTGTTATTGTAGTTGCCAGTTTACCTGTTTAGTTGGACTTCAGTTATAAAATACTGTATGTATTTTTTTCTGTAATTAATGAAGATAACTTGGAAAAAGTCTCTTAGTGGTGTTTTTACGTTTATATGAATTTATAGAAAAATTTGAATTTCTCATTTGGCTAGCAAGCACAGGCTGCAGCCTTTACAGTGATATGGTCTCATCAGCCAGTACTGAGAGTTGACTTATCCTGCAATCTTTCAATGATTTGAGTAAGAATATAAATGCAGTTTTAATTTGTAAGTATATTTTTGAAATAGCCAAGTTTTATACTTACAAAGTATTTAAAATCAAGTGATTCTGCCTATACTTTAGAATTAACTAGCAGTGAACATTAATTAGCTTTCAACTCATTAAATGATTTTCATAGAGATTTTTTTTTTCTTTTACCTTTGATAGACTCTTGCTTTGTAGCCCAGCCCGGGTCCAAATTGGAATCCTCTTTCCTCAGCCTCCTGAGTGCTGGTATAACAGGTGTTTGCCACCATGCCTGGCTCAAGAGCCAGTCTTTACTTCTGGGTACTCTGGGGTATGGCATTAACAAGGGTTCTACGCTTTAGTAGTGACAGTTCTAGTCTGTTAGTCTCCGTATGTGCAGTTTCAGATAGGTTTCTTGTGAAGCCAAGGCAGTGTTATGTGCATGCAGCTACTTATTACCCAGTAAACAAGACGAGTGATGATCCTGTTGATTTTTACCTGTGAGGACTTTGTAAAATCTTTCAGAGGTGGCAACTAGGGCAATTACACTGTTTTTTTTTTTTTCCTAAGTGCTTGGCATCTTTACAGATCAGTCTAACACAGGAGCTTACTATAGAGTCAAGGCCCTTATTCTGCAGCAGGTATTTTTTTTTTTTTTTAATGTAGGTCTGTTAATATGAGTCTCTAATCTGTATAACATTCCCTTGTGAGATCCCTTGTCTTGTAATGAACTTTTTCAGTTTGGTCGATGTGGTGCTGACCTGCCCCGTTGGCTCCTGTTCCCCATGGGTGTGGGTATAACCTGCCTCACCAAAGAGCTTTCACCTTTAGCCATGAGATTGTTTAAGGGTTGATATGTGACTTAGCCAAAGATGACGAGAGCACTTCTCAGGACTTGACAAACACTAGAAACTTGCTGTCTTTATTATGGAGGTACAAATGAGTAGTCCTTATGCATGAAGCTGTTACTAGATAAAAGCTCATTGCAGCCCTGAAATCCATTTCAGCCCTGGAATCCCACATACCTGGAGCTAATATGGCCTTAGTGTTCTAGCTGCATGAACTCATTAGTTTCTACTTCTGTTAAGCAATTTGATTTGGGTACTTATTTCAGAGAAAATAATTATAATATGATTCCTGTCTGTAAACAAATTGTCCCTATACTGAGATGATACTAGGGAGCACTCTGAAGACTTTTCTGACATAGGTGTGAAGCATCTGTTGCTATGAGTCAGATTTTGTAGGAGAGACCAAAGAACATGATGACTTTCCTATTCCTATTTCCTGTAAGTAGAATTGGGTGTTTTAATAACTACTGTGTAAAATTATGAGGCGGTAGAATCCTGATATTCTCACATGTAAAGAGACTTAGTGTTGCCATGCATTACAGAAACAAATGGACCTGGTAGCTGTCTGCATTCTAGTTACAGCCTTGCCATTTGAAACCCATGGCTACCTTTATCTGTTAAGTATTGGCTTTTAGCATGTGATATTCGACAGTCTATTGTTCAACAAATAAGATATTACAGACCCAGTAATGGTCTCTAATGCGAATAACAAGATGAGAGGGACAAGCAATAAAATAATAAAAGACAAATTATCTTGTTGATCCTCTATTTCTAGTAACTCAGCAATACAAGCCGTTTGTGTTCTCATTTGGATGTTAAATAGCTAGAAAACATGAGTCAGTCATTTTGGATGGAAAATTCTGCTACAGCTTCATTCCGTTTGGTATCCTAAGTATCAGATCCTTACAGCCGTTGTGTTTAGACAGGAGAAAAAAGGGATGCACAGTGTGGTGATGAACATGAATGTTGGCAGTGCCTGTGGGCTCACAAACAGAAAGTGGGAAAGTACTATATAATACTCCCTTTCCTAATTCCAGCCTGCCTTGGGGAAAGAGATCCAATTCAGGATCTCCAGTAAATGCCTAACATGGCAGATAGCACCAAGACCTGTAATTCACACTGTTCTTTGCTGTACCTGTTTACCTACAAGGATGGAGTTTAACTTATAAATTAGGCATAGTAAGAGATCAACAAGCAACAGTAAATATAATAACTAGGATTATACTGTAACAAAAATTACATACATGCGGTATTTGCTATTTCAGGAAGTTTCCATTTAATATTTTAGAGCATGGTTGACCACGAGTAACTGAAACCTCAGCAAGTGATATTGAATTAGGGGAGGTGAACTATACTGAAACTTTTGGTATACCTTTTTGAGAGTGGCTTGTGTTTCCATTTATTTCTAAAAAAATAGCGGAAATATATGTAAATCTGGATTGTTCATGGTTCAGAGGCTGGTGATATCTATGGTCTTTAGATTCACTTTATCTTATATCGATGTTTGTCCTATGGATGATAATTTCTACTAAGAAGGGTTATGAGATAAGCCTTTTAACTGAGAAGAGATCCTGGTTATAAGCTATACAAAGAAGTGAGCTAAATACTGTCATTCATTGACTAAAAAACATCATTTTCCAAGTTGTGGTATTAATTCTGAACATCTTAGCTCTCTTCTGTATATAGTGGAACATGCGTGCAGTAAGCCTTAGTTTTCCAAAAGGTGTCAGAACATACTGTAGTATTTGTTATTCCTGGTTCTGATATAGTAGGAAGCATAGGTTTCTCTCTTCCAAGTAATTTAATGGGTAAGCCATCCTATTTTCAAAAGAGACGTGCTGTCCAAGATGAGCAGCACAAGCGTCACAAAACTCGGCTGTATTTAGTGAATGGAAAGTAATGAACTGCTGATCCTGATGACAAAAACAAATGATTACGAACTTTGTATCCATAGCAGAGTTTTGAGTAAACAAAATCAGCGCTCACCTTTACATTGGGGGTTTGCCTTCTAGCGTTGAGTGTGTTACCAGTCATTGTTTGTAAAGCTTGTGGAGCTAACAGAATATAACACCCCAAGCTGTTCAGGCCAGACGGGATGCTTCCTTGTCTCACACAAGAGCTGCATAGAACCCACATTTTTGTGCTACCTAGTTTCCTGTGAATTTAGATCACGGTATTCTAACAAAGTTTTTTCACCAAAAGACGTGAAGTTCAAAGTGTGTTTGGTTGCCAATTCCATGCTGCAGAATGCTGAATGAGAGGCAACGAACTGGGGCCTGAAGCTGCAGCATCAGGTAGGCCATGCAGGCAGACGGCGCTCCTGGGAAGTGATTCATTAGCAGCTTGTATTGGCAGTAGTGCAGGAGTGACGGTATTGGAAGATTCGGGACACTTATTAAAATTTGTGAAATTAAAAATAACTAAGCTTGCAGAAGTCCAAATCATGACTGAATTTCTGAACACAGCACTTGGTAGGTTGCTGAAACAAAGCCTGGATGTTTTCTTCTGTTTGCAGCACTGATCCAGATGCAGGGTAGGGCCTGCTTCTGGCATAAACTTCGGGGAAACAACATCTGGGTGACAAGTAGGGGATGACTATCTGATCAGAATTGATATGGGAACCTCTTCACAAGCAAGTATATATTTTTGCTTAAAATGCTCCATGTAATTGTATAATAAACTGTATGACATTTTTATTCTGTATTTCAGAAATTCTTCATTTATTCATTCTTTCAATTAGAAATTATACTGTTTCTTTACTTTTTGCCCATCTTTGAAAGGAGAGGTGGTAAATAAATACAGAGTAATCTTTGTTCCTAAAAAGTATATTCTAGTTTATAAAGACAGTAATCAAACACATATATAAATAAGAGCACTGAAAAAATATAGTCTAATGATGTGATAGAGCTCAACAAATATGGGAGATGGTATAATAAAAGGCTGTAGACAGAATAAGGAAGAAATCTGAAGATTGGCTTGTAAATAGACTAACGTTTAGAGGAAGGGAGAGAAGGAGGAACCAGCCAAGGCTCCTGAGAGGCTGCTAGGGAGGTAGCAGAGGAACCAAAAAATCGTCCTAGAGAAGTTTAAGTTGCTGGAGAGTGGTAAATCTGGAAGTAACCTGACGTAACTAATGCATTTGGAAGTTCATCCTGATTGCCAAGGAGGCTGTGCTAAGACAGAGGCAGGGAGACATGTTTGTGGGCTGGTGCAGTAGTCATCGAGAAATAGGGATGTCTGTACTAGCAGCAGTAGGTGGTTAGAACTATGACTGTAGCGAGTTTGGGATATAATTTGATGGTAGTGAGAATAAAGGTAGTTAGTGTAAGAATTACTGTAGGATTCAATATTGAGTACATGGAAAAGAGAACTGCTCTACTTGTACAACCTACATGTAGTTTAGTGTTATAAAAAGTATTGATTTGAGTCTCTCATATCAGAGAGACCATTCAACTCTTATGGAACTTAAAACGAAAAGCAAAGTGAAACGAGGTATGGTGGGGAGGGAGGGAATGGAAGGGTAGGGGGAGAGACAAAAGGAGAGTGGGAAAGTCCTTGTCACCTTGACAAGATTAGACCCATTTACAGGCCTCACTTTGGAACATTGGTTTAGGTAAAGTCATCAGTGGAAGCCATTGCTATCAAGTGATATTTGTTTAGATATGTATGTTCTTGAAGAACTGCAGATTAGGAGTTATGCTGGAATGCTGTAAGTGTCAATATTGTGTGGAACTGCACAAAGACAAGTTAGAAAATACTTCATAAAGCAAAATCTTCAAGTTATGATTTCTCAGTTTTTATAAGATTTGACTTTGCTGTTTGCTAAGTAGGCAAATGTAAGACTGGGCTTAAAGGGAAGTTTTTTCTTCCCCAAAACACAAAGCATTTCGTATTTTTGAAGTATGATTGCTGGGCAATGCATGTTAACTGTTATTTGTTTTTCAAAATTTCGCTTATCCACCATCTTTTAGGAAGCTTTCCAGATCATGTAACCTTTCTGATATTACTCTCTCTTATGAGTTTTTATGACATTCTTTTCTTTATCATAGGGCATAGGGCTATTATATACTCAAGAGATGCTGACTTACTTTTGCCTGTCTCCCTCCAAACTCTAAGCAAGAAGACTATAATCTCAAAACCCAGTAGATGACCTGAGATACCATATTTAATTAAATCTCTCTAAGCTAACTGGTTTGACCATAATTTCAAAGAACAAAGTATAATTGTGTGTACTTGTAGACATTATAGTAACTGTTCAAGTTCAGGATGGCTGTCAAAGCAAAAACTTCATAAAGCTTATCAAATTTAAGGTAAATGCATCAGTTTCAGCATCAAATACAAAAAGTTTTTTCTTACCATATTTATTAATATATATATGTGCAATACATGATGCTTACAATGAACTTGAGTGTTTTGTGGACATACATACCACATCAATATTATGATCCCTTTCCCTCCTCATTTTTGGCTCTCCAATACCCTCCTTATTCCCCTGTAACTCTCACTGTCACACTCATTTGATTCTATAAAATATGTCTTCTGGGTTTCCCAAATCAGAGAAACTGTGCAATATTTAACTTATTTAATCTTCTGCATCTGACTCACTTTACCACCCAAATCACCACTTACTAGTTCAGTTTCTCACCCCTATAATGGGCTGCAGTGGCCATGTCTTGATGCTTCTTCTCTGGGTCCAGCAGAGCCCTTTATTGGGGCAATTTGCCAAAAGTTCTTTTCTTCCCCCTGTGTCTTACTGTATTTTTGTTGAGATTCTTTAATGTGATTTCATCCACCAGTCTACATGAGAACTGTAACAATGAAATTCATGAGGCTAGAAAACGTGAGAAAGAAAAAGAGAGAAGCTAATTTTCAAATTCCATAGTAGGGTACTAAAAGGTAAATATTTGTACATTTAAAAGACATTCAGATTATCATTGTATCACTCAATTTTCTTAGGATCAACTTACATCCAAGACCAAATGAATGAATTGCTGCATTAAACAAGCTTAAGTCTATATTGAATTACTACAGTAAATGAACCAAAATCTGTGTCACATAAGTATACTACCCTGAAAGCAATAAAGTGGCATGCTTATGTATTTCAGAATATTTTTACCTTTCATAAATTATTTATTCACACTTCACTAATTATTAACATTATTCCAGATTTGGTTTATCAGTCTAGTCTACCTACCGATCCATTCCTAACTTCATGCATACATCTTTTTAAAGATTTTATACCAATTCCCTATGTTGAGTATAATTATTATGTTTTCCTAAGTTATATACTCTTAATAATTATGGGGGAAAATTCATAGATTTTATGAGACAGTTGGAACTGTTTTAGAAGGATACCAATCAAATGATTCAAATACCAGTCTTTTTTTTTTAACACTTTCTCTTTAGATGCTTCTTTCCACCTTGCTTTTTGGTGGTGCTTGTCTCTCTGTCTCTCTCAAAGATTCCTTTAGTTATTTGCTGCAATGCTGGGCTAGTGATTGCAAATTTATTTAGGGATTCTTAGTCATGAAAAAAAAAAATTTACTTCTTCAATTTTCAGGGATAATCTTGCTGGATGCAACAACCTGGGTTGATACTTGCTGTCTTTTAAAGATCTTGAAAGATCTTGCTCCAGGCTCTCCTAGCCTTTAAAGTTTGCATTGAGAAATCTGCAGTAATTCGAATGAGCTTTCTTGTTTTTCTTTTGCTGCTTTTAATATCCTTGCTTTATGTTTTATTTCTGAGGTTTTGATTATGATGTGTCATAGTGAATCTTATTGATAGTTGAGGTTATTTGGTGTTCTTTAAGCTTCATGTACTTGAACATTAATTTCTTTTTCTATATTTGGGAAATTTTCTTGCACTATTTCAGAGAAATAAGTTCTTTACACCTGTGGTACTCTCTTCTCTTTCCCTCACACCCATAATTCTAGGATTGGTTCTCTTCGAATCATCTGTCAGCTGTTCTACCCAGCTACATTGCTCATTTATAATTTTAGAGTCGTGCTTGTCTATAAGGCCTGAAATTCTGTCCTCACATTATTTGAGTCAATCTTCCCCTGATTTAACATATATTTTTATATCTTGAATTTCATCTAGATTTCTTTTCATATTTTCAACTTCTCTGTCAAACTATTCCTTCGTATCTTGCATTTCCTTATTTACCACACCCAACTTTTTATTGGTGGCTTCAATGTGCTCTGTGAGCTTTGTCTCCATTAGGACCACTATTTGGTTAGTAAATTCCTCTTTAAGCCCACTGATCAAGGCTTGCATTTCTTTGAGAATATGTTGTTTGAACTGGTTATTTGACTTGTTTATTTGCTTTTTGACTTCCTGCCCTATGAGTTCCACTATTTCAGGGCCCATGACATTAGTTTCTGGAGTTTCAGGCGTCTCTGGGGGTGTCCTGTTGTTTGTCTTCTTCCCATGCTTCTGTTGTTGAAGGACTTCACCTTGAAGTCCTAGCTGCGAGGTCTCTTTGAATGACTATGATGGTGTGTGGGAGGAGCTGCATTTTCTCTGAGTTCTGTGCTTGGAGTAGGCAGTGAGGGTGGACCTAACAGTCTGATGGCCTCTCAGGTGTCTTGTTCACCTTCAGGCCCCATCAGCTGGCTTCCCTTCCCCAGGGGGCTCTCCAAACTAGGGGTACACCCACTACACTGAGTTGTTCAGGAGGCCAGTGGCCTTTTTATCCTCGCTACAGCTGCCTCTTGTGCCAGTTGCTTCCTAGGCACTGCTTAAGAGTGACCCCATTAGCCCTATTGTGCTCTTCTGAGCTTTCTCTTACTCTAATCAGTTCTGTCTCAGACTCTTTTTTTTTTTTTTAATGGCTTGTGCTTGTGTCATTGCCTGTTATGGCTGCTGAACACTGCTTATGATCTGGGCTGTGGAGGTCTTTTCAAGAGGGAGCTTGCATTGCATTTGTGGTGTGCACTACCTCCAGGTTCGTTTTTCGGAGGCTGGGGCTACCAGCTGCTGACAATTCCTTCTTTTCCCATATCAACACTTACCTCAGCCTGGGGTTCTGGCCTCTGGGCTTCCCTTCCTCTGTGGTCTGTGGGTGCTGGCAGCTCAGGGCTGCAGGCCCACTAGGCTGCTGTTTTTCTCCACTTTTGATATGACCTCAGGATTTTTGACCTTCCTGTGGCCTCCTGTCATTTATTGGGACACTCCTTCCTCTCCTAGTTCTGTCAGATGTCCCGGGCTGTATGCGGGCTTTCCTCTGTATGCAGCTGCCTGCGGCTCCCAGCCATTTGCTGCCAGCTGGGGCTGGCTTCCCAGGCTGGTGTTTTTTTTTTTTTTCCTTCACTTCCAATGTTCCTTTGGGATTTTTGATCTTCTCCTGGCCTCCTTTCAGTTGCTGGGGTGCTCTTCCCTGTCCTAGCTGCATTGAACAGGTGATTTTTGACTAAATTCTCAACTTTTAAAGTGTGTCCACTAGGAGATACTGTGCAGCTCTGTTACTCGGCTGCCATCTTGACTGGAATTTCTCCAAAAAAGTTTTTAATATTTAAATAATTATCACACATGGGATTTAACCATATCCTTTAAGTGAGAACAACTAAGTAATACTATTTCAGCAGTAAATGATACTATTTAATCTTATTGTATAAAGCATGATATTATATAATACCGTTATGCTATGTGAGGTAAGTAATCTAGAAACTTTTCTTCCTGTAGCATAAATTAGGCTTCACATGTAGTATTTGGCAAAATGTCCTGAAAACCTGAAGACTTGATTATATTCTGTAAACTGACCTGTTACCATTTAGGAATCATAGGTTTCGTAATGAATCAGGAGACTTGGTGCTGAGCTGTCCTCAGGTTATATTTTCATCAAAACTATTTTTGAACATCTACCATATGCAAAAGTACCTGGTGCCATTAAAGTGCTAAGCACTGAAGAAAGAGAACGATGAATCAGACATTGGTCTCATCCTTAGGGAGGAGTAAAATGAGATGTCATCATTCTCCTGGTTGCACATACCGCCACATGTCAGAGGATAATGAAAACCAAAACCTTTGTGTCTGAAGAGTGAGTCATGCTTCCTCGCTGGAGAGCCTGAACATCTTTTAGCCTGGTCGTGTCCTATCTGCTGCTGCCAGGAATTGTTCCCAGAGGTGACTTCTTTTATCAGTTCTTGCAATTATTGCTCCCTAAGGCTTTCCACTCTTCAGAGAAGATTCCATCAGAGCAGCAGGTTTCAAAGCCTGTCTTGGTCACAGTTTCCTGCTGGATGGCCTCTGGTTAGCAGTCCTCAGAGCATCTTGTGGGCTTTATATCCTCACCTTCCTTTCATTTTTGCTTAGAAGCAGTCCATGATACTGTCACCTTTTACCCAGCTCCTGGTGAGTTTCTCAAAGGTATCCTTCCTGTTGTTTCTTCTTACAGCGGCTATATAAAGGATTTAGCGATGGCCCAAATAATGAAGGTGTTGATGATTTTAATGATAACTAATGAATGTCGTCATGAATCTTTACGGATGAGGATCGGCCCTAAGAGATTTGCAGATATTTTCTTCTAACAGCTCTGGGAGAATAATAAGTACCGTCAGTGCTCCATTTTATAAATGAGTTCCATTTTCAAGTAGGACACACCTATAAAAGTAGTCCTAAATGGATGTCAGGTTTTCCCATTAGCTTCCTGTGATTGACTGAACTCCAGCTGCAGTGATGTTTTGGGTTGCACTCATGAAGAGAAGTATGTATATGTTGTAGACCGAATGTGTTTCCTATCTAGGATTCTCAGGCAAGCTGCGACTCTTCGTCTTTATGGTCCTTAAGGTTGGGCCATAAGCTGAGGCAGGTTGAAGGTGGAAATACAACACCGGGACAGGAGAAATCCAGGCTGGGGTATCTAATTCTTTGTCCATGCTGGTACGCATATTCCTAAAGTTTGGTTTATAATTTCCATCTTTTTTTATCTGAGTTAGTAACAGCTAATTGTGTTCTCATTGGTTTTCCTTTTTTAAGACACTATTTTTCTCCTACCAGTGGCGTGCCAGCATATCCCGGCTGAGATAAGGCTCTACTCAACATCTTCACTGGTATTTGGAGGTATTTACACTGGGAACTGCTGTGTGCTTCATATGCATTGATTCATTTAAGCCTCCTGAAAACTCATGAGGTTCACTCTATTATATTATCAGTAGAACTCTCTGTGGCATTATAATATTTTTGTTTTCATTTGAAGTAAATGTAGGGAACTCATGATTGGGAAGGTAGTAAACAGATTTGGAGATTTTAGGTTTTGCTTTCTCTTTGATTAGATATGTTGTTTTGGATTAGATCTATATTCAAAGGGAAAGGGTATTGCCACATACTAACCTTCTTTCTGCTGGCACTATGCTAGTGTTTTTTATGTAGATTCCTATTTTTACCAGTCATATGATTCAGTGAAGTTATGGATTGAGAATCCTTTTCTCACAGCTGCTTGAGTCCTTGTCTAGAATACCTTAGGGATGCAATAGGGATAAATCTACCAGATGAAGGAAATTAACAACAAATGGTGAAGATCTTTAATGAACACAGAGCAAAGGTTTAACATGGAGAGGAAAATTTTGCCAGAAAGCAATTGCCTTAGCAGATAGGAAATGTTTATTCTTGCAGAAGACGGTGATTGGCAGTGGACTGCATATAAGCCTTATAAATATTCCAAATCCTTTAATTGGTAGATAACAACATCTTATAATAAGTGTATTTTGTTTCTCTGTTTTGCTGGGGCTTGTTTGATGTATGTCCACTAGGGGTTGTGGAAAGATGCATCTTAAAGTAGGAATTAGTCGTGGTAAATATAGTTTGTGTCTCTATAATACCTGTGCATTTGCAGTGTTTTATATAAAGTTGAGTGAAACAGAGAAGAGGAGTAGAAGAGGACAGAAAAATGTTATGAAAATGGATATGCGGAAGTACTCATAGATAGAATCTGCTCATACTTGATTTTATCTGAAGTATTAGATTATACTTGTGTTTTTAAAAATTGAATTAAAAACGTTAGATAACACAAAAATAGAAATGATTTTATTTATTGGAAAGATAGAATCTTTAGTAGTTTTCTCAGATTGAAATAATCTTCCTTCTTAGTTTTTTCTGCACCGAGGTTGACAGTGGAGTGTATATCTGGAATATTACCTCTTTCAAAACAGGGAGAAAAGGTATGGCTTATCTCTTCAGTAAATTTAAAAGCTTCTCACCACATGTGTCAGTTGTTTCCACATGTCATTGGTCACGGTCATTGTCATAGGACATGTATACAAAGTTCTCTTGCAGAATATATTTTTGGTAATAATGCAAGTCCTTATGGTAGCACATTAGCATGATATATAATATCAATATTGTATTTTTGGGAAGAATATTGGTGGCTGTTAGATGTACTGTAGTTCACAGAATCTGATTGTACCCAGGAGAACTGATTCATCTAGGCTTAGGTGTTTTTTTTCTTCCAGGTGGTGGTGATAAGTAAGAATAGAACTTTGTTTGCTCATTTTAACTTTATACTCTCTTTCTTCCTTTCTCATACTAATGGCATTGAGACACTTTTATTCAATTTCCATCCTGTCATATGCTAGACTATACCTTGATCTCATAAATACTTTTTTATTTTATTTTACTTGATTTGTTTTTCTTTTTCTACTTGGAATTGAAGCCATGGCCTTCTCACTGAGCTGCTTCTTCAGCCCATGTTAATTTTTATTTTGAGACAGGGTGTTGCTAAGTTGCCCAGGCTCGGCTCAATCTTGTAATCCTCCTGTGGTAGCCTCCCACCATGATAGGATGACAGGTTGTGCCAGGAACCATGGTTAAAAAATGTTTATTAATGATTTAAGGCCTAGAAGACACAGAATTGATCTCATTTTAAGTATACATTGATTAAGCAGAATAAGGTGAATGAAACTAGGTCAAAATCTTATTGAAGAGACAACATACACATTAGGGAAGATTTTGCAAAGTGCCTCTGAGCATAGTTAAGTGGTACTGAGAGGTGGGATGTGACCTGTCCTATGAAAGATAAATAGGATTTTACTAGAAGAAGTGTGAGAAAGACTTGTAGGCAAGAAATCAACATAAACAAATACAGAGAAATAGGAGAAAATGTGAAAGGAGTGTGAGAAGTGTAAGTGATTCTTTATAGTTGCGGTACAGAATTTGGGGAAAGCATATTTACAAATTGGATTTATGGATATGGAGGGACTCGTGGAGGTATTTGGTGAAATTCCTGGTGCCTGTCTAGACAGGGCAGCCTTCCCAACTCAGAGTGTTCTCCTGGACTCTTAACTGTAGAGTCTGACCTCTTCATTTGACTCCAGTTTTTCACAGCAAATGTGTCAGACTAAGCTACATGTGTTCAGTGCATGCATCACCATTACTTAATTTGAATCCTGATGATTTTCTTTTTCTATGTTTAAGGCACTTGGTTTGATGGCTTATCCTATTTGGGTATAATGGGTTAGCTCCAGAGAGTGACCTAAAGCATTTCTTTCCTCTAAATCACTTTTCGTGTCTCTTTTCTTATATCTGTTGTGGCATATACAATACTGCCTGCCATACATAGATCTCACCATTAATGAGTTTAGAAAAATAAGAAAATTTAGCACTTTGAGTCATTTGCAGCATGAAATGCCCCATGAATCATTGTTTTTGTGATGTTCTACAAATACTTGACCCAAGACACTCACTGACTCATCTGTGACATAAGGACTGTGTGGCAGAGACATTTCCAAGACAGATGAAAGGGACCTACCAGGAAAACCAACACTGCTTCAGTTGCTCTTTCATAAAAGTCAGCCGTGCAGATATCGGAAATGAGCTCTTTGGCATTGTCTTTTTGAAAAGTTCAATTGTACTGAAGTTGGGAGCTCTGCTTTTCACTGAAAGGAAGTTCTCTTTATGCACGACTTTCTGGGGTGTTTCCATGGGAATCGGTTGGACCATGTCATTCTTTATCCCCATCCCCTTTTGCTTTTCATGTCTGTGTTAGAAGATGGATAGTTTCAGTTTAGGACTGGTCATAGTCTTAAATCTTGTGATGTTAAAATGTGACATTTCAGGCCTAAAATATAAAATGATAAAATCCAGTCCATCTAAAAGCTGAGACAGTAACCCGGGATTCTTGACTTTCTATACAGTGTTTGCGCATAACTAAAATCACCCCAGTATGAGAATAGTGACTACGTTATGTGGAGCTGAAGAATTTAAGTAGTTAGTTTAAAAATTTTGAAATCACTCGATATTCTAATGGTATTTATGTATTGATTTTACTCCTTAGACATTGGGTCATTTAATTCACTTGAGGGCAGAAGTGGCTTCCGTATTACAGACATACAATGAGATATCTATTTAAAGTATAATAACCTATTTTGTATTTCAGTTGATTGATTTCAGTGCTCAGTGAATAGAAAAGCTAAAAAACGGTTTTCATTTAAAATGAACAAGGAGTGAGAAATCAGTCAGAATTTGAACTTCAGGTTTAGGGCCATGAGAGTATTACAGTGCATTTCTGTGAAGGAGCGAGAAGGTCTACAATGAGCAAACCTCAGTCCACTGCCACAGTGCTAGAGTTTCAGATTTCATCACATTAAGACATGACTGTAAATAATATCTTGATATCAGAGACGAAATAGTCAATTAAGTTCATCTGAGGGTCTGAGAAATTTTGTTCCTGATTTTGAGTAAGTTAGGTAGTAATCTCTTTGAATTTCAGTTTCCTTATGTACTGCCATAGTATTTTTCTCAGAAAGTTTTAAAGATTTACAGGTATTCTGAGAATTATATGCCAGATTATGTAGGAATGTAGAGCCTTCTTTTAGAGATAAAAAGTGTTACTCCAGTTCAGTCTTCCTTTTTTTTTTTTGGCGGGGGTGGGGGACTGGGGGGGTTGGGGGGGTGGAGCATCACAATCTTGCTCTGTAGCCCTGGCTGGTCCTGAACTCGCTATATAGCTCAATCTGGCTATTGTGGTTTGGATCTGTAATGTCCCCCAAAAGTCTCATACATTTGAATATTATAGATTGTCTATGGAACCATGTGCTATTGGGAGATTGGGGCCTAGTCTGGAGGGGTGGACTACAGGCATGTAAATTGGTTTATCAGTGTGTAAGTTGGATTACCACCGTGTAGTGGGGGTTTACCACATCTTTGACACCTGTATCCAGGAGGGGCTTATCACTGGGAGGAGACCTGGAAGGATATATAAGCTGCTTCCTTCCTTTCTTGGAGGACTAGTCTCAACTAGTCTCAACTTGCCTTTCTGTATGTGATGTTGTGAGAAGCCACCTCTAGCTCTCTCTCGGCCATGTACTTCCCTTGCTGCCGGCCGCCCCTGAATGGACTGTGACCTTCTGAAACTGTGAGCTAAAATAAAGCTTTCCTCCCTAAATTTTTAAATATCAGGTATTGAGTCATAACACTGAACAAGTAACTGAGACACTGGCCTTGTACTCATAGCCCTTCTGCCCCAGCCTCCCAAGGAGTGCTGGAATTACAGGCGTGCATCCTCACACCTGGCTTTATATAATACTGGGAATCAAACTCGGGGCCTTGCACATATAAGGCAACCATTGTAACTGCTGTGCCTTTCCTCTAGCCCCAGTTCATATTGAAAGTAAAAATATTTCTCTTTAGGATTGTGGAAAACATAATGTATCTTGGCCATCCTTCTCCTCTTGTTCTCCCCAGTACCCTCTAGAAGCGGTAAATAAAAACAAAAATTAATCATATTAAATGGCTAATAATAGGGATGAAAAAGGCATAAAAGAACTACCTAAAAAAGTTAAAGTAACCTGAGAGTGTTGGCATCGTAACTTAAGAGTTTATGACCATTTGTGGCTTTTCTCTAGTTCATTCTCATTATATTACTCATGATTGAAAGAATGAATTTTTTTAATGAAATATTTTCTATATTTTTGGAGTAAAATGTATTGTATATGACCATGTCTTGATTAGAATTTTAACAACTCTAAATATTTTGTAAATATAAATGTTTAAAAAACTAGTGTGGCTTTTCAGTCGATATCACGTAACTATAATTAAGTGTTACGTTTAGCTTCCCAAATTGGAATATCTAGTACTAATTTAACTAGTACATATTTCTGGGCTGGAGGAGTGGTGCAGTGTTTCAGCCATGAGTTTGATTCCCTAGCACCACATGAAGCTGGGTGGTGCACAGCTGTAATCCCGGCACTTGGGAGGCTGAGGCAGGAGGATTGTCTTGAGTCCAAGGCCAGCCTGAGCTACATAGTGAGTTCAAGACCAGCCTGGGATACAGAGTGAGACATTGTTTCAAAAAAGAAAAACAACAGATGAACAAACAATGACAAGTAAATGTGTCTTTCATTTATGTTTGCTTAAAGAAAACCCAACAAAATAAAATGGTACTTCATCTTTCTCTTTTTAGCTGTGCAAATTATTTTTAAAAAATGACTAATAAAATTGTTACTTTAAAAGGTTGTATGTGTTTCTTTAAATAAAATTACTGTTTCCCTATGCCAGTAGACACTACTGTTAAATACTTCTGCAGGAAAATTGATTCACTCAAGCCTTTCTCAGTCGAGCCTGAAATCCTGATTAAATTCAGCTTGTTTTCAATCAGATCTCCTCTAATTTAGTTTGTTACTATACCAGGATTTAATCTGTCTCTAATCTCTAAGTAGTAACTGAACTTCTGTGCTAAACCACAATCTTGACTCAACCTTGTATTCTCAAACATTTCAGGTTTTTATTTTTAAGAACTCAGTCTCCTCGATTCTTTCCTCCAAATTACATTCTGTATTTTTTGTTCAGAAACACAGTTCTCTTGGATAAGTGTTTTAAATTGAGTCTTTTCTGCTTTCTAAGGTCTACATTTAGGATTATTCCTAATAAAGAAATTGTCAGAACCAACCCTTAGTCTAAGAAGGTGTTGGATGTGGTCACTGACACTGTAATTTGAAGTAAAATTCATCTACAGCTTTAAAAACTATTAGAACTAAATGCTTTGTTTTGTTTTAGATGTCTAAGCCAGAACTGTCTAGTAGATCATGTGAGCCACATATGTATTTTTAAATTGTCTAGTAGCAACATTAAAAATATAAAAAGTAAAAGCTAAAATTATCTTTAACAATACTTTTTTCCCTTTGGTTTTTAGAGAAAGGCTTTCTGTATGTAGTTCATGTTGACTACAACTCACGCTCCTCCTGCTTCGATCTCTTGAGTACTAGGATTATAGGTTTGTGCCACCATGCCCTGATGAATAATATAATTTTATTTATTTCAAGGTAAAAAATCATTATCATTTCTATGTATAAGGAATTTTGAAAAATAGTACTGTAATGATTAACATGATTTTCCTAAGTCTTCAAAATCTAAATGTATACTTCTAGAAAATCAGTTTAATTTAAACAGTCAATTCCTCAATTATGCTAGCTTTTTTTTCTTTTCTTTTTTTTTCATTTTTCTTAGAGTACTAGGGATTGAACACAAAGCCTTACCTCTAGCACATTTTGAGACTAGGCTGTGCTAGGTGGCCTAAGTCGGGCTTGCACTGTCATTCTCTGCCTCACAATCTCAGGTCCTGGATTACAGGTGTGTGCCACCATGTCTCATTCATTCATGCTGGCCTCACGTGCTCACTAGCCACACGTGACTGGTGGCTGTCATCTTGGTCACCTCAGGTTCTAGATCCTGGTTATTTAGAGGAAATTATTTTTGTAGTTTCTACCTTTGGGAAGAATTTCAGTTTCATTGTTAATTAGGATCAATTTTTGCCAATGATAAAAATATACTATCTCAATATAATTATGTACTTTATTTGACTATAATTATAATTTATAATAAAATTTAATACATTGTACATTACTAGCAGTTCAACTAATAAAGCTCACATATTTATTAATGGTTTAAATTTATGTTTATTATTTTGCTTGAAAATATAGCAGTCTACATGAGAATTACCTTTCTTTTGCTACACGCCATTAAAAGCTATATACTATTTTATAAACAATGTGGTGGAAACTAAATTTACAAAGATATTCGTGCTTTTATATTTCAGGTGAGAAGAAGAAATTGTTAGGTCCAGGTGAGAAGAAGAAATTGTTAGGTCTAGCAGGGGCCTGGGTTTTAATTCCCAGTGCCATAAAATATTATAAAGAAAAATATTATATTCACTGATGAAATTTCTGTGATACTTCTTTTCCAAACACCTCTCAGTTAATTGTATTTTAATCATTTTTGGATTACGATTTATTTATTTCTTTGGAAATCAAAATTTGTGTTTATTTTCACTTTTTTTTAAATCTTAAAAAAACCTCAAAACTGTCTTTATAGATGAGTAGTATTCCATTGTGTATGTATACCACATTTTATGTTTCCATTGGTCTGTTGATGAGTATTTTGATGAGTTCCACGTTTTAGCAATTATTAGTTGTGCTGCTGTGAACCCGGTATACTTGTATCTCTTTGTATCTCGATGCTTTTAACTCTTTTGGATAGATTCCCAGAAGAGGTACCGCTGGACCAAAAGGAATATTTATTTCCAGCCTTTTGAGGAATTTGCATATTGCCCTCCGTGGTGATTGTACCAGTTTATACGTCCAGCAGCAGTGAAAGCAGACTCCTTTTTCTCCACAGCCTTGACAATAATGGTTGCTGTGTGAGTTCTTGATATACACTGCTCTAAAGTAAACATTTCAGTCACATACATTTGAATTAGCTTAGGAGATAGATTTAAGGAATTCCTTTTATGATTTTGCTAGTAATTTTTTCACTACAATATAAATGAGCTATAACCTCTATTAATTTGAGAAGTAAGTTAGGGTAAAATAATATTTAATGAACTGTTGAGTTGTATGGACAGATGTGATGGATGGTCATTTACTTTACTTATTTTCACCTTTAAACTGCAAACCCCATTCATTATTTTCTGTGGCCAATACTCTTGTTTTTGTTTTTTGTTTATTTGTTTGTTTCCATTATTTGCCAGAGATGCCCTTGGTTTCACTAGGTACTGTGTCTGTACCTGAGATTCATGTTCTGTTCTGATTCCGCTTCGTTGTCAGTTGAGTATTAGCTACTTTTTCCTTTGGTTTCATAACTCATAACTGGCATATGGAGGGCTTTATTTGCTGTTTTTAACTGAAAGCCACAGTTGGTATTGCAGAACAGAAACTGTAGATTCTTCATCATTCATAAATAGCTCAGAAGAGGATAGGAGACGATCCAAAAAAACTTAGATTTTTTTTGAAAGAAAATTGTGTTATTTCCCGTTTTTAGCTTAACTTGTGCATTTTCCATATCATTTCAGATTTATATTATTATAAAGCAATATGGATCTAATTTTCTAGATTTTGAAGAGCTATTGATATTATTACAACAACAGTTTTAAAAATCTGTGCTAGGATAGCTTTCTTTTGTGGACATCAAAAGGATAGTTTTCCAGATGACTCCTAAGTTGCAACATTAGACATAAGTGTTGAGATTTAATATCCACATGAGAGTTAACAGTTTTGGGTTCACAAAGCACTGATGTTTAAATCCTAAAAGTTAATAATTTTATTTCATTCTTACTCATAAGGCATTTGCTTTTGAAGCTGCAGGAATCTATTGTAATTTGATTTCATTAAGTATACACTTAGTGTACGGCCAGATATTTCCCTAAAACAGATGGAAAGCATGATTTACAAAAATACATGGATGTTTACAGCAGCTTTATTTATAACAGCCAAAAACTAGGGGAAAAATAAGTGTTCACCAACAAGAGAGTGGATGAGTAAAATGTGGTATTTCTATGCAGCAGAATGCTACTTAGCAATGCAATGTTAAAAATGGATGAGGTAGGGGCTGAAGGAATGGCTCAGCGGTTAAAGCGCTTGAGCAAGCGCTAAGCCAAGCGCTAAGTACCCGAGTTCGATTCCCCAGCACCACATAATTTGGGCGTGGTGGCGTACACCTGTAATCCCAGCACTCAGGAGGCTGAGACAGGAGGATTGCTGTGAGTCCAAGGCCAGCCTGGGCTCTGAAGTGAATTCAGGACCAGCCTGGACCACAGAGCGAAACCCTGTCTCAAAAAAAACCCCAAAACAAAACAACAAAAAATGGATGAGGTAATTACTTCATGGTGAGTGAAAAAGTGGCATGTATTTGTATAAGTAATATTTTTGTGAGTTTCTAGAATAAGGCAAACTAACGTGGATGATAGATGTCAGGGAGTTTGGGAGTTGACTCCAAGGGAAGCTAGAGAACTTTCTGGGACAGAGGTAGACATGATCTTATCTTGATTGGAGTGTTGTTTAGATAGGTACATACAATTGCTAACACTCATCAGATTGTACACATAGGAATGTGCATTTTCTGGGTATTCAGAATAGACTAGAGATGTAAACTCTTTCAGTAACAAAAGGAAAATATTAGTGAGCCAGTTACGCATGAAGTGATGCAAAATTGGAAGAAAAAGTAGCATTTGTGGCTTCTCCTTATGTAGCCGGACAAGTGGGTACTGACTTTATGTTTCTATAAATAATGTTATCATCAGCAATTGAGAAGAGAGTAAAAATGATTTGAGAAGTCAGTATATTCAATTTAATTTTTCTTAATATATATTATGCATATTAGTGGATTTTAATATAATACTTGAAAACATGTTTACAGTGTGAACTGGTTTAATTCAGCCTTCTAATACCCCTCCCCAACTTATTGTAATTAGTTAGTCATGTTAAGTTTTATTTTGTTGTTGTTTTTTTAAAATTGCATATGAAGGACAATGCAATACTTACCTTTTTGATATTTAACTTATTTTTTAATTTATCATAATGTTCTCTAGTTAAGAGTCCCCAACATCCTTTCTCCTCATCCCTCCAACGGATATTTACTGGTCCTGGCCTGTTAGGTTAGGCACCTGGTGCCTGGTCAGTGTGCAAAACTTCATTTTTATTTAAAATCACTCCCCATGGTTTACATTGCAGCCTGAGCTCTGCCTCCTGCGAAATCAGCAGAGACATTAGATTCCCATTGGATTGGAACCCTGCTGTGAACTGTGCATTCAGAGGAAGTAAGATGTGTGCTCCTGATAATGCCCGATTGGCTGAAGTGGAGCTGAGATGGTGATGCTTAATACTCCAACCTCTGATCTGTGGAAAATTGTCTTCAATGAAACCAGTACATATTGCCAAAAAGGTTGAGAACTGCTGCTCTAGTTCCATACATCTTACCGACAATGTCAATATTCCATTCTTTATGACTTAATAATATTGCATTGTATACACACACACGTGTATATATGATTTCTATGTCTATCTAATCTAGCACATTCTCTTTATCTGCTCATCTGCTGGTGGTCACCTAGAGCGACTCCATGTCCTAGCAATTGTAGGTACTGCTGTAATATACATGAATGTGCAGATACCTTTTTGGTATGCTTATTTCATTTCCTTTGGATGTATACCCAGGAGGTTGATCACTCAGAGTGTGTAAGAGTTTCTTTTCCAACTGAGTCTGGTGGTGCACTCCTGTGATCCCTGCAATCCCAATGGCTAAGGGAAGAAGATTGTAAATTCAAGCTTTTCTGGGCAACCTAGTGACCTGGTAAGGCCCTGGCTCAAATTGAAACATAAAAGTTCTAGGAATGCTGTGAAGTGCTCAATCCCCAGTACTGAAAAGTTTTTTTTTCTCTTCCCATACTCATCACGATTGTTGTTTATGGTTTTTATAGTATAAGTAATTATAAGTAATCATTCTAACTATGGCTAGTTATCACATTATAGTTTTGCTTTGAGTTTCCCTGGTGGCAAATGATATTGAGCATTTTTCATATATTTGTTGGTCGGTTGTATTTCTTCTTTTGAGAAGTGTCAGTTTAGATCATTTACCCATTCTTGGGTTGGATTACTTTTTTGTTAATTTTTTTTTAAATCTATAAGTTACCTTTATATTATGGTTCCTTATATATTAAGTTCCTTTGCCATTGAATATTTGGTAAATATTTTCATTCATTCTGTATAGTTGTTTCGTCGCTCTGCTGTTTCCATTGCTGTGCAGAAGCTTTTAAATTCTATACAGCCCATTTGTTTTTGCCTTTATTTCTGGTGTTTTTGGTGTTGTATGCCAAAAGTTATTGCCTATACAGATGTCCTAATGTGTTTTGCCCTAAAATAGTTTCACAGTTCATTTGGGTTTTTGTCTGTTTTGAGTTGATATTTGTACAGAATGAAAGATAGAGGACAGGTTTCAATATTCTCTGTATGGAGTGTATACAAATATACAATTTTTCCAATCTCATTAATTAGAGACTGCTATTTGTTGTTTTTGTATTTTGATTTTGGAAGTACTGGAGTATGAACCAAGGGCATTTGGCTGAGCTACATCCCCTAGCCCTAATTTTTTTTCTTTATTTTGAAACAGGGTCTTTTTTCCCCACTGTTTTTATTAATATACTACATGGTGTTTACAATGAATCTGGGTATTTCGTGCACATATGTATTCATATCAACTTTACAATCCCTTCCCATTTTTGATCCTCCCACCCCCTCCCTGTCGTTTCCCCCAACTCTGGTTATCACTTCATGTGGTTGTATAGAATGTCTGTGCTCTAGGTTTTCCAAGTCAGAGAAACTATATACAGTACTTAACATATTAATCTTCCACATCTAAATCATTTCACTTAGGCCACCACTCTGACTCAACTTCCAATTCCTCGAACAGGTTGCAGTAGTTAAATTTTGATGCCTCTTCTCTGAATTCAACCAATCCCTTTATAGGGGTATTTACTAAAAGTCTTTTATTCCTATATTTTGCTATATCTTTGTTGCTATTCTTAAACCTGGCCTTACCCACCAGTTCACATTAGAAAATAACTACAAGCGTGTAGTTCAAAAGACTAGTAAATTTGGGAAAGAAGAAAATAAAAGTTAAATTTCAAATGCCTTAGCTGAATACTGGCAGGTACATATTTGTACATTCACAGGGTTATCTTTACATCAGTCAGTTTTCTTAGGATAAATTTTCATCAGTGACCTAATAAGTGAATTGCTACAATAAAACAAAGTTAAAACTATATCACATTGCTACATTAAATGAACTTAAATCTGTACCATATAAATATACTTAAAGTAACAAATTTGGAGGCAAATTTTGTTATTTCAGAATTTTTAACTTTCATATCTTACTCATATTTCACTGCTTACTAACATTCTGCTAGATTTGGTTTATAATTTTATCTGTCTATCCATCCATGTATTCATGCATTTGTATTCTTAAGAGATTTTATATCAATTCCCCATGTTGCATTATTAATTAGAAATTGTTCAAGATTGGTGAAGATTTTTTGTTTTCACGTGAATTAAAAAAAATTTTTTTTCTGTTTCTGGAAAGAGAGCTGTTGGTTTGTTGAAGGAGATTGGGCTCAGTATGTAAATTGCTTTTGTTATAGATGTTTTAATAATATTTGTTCTTACACTCTAATCTATGAACACGAGAGATATTTTCTTTTCTGTGTCTTTAGTGTAAGTGTTTTATAATTTTCATTGTAGAGATCTTACACTTTCTTGATTAAATTTATTACTTGGTATATTATTGTTTTGTAAGTATTATCAATAGTATTGTTCTCCGTTTTGCTTTTCATCAATCTCATTATTCCTGTATGCAAGTGCTACTGATTTTCTATGTTGGTTTTTTAATCTGCAATATTACTGAATTTTTAATCAGTTCTGATAATCTTTTGGTGCCATCTTTAGATTTAATATGTAGTATTATGTCATCTTCAAGCAGGTGTACTTGGGCTTCCACTTTAGTTGTATATCATTTAATTATTTTTCATGGCTAATTGCTCTGGCTAAAAATTCTATTATATAATAAATATTACGTAAGAAATCATTGTATTCAGATTTAAGAGTCATACAGTGGTATGAAATAAGAAATGAGTAGAAGCAATTGCTCTTTGAGAATGGTACTATAGCAGATAGGCATGGACATAGTGAAGCATTACTTTATGCCACAAGCTTGTTCATCAATTGAGTCTATATATGAATCAAAATTTAAAGATTAGAGTTTTCCCATTACTTTCATAATACCATTCAAAAATCGCTATCCTTCTGGGCCCCACTTGCGTTCATGTTTTGTTCTCTCTTTCCGTTCTTTGTTGATTCAGCCATAACTTTGTGTTTTGTAGAACGTATCTTTCTCTGCTTCATGCCGGGGTCGTTGCACCTGTCTTCCTTCAGGTTTCAGACAGGCTTTCCACGACCCTGAATTTTTGCTCAGATTTGTCAGTTCTCATATTTGCTTTATCTAAGATTTATTTTATTCTTTTACTTTTTTCTCCTTTTAAAACTCGCATGTGGCTTCTACGCATTTCAGTAGAATGTAAGCTTTATAGGAGCAGGAACTGTTCGTGTGTCTTTTTAGGCTGCAGCTTCACCAGCTAGCATACACACCTGGGACTGTAATTGACCCTTAGAAAAATATTTTAAATGAATGAATAAGGCTGAGTCGTTTTAAGACAGTAGCATGGATTTAAGAAATGAGGTAAATATTGACTTCTAAGACTCGTAGACCCTACATCACCGGTACACATTTGTGAAGTGGTATTTCTGAGGTCCGCTTTCTGATAATGAGTGATAGCCAGTTTTAGGGTTTTCCTGTGAAACAGTACTGATAGGAGGTATTTATTATGAGGAATTGGTTCATATGATTATGAAAGCTGAGACATCCTGCAGTCTGCTATCTATAAACTGTGGACCTAGGAAAGCCAGTGTTACAGTTTTAATCATGGCAAGAAAGCCTGAGGACCAAGAGGTTGATTATGTAAGTTTTGCAGAGAGTCTGAAGGTCTATAAACAAAGATTACTGGTGTCCAAGGTCATGGGGAGATAGGTGCATGGTCAAGTTTAAGATCAAATTTTTCCACCCTGTCATTCTTTTCTATTTAGGCCTCCAAAGGAATGGCTGATGCTCACCAGCATTCTATGAGCATTATTTATTTTTTTAGACTACTGATTGAAGTGCTGATTCTTCCTGAAACACCTTTGTAGACACAAGGAATGTTTTGGTTTTGCTTCTTTGATTTGTCCTCCACCAACTGGGCGTCCGTAGCCTCTCTAAGCTGACACAGAATTAACCATTGCACATTACTTCAGGTTAATAATCTAATTCCAGGGGGGCCTGACCGCACAGACCTGTAATCCCAGCACTCTGGGAGGCTGAAGCAGGAAGATCCAAAGTTCAGGCTCAGCCAGGGCAGCATGGAAACTTAGTAAGACCCTGTTTCTAAATAAAAATAACACGGGGTATGTAGCTCTGTGCTAAAGACCTGGGATCACTTTCCAGTACCACAAAATTAAAAAAAAAATCAATACTAATCTGGTAAACACTGTAAGAGAAGAAGGGCTGAGGAGTTGCTTGCCTTCTCTATATATGTACAAATTAGCACACTACTCTTTGTTAACTGCTTCTGTTGATTGATTTCTCGTAAGATCAGAATTTGAAGGAAGAAACTGCAATGAAGATCTAAACAAGAAGGTTTTACATAATTCTCATTTTACTAAGAGCTACTTCGAAAAAATAAAAAGCTTGGATGCAATTTACGCTCTTATTGTGTAGCACTAAACACCTGTAAAAACTTGAAAATTATCTAAATGTGTATATTGATGTAGGAAAATAAAATACTTAATTGTTTAGTATTAATTTTTATAGATTGTTGGCAAGACAAAGCAATGTTTCTTATTTTGATACAATATGTGATATTATAGGAACTCCAGTAATGTAAAACACAACACCAAGAGCTATGTCCAATCTGAAGCCTGCTAGATTTTTTAAAATTCCATGAGAATTTTTAGAAAGAGGTTTTAGTACTTTTACACACTAATTACATTATGTCATTTTATATTGTCCAAGAATGGTCCTAGAAACTCAAAAAAGATAAGCCATGGATTAGACATGGCTCTAAAACATAAAGATGTTCTGAAAATAACTCTAGAACTGAAGTACATGGGTATCCAGAGAGAAAGAGTCCACCAAGTATTTAATAAAAATAGTGAAAACTAATGTAACTCAGCAGACATATTTTTGGAAATTTCACAACACTGAGGGTAAAGAAAAGTCCTTTAAAATTCAAAAGAAAGCCAAGAACAAATTATTTGGTAGCAAAATAACACCCTAATTCTCAACAACTGAGTGTGAGAAGGAAATGGAGAAATGCTTTCAAGATCTAGATGGTAGAGAAATTATTTCTACGATATCAATCAATGAAATGTGAGATTACATTAAAAAGACATCTTCAGATCACACAGTATCAGAAAAATAGACCACTGATTATTTAAGTATCCATACAAGTTATAAACAAGTGTAGTTGACCAAACTTAGTGAGGAAAGTCAGAAATGTAAACATATGAGATCCAGAGGGAAGAATATCCAAGATGAGAGAGAAACAAACAGAAGTTTCAGGATAGTGAAAGAAGGGTATACAACAACTGCTCAGGAAAGTTTCAGAGCAACTCATCATACCAGAAACACAGAATAAACCATTCCAAAAAACGTATATGACAGACATTTTTAAAAAACATGAAAGAAAATCCAATTTTTATGAGATTATGGAAAACTTTACTTCATTAACAAAGACTTTAGAAATCAGTTTTTTAAAGGGCTTGGGGAAAGACCAAGGAATTGTACCAGTTATTAACTCCAAGAAAAACATGGTTCGAAAAAATAAATTTAATCATTAACCAGCTTTGAATAATACCATTACCATAACATGAACTCTAAATACTAATGTAATTGAACATTGCTATAACTGAAAAGATGGAAGAAAATAACATTCATTTTCATGTTTTTCTCTTTCTTGTTCTACTTTGTGACTGAGATTTCATCTTTGTCTTAGATCTTTTATTGGTAATAATTTCTTTATATAATTACTGCCTTTAAATTTCCACAATATGAAGATGATCCTATTTTGTTTCATGTTTGTATGTTTTCTTTTACAGTTTTCTAAAAATTTTTTATTTTCTCTGCAGTTTACCCTTTTTCTTGTTTTCTTGGTGTGTGTCTTAATTGACCATTTATATTTATAAGTAAGACATTTAAAGTCTAAATGGATACTTCATATTCATGGATAAAACTTGTTGAGGAGTTAGGTATATTTAACGTATTGCCTGTTTGCGTAATTGTCAATATTTTGTTCTTGTACCTTTGTTCAGAGAGGAGCTTCCTGAACTCTTTCCTAGTAGGCTTCCAGCTTTGTTAGCACACAGACTGACAGGGTGGTGGGAGTGTGACCCCCAATAATGGTTACATTTTTGGCACGTAGACATTTAATGGACATTTAGTTAGTGCTCGTTTCATTATGATGCCCGTCTCTTATCTTTTCCTTAGTGTCTTATACTTCAGTTAAACTCTTTAGGAGACCAAATTTTCATTCTCTTGTCTGAGTGGAGGTAGCGGATAGTATAATCTGGGTAAAGAATTAATTATATCTACAGGCCATTTTGTGGCTTAGATGATCAACCAGCTGTCCTTAGACCCGTCTATGCCACTGCCTTCATAAATGTATGTTCTCTGTTTATCTGTGATTCTTGTCTAGTTGATTGTTATTTATTCTTACCCATGTTTGGCATGAACTTTCAGATTTCTCAGCTCTGCCAAGTCCATTGGCCCTTTCTTTCTAGCCTTCATACCTCCCTGACTCCTACTCATGTCCCCTTTCCTGCTCTCATTCTGGTATTGAATCATGCCTTTTATAAAGTTCTAGTTTTAAAAGCCACTTGTATGTTATTATAGGAGGTAGCAGAAGCGGGCTTGTTGAACCTGGGAGTTTTACAGGTTTTAAGTGCTTTTAAGTATTGAGTTTCTCACAAAAGGCCTGGGTAGTTTCTACAGCAATCCTGAACAAGAACAAAGTAGAAGGCATCATTATCTCAGACTCCAAGTTATATTACAAAGAAACAGTTATTAAAACTACATGGTATCGGCACAAAAACAAACAGGAAGACCAATGAAATACAGTTGAGGGTACAGAAACACCCCAGCCACCCTCAATCATTTGACCTTTGACAAAGGGGCCTAAACAGGAGGAAGGATAGTCTCCTCAACTTTCAAGCAACTAGTGCTAGGAAAACTGATTATACATATGCAGAAGAATGAACTTAGTGAGTTCAGGACCAGTTTGGGCTATAGATTGAGACCATGTCTCCTTGCCACCCCCCCAAAAGAACCAAGACCTTATCTTTCACCCTATACTAAAACCAAATCAAAATGGCTCAAACAACTACACAAAACAGAAACACTGGACTTGCTTAAAGATAAAGTAGTTAAAACCCTACAAGACTTAAGGATAAGAAATATCAAACAAACATCAAACATCACGAATACAACTCCAGTTACAAAGAAATAATACCAAGAATTAACAAGTGGGACTGGATCTACTTTAAGCCAAAACATATTTGCACAGGGAAGAAGAGAGTGAACAGAATGAACATACAGTTCACAGAATGAAAAAAAAAAAACTTGCCAGCTATTCCTTAGATAGAAGATTAATATCTAGATATATAAAGAACTCAAAAATTTCACTGCATAATAAAAGGTCTAACCAAAAAATGGGCAATTGAAATGAACAGATACTTCTCAAAATAAGAAGTACATGTGGTCAATAAGCACATGAAAAAATGTTCAGCATCTTTGGCCATCAGAGAATATAAATTAGAACAGCAGTGAGATTATCTTAACTCCAACATGAATGTCTGTCATCAAGAACTAAAAAACTACAGATGTAGGTGAGGATGTGATGAAAATGGAGTACTTCTACATTGTTGGCAGGACTGTAAACTGCTATAGCCACTATGGAAATGAGTATAGAGATGCTTTAGGAAACTAAAAATACAAGTCCTGTTTGACCCAGCTATTCCTCTTCTGGTCATCTTTCCAAAATTTCTAAAGATATCATATCATAGGGACACATGCATGCCCTTATTTATAACAGCAAAATTCATAATAGCTAAGTATGAATAAGTAAAGGAAATATACTGCATATTCAGAATGGAGTATTATCCTCTCTAAAGAAAGAAAATTGAGGCAATTAGAAGATAGATACAATAGTGCTAACAAAGTAGACCGGATGCAAAAGGTTAAATATCACATGATCTCATTAATGTGAGAAACCCTCAATATATAAGACTAAAAGTGTCAAATAGAGAAGTTAGGAAGTATAGTGCTAGACTTCCTGGAGATGGGATTAGCACCTGAGAATGAGAGAAGAGGGAAACAAATTGGAGACAGAAAATGGGAAAAAGATTAAAAAATATATATTATATAAATGTAATTTTCCCCAGCTCTATGGAATTGATGCTATAAATGAATCACAAACATACACATAAAAAAGAAAATAAAGATTGTGTTTCATCTGATTTCAGCATATATTTAAACTGATTGTGTACTGAATATGCATTTTCTGAACTGTTCATTTTTGCCTTCTGTGAAGTAGTTAATAGTCTTAATGTTACCAAACTCTGTCCTAAGCAGATTATGATAACCCATTTTGATCTCGGCTCAGCACAGGGGCCATTTGTCAAATGTATGAACAGTTGGTACAGTAGAAGAAATACCTCTCAAAAAGACTGAGTATAGCAAACATTTTTGAGGGCTCCTTCTGAAGCAGAGTATATTTGTATATTTGTGTGCAATCACAGTTATATAGGATATTTCCTCCCAATTCTGCACATATGTATTTATCTAATATTAAGTAAGTACCTAATCTGATCTAACACTGTTCTAAGCATGGAGGACACAGATGAAAAACGTAGACCAAAATCTCTGTCCTTCAGGACTTACCACCTCTGCACTATTTAAATCCCACTATACAGTAACACTTTACTTTGAAGAAAGTAAAGTCCATAGTCATTTACTGCTTATCACTAACATATGCTTTCAAGAAAACACATAAGAAGTCAAGAGACACAAAACATTGTGGATTGGATATGCTGGGATTGTTAGGTTTCCATTAACGTGCAATAAATTATCCACATTTTAATGCCTTAAAAATACAACACATACTTATCTGCTATGATCTGAATGCTTGTGTTTCCACCAGTTGTTTGAATTCTAACCTTAGAAGTGATATTCTTAAGATACGGGGCATTCCTAAGAGTGGGTGAGGTTAGTATGTTATGAAAGAAATGTACATGTTAATTCTTGCCCCTTATAGTGAAAACACAAGAAGATACCTTGCTGTTTGCCGGGAAATGGACCCTCACTGGATGTTGAATCAGCCATACCTTGATCGTGCTTGGATTTCTTAATCTTTATAGCAATGAGAAATAAGTTTCAATTTTATGGCCTCTCCAGTGTTTGCTATTTTGTTGTAGTAGACCATATAGACTAAGACATTATCTCACACATTGTGTGGATCAAGGCAATAGCAGGGGCTTATCTATTAATAGGTAACTTCTTACTCAGCATTCCTCATGAGGTTAAGTCTGTTTGCTAGGCAAGTCCACAGATGTGTGAAAGCTTTACTTAGGCTGCCTTCCAAGATGCTTCACCCTCGTGGAACTGCTTGTTGGTAAGAGGCCTCGTTAACTCCCGTATGGCCTGCTGCATGTTTGACCGCCCTCATAACATGGTGCCTGGCTTCCTGCAGGGGGAGCAGGCCAAGAAAAGAAGACAGAAGCCACCATGTCATCTATGACTTAGCCTCGGATGACACACTTTTTATTTCATCAGCATCCTGTTGCTTAGCTGTCTTCATTGTGGATGAGAAAGCATGGATGCATGAAAACCAGGAGGTGAAAATTGTGGACGGTCGTAGTGGAGGTTGGCCAGCACCCTGGGCCTTTATTCTGGTTCCCTGCTCATTACGTTCCCGTTGTATCCACCGTAGGTGACGTGGGTGGTGAACTCGGATAACTGAACTTAGTGTCATACTAAGAATAAATAAATATGAATGAAAAAGTTAGGTCTTTGAAAGTTATTTGTAAAAGTTAAATTAGTCTATCGACCTTTATGATATTTTTCTGTTATAAATTCAGTTGTCAGCTGACTAGGACTTCTTAAATGGGTCTAACTTAAAATGTCCTCTTCAGATGTTAATAAAAACTCTTCACATCACGTGTATGGCCTGTGTTTCATTTGGATAATCAGTTGAAATTGTATATAGACTTCTGTATGAAAGGTTCAATCTTCGACCTGCACAGGTTTAATTTTGTACCATTTTCTTCTTTAGAAAAGTGACCATTGGAAACCTGATCATAAAGACCGTCATAGAATGTAGATACCACTGAAAAATTGAAATCTAGGAACATAAAGCAAGACCCATTTCTACTTTTATAACCCAGTACCCAAATAATCATAGTGCTACATGAAATATTTCATGATAATGAAAACTGGACTCCTCTTCGTTGAGAAATACTTGCTGTTAATTATGACTGCTTTCCAAGTTGCCTTACAATCAGGCTGTGTAACTAAGTTTCAATCTTGGAGGGTTTTTAAAAATTCTCTTTAAGTGATACAGTTTTTAAAGATGGTTGTAATTTCAATTTTAAATCCATTTGAAATTAGTATAATTAGGGTACATCATATTTTGTCTTGTTATAGATTTTAGGAACATTGAAACGTGGGACACTGTTTTCCATGGTTGTTTGATTTTTATTTGGATAATTTTAATTAAATGGCTTTTCCTAAATTGGTGACTGCTAGGCTGACACTGTTTACACTGTGGAAGGATTTTTTCCTTTTAAGAAACAGTTATCAATTGCAGAATATGTGTTGCTATTTTCTGATGAGAAAGACACTCCCCAATCTAATGTAGGTATTTTTTCGCTCTTGCTAGCACAAAGTGAATTTTTCTAGCAATATCATAGTTGATCAATACATTATTTCTGCAGTAAGAATCCATGATCAAAAACAAAAACTAAGGTTTTTTTTTTTTTAATGGAACTAAAATGGTTGATGTTGGTAGGAAGTGTAAGACTCACTGCCGTATGTCATTCTCATCCTGTAGCCTTAAGCACTGGATTAGTTGAAGTTTTAGTATCTTCATGCCTCTATAGTAGAATTTTTCTTAAAACTGTAGAGGAGATCAATAATAGCATTATTTTTACTATAGGTTAAGAAAATACGGATAGTTTTTATTCTTTCTAGTGGAGATTTAAAAGAGGACTGTTGAATCCTAGACTGTCTTTCCTTAGAACTAATTTTAGCAGGTTCATATTAAGGAAAACAATTTCATATCACACAAGTTTGAGAGTTTGTAACTATAAACAAAGTTAAACAGACTTTCTTATTGTAGGTGGTTATGAGATAGTGTGTTAAACCAAAAGGGAATACTTTTTAATACATCCTGTAGTCATGAGATAAGTGTGTATGGAACAAATGTTGGCAGATACATTTTTAGTTATTTCTCAGACGTTGCAAATCAATGTCACCTTGGTTTTCAATGTTTTTTTAATTAAAAAATGATCTCAACATGATGTATGGGCCACCATGTAATTTTTACTAATACATGTCTACTTCTAAAAGGAAGACAATATTTGTGAAGGAACAGAATATACTATGCTTGAGCCTAAAATTAGCTTTAATGACTTCTATATATAAGACACTGAGCACACTTTGGTCATTGCCTACGCTAAAGTTAAATGTGTTGAGATTTTGTATTTTTGTAGGCTGTGTACATCAGTAACATGTAAAATATTTATAGAGTGAATCACTTGGGTTTACTCTGTATGAGGCAAGTGGGCTAAGAGCTTTATGAATATGAACTCAGAAGTGATTATGACTTAAAGAGACCGAGTTGCATGCAAGTCCAGCATCCCACAGCTAATGGGAACTCAAAGCCAGCTCAGTCTGACCTTGCATAAGCTCGTAGCTACAAATAAGGTGATAGAAAGACAGTAAACTGCTCCTGCTCTTTGTCAGAGAAAATGCATCCTGGTATATATGAAAATAGTGGAGCCTTACCTGGGGCTTTAAAATTATGATATTAATTAAAATATATTAATGTGGACATACAGTTTTATTTCTGGGAATGACGCTGGCTTTAGTATTATTGCTTCAAGAATAAATGTCTTAGAAGGATTAGACTGAAATGTCATAAAATATACTTCTTTCCTAAAATTTTGGAAGGATTTATAAATATATTTTTTCAGAAGTTCTGTTTGTTTGCTTTTGTAAACTTTGCTAATATGCATTTCCTGGAGAGCCATTATAAAGGAAGAGGTTCAAGATGTGTTCGAATTGCCATTTTACCATGTCTGAAATATCCTGTTTGGTGAAGCTTTCTTTTCTGATTTTTTGAGTCTGAGATTCCTTCAATTTAGATTTGGCAAGGTAGCACAGATTATAGCACAGATTGCTATAAATATAATGAAAGAACTGTTAGAAAGCACGTAATAACAGCAATTGGATAATAATCAGTTTTTTCCATTTGTCCTTATGTTAGCAATATTTTTATTTTCATTTTTTATTGAGGCATAATTTGTGGCATCTTGGATTCAAAGAAATGGAGTAGAGTTGAGGATTACTGTAGGAAAGAGAAGTGTTGAAATATGTCACAAATGAACTTTTGTTTTCTTCATTTCGTTGGAAGAAACTGAAGCTCAGCATGGTGGCAGTGGGGTAAGGAGAGGACTCTGGTCTATGCAGAGTACACTTTCTCCACTTAAATTCATATTAGAGAATACATCCAGAGGAGCCTAAACAGAAAAAAAGAGCCTCAGAGGATAGGTTTTTAACACCACTGCCATTTTTTGGTGTGTGCGGTATTTTAAAAGGTTGACATAAACAAAAGAATAATGAAAGATACTTCTTCAGTCTTCTGAAGAAAAGTTGCTTTGTGGGAGATGGGCCACTTAGAGAGGAGTGAGTGGCCTGGGCTGGTTTTTGTGGTTGTATACTTTTAAAAAATAAATATAAAGGAATACATTTATGCCACTGATAGGACTTAACCTTGGCAAAGTAGCATGTAAAAACAGACAATTGGAGAAATACAGATACTGATACTAGATTATATCCCAGTGCAGTCCCTATCTGTTCTTTGGTATATAAAAATACAATTAAAAAACACGATTCCAACTTTTTTTTTTTTTACTCTTAGATGTAGTCAATCACAGAATAATAAAAATGGCCAAGGGGTTTTCTCTCAAGATGATATATCTAAAAATGATGACAATACATTTTACCTTTAAGTCGGCAATCAGTCTTTATTAAAAATAATCTGCACTGAAGACATGAAGCTCTCTTTGGACGATCCTGCCTCATTACATTTTGCATTTATCTGCCATCTTCTTACATCTCTTGATTGTTCAGAGTTATAACCATTTACTTACAGTGATTTTGTTTTATAAAGGAAGATAAATGAGCCTGTAATATTAAATCACATTGTTTCCTTGTTTTATTTGTGTCCCTGTAAAAATACAATGTTAAACTTCTTCCTTCACAACTTAAATAAACTCTTAAGCTAGAAAAGACTAGTAGCTTGTGTTTGGCTTCTCTTTCAAAAGCCAGTGAGCTCTTTAACTGCATATTTGTGAGCAAATTTGCAACATAATGGGATTTTTTGAGATTTCAGTTTTCTTCCCTGGGCATTGCGATTTTGAGGTACTCTTTAAAATATTGATAATATTGATGAATTTTGCATGAAGTCAAGGCTTAGTGTGCATTTGCCTTTGGCTCATGCCCCCAGATGACTTCCTAGCTAGGACGTCATTGGAGCATGGCTGTCAGATGATGAGTGCGCCTTTCCTGTTACGTAGCAGTGCTTCTGGATATTTCCTGTTTGGGGCAGCTGTAAGATCTAACTGACACGGCAGGAGGCCTCAGTATCTTTCTGTAGAAGATCTCCTTAATCTCTTTCATCTTTCCTAACCAAATTAAATTGGAGCATTTGTAGTGTTCACCTAAAAATTGAAACTGACTTTTTTTCTTTTTTCTTTTTGCATTCAGACATGATAAAAATAATCAAGATACTAATCTTTCACTCACAGAAGGGGAGAGAAGGGAAAATTAACAAAGAAATAAACCGATTATGTAAGGAATAATATTAAATATAAAGTTAATGCTTTTTGAATGACCCTGACAGGTAAATGATTATCAAACTTGAGTCCCTGCTTCATAAATGTTATGTGTATATTGAAAATATGTGATACTTAGATATGTGTCAAATGGAAGTTTTACCTTGAGTATGATGGAATTAAAATTATTTAAAAAAATACCTGTGGCCTTGTAAGCTAACACACATAATGAAAAGCTGAAAGTAATTTTCCCATCATTGCCTCGGCACTGATTAATTAGTATATATCATTTAAAATAAGCTTTTACAAAGGCTATTTTGTGTAAGTAATATTCATTGCAAGTGTCACTTGCTTTAGCTTTTGCCAAAAGGCAAAGTCGTGGTGACCTTTCTGGCCAGTACCTTTGTTTGAAATTTCTTCTTTGCTGAGAAACCTTAGACAGCTGAGACCCTCAAGGAAAGTTGGAATTTCTTTGGTATTCAGAGCCTTCCAGAATCTTCCTTATTGACATCTTCTCCCAGACTCGTGCCCTGTTTTCTATGCTAAGCAAGCTCTCTGGCTTTCCTCCCATATATTACAAACTTAGAGTTCTCATATAGTCATCATTTGAAGTACTCCTTTTATCTTTTCTTGCCTAGCAAATTTCTATTCTCAGAGGTAAGCTTGAATTACTCTTCTAGAAGAAGGCTTCTTGTGTCCTTCATTCTTCTGAATTCTGGTCAGATTACTTTGTTCCTCCCTTTGTGTTCATCCATTCTTTTTTTTTTTTTCACATTACCAGTTGGGCATATATTGCTCTATTGTAGAATATTTGCTTTTCTGCTAGTTTGAGGTTTTTGTAGAGCAGGTACAAGGTGTTATTTATCTTTCTATTGCTATAGCTGTGCATGGTAAGGAAATAAATGAGTTGAATCATAGCTCTATCTTCAGTTGTCAACAGTTGTTTTAATAAGTGAGGGAAAATTATCCAAAATGTCTTCTATTTTGTATTAGTATATTAATCTTATTGCTTAAGTGGGTGGACTATTTGGACTACTTGAATAATTGCTATTTGTAGTAACTTGTATATTCCCAAGGTAGTTGATGTTGCTGTCGTGTTGTGCCCAGTTGAGTCCAACTTGTGGCCTTTATGAAGATTCCCCTACAAAATTTACTACCTAGCTGTAAATATACCCTTTCCTTGAATCTGATTGCTCTACAGGCTCCTATTTCCTTAAGAACTTCCAGCAGAGGTAATTTTGGTCTGACGTTTGTCTGAAAGCCTTGTATGAAGAGGGTGAAGACGTAGAGCCTCCAGAAAGGACTAGTGAGATCTGTTGACCTCTCTCTGCCAAAGAGCCTGAAGGCCAGATCAAAAAGTTTTTCGCTCTGACTGTAGAAAAATCACATTCCACTCAAGGAAGCCTGTTTTCAGAACAGTTATTGGCTAGCTTTATGTTGTAGAGGAAAACAGTTGAACAGGAGAGGATTGGATTGCAGAGAATTAACCTTTTTAAAAGTCTCTGGACTGAAAAAACTAAGGAAGGCCTGACCATCTCAGGGAGAGCAATTAAAACGCTTTCCGGCTGTGAGAGGAAATCAGACTCCAAGGGAATTTTAAAAGGCCTTTTTGTGAAATATGACAGTTTGCAGGAGGTTTTTTTTTTCCTCTTCCATTTACCCTTTCAACGAGCGAACGTATCATCTTCCAGACAAAAATTGAGCTAAGCAGCTGCAGCAGCCACTTCCCCTCGGACTGCGTGTGGGGGTATATTTGGGAGAATGACTGAGGATGAATGGGCTTCTCAGCGCCTCCGCAGGAAGGATAAAGGCCGTCCGCACCTGTTGTACTGCTGGCCCCTCTGTGAGTCCCCTAGTTAGTCCACATTAAGAAGCCACACAACCTTTTCACGAGGAAGAGCTGCAAAGAAGCAGTATTATTTGTCATTAAAGTTTCACAGTAGTGTCTTATCAACAGTTTGGCTTCCTTTCTTTTATCTTTTTCCTTCCTTCCTTGCTTCCTACCTTTCTTCCTTCCTTTCTTCCTTTCCTTCCTTGCCCCCACCCCTTACTTTCATAGTGTTGCTGATGTCTTTATTGTGTTTTGAGACCATAACTATTCCACTTCCCAGTCCGCCCACCAGCACAGTCACCACAGATATTTTCTCTTCTTTCTCTGCCTGCTCCTGCTTCAGGATCTTATCATAAGCTCAGATGTCTACAAACACCTGTTTCAACCCTTCACCTTGGACTAGCCCACTGAGGTAACGAAACTCTTCCTTAAACAGAGAGGAGTGGGAAGTTAGGAAAACTCACACCTTACTATTTTATTGTGTCTCTGGGCACATAACTGCATTGCTCTGTCTACATTAGTGCTAACTGAATATAGTTCTGCTTTTAGAGTTTGAGGAAAGTATTATCTTTATCTACTAAGAATTTAATAATTACTCCTTTCCAGGAATTTTAAATAATTGATAAGATTTATATTAATCAAAACCCCTTTTTCTGAAATCCATCCTTTGATCAGTTCTGTCTTTCTCTTTTAACTTAAATTTAAGGATGACTGAGATACAAAATTGCCTGAGTTACTTTTTCTTTGCTGGGACTCCACAAAAACTTCTTGATCAACACTAAATCAGTATATCTTCATACTTTTGTTCTCTTTTCCTCTTCTTTCCACCATCCCACTCTTGTCTTTCTCTTCTCGTTTTCCCTGATTGCCTTTCTCATTCTTGACAACAGTTATTATTTGCCTACCGCATCTTGACAGCTGAAAGTGTTGATTGGTATGCGCAAGATTCAGTAACATCAGTCCACAGTACTTTATGTAACAACAGCAAAATGTACTCAACTCTAGGATCTATTTTACATCCACAAATAATATGTTGACAGGAGTAGCTTTCAAGTAAAATTGTCTTGAAATCACAAAAAAATCAAGCTTTGAGAAAAAATTTAATTTCTTGATAGAGCACCCTAATTTCTTGATATATTAAATATGTTTTTCCATATTAAATATTTTGAGTTGACTGCTTTTGTTTCAAAGGAAAAAATACACAAACTTATGACGGTTGATTTTGGAGACAGTTTTCTGCTACAGTTAATGACGTGCAGTCTTTATATATTGAGAAATACCCTTTTGACAGCAGGCATGGGACTTGAAGAAACAGGTGATAGAAGGAAGGAATGGGTAAGAAGCAGAGGTTGGTGTAGATGTTAAGGGTGGTGGTAGAACATGCATACATGCGTGCACATGCACACACACACACACAGCAGAAACTTGATCAGTTGTTGATTGGCGTTAAGACTATTGTGAAAAGACACCCAGTGAACAGTGAGACAAGACAGGCTATAAAGAAGAAAATCAGGCCTTCTCCATAACTGAAGCCCCCAAACTTGGATTCTATTCAGTCCATTTCAATTGTTAGATGCTATTTTTACTTCCGCTCATATGAGTTCATTTTCTAAGTGATTTATGCTAGAGTTTTAAAAGAATCACTTCCTTAAATGGAAACTATCAAACGTCTGTTTTGCTTAATGTTGGGAAAAACTAGATGCTAGTTTTTTTTCTTTTTTTTTGTAAGAAGGCCCTAGCCTGTTACTTAGGAAAGCAGTATGTTATTATACCTGTGTATGCAGCTTTTTATGTGTATTCATTGCTCAGTGTCTTAGTTACTTTTGTTGCTATGACAGAATACCCAATTTCCACAATTTAAGGGAGGAAAGGTTGATTTTAGCTCACAGTTACAGTAGGTCTCATACAGTCCCTTCATAAACATCCAGCAACGATGGAAGCATATCGTGGAAACTGGAGAGCTGCTAGCCCCATTGCAGATGAAAGTCGAGTGAAGCAGAAGCCAGCCAGTGTCCGAAGACTCAGGCAAGGCTAGGACTTTCCAGGAAGAAGCTGTAAAAGTGTTTCCTCTTCCTTCCTTGAATTATTTCAAGCTTCCAGTTAGCCACTTCCAGGATGGCTGGCCCTCTCATTTCCTGCCCTACAAGTCAACGACGCACACCTCAAAGTTGTCCTGGGTGTCCCCAATGGCAACAAGTTGACACAGTCGTTCCAGCTGAGACTCCAAGCATCTGCACCTTCCAGCCGGGCCCTACCTCCCCATAACACACAGTTCCAAATACATGGGACTTTTGGCGAACACTGTAGATGCAAATCATAGCATTTCCCCCAGTAATAACAAAAGCCCAGTAATATGTGACAAAGCATTATATGAAGAAAACAGTATATGATGCCGGGGTAAAAATAAAATACTGAGAAACATCATCTTGAGTTAGTGGCCTTGCCCTCTTCCTTTCTACAAGAGCAATGTTTCTTTTATTTTGCACGTTCAGGTTCAGTGCAGTATCTTATTGGCAAGGATGATTCTATACAAAGGAGTTTTGGAAGTTGCTGTCAGACATGCAAACCTGGTTTGTCCTGTGTACCCTCCTTATTATAGAGAATCTGCTTCCCCCTGGACACCAAGTACTCACTGCTCAAGTGTGGAGCACACATCTGTTGTGTGGTCATCAGAAGCCACATGATCTGAGTATTTTATCATGTATTACTGAGCCCACAGATGAACAGTTTCTGTAGAGGTCAAGGTAGTAAATATTTTAGGCTTCTGAGTCTTCTTAGGCAAAAAAAAAAGAAAAGTCATGAGACAAAATGGTATTGTGTTTGAATATAACTTGCACACTACAAGGTAAAAGACTTAGAAATATTATTCAGATCTTTGACTTCAAATGTTATATCCTTCCCTAAGTCCTCCTGCTAATAGTGTGACTTCTTGTGTTGTAAATTTTGTACATCAAAAATGCATTCATTTTTTGAGTGAATATTAGAAACTTGAGGTAAAAAATAGGAGTCATAAAAGATGAACAAGGAAGGAATCTTAGAATTTTATTTTTTTTATCGAGTATGCATGGTCTGGAGATTCAGTATGTTAATAGCGGTTTGGGAATTGGTGCCCATATATACCCTGTTTTATCACTTTTCCCTCCCTCTTCACCTTTCCCTGCCCTTACGTTTGGGCAATTGTTTATTTCTGAGAAAAACTAGCTATTTTATTTGGAGAAAATCAGAAACCTGAATATTAATTTTTTTCCAGAACCTTCTAACGTCTACCTCCTCGTTTCTCAGTTAAGACTCTTGGGTTCTGGTCCGTTGGCCTCAAGTGAGAGGACCGTGCTCTGTGCTGCTCATCAGATGGGCTGAGGGGGTGCCCTTCTCAGTATTTAGCCCTTCCTCCTACTCACTTTGGAACCTCGGAAGGAAACAGGCTGTTTGTCTCTTTCATGGACTGATGAATAGTATCGTTTTGCTTCCCGTTTCGTGGGAGCGTGCACACTGAGAATTGTAGCTTCATAAAGGAACGCAGAGTTCTCCACATGGATGTACACATCATATACCTGTTGCTTGATCTTGTATTTTTTATGCTAGAGCCTCGGCCCTTACAGCTGTAGCTCTAGCCTTCTTTTTTTGTTTTGTTTTGTTTTGTTTTGGTATGTGTATCTATTTTAGCACCTGGAGATTTTCCTATTTTATTTCAAGATCAGATAATTTATTATTATTATTATTATTACTGAGACAGGATCTCGCTCTGTGGTCCAGGCTTGTCCTGAATTCATTTCAGAGCCCAGGCTGGCCTTGCACTCACGGCAGTCCTTCTGTCTCAGACTTCCAAGCGCTGGGATTACAGGCGTGCACCACCACGCCCAGCTTATGTGGTGCTGGGGAATCGAACTCGGGTACTTAGTGCTCAGATAACTTATTATTATATTTGTTCCGTAATGTCGATCCGTTTGTAGCAGAAATCAGGGAATCTGTTTCGGCTCAGCCCACTGTCGCTGTGAGAGTGAGTACTGATGTCAATTTCTGAATGATTGTAGTATAGAAAACACCTGTGAATTTTGAGCACTTCGGGGTAGCACGGCTTCTTCTTCCTCTTCTTTTCTCCTTCTAATTATCCCAGACCAGTGGCTCCTCGTGTGTGCTTCTATTACCATCTTCTGTTTTTTGGGGTATAATTTATAAGGCTTAGAAAAGTTTGCTTCCCACACACAATTACAGGTTTTACTTCTTAAATTACATTTTGGTGATTGTAAGTTACAAACTTGTGGGCTCTGTATGGCCTTCAGGTTCCTTCGACATCGTCATATCCAGCCTCTTATACCTACAACAAATATCTCTTAAATACAGTTTACTTCTCTACGAACAGCGGATGTACCCGTGACCACACAAATGTAGGCCCTTGCTTATATTTGTGGGTTAGAAAATGCAGAATACATGACGCTCAAAAATGGAGGAGGAGGAGAAGATGGAGAATGACCAAAAACATAGTATCACATAGATCGTTAAAAAGTAGGGAAAAAAAGAAACGTAGAAACAAGTGTGAGGAGCTGAGAGTGTGTGGTGAAACACCAAAGTGAGTGATCCAGGTGGGCCTTCTTGAGAAAGTGGCACTTGAATACAGACTTGTAAAGAGAATGTCAGGGCAGAGGGGCTGCAGTGCGCCTGAAGCACTGGAGTAGTGTCGGGAGAGCACTTTGCCTGGAATACAGTAAGCAGAGATAAGTAACGGGAAATAAAGTCATAGTGGTGGTGGGCAGAAGTTAGGGGAAGCGAGGGCGGGTTGCTTGGACCCATAATCCCAACATTCTGGGAGGCTGACCCAGGAGGGTCATAAGTTAAAGCCCAGCTTGGGGCGATTTAGTGACTTAAGCAATCCACTGTCTTAAAACCAATAACAAAAATGCAAAAGTGGACTTGAGTTGTAGCGTAGTATAAAGGCTCTGGGCTCCATCTTGATACCATCAAAAAAGAAAAAAAAGTATAAGGAATCAGAGGGCTTTGTAGGACTTACAGAGTAAATTGTAGTTAGTTTTAGGACAGTTCACACATACATGCCTACATACTCATTTTAGTGTCCCATCTGTGGTGAAAATTTTCGCCATTATTTTAATAATAAAATTTAACTTTTTAAAGTCTTCTCCTATATCTGATCCATGGATTCTTTCTTCATGTGGTGTATTTGTTTTGAATGAAGAATCTGCATCGAGGAACTCTGCATTTTGATTCTCGACAGAGTAGTTCAGAAGCAAATGAACCGCTTTGTGGAGAATCACAATGTAGTGACTAATTTCATGTCCTCTGAAAAGTTACAGTGGGAGCCAAGAAGAGGTCACTTTTTCGCTTCTGCTCTTTAATTTCATTTTAGTTTCAAAACTAATTTTATGCTTTTAATTGTTCAATTACCATAACGGTTTTCAACCTCCTTTAATTTTGCCATTATCTATTATCTACTATGCTGAATTCTTTTCTGGCTAATTGGGAGCACAGGAGACACCAGCACAGAAATAGCAGAGGTCAGAACACTTACCAAATGAGATTCTTATACATGCATGATTAATGAACTATCGTCACTTACGTTTTTCATTTTCTTCCATTGGAATATACCTTACTTAAAGCAATTCTACATTTTATGTGTTGAAATCATCAGCTTTTTATTCTTCATACCTTTGAGAAAGGCTTTTGGTGTTGTGATTGGCTTTCTTTGGAAAAGTTTCTTCTCAAAAGAATGATTTCTTGGTTATCAACCTCATGGTGCTACAATAATTTGTTATGGAGTACTAAAATAATTATAAGTGCCAATTTATAATTTGTTTATCTATTAAAAAGCAACATAAATTTAGTTCACAATAACACACGCCTGTTTCCCCCCAAGACTTTAATGAAATTACAATGAAGGAAACAAGCTATAGAATAGGATCTGTATTCAGAACCAGAGGATGGAGGGCTAGAAGAGAGCTAAAACATACGATTATCCAGGAGAGAATCCCGAGTGGGTCACCCCAGAACATGCTTTTTCAAAACGCAGTACCAGATCTGTCATTTTGTGTTTCCCAATGGATCCAAGTGTTGAAATAATGCTACCATCATTTTGGATATCTTGTGTGTGTCTTATGCTTTTACCACCTTCTGATTTCAGTGTTATTTTCAGGCAGTATTTCACATCTGCTTGATCCACTATCAATCCCAGGACTGCATAGGCTCATAGCCTGCAGTCTCAGAGAACTCTGATACCAGGTTTCTCTGTGCCCTCATGTTGATAATTTCCCTGGAAAGTCTGCATTTGGCTACTTTTAGCCACATGCTTACAGATGAATACATCTTTAATCAGAAGGACGAGAAACTACTAAGTGTTGTCTGCCCAACTGAAGGAGTAGGGGGACATGGCTTGAATTCATGACGGAGTTTAAAATAGATATGCGAGATAAACAATACACATTTTAGTCTTTTTAATGCCGAAATTAAGTGATTCCCTATATTTCCTTCAGTTTGTATGAATTTCTTCAAGGTGATACTCTCAATCTCTAAAACCAAAATACAACTGTCCTTAGAAGTAGAAGGATGCTTTTTATTTTCCTTCAAAGGGCTGTGTTCTCAAATAATTATGCTGCCTATTTAGAGTCCAAAAGCAATATAAACTAAATTAGAGTAAGATATATATATATATATATATATATATATATATATATATATATACACTTTTTCTATCAAGTATTTTTGAAGAGTTTGGCAAAAAATTAGGATGATTAGTGGCTCTGAGAAATGTAAGACAGGTCTGGATATGAGTGTTTTGTTGACTTGAGTTTCTGAAAGATGCGTGATACTTTGAAATTTGCAGGTTAGTTTTCTTTGATCCACAATAGAGAGAGGTTGTATGTTTATTTTTTGCTTGTTTTCATTTTATCCAGTAATATCTTCTTGAAAGTAAGGAATTGTATTTTAAAATTTAGGAATAGATTTAATAACAAAGGGAGTCCAGCTACAGTCTTGGGAGGCAGTAGAAAGCTACAATGAAACATAGAACACTTGTGTTGCAAGTTGATTACTGTAAGTTAAACTTCAGCATCAGTCAGCCTACTGAGAATTGTATGTCAAGAAAATGATAAATTTCTTTTAGTCAAGAATAAAAGACCAAAATTAAGAAAATAATAGGGAAAAACAGGAGCCTTCTAGGCAGGAATAGTGCCAAAATGAGATGCCTCATCATCTACTGTTGTTTTAGACCATGGTATTTAATGTATCTTGAAGATTTTCAGTAGCAGATTTCTTAATCCTTAGTCACTATTTAGAAGTTTGGATATCACCAATTGAGTGGGTAGCCTGGTAGGACTTTGCCAACTGGCACAACTCAATCATCTCCAGACTTGACTGCCTCTTTGGCCCTGTGGTCATCATGCCTCCTCTGTGATCTGTCTCCTCAATCCATGTTCCATACTCTGGTCAAGCTCACCACTCTGAAATGACAGGCTAATTATGTGCTTTTCAGTGTAAGGTTCATGAGTGATGCCTTCTCAACTACTGAGAAAAATGCATATTTTCCTTGCTTTAGTGCATAAAACCCTGGAGAATGACCGTAGGTTCAGAAGGCCAGGAGCTACATCAAGTCCCAATTCTTTCACCGACTAGCTGGATGGCATATGTATGAATATGCATCCACATCACTGCACTTTTCTCTGTATCTTACTTTCCTCATCTCTGGTAGAGGGGAACGAAATTGTGTTTGCTTTGTAAGCTTGTTTTATAAGGCCTAAATGAGAAAAAAGTATACACATATTTATTATGACGTTTGGTAGATACTATATGTAAGCAAAATGTTGTCTATTTCTCACCTTAACTCTTTCCATAGATCCTCACATCTGTCCTGTGATTTTTGCCACAGCAGATTTCTTGGTTCCTGAGTTGTCAGTCTTTTTCTTTTTTTTTAAACCTTGCATTTAAATGTGCTACTTTCTTTATTTCTCCAACTACAGTGAAGTATTTAAAGTTTATATAATATATGCTATTTAACATAGTGTTAGGCACTTGATTGAAGATTTGTGACAAATACTGTTTAATGTGGACAATTGTTCCTTTCTTGAGATAGAATTCATCTGTTTGTACAGTGCAATGATTTAGCATTGGTGAGCTGCCCAGAAACATGTCAATACAATAAATGACTCTTATTCAGGCCCACTTGTTACTTGTTTGTATATGAACTATTACTGCAGTCCTACTTGTCCTACTCTCTGAGTATTTAAGATCCCTTTATCTTGTGTTCTGAAGAAACATCTCATTCAGTGATTAAAAAATAGTAATGTATTCTCATATTGACCAAACATTTAAAATTAGTATCTTGTAATTATGATCAGATATTTTCTAATAGTTGATTAAACTGTTTGAAAATTTGTTTTAAATGTTTTTGACAAAATTCTTATTGCTATCGACTAATTTGTCTTTAAAATATTTAGGCAAATTTATTTGCAAATGTTTACTGTTGCAAAGATGTCTGTGAAATAAAATATAAACCTATCTTAAATAGATTCTGCATTAGCATTATAATTGAAATGTAATAAATAATGTCATTGATTTTACTTGTGATAAGCTACAGAAAGAACTGTCATAAATCTCATTTTGAATATTTTATTTTTTATTATTCATAAAAGGAAACGCTACATAGTATGCCCTTAAATCAATTAAAGTTTTGGCATCCTTTGTTATATTTTCTTTGGAATAATGCAGTGCACATCCTTTATTCTCACCATCTCACATGCATTAACTTCTTATTTTCACATTTTGAGTAAAATCAATGGTAATTTTTTAGTTAGGTTACATGTTAAGGAATTAGAAACTAAATGTAAGAAATGGTAAAGAAAATTTAGGTTAACATGATAAATTAACGTCTTCATTAAAGCTGTGTTTGCAGTGTTCCAGGTAATCATCTTTGCCATATTTCTACTTTTAGTTGGAACATTTTCACTTAGTAAGTTTATTTCTCATACTTAATTTCAGATCTGTTTTAAATTAACTTTTTAACATGAAAAGAGAGGTATTAAAATTCTTTTATTACTGTTTCAGTACTAATCTTAGCCCTCTTTTTGAAAATCAGTTAAACCGTGATGTATGGCTTTGTTTCTGGACTCTGGATTATACTCTAACGAACCTTTATATATCTCTTGCTCATACCACATTGCCATTATTACTGCAACTTTGTAATAAAGTGTGAAATTGGGGAGCATAAGTTCACTCAACATTTTTCTCTTTTGAGATAGTTCATGTTGAGTTCTCTGGATTTCCATATGAACTTAAGAATAGGCTTGTCCATTTGTTTAAGAAAAATTATGTAAAGCTATCAGAACTTAAAGAATTTCATTGAAGTCTTCCCATCCATGAATGTAGGGTATCGCTACTTATTTAGGTCTTCTCTAATTTTTCCACAATGTCTTGTAATTTTCAATGTACAAGTTTTGCCTTCTGTTTGTTGAAATATTCCTAAGTATTTAAAATTGATTGCTATTTTAAGTGCAGTCATTTCCTTAACTTTATGTTCAGACTTTTCATTGATAGTATATAGAAATACAACTGCATTTTGTAAGTTGATATTGTGATCTGAAAATTTTCTAAATTAATAGTTTGTTTTGCAGAATCTTTAGACATATGTGTTTGTATTTGGATGTGTGTGTGGGGGTGTGGATTATATCATAAAATAGTTTTTCTAATCTATGACTTTTATTTCATTCTAGTACAGTGCTGAATAGAAGTGAAAATAGATACTGTATCTGAAACAAATGAAGCCTCCTTGGCCCACTGTACTGGTATCTTTTTGTGTTATTTCTTTTTTCTTTCTTTTTTTTTTTTTGCCATGCTATATATCCAATACCTTTGTTGAAACATTCTACATGACTTTTTGTTTTATGCTTTTGACTTTTTGTTTTATGCTTTTCTGTATGCATGTGCATGCTCAGACACACACACACACACACACACACACACACACACACACTACCTTTAGACTTTAGTCTTTCCTATTTCTAACAATAATGCTATACGTATTCAGTGTCTTTTTCAGAAACACAATGGTATTTTGCTCATCCATGGAGCCCCAGCTTTTTTGAACTCTGGCCATACCTTCTTTTGGGAGCTTGACTAGGCTTCCTTTGATTGTTCAGGGCATTGACCCTCTACTTTGCCCTACTAATCTCCAGGTAGACAGTTAGGGTATATTTCAGCTGTTGACTTAAATCTCTATCACCCACTGGCATCTTGAGTTCTCTTTGATTTCTGTATATCCATAGCTGAACATGATATGGTTGCAGTATACAGTAAATATTCAAAACTTTCTGAATAACTATTTAGTCTTATCTTTGCACTGCTCTCCTGGATGTCTAGAATTGGAGACAGGAGCCTTCCTTTGACTATTCATGAAAGAATATGACAATGTGGGTCTTCCCTTTTTTTATCTATCTCTCAGCTCATTGTATGTGTTTTAGAAATCACTATAATATGCTGCTCACTGAAATAAAATCAGAGGACTTAATTAGTAAGTGATTACTTGAAATTTTAATTCCTTTTATAAGCACTAATTTTCTGGGTCAAGGGTTAAAACTTAGTTCATTGTCTTTTTTTTTTTTTCTCTAAGTTTTTACCTAGATGATAATAGACTCATAAGACTTTAATTCTAATCTTGCTTTCTTTAGGCCCACTAGAGGGAAAGCATGGGTGGCTTGTCTAGTCAATTAGGAGATGAAAGGTCGCTGGTATGCTGAGTACACACTGATCAGGAAGGCTGAGAGTAGACTGTGTTTGGCAACTGCCTCTCCCATCTCTGAGAGCGCTGAGACTTTTGTTGTCTGATATAGGAAAGGTAGCATTGTAAAGGTAGGATTTGAGCGACTCCATTGATAAAATGAAAGATAAACATTTTTCGACGAAGATGCTCTGGGTGATGATTTTATGAGTGACTCCCTCAGGGGGGATTGATTTTGAATCTAGCCATTTAGGCCTCAGGTTGCCTAAGCATAATCATTGGACCAGTTTCTTTGTAATACATGAGTGCCTGTCTTTCATGCTTAAAATGTAGACTCAAGCCTAGTTTAAAACTGATACATTACAGCTAAATGGGTGTAGTTTGCTGTTTCTTTCCCCAGATTTTTTTTTTTTTTTAATTTTAAGAGAATGGCAATGACAGCCCTCAGAATACTGACATCAACTGTCTGTTCTGGAAAGTTTGTAGTGAACTACTGTGCCATCCTTATCAGATGAATATTAAATTGGATAATTTTTTGTACTGTGGCAGATTGGAAATTTTCCTAGTACTTCGGATCAAACACTAGATAATAGTGAGTTCTTAATGATCAGGAAATGTTGACATAAACCAATGGCTTATGCTGTTAATAAGAGTCATTTAGGCAGAGGCAAATTCAAACTTTGTTAGGCAAATGTCTGTAACATGATGAGAGAATATTATTATAAACCTTTATTAAATAAAACTGTATTTGTATTTTGCAAATGTAAATTTAGAATCAAGCAGCTATGCTTAATCTGTTTTCTAATTGGGAAATATGTCTGAATTATAAAGCGTGACTTAAAATATTTAGTTTAATAATTAACAGAAGTGCAGATCAACTCATGAATATCCTGTTTTCATATGAAATTTTAATTGTGCTTTTAAGGCCAAAGTATCTCCATTATATGGCATATGTAATGAATCAAACCTAGTTGAAAGATAGTATTATGAGGAAATACTGGTAAACTCCGGGTATGCCCCTTATGTGAAATGGGCTTACTGACTATGGAAAAATAGAACTCAGAGCTGATATAAAATGTCAGACTACATTAGACAGGTATAAAAAAGAAAAAAGAAGTCAGTAAATACTTGAAATTTTATGTTTCCTTTATAATGCCATAATGCAGTGTTTTTGTTCTGCACTTAGAGCCTGAGTTGGCAATATTAAATGAATAGTCCAATATCCCACAAATTATGGACACAATTCTGGGGTGCAGCCCATGTTCTTAAACCCCAGCTCTTCAGTGTTAGAACTACAAGACACTCATTATGGAATAGCTCTTTCATGAAGATCAATTGAAATTGATCTAGCTTTAAAACTTTAGATATTGTCAGAATTTGTTGTGTAAAATATAAAGTGTCTTAGAGGCCAAAACAGAGTTCTTGAGTTCTTGCACATCAAGACATGAAGGAAAACACAAAATAATCCTTCTAGCAAAGGGGATGGAAATACAAAATGTCAACTGAAAAATGTAGTTAAATCACTTTTTTGTTATGTTGAAATATTAACGAATTCCATACTCTTACTGACTTAAGCACACACAGGCATATATATTCCTTTTTCTAAAGTCAATTTACAAAATAGAAATGTTTAGGTTAATGAAAGAATTTTTATAGCCTCCAGCCAAAAGCCCTTCTACAGGTGATGCTTAAAACAATCATTGAGAAATCTTTCGCTATTACTGTGACTCTGCTTAGACACACACCTGGCTTTCAGGCCATAGTGATGAGCAGCAGTTACCTTTAGGTTGTAATTAGATCAGGTATGCGGGAAGGAGGAAAAATAAAGCTTCTGACTTAAATAATTTTAGTTTATTTTTCCCATTTTATTGATATGTATAGCCCAAAATATTTACATTGATCTTGAGTATTTTGTGTATATACATATCGTGGCAAAATTACAAATCATTCCTCTCTCCCTTTTTGACTCTTCCAACCCCTCCCCTCCAATTCCCATTATTCCCCTCAATTCTATGAAATAACTGTGATTTTGGTTTCTCACATTAGAGCAACCATTTCATATTTGACCTTCTCCTTCTGACTCGCCTGACTGAGCATGATTGTCTCTAGTTGCATTCATTTACCTATAAAAGCCTCCAGCTTATCTGTCTTTATAGATGAGTAGTATTCCATTGTGTATAAATACCATAATTTATGTATCCTTTGGTCTGTTGGGGGGTATTTTGGTGTCTTCTACATTTTAGCTATTGTTTATTGGGCTGCTATGAACATAAGTATACATGTATCTGTTATATGATGTTTTAAACTCTTTCGGGGAAATTCCCAGAAGAGGTATCTCTGGATTGAAGGGGATATTTATTTCCAGTCTTTTGAGAAACTTCCGTACTGCTTTCCATAGTGGTTGTGCTAGTTAACATTCCCGCCAGCAGTGCAGGAGGATTCCTTTTTTCCCTCAGCCTTGCCAGCACAGCTTGCTATTTGTGTTCTTGATGCACAGTGACAGGTGTGTGTCTAGATTCATTTTTCTGTATGTGGATATCCAATTTTCCCAGCACTATTTGATGAAGAGACTATTCTTTTTCCAGTGTATGCTTTTGGCTTCTTTATCAAATACCAAGTAGCTGAGGGTATTTGAATTTGTTTTTGCATCCTCAGTTCTATTCTACTCATCTACCTTTTTGTTTTTGTGCCAGTACTGTGGAGTTACTTTTATAACCTTTGCTTTGTAGTATAACTTGAAGTCTGGAATTGTAATGCCTCCTCCCTTAGTCTTTACACTCAGAATTGCTTTGGCTATTCTAAGTCTCCTTTGGTTCCATGTGAACTTAAGGAATGTTTTTTCAAATTATATGAAAAATTTGTTGGTATTTTGATAGGAATTGCATTGAATCTGTGTATCAGTTTGGCGGTTTAGTAATTTTACTATATTAATTCTGCCTATCCCAGAACAGGAGATGTTTTTCCGTTTTCTGATGTTTTCTACAACTTCTTTCTTCTTATTGGATTCACTGTTTGTTGGATCTGCTGTTTCAAGATCCTTGGTATCATTTCTGGAATGCTAGGCCTTTTGTCGGTAACTTAGTACCTCATTTCCCCATGGTTCTGTTATAATGTGATGAAGTTTAATTATTGTTTATGGACTCTCTCTCTTCCATAGATATGTTTGTTGGAATTACCTTAAGTGTTATTTGGATTTTGTTCCAGTTTTAGAATTTACAGCTGTTTTTAATTTGTTTAGCTATTAAATTTTAAGTTATTCTCAATGTTCAGACTTTTGCTGAGACCTGAATCTTCTGCATGTTTTGGTGGAGAAAAAACAGAGTAGAGAACTGTATGGTTCATAGCTACACATTTGGTATCATATCTTGGGTTTGGAGATCTTTGGCAATCTTAACATCCAAACTTTGAATAAAGGTTTACATTTACAACATTATCCAATATTAATAATTCACTGGTAGATCCTAATAGCTAAATTAACAGTGTAGCCCTTCTATCCACAAGATTAATAGGTGCAGTATATCCTTATGGTATATCTAACTTAACCTTTTATTGATTTATTAAAGTGTACTATTGATGACAGTAATACAACCCAGATAATAAGAGAGCTTTGGATATACAATAAGAAGCAGAAGAGTTTTTCTATGATAATGAATGATCTGTCAGTTCTACTTTCCCTCTCAGATCAACAGATAGGGAAGAGATCCGAAAGCTAGATTAAGGGGGGTCAGGGAGAAGTGAAGGGGAGAAAGTATCTGTGGAAATATTTATGATACTCTGCTTAAAAAGTTAGGAGGAGGAGAGATTCAGGAGGTTTCAAATAAAGAGACAAAAGGAGGTGGAAAGAAAGAGGAGAAAGGTGGACATGCACAAGAAAGGAAGAAAAAAGAAAGAATATAGAAGGTAGGAAAGAAAAAAATGAAGAAACCTGGTCAATTTTAGGAAAAGTAGGATCCTAAACCAAAGAAAGATAAAGAAACATAAGAACAGAATAGCAACAAGTACAACAACATCACCAGAACCCAAAGGAACCCAAATCAAAACATAGAATATCAAACGGAACAAAATAAGACAAACGAAAAAAGTAGCTGCCCCTCTGTATTGTTTGGATGTAAATATCCTTGGGGGCTGAGTCTCCCAGGCTGATGAGTTCTACGCCGCTACTGATCCTGGGGCTTTTCTCTTTGTCCTTGTGTTATTTTTAGCTGGACCTGGTGGCACTTAGATGGGTGGGTGGACCCAGTAAGGTTTCAGGCTGAAAGCCTACACAGTACCCAGTAGACCTTGGCTTGGTGGCAGTCTCTGGGTGGGTCTGGCACAGTGCGGATAGACCTAGGCCTGGGATGGAATCCAGCTGTATCCCTAGAGCCACATAAGCTGCTTGGGCCTTGAGAGCATGGAGAGTCTGCTGTCATGTTGCTGGAAGCACCTGGACCTGGGATGACTTCTTGGTGGGTGTGCTGAGGCGCACATGCTGCTGGGCCTTTGCGAGGCCCTGGGAGAGGGTGGCAGCGAGGCCCAGGATACACCTAGTCCTGGGTTGGCTTCTTGGCAGGTCTGCTGGTGCGCACTTCCCAGATGTTAGGGGAGCCTGGGAGAGGGTGGCCATGAGGTGTTATGCCTATGCTGACTTCTTGGCAAGTCCGCTGGGGTGCAGGATCTGAGCTGCCGTAACCTTGGGCAAGTCTGAGAGAGGGAGGTGGTGAACTGCGAGATGAAACAGGCCTGGAATCTTAAATAGAGCTTAATAATGACCGGCTCCCAAGTCACTAGGAAACAAATTATTTTTTATAGTGTTTCATTTCAGAGAGCGTAAGGTCCATACAATAGCATGTTTTAAAATTTTTACCTGCACTGTTCCATACTCTTTTATTTTTGATACAACCTTTAAAATTTGTCAAACCCATAAGTACTTGTAGAAAGAATTCTAATTGTTTTACATCTATATATTACGTACTGAGATAAACAGTTTCTGACCCCTGTGTCTAAAATACTCCCGTCATCTGCTGACCCCTTACCTTGCTTTATTTTTATTCATGGATTTATGATTTCCTGATTTATTGTTCAGTTTTGTTTTTTCTTCACTAGGACCTAAATCTGGAGGTACAGAGCGGCCTTTTCTTTGCTGTCTGCCGTATTCAGTGTTCCAGGAATATCACATATATAAAAGACAAGTAAACGTATGTTGAATAAATGAATGAATGATTGAACGAATGAATGAAAAGTATAAAGGCACCAACGAACCCAATACGAATCAATGGCTTCCATTTCTACTCCCCACTACAATGTTAGAATATCAGAATATTCTCTCTGAAGGTATCTGTATTATTCAACATTTACTGATATTTACAAAGCATTTATAGAAAATCTTATGGTCATACTGAAGATACATTAAGTGATCTTGCATTATTCATAATGCAGAGATAAGCAAGTATAAACACAGCTTATGAAGATTTAAAGTGATGAGCCAATGTCAGACATCTTATCTGACCCAAGAGCATTGAAAATATTTGGTTATTGCTGATAAAAATTATATTTCACATATTCTCTAAAATGGAGAGAATATTGCAGGTTTTTTTCCATTTAACCTCTGGATAATTTCTTTTAAATTGACATCTTGAAAGTTAGGCCACTTATTTTATAAATTAATGCTCTAATATGCCTAAAATAATACATGTCATAGATATGTTTAATAAATTCAGGTTAATGAAACTTGAATGAAAAATAAGACAGGGAAAATAATAGAATATCCTTTTAGAAATATCAATTTATTGACTTCCTCCATATTGAAGTAAGGAACTTACATACTTAATAAGAAATAATAGTAATAGACAGTGCAATGTGCTGAATATGTGTCAGGATCATCAGGAAATACTTAATGTTCTCCTTGGATAAACTTCAGTCTAGAAAGGCAAGATGAGCACCTCAGAAATGTGTGTGTACGTACCATGCGTGCACGCACGCGTACACACACACACACACACACACACACACACACACACACACACATATGTATGTTTAGTTTTCTCCTTTGTTAGTCATCTGTTCATATTTCCTACACGGAGGCTCTTCTGTCCTCCAAAAAAACCCTCCTTCTCTCCACCTGCTGGCTAACCAAATTGTCTCTCTTAAATACCTCAAAGTGCAAACCATGAATTTGCTTAGTCATAAGTATCACATTTATTTCCCACATTTGTATTTAAAGCATGTCTTTGTTTGAACCCAAGGTACCTGCTTTTGCCAAGAGTTGTTTTTTCTTTCTTTTTTTTTTTTCTGACCTAGATTCATCCTTCCATTGATAGGCTGGCTCTGATATCTTCTTGCCAAGAATTTTTATTTTTGGCTTCTGAATTTTAAATATTTTTTTAGCAACTCTGTCTACTGGCTCTCCTCAGTCTGCACCTACCTGCCTCTGTGAGTTGATGCAGCTCTTTAACTTGTTGCAGCCAAGTCACAGCAGGTAATCTTCTGAGAACCAGATACTCCTGACCATCTATCTTTTTAGAACTTTTTTTTTCACTGATAGCCCACTGGGAAATGGAAATGGCCCACTGTATTGTGCTTATCTACAAGAGGGGACTTAGCAAACGCTGTACATCCGGTTTCTCCTCCTTTTTCCAGGACTGACTGTTAAACATCTAAAGTTGCCTGCTGCTCTAGTCCCTCACCTTCTAAAACCAAGTTCTTGAAAACAGTAATCTCTTCTATCTCTGTCAGCATCCTTAATTCCCATCAGAGTTCCAAAATTAGTCATGTGCTTTTACCTCTGTGAGGGTAGTATAACAAGGGGGGAAATGCTTTTTGTGGGTGACTTCCAGACCGCATGTGATGCTAGGGTCCTCTTGTTTTCTGAAAACCGGCTGCTGAGTCTGTGAGAATATTTTTGGTTTACTTATCACTTCTCTGATTATTTTATCTCCCTTATTTTCTATTATCAATAATTACCTTTTCTAGGAAATGATAACTCCATGAATTTGTTCACAGTCTTCTTCTACGCACTAAATTAGCTAAGTCATCAATGCCCATAGGATTAAGCCATTCCAGTAATTACTGCTAGACCAGAAGCTGTCGCTTGAACTTGAGTTTTACATTGGCAAGTCCACCTGTCCTCTTAATGTCGGTGCCTGTTTATGTCACAAGCACCTGAAACCCAGCACATAATCCAGGTTTTGAAATAATGTCAAATGATACCCTTTCTTGTACATATTCTATCCAAAGAAATGCCCTTATGATTCACTATCCTGTCAAGTATACAGCCTGGAAATGGGATCCATCTTTGTTTTTCTTCACTGTTCAGATCTAGTCACTGAACATCTTTCTGTGTCTTCTTCTGTCACTCCACCCTCACACTGCCTACATTCATTTAGGTCCCCATCGTTTTTTTTTCCTTAGATTATTTCATTTTTCTCCTTGTTTGTCTTCCTGATTTCCATAGGATCTTAAGGCAGTTCTTCCCAGTGCTGCTATAATGATATTTAAATTTTTAAAATCTGATGGATTTCTTACCTACTTAAAATCCTCCCAAATCTCTTCTCAGCCTCAGCATAATTACTTTATTATATTATAGTCTTCCATTTACAGAATACCCAAACCAAATAGCTTAGGAGGAGTGGAACTAATGGGATTTGAACACTTAAGGGAATGCACTGTGTTTGAGAAATGTCAGTAAAATTTTATTTCTCTTTATATTGTAGTTCTACCTTATATTGCATTGGCTCCAGTTACAGGTTCATTGGACAGAAGGGTGGAGGCAGTCACAGCAGCTGTCTAATTCCTCAACTTTAACCAAGACAAGAAAGAAATTAAGAAAATCCAGGTCTTTGCATCAGGCACCTCATAATTATCTGTTTCTGAGCCATATTTTACTCCTAAACCAGTCATCATCATAACACATTGGCCTGTATTTGAACCACACGAGACTTCTCACAAGATCCTTAAAAGGAAGAGCACATTTTATTAATTGTTATGTCCGTAACAGAGTGCCTGACACACAGCACATGTTCAGTGTATATCGGATAAATAAATAAATAATATTAGAACTATTCATAAAATATGAAAGATTCAGTTGGCAGCGTATCTTGGCTTGGCCTAGGTGAAATGAGTTGGGGAATACTTCTTATTCTACAGTTCTATATTGGGTTCATTAAGCATATATTTTTGCAAGATAGGTGGTCTTTACTGTCTGAACTTGCTACGTGGATATGTACTGTAACATTTTGTAAAAATTTGCTATCAAAGAAAATTCTGCCCTAACAAATTAACATAAAGGTATGCATCCTTTGAAAATCAGAGGAAACTACTTTCTGATAATGAGATTGCAGCAAAGCTGTTTTCCCAGTGAACTGCAGAAAATTGTTGACAAAGTTAACTCACCAGTTTTACTAATACCAGCTTTATTGATAAAATTGGACATTTTGTAATTCAGTGTCATCTTATCAGTAGACAGGAAAACAGAACCGTGGCATTAAGCATCTACAGATGTGCAGACGCAGTGGTAAAGTGTGAACTGTAAAGATGCTGGTGAAATGGAGTGTATGTGCTAGCCTAACTACGAACACTTCGGATACTTAGGAAATACTGAAGCATCAATTGCCAGAATACGGCTCTCACAGCGAGTTATTAAAAAAGGGCACATATAGCCATTACTCAAGAAGTCACAGCTTCAGAGCACTGGAGTTGGGATTTAAAAGAATAAAGTGTTGATGAAGAAGTTGCTATGACAGAACCCAGTTTCAGTTTCAATAATAAGCTAAGAAAAAAAAATAATCATTTCAGCATGAACTTCTGAACTATTCTCGCTAATTTATTTTGTTAGCTGTGGCGTCTTTTGAAGGAAGGGTTGTATACCTTCTCCAGCTGAGCCTCCACTGAACCTTCAGTTGAACTTACTGTTATTAGGAGGCACTTTCTGCTTAGCCTTAGGAAGTGGAAGCTCTTACGTTTTCAGTTTTAATTAAGTGTGCCTTTGGAGTAAGGAAAGCCAAGGGGTCACAGAGAAAGTCAATGAAAAGACGTGTTTAAGAGAAGTGAATTGATTTTGATTATGTTTTGTATTTTTTGAGAAATACTCTAAAGAAGAAAACATTTAACTAAACAAAGGGTGATGTGAAAAATGGTTTTCTTGCATTCTGTATCTGAAAAAAAAAAGCCTCATCCAGGATTGTAGTATTCTCGAACAGATACATAGTTGTTGTCCAGGCCTGAGGCTGATTAGTAGTTTTAACTGAAGAAATTCCTGCCACGCAAGATCTCTTCTCTTGGAAGTTGTTTCTTTTCTCCTGTATCTGTTGTTTAGATCTAAGTCTTTTATGTTGGTGCCTTGAAAATCAGAAAAGAGGAAGACACAGTAATTTACATGAATGGGAGAATATAATGATTCAACTAAAATCAGTTTAACAGATCAATTTAAAGTACTTGTTGATTGTTTATTTTTAAAATTTAGAATAATGTTATAAAAACAAATGACTAAGACTAAACTAATTAACAATATTAGTACAACTACTAGAAGATCAAAAAATTGAAATATAATTACTGCTCTTGTGAAACTCATGGGACCAAGATAAAATGTGTCAAGAATTAATTTTCCTTTTGCAAATTTTCTTAAAAATCTATAACATAATTGTTTTTAAAAATAAATGTTACCATATCTTCTCTCATTTTCTGTTTGATATCATAAAAAGATGAACCCCCACCCCACCCTCACAGTCTGAAACCTCGAATTCCACGATTCTTAGATGATTATTTCTTATGTAGTTATATAATGCCATATTGTTTACATAAAGTGCCTACATATTATTAATATACAGTGCTTGCCTTTCACACATAGGTGAACTATAACATGAGGGAAATCTACTAATTATTGTAATAAGAATATGTATAATATGTAAATAGGAAATAATTCTAAGTTTTAATTTACAAAAGTTTCTGATATTTTATTTCTTTTTATGAGACAAAGACTCACTCTGTAGTCCAGGCTGGTCCTCAGTCTGTCCTTGAACTCATAGCAGCCCTCCTGCATCAGACTCTTAGGGGTCTTGACTTTTGAGATAGACTTTTCAGGTCTAATAGTTCTCTTGATCAAGACGATAAGGGGCTTTCCTGGGAGTGAATATAATGATCAGGCTTGTTTGTTTTGAAATATACGTGCCAAGGAATGTTAATTCCGAGAGAAACCAGACTCACAGGGCAGGAGGGGCTGGTGTTAGCTTGGAGTAATGATTGGTAAAGTATCCTGAGATATGCTATCCGAAGATTTGAATCAGTGTTTAGGAAAAAACAAACCAATCCAACTGCTTAAGTACATATCATTTTCCTAAGTGCATTGTGTTCATGGGGTGTTCTTTTCTCCCAGGTTGATTCTGAACATTAAGGTGCTTAAGTTCTGAGAATGAAGACATGCTCTTTAGATGTGCCTAAATATATTTTCACTTGAAACACTTATTTAGAAAAATTGAATCTCCTGTTTTGGTTCTTCCTGTTTTTAATTAAGCTGATTTTTGGCAGTCTTTTGTACTGAGGATCTACGTGGAATTGGATCTTTAGTGACTCAGCAAAATGTAAATTCTACAAACATTAGAAAGGTTAGATGGGTTATACATTTTTAAAAGTCTTATTTATTTAGTTCTTTTAATTATAGTAGTATACACCTGAAACTTGAATTTTGAATTGAGTAGTCAACTTTATTTTTATTACTTTCAAAATACAGAGTGTGTGTGATGCCATTCACGCAGGGTGGAAGAAACATCCACTGAGTGGTAGTAACCTATAATAACGTGAGTGGAGGCAAGCCGGAGAGCTAGAATAGAGCCTATTCAAGAGGATCCCGTGTGTACTGTGTAGATGGTGCTATTAGACACTGTTTTCCAACATGGAATTTGCATGCTTTGCCTTAATAAAATTGATTTTTTAAATATGGTTTTGAGGACTAGAGACAAATGTGAAGGCCAGTGCAGTGACTTCCAGCAGGTGATGTGTGAACTGTACCTGAGAACACTAATGCTTGGGGACATAGTGCAGGTATTTACTAGACAATTTAAATGTTTCCCACCAAGAACTAAGGATTGTAAATTACCCAAAGATCTCTTATTTGAAAACTGTTTTCAGTTCAGATGTTGGACCTTTCTAAAAATTTTGTATACAGTTTAGCTACCTCAAACATTGAGTGAGAAGCTGGTGAGACCAAAATAATAATTTGAGCATGAACTTGAGCTGTAGTGTTGGAAATAGAAAGAGGACAGTGGCTTACGGGTATTGAATGGGGAATAAGACAAAAACAAGATGTGGCAACTGTTTAACATGTAATTGGAAAAGTTACTGTGAAATCAGAAAAAAGATCAAACCTGTGCATCGAAATTTGAGCGTTATCAACCCTTGGGAAAATAATGATGGATTAATGAAGAACAGTGAGAGTCAGGAGAGCATTTGTGTTTCTGCATCCTGCATGTCTAGAGAAGAGAGTTGAAGAACCAACGGACAGAGTGGCAGCTGACTCGAGGCTCTGAAAACAGTAAAACATTGGGCAGTTGACTGACAGTGAGAGCATTGAGTAGTAAGAACTTTGGGAACATTGGGTAGAGGAAGAGGGAAGGCAATGAATGCAGAGTAATGTTTTGTGGAATTTTCCAGTGAAAAGAAGTGAAGGAATAGGAATAATTTGAAGTCATAGATGAGCAAAAACGATATGTATATCAGAACAGAATGAGAAATGGATCGGTAAAAAAGCAGAAGTGAATGATGTAGGTAATAGCAAAACTTGAGATAACTTCAGGGAAAGATGAGATCAACGTACACATGGAGAAGTTGTTTTTCTTGTTTATGTAAGTGTAAATGAATTCTTCTTGGACGATTATAACAGTGCCAGATGTAGACAATTATTTTGGAGAAAATAATCCCAAACTTAAATTGTTTGGAGTGATAATTTATTTAAAACTTACTCTCAGGCCATAGCTGATTGTTGGTCTAGCAATGATAAATGCTTCCTGTGATTTTCCGTTTCTGAAGTATGTTCTCAGGATAATAACAAATATATTCAAATCTCTGTAATAAATGCTTTATACCAATTACTGACATGCTCAGTTGAATACTAATACCGCCCATGAAATGCCTATAATACAAGAAAAATGACAGCTGCACTGCAGTGAGAGGACACATAAAGCTTTGCATTAGCTTGTCTCCAGGGTTACCATCTGTGCTGATTTGAAGTTGCAGTGTGTGGGATTTCACAACTTGTGCCAACATCATATTTACAGGGTAGGTATCAGTAGTGTATGAAAACAGCTTGGCAGGTGCTTCAATGCTACTTTAATTCAGGTTGCATCTATGCTACTTTAATCACTTCATTGTTACGGGAGATACATTTTTAAATTATGTTAAAATTTTATATAGGATGAATGCAAAAATAGCTAGAATGTCACAATTGCTTGATCCTATTGAGGATGTATAAACAAAAATAAATGAATTTTTGTCTTATTGTACTAAACTACCTTCTGGATAACATTGAGAAGCAAAACAGATCTGAAAAATGGAATGACTTCTCTAGGGTTTTTATAATTGATATTTCAAAATTAAAAATATGGTTTAAAACATAAAAATTAGCCTAAAATGTATAAACATTTTGAAATTCTTAAACTTGTAAAAATAGCCCAAAATCAAAGAAATAGTATTTTTATAGTTTCAAAGAAACTTTTTGTTCAGCATTCTATATAACTTTAAATTTTTTGATTTTAAAAAATAACCTTGTTTTTAATTATTTATTGAATCTAATTTCTCTACAAGGCATCTACTAGACGTCGGGTTTGCAAGATTATTGAGATTTACCAGTACTCAAGAAACTTATAATGTAGAGGGAAGAAACCCTAACATGAAAGAATTAAACCATTCTTTTAATAGTTTCCAGAGTATAAAGAAGCCACCTTTAAACATACAAACACTAACATCAAGTTATCTTGAGAGAAGATAAAGAGGTTGTACTTAGATGATTTGGAAACTTGGGAGAAATGTTTCCCTTTTGAAATGTAATAAGTTAGAAGTGAGCCATGTAGAAAGGGAAAAGAAAGTGATGATTGAGGAAGGTATAGAAGGTAGTGTTTGAAAGACCTATAAAGTAAGGAGGCAGAGACGCATTCTGGGCCATCAGTTTAGGTTAAATATAGAAGGACATGGAGGACATGAAGGAAAAGGAATTGGGAGTGATAAAGAGGAAGGTAGGAATGATAGTAGATGTAAGGTTGAATTCTTGTAAACCATTTGAAGGAATTGGCACTTTACTGTGAGAGCAAAGTAGAGTCCTTTAAGGTTGCCAGAACGGACAATTTTTATAACCTAGATCTCTTCCTCTTTGCTCTTTTCTCACCACCACCGACATCATCATCATTGCCATTACCATGTTTTGAACTCTTACTGTGTGGCAGGCAATATTATGTTCTTTCACAGAATTAAAAAGGAATTACTACTATGATCTTACAAATACTAGTCCTGGTTTAAAAATAAAGAGCTAAGCAACACTCAAGAGTTTTTGCTTCCTATGTAGATTCTCTGGAGTTTAGATGTAAGAGACTCAACTCCTTAATGTAAAGATTAAGAGTTTGGTTAGGATGTTAAAAATGATATATAAGAAAATATTACAAGTATGAACCTGCAAAATAAGAACTCAGGATCTGTGGACCTTGTGTAGATTCTTAAAGAAAGTTAACTTCATGTCATTGCTAAGAATTAGAAATTTGTCATATAGTCAGGACTCAGAAATGAACATTGTAAGATTGTAAGATCGGTCAGAAAGGGGGTCTAAATTAAGAAAAGCAACAAATAGATTTAGTTGTTTATGGGAGAACTTTGTTTTAATGTGATAATGAAAAGGCAGCTACTCTAAAATTGAAAACATTGTAATATTTTCTTGATAAATGATTTTGCCTCTGTTATTTTCAATCTTTAAAATAGATGTCTTTTTTGTTAGTATGTACACCTAGTGCTCACATTATTTATGCACAAAACCTTTAGACTTTTTGATTCCTGTATGTAACTTTTTGTTTTTAGGTTTACTCTTGAAGAAGGAATGTACTAAACCTATATTGATTATGAAGCAGGTTACTTAAAACAGTGTTCATGGGATTTTATCAATTTGATGCTAACAAAAACATTTACAAATTCATACAGTAGGTTATGAAAATGCTTTTGCTTAAAAATTACTCCACCAGTGTTGTTTTGTATGTTATATTACTAAATGACAAAGTAATTGCAACTAAATGAACCTACTAGAAAACAGTATTCTTTTCAGATGGATCTGAAATACCAGATCTTCTTCATAATTAAAATGTTTTAGTAAATTTTCTTCTCAACAATCAAGTATTTTGTTAAGAATCCTTTATATTTTTGACAAATTGGTTAAATAGAATGTCTTGCATTCGACTTTTTTATGGTTTGGAATCTGGAATATCCCCAAGAAGCCTCATGTTTGGAAGGTGATTCAATCCTGGGGATTAATCCATTGATTTTCTGTGCTGTGAAGGTGAGTGCTATTAAGGGTGTTGCTGGTTAAGTGGGACAGTTCACCGGAGCTTGACTGAAAGGAACCGACCTCAAGCACATGAACGGGAAGGACTTAAGCTAGTTCCACCTGCCCTCACTCTGTAGCTTGTCATCTCACCGTGCCGTGGCCGTGAGCAGCTTATCTGTAGCTAGGCATCCACGAAGCCCTTCTACCGTGGCACATAAGGGCAGATGGAGGTTCTTAATAATGCTAGAATTTTTGCTTAAAGCTGTAAATTTAGGTGCTATTGTGGAGATCGATGTCAGAAATTTGTGTAAGGATTATGAATCATCAAAATGAGCATAAAATTTAAATTTGCCTTAAAATCCTAAAGATATTTTCTCTGGAAAAATTTAATCGATAAGCAATGAATGAGTTCAATGACATTTAAAAGAATAACAAGCCTAGTATTGAGGCCTTTGAAAAATATCACGTTATAAAACATGTGAATGTAACAGGTTTTTTTTTGTGTGCTATTCAACACAATGTACTTTGGGTGCTTATTAAGTGCATTGTACCTGTCCTCAGAAATTAACGAGTTTGTTTATAGATTGTAAATAAAAGTTGATGTAATAGTAACATGAGTGGCCAAGTCGTCATTGTAATTCCTATGCTTAATCACTATGGATTTTTTATGTTTAAATATTTCTCATTAGTGTTTAGCTTTAAAATAAGAGAGTATCTAGTACTTATTTTATTTTACAGCTCTATACAGATAATACGGGCTTCTCAAATTCCAAGTTGGTAGTTATTGTAGATAAAGGATATTAAAAGAGTTGTATTGCTTAACGTTATTGACATAATCTTAGGAATTTTTTTCTAACTTAAGGACTGAAAATAATACTTTGTCAAAGAAAATTGTACCAGAGTCAAACAGGCAAGGAATATTTTATTCAATGCTATTTTAATAGAGTCTGAAGCCACCTCTTTATAAAAAAAGTAATAAGGTTTCTAAGAACTGGGATATGCTAACAGTTCTGGAGGACATTAAAGAAGGTTGGTCATATGTTGGTTCATATGTTTGTTAATGGTGAATTATTAAAGTTACACTCCTACCCTCTCTTTCAAAATGACTGGAAGATAAAGGTTACATGTTAAAGAGGTGATTCCTAGGCCTTTTGCAACCATTTCTGGGCTATAAAACTAGCAAGAGACTAATAGCTTATATCTCAAGGAGACAGAGAAATAATTTGGAACTCCAAGTTTCTGGAAGTAAATGCCCTAATAATAGAGAAGTCCTAACACCAGAGTCGGAAAACAAAATCTTGTCCACAGTTAAGTAATGTGGAGGTGATGTTAAAGCTGTCTTGGTTGACCTTTAGCTAGCATTAAATCATACTGCATCCACTGGCAATGTTTAGCAACATTAGACCTGCAGAAGCAAGAAGTTCGTATGGCTCTATCTGAGATCCTAGGATCCAAATTTTATGTGTTATTTCTACATTCTGCACAAGCAAACAAATCTGGAATTATGGTCTTTAATTTTACACTTTCTTCTTCCAAAAAAGAACTTGTGGAGGATTTTGTATGAATTCAAATAGTGTGTATTTGTAGGCATATGTTTGTATATGTACATGTATTTATAAAGAAAAAGATTAAATCTGGGCTCAGTGGCATAGGCCTATAATCCCAGAATTGTGGGATGCCTCAGCCAAGAGGATAGCAAGTTTGAGCCCAGCCTAGGCAACTTAGCACCTTAGTGAGACCTTGTCTTAAAATCAGAAGTAAAAATGGGCTGGGGATGTTGCTCAGCGTGATGGCCCTGGGTTCAATCCCCAGTGCTGAGACCTACAGTTATATAATACTAAATAATAGTTATTAATATTACTGTATTAATACAATGTATTAATAATATTAATATATTAGCATTCCATTTTAAAGGTTAAAATTAAAATTGGAATGAAGGAGGGAAAAGATTAAGAGAAGTGTGTTAGCTTTTTGTCACTGTGACAAAATACCAGAGAGTAACTTAAATGGGGAAGAGTTTATTTTGGCTGAAGTTTCAGTCATGGCTTGCTGGCTCCATTGCTTTTAGGCCTTTGACAAGGAGGAGCCATTGTAATGAAGGAGCATGATGAAGGAAAGTTGCTCACCTCATGGTGGCCAGGAAGCAGAGAGGAGGGGAGAGCCAGAGAGGAAGGGACAGGATACAGCTGTCCAGGTGATGCTGTCATGACCCACTCCCTGTAACTAGGCCTACTTCTGTTTTTCATAACCTTCCAATAATGCCATCAAATTTTGATCTCATAAATAGGTTAACTCACTATCAAAGAAATTAAAATCTTGGTGACCCAGTCTCTTCTGAAAATCCCATTACTGACTAAACTTTCCACACAATGGGCCTTTTTGGAAGTCATTCTGGATCTCAGACATTACATTCTATCCCTGGCTTCACAAAGGCTTGTGCTCATCCCTTAACACAAAATGCATTGATTCAGTCTTGAGGAGGTCCCAAAGTTTCATCAGTTTCAGCGCTGGTCAAAAGTCTAAATCCAAAGTGTCCTCTGAGAATTAAACTCTTAGCTATGAAAAGTCTTGTAAAAATCAAAACAGGTGACATACTTTCAAGAGTGAACATCACATTCCAAGGGGAAGAAATGGGAGCACACAAAGTAAGGATGAGACCAATGCGAGACTGAAACCCAGGAGGACAAACAATGAGCTTTGTATCTCCACGGGGGGCAAATTTCAGCATGATGCAGTTACCAAAGGGTTTGTGCAGCGCTTGGCTGGCTACACACTCTGATTTTTCTCTGCACGGGGTATCACTGGTGATAAGTGAATTTCTTCAGCAGACTTCTCAAGTTCCTTACATCTAACTTTCTGAGTTTTCATTGCAGCTTTGGCTTCTGTCGGAGATTCATGGATACATTTTTCAGGGGCTGCCTACAGTGCTAATGACTCCAGAAGGCCATTGGTTTACCTTTTCGGCCTTCCTTGGAGATCTTAATGAAATTCTCCACAACCCTATAACACTTGAATTATGCATGCCTGAAAGACCAGCATCATATGGATAATGACAAGGCTTGCCACTAGCTTTATTAGTAGCTAGCCTCACTTGGACTGTGACTGCAGAGGCCTCAGTGCCTTAATAGCTGAAAGTAGGAAGATGAACCTCGGTAAATAATCTCTTATCTAGTTCTGTGGGGGCGTATTGGCCCTGGATTTTTTCTTGAATGCAAGGACTTTGAAATGAATTTACTCTTTTATACCTATGAGAGGAGTGGTGTACAAGGGTCTAGCAAATTCCTGCTACTCCTCAAGGCATCTTTTCTGTTTTCCTAGTGCAAAGTACTTGACTTCTTTTTAACGACACTTTATCTCTTCATCTATAGATCCTGTCCCCAGCTTTTTATATTTTTTTGAGGCAGGATCTCATTCTGTAGTCCAGGACAGTCCTGAACTCACTGTGTATCCCAGATGGCCCTGGATTCATGGAAATCCTCCTGCCTCCCTCCGCCACTTGAGTGCTGGGTTTCCAGGCATGTGCTATCACACCACCTTGTATGGTGCCTGGAATTGTACCTAGGGCCTTGTGCCTATACAGGCACTTTTAACTGCTGAACTATGGACCCATCCTTTTTTTGCCCCCCCCCAATTTTTATTAATATATACGCTATGTGCAATACATAACATTTACAGTGAACTCGAGTATTTTGTGTACATACATATCATATAAACTTTACAATCTTTACCCATTTTTGGCCCTCCCAGATCCTCCCCATTTCCCCTAATTCCCATTATCCTTTTGACACAACTTTAAATGAATTTCTTTTGTAAACAAATTGCAACTCTTTCAAATCTTTGTACTTTGCTTTTTTTGCACATAAGCCTGGCTCTAAGTTTGACTTAAAAGTGGCCAGGTATGTCCATGGCACAGCCTGAATGCTCTGCTACCTTGAAAAATTCTTCTTAGGATGAAATTGCCTGTCACCTGTAAATTCAGCCTTCCATGAAGGCTTCAGGCATAGATAACAAGTAGACAAATCCTCTACCAGAATATAATAATAAATGTCCTCACCAGAAACCTCTTGCATATGTTCTCCACTGTCCCTGTTTCTATAAACATTCTTGTCTTTACCAGAATTTCCAGAATTGTTCAGTAATACCTGTATTCATTATTATAGGACTTCCCTAGCCTACATCTCCAAAGCTTCCCAAATTCCTCCCACTAACCAGTCCAAAAGCTTCAAATATACTTGCAGCAATGATGCACTACTTGGTACCAGTTTTCTGATCAGTTTTTGATCTGTGTCAAAATAATACTTGAAAATGAAAAATGAAGAAAGGTTTATGTTGGCTTATAGATTCTGAGGATTTGGTCCATGGTCAACTAGCCTTGTTGCTATAGGCCTGTGGTGAGACTGAAGCATGGTGGTAGGACATGGAGGACGTCGGCTGCTCAGCTCATGGTAGTGAAGAAACAGGCAAAGGAGATGATGCAAAGCAAAAGGGAGCAGGGAACCTATGTAATCCCGTGATTAGGTCTTGGGGAACCTGCAGCTGTGCCCAAGTTATTGTTTTTATCACCTACCAAGAAAGCTGTCATATTATGAACCGTACTGACCTGTCAGTGGAGCTCAATCCCTCATTTCCAGTCACACTCTAATTCCTGGTCATTGCTAGGTTGGAAATGAAGTCCTCAACACCTCAGGTTTTGTACACCCATGGTCAAGCCATAACAGGAGATTTTGGACAGTTCTTAAGAAACATCACAGACTTGTTTCAGAGCTTGTCATTAAGTTAAAGCGAGGAATAAATTGTAAAAAGTTATGTAATACTCTTAGAATAAAAGCAAATAAAATTTATATATTTTTGGTATTTAAACCTAAACTTTTTCTTTAGGTTCTCATGAAGACAGTGTTTATTGTTGAATTTTCCAACAAACCTAAAACCTGATTCCATAGGGCTGATTTTTGATAATTTTAATTTTTTTAATGATGTCTCTCAATATAAACTCTTGGCAAAACTCCAAAGTGTAATTCTGTAGATTAAATTTGATTACATTTTAAAATAACGACAACCAGATACACAACTCTGTAAAGATCAAATTAAGTATATCTAGAAGAATGAATTGCATCAGCCAATTTTCCAATCGTATTTTTTCTTGGTAAGTGAACTCTTGATGAGAATTAGGCAATACATACTGTGAGAGGCTAGGGAGACCTGAAAGTTTGGAGTTCCCATGTCCTTATTAATGTAAGTTTATGTGCTTTAGGAGTTATCCAAGGACAGGGTAGAGCAGAAAGCTTTTATTAGAATGTTAGCAGGCGATTTAGGATGTCAACCTTCATAGTTGCTTACTCCAGTGATACAATTATTCTGCCCCTCAGGACTGATCAGAATTAGAATCCCTTAGAATTAAAGTTCTTTTTTTTTACCCACTGCATAGCCACTTAGATGCTATACATATATAGCAATGTTTGTAGTTTTATTTTTAATAAGATAATCTATGTTAGACAGCGAATTATTTATGTACAAATACTTTATAAATCTATGTATTGTTAGTAATCAGAATGACTCTGGTAAATCATAGGGTGCAGATAATCCTTGCCTCACCTGGGAATGACTTAAAAATATCTGAAAGGTTTTTTATTTATTTATTTATTTATTTATTTATTTTTGGACAAGATTTAGACTGGTACTGAACTCAGGCTATATCCCAGCACTGGCTTTGAACTTATGGCAGTCCTCTTGCCTCAACCAACAGAGTGCTGGGATTACAGGCATGTGCCACCACCCCCAGCTCTTATGTAATTCTGGGGATCAAACCTGGGGTCTTGAGCTTCCCAGGCAGTTACCCTAATCACTGGGCCACACGTCCAGACCAAGAACAGTTACAATTTGATGTTTAAAATTATAAATTAAACAAGTAAAATCATCAACCAATAATGGGATGCTACTACCATCCCTCTGTTACTTGCTTGCCATTTTGCAGTAGGGACAAAAATTTTAACATCTTGGAAGTTAAGGTTACTAAGTTTCAAGCATGGTGCAGATACTGTTACATTTCTTACAATATCCATGGATTCCCTGCCTTCACTAGAACACACCTGGTTTGTAGTTGATCATACAGGTGCCTAAAATAACTTCATTTTTCAGTCCTCCACTGGGTAGGAATGGCGAAGTGACTAAGCCAATAAAATGCAAGAAGAAATTGCATGTGTAAATTTCAGGAAGCATCCCTTTTCCTCCTCCTTCCTGCTGGTTGGAATATAGACGTACTCCCTAGATTACAGCAGCCGCTTGGGCCACAAAGAAGCCCGTACTGCAAAGGGGAAAAAAGATAGGGTTCCTGTGTCTCTTCCTTGGGCTTGTCAGCCTCAAATGTCTTCCTGTGAGAGAGAAATAGATGCTCTTTTGTAAGTAACTCTGACTTTGTGTTTATTTTTAAATTTGTACGTAAACTTAATAGTTGCAATTTGGAGCATATCTTTAGAAATCCTTCCCAAATCCCTGTTACTGGGCAGAAGGCATTATTTCATGCTCTTGTGTAACCTGTGTGTGCCTTTGTTAGAACACTTTATTTTGCTGTAACAATCTTTTTTTTTATGGGAAGTGTTCTTTTAAGGCAAGTTGAACAGACTACCTGTCTATCCTTGTCTAAATTCACATTGTTTAATTTGTGATAAAAATGTGATGAAGGTTTAAACACAAATTAAATAATTATAGTAAAAGACACATCACTATTAATCCCTTTGCAATCTTCCCTCTTGTGCTGAACATGCTTTTTCTGTTGTTATTGTAACCTTCTGAAGCAGTTCCGAAGGTCCTCTTTTGTGAATGTCCATATGAGATGTGATCAAAAATTCAATGAGTGATGCAGAAAGGTGCCCCACAGTAGAAAGGCAGACTCATGAAAACATTGTGACTTGTCTCGTTCTACCTTTTTCACCTGATCTGGCACCACACGAGTTGTGGTTCTTCCCCAAAGTTACAGTGACAATGAGAGGTCAGTATTTTGATTCAGTTCAAAATGAGGTATCCATGCTAGTGCATATAAAGACATTTATGAAAGGTGTTCAGAACTGCTTCAGTAAGTGGCAAGATAGATGGGATAAGTATGTTGGAACTGAGAGGGACTAAGTGGATGGGAGCTAGTTGCAATGTGCCTTCAACTTATTATTGAATATTTATAAAAATATTTGAATATTCATTACAGTATTCTATCACACCTTTTCAGTGCACTTTGTCTTACCTCTCATGCATCTCCATATAAGTCTCTATATGTAGTGGTAATGAATGACTTTTGTTGTAAGTCTTAGATGAGATCATAATATATACAAAGATCTTTTTTTTCCCCTTAGTATTTGCTATGGTTTAATGGAACTTTGGTCTTGATCATTTTATCAGAGATAAATAAAACTGATTTAGAAAGCATAACCTTAGGGAGAAAAAATGTGATGCCTTCGAGAGCACACTCTCTTCTTTCCCTGTATTGTCTATTTCAGGAACGTATGCCTTAACAATCTTTTGATTAGTTTGGAATATAAGATACTGAGTTCATCATATGGTTGGTTTAATTTTTTCATTGGTTGATGGCATGCCTCATATTTTAAGAAAAAAAATCACATTTCTTTGGCTTGTCTTATGCCATTGACACAGCTATAGACCTGTTTGAAATAAATCTGTGATGTCACACAGACCAGCTACTGTACACATCACTGTATTACTTTCCTTTGTAGATCCTCTTGAACTGTTTGTGGACTGTGGATCATTTCAGCAGCAAAGGAAATATTGCCAGTGGTCTTGTCAGCTGGATCTACGGATTCCCTATTCTGAAATCAAGAAGAGACTTCTTCACGAATTGCTGCAATGTCTGTATCCAATCTGTCATGGTGAGTGACTTACCTTCTGATCTTAAATGCAAATACATGTATCTCATCAGCAGTATTTCGTGAGAGAGCTGTACTTTCAAAACTTGGGCAGAAAGAGAACTTTAAAAAAAATTGGTTTTCAGAGATTTTTGTCCCATTAGTGGAGAGAAACCTACAGTTACAAAATATAAGGGCATTAGTACTGTGACATCTGGGGACTTTGGAAAGAGCTCCTTACACTTCATGTTAAACTTTTCAGTTATTTTTGAGTAATGTACTTTAGAAGTAGCTTTTAAAAAATTAAATATTTAGGGGAAATCTCCTGAAGAGTTTTCTTCTTATATCTGTATTTCTACTTGAAAAATCAAATAATAAGTAAAACAGCATATTTTAGGTTTGTTCTTAAACCTGGTGCCAACTAGAAATGAATCACCTGTTTGAAAAGGACGTTTGGTGAATTGGTCTGCTTAGGAGACTTTGTTTTCTTGGAGAATTACTGAATGTTAAGACTTCAGGTATAATCCCCATAGGGACTAATTAGGTTCATTCTTGCTGCTGGCCAAAGCCTATACCTGTAACCTTGACTAACTCATTTTCGCAAAGTCACTGTTGGTCAGCAGTCATTAGAAATAGTTGATCGATCATCACAAACTCACAGTTAGTGCTAGGGAAGAAAAATGTAAATACCAAAATTCAGTGTTTTTCAGAGGTTTAAGAGGGATCACATGTATCATTTCCCTTTTGAATAATGTCTTCCAGGTTATAGAGTATGAATATATGCTTTGGAATATGTTTCCTTTCATCCTGGAAGAAGCATGATTTACTGTCTTCTTAAAGAACTACAGTAATAACTCCACCAGTATTTCCTTAGACTGTAGTTGCCTTAACATAAAATTAGAGCAATTTTATAGTAAAAGAGAAAAAGAATTACCACCAAAAAGAAAAAAAAAACAGACATCTAAGGCAAGAATTATTAAACAACAGCCTTTTTTGACTTGAGCAATGTACATAGACTCAGTAAATTGCCTATGAAGTATTTTTAGTTTATACTAAAATCACTACTTAGTCTAAGGGATGTTATTTCAACCTGATCAAATAAAAACTGCCATCAGATCTTAATCGTCGTTTGCCATCATGTATAAAATTATCAACTCATATTTGCATGGTATACATACTTTATCTTCTTGTGTATCTTTTGGATATTGTTTATTTTCTGTTTGTTTATATTAGTGTGGTGAGAATATCTCAGCTTGATTTTAAAACTATTCCAGTTTAATCAAAAGAAAAAACACTTTCCAACAAAATTGGATGTTTACTAAAAGAATTCACTCAATTAATTTATACTAGGTTTTATGTTCCACTTTTAAGAATAGATTCATTTCTTGAACTTTAAGAATAATTTAGGTTGTGAAGGAGTAGGATTTTTAAAATAATATATCCACAATTAGTCAAAGGAACTGGTACAATTTAATACTAAAAGACTGGTACTATCTTAGTTTATATAACTTAAAATATTTTCTTAAATTTATATTCATCCATTTTATTCATTTATCCTTATTTTTAATACTGTGAATAGAATGATAGACTAAATGGCAGTCCCTGCTCCGCAAAACTTACACTTTAGTGCTAACAACATCTCTGAATAGAAAAATGTCCACTGTTGTGACACACAAAATAGTGTTTATCTTGATGACTGACCAAGAAGAGTAAAGGATACAATAGCATGAGAGAGAATGGGGAATTGGTAAGGAAAGGTCTTTCTTAAGAGGTGGTGTTGAAGCTATCTGAGCTACGTGGAAAGCTATTACAGCGAACCAGAAGAGACGAAGGTCCTGACACTGATGTGTACGCCTTGTGTCTGAGAAACCTTGGAAGACAGCATATGGGGAGCAGCCAGGAACGGGGAGCATTGTGGGAATCCAGTTGGTAGGAGGCAGTGCAGACCAAGAGAGGCTGGATTATATTCTTAATATATATCAGTGAAATTTTTGCCTCACTTACTAGGTTATTTTTCCTGTGAAACATAAATTCAGTGACGCTCAGTGATAGGAAGAATTAAGTGTTGAAAGCAGCCCTGGCAGGTTCTTATTTTCAAATTCTAAGACTTTGTTTGTGACCTTCAAGGTTCAGGAATGCAATTTATTTATTTTTATATAAACAGTTGGAAAATATTAATAAGACAAAATAATAGACAAATAATGAGATAATGAAAAACTTTTTTTCACAAATAGAACCTGTTTCTTACTAGTATGCATGTAAAAATAATGCATCTAAACATATGAATAGCTAGGGACATAATATAAGTGGCTTAATCTATAAAAACATTTTACCTTGCATTAAGAATTTTTAAAGTAGATACATGGATGTTTCTGTGGAAATTGAGAATCACTGTTCAACTTGTATTTTAGTTTTCTTATTAATCTTCTCTTTCCATAACTCTAAGGCTAATTTCAATGCATAAACATAACACTGTGTTAAGAAATAAGATGTCTACTGAATAGTGGCTGTGTAATATGTATGTGGTCTTTGCACGTAAGTGCGTGCGTGTGTGTGTGTGTGTGTGTGTGTGTGTGAAGAAAAGGCTTTATTGGGAAACTTACAGAAGAAGAAAGGGTAAAGCTTCTGCTAGTCAGATGAGGGATTAGGAAATGTGGCTTCCTCTTGTGGCTCAGAGTTGAGGGATATTTATTATGTAGCTGGGTAAGGGGCTGAGAAGCTTGGTTGCTAGGGCTGGTTGCTAGTTTCTCCACCGTTAAACCACTGCTTAATTACTTCCTCCTTAAAGTATTTCTCTCTATTGTTCTTTAACTAAGTTCTAGGGAGTGATCAGCTACAGCCTGCCATGAATTATAGACAGCTGCTTTTTCTGTAATCCTGCCTTCCAGTGAATTCTCCATTTCTGTGTCCTTGACATCCTACAACTCCACTGCCTCCTCTCACAATCCCCCCTTGGAGAGTTTGACCCTAACTGCTATTATGAGATTGGGATGATGACCTCTATTTCAAGCTACTTCAAGCTGGACAGGGGTGTTGTTTTGTTGGCAATCAGATCTTCACTCCAAAGAGGCGTGATCTAAGTGTCCTTGGAAGAAGTCAGGAGGCTGTTTTTGCCAGGTTTCAGTGCAGACAGACATCTGTAGCTTGATGGCTTGTAGTCTAGGAAATGGAAATGTAGTCAAGCCATCAAAGTCCAGCCTGCAGCATCACAAAGATAAAGATCCCCAGAACTAAAAGATTCTTATCAAAGGATGAGTAAAATTTTGAAAGAGTTATAACTTGTTAGTTCAGTTCTAGAAGCACAGAAAGATATTATCAAAATTATGACACTCTGACTTAATAATAGTGTAAGCTCTCCCTTGCATGGCTGCAGGGCCACCTTGTTTTGGAGAATAACTTCTCTCACTAGATTAGAGTTAGTTAGCATTTGCCCATCCTGAGGTGCTGGTGGCCATACATGAGAACATTGGAATCAGAAAGAATGATACCATCCTTGAAAAAGCTAACAAGTTAGTTGGAGCCATTTGGTTACTTATCCAAAGTGACTTTTGATGGCTCTTTTTTGAGTAGAAGTTTTAGTCCTTCTAGGGGATCCATTGGGTATGCTGGTTCAGATTTCGAATCCTCCATAAGAGGCAGATCCTTCCAAAACTTCAGATGTGAGTGATGGATCTAGGACTCCTGTTCACTAACTTTGACTGCTGTGGGAGTAGGGCACAAGGGACGGTGTTGTGGACAGGGATCATACCAACAACTAGGTCCCCTGGCTGGAAGAGTGGATGATCCACTCGTGGTGTGGCCTTTGTTCCTTCAGTTAAGGCCTTATAAAACTGAGAAAGTAAGGTTATATGCTTAACTTGAGCCTCAGTTTCAGGGTCCAATAAGAAGTCATTTTTTTAGAAATGACTTCCCATAGAAGATCTGATAACGACTTAGCCCAGACTTCTTGGGTCAGTTTCTTCCTCTCCTCAAAGCTATGGTTATGGACAGAATGAATTTAGGGTGGGTTTTATGTCTTTACTTAGCAAAATAGATATTAAAAACATAACTGATACCCACCACTTTCTAACTCGGGGGTGTTTGTATGTGTGTGTTTGTGCTTGTTTGTACATGTGTGTTTTCTTATAGACAATAAAATCAAAAAATCTAGCATGTCTGGTGTTCTATAAATTATTTCAAACTGGCTATAATCCAAAGCGTTAATGTCAAAATGATTTAAGGATACTTGCCACATTCAAGGGCACTTTGAGTTGGCAGATTTAGTTTACAAAGAATTTTAAGCACAACTTTTTTTGTCTAGAATTTGGTAAAATGATCTTAAAAGCATATGAATATTTAACCTATTAGAGGAATCTCTTATTACATATGTAGGAGTTATTCCATGGCTAATTTTATTCTTCTTTTTGTGGAACCTTCTGTATTTTATGCCTTCACAATGTTACAGTTTTTTTTTTATTCTGCTGCAGTATAGTTGTATTTAATATTTATACCTTTTCTTCTCTTTTTAAAGATTATATATTTTTTTACTTGATAGCATTAAAGTCTTCCTACTAGTAGTTCTGACAGACTAATTTTTATTGTAGTCAAATAAGTTAATTGCTTAATGCTATTTTACATGCTAATGCTATTTCCAAGTATTAAAAAGTATCTATTTTTCATAATAACTAGGCTTGAGGCTTTGTGTTTTAATTCACTAGAATTTAGCAAGCTAAATGGTCTCACATTCACACTTAGGAAGGTCACATAAATCATATTTGGTGAGTTGAAACAATTATAAATATTAACTTGAATTCAATTAAAAAATTTCGATGTATTGAGTAGGTCTTCTGAGAAATATGATGATGAGTGATTTTAGCAACTTCAGTCATAAGTAGTGACAGCAGCTGAGCAGTGCCGCCAAGAAAGACCCACTGACAGATGACTTCCCGCAGGGCAGGCACAGCGGGCCTACCTGCTTCCCTTGTGAGCACTTGGTGGAAAGCTGAGGTCCTAAGACATCCGCCATCTTTTCTGACTTACGAATATCATTTAGGAAGAATGCTACTCTTGCAGCCTCATATACACTCACTTGCTAGAATCCTGCTATTGTCAGCTTTGTTTCTGTTCTAACATGTGACAAAATATTAGATTAGGTTAACTGCTCTTTGGTTTTAGATTACTGATGCAGAGTGTTTTCATCACTATAACAAAATAAATTGAAATTTAAGCTGAGTGATATCCTTGGATTCATTTTTATTTAGATATTTTCCCTGAGGTTTTTATGGCATCAAAAATTGCCAGCAGATACAAAATTTACATAGAATTGGACAAATTAAAATTTGGCGATCTTTATCAATTTGTATTTCTTTTTATATTTTTATGGAGAATTATCTACATAATTGAAGTGACGTTAAATATGATGCTGTGAAAAAATTAACATGAATCTGTAAATTTGCTTGCATTGTGAAAACATCCATTGTATTTATTCTTTCTAGGTTTCATGACTAAAAGAAAGTGATTACCTTGAAGGGAGGATTTCTTTACATCCCTTCATATATTTTTCCAAGTTCTTAAACACATAGAGAGTAAAGCAGATAGGAGGATTGCTTGTTATATGTGGCAATTATAAATGATATCAGTTGAAATCAGACATTCAGAATAGGTGTTACCAAAGAAGAGGAGATGTATAAAACTTCTTGTCCCAGTTAAGGTCGCCAGTAGGTATCTGATTGCTAGGACAGACATTCTGCATAATCCTGGCACCCAAAGTTTAGCAGGTGCTTTGAATTCAGAAATGACTGAACATTTGCCAGGTGTCTGATTTCCAGACAGGCTTTGGAACAGAGAATGCATGTGTAATATGGGATGCAGATTATGATTTTTTTAAGCCAATAGGAGGTGAAGTGATTTGCCTGCCATAATTTTATTTTGTCTTTTGTATGCAGACGTTTTTGCCACTAGTTACTGAGGACATCTGGGGATATGTTTTTAGCAGGAGTTAGAGATAGGGCTCACTTAAGATGAGGTGAAAACTTTAATTATTTTTAAAAAATAAACAAATTTGTTTCTATATCATTCTCATGATTTTTAACTCTAACCTTTGAGAATTTTTTTATGTATATTCTTTCATTTTTGTCACCTCTTTTTCTGTATCCTGGCCTTTTCTCGTCATTTTAATTTCTGACATTGGTGGTGGTGCATAATTTAGCTACATCTGTAGAATATTTTCTTGGGTGAAGCTGTGAAGTCACTTTGGGCATTGGTTACAAATTTATGATGAATTAATTATTTTTTTACATAAAATACACTAATTAAAAAATAAAACAAGTCTCAGCCCCAGGCCAGCTGAGGAAGGGTTGAACGCCAGAGTAGCACTCTGAGAACCTATTTCAGTGAACGTAGTCTCTATTTAGGAAGTGTAGGGCTTAAATAGATTAGGATAATACAGAAATTACCTCGGGCCAATTAGCGAGGCCTTAACTAGCGGGGTTGCCCAGAGGAGGAGGGAGTAGAGGAAGAAGGATGGGGCCCGCCAGTCAGCAGTTTGTCACTGGACAAGGTGTTGCGAGGTGTGCCTCTCCATCGCCATCTAGCGTGAGGTAGTGGTGAAGTATGCTTCTGCCGTGTCCTGGACTAGTGTTAGATAGGTTTCAACCCAGCCTGAATCCCCTACATTATGTAAAAAACAAATCCAGGATTACGGACAACAAGAATTTAGTGGCAAATTCAGCTGTTATCAAATGAGAAAAATAAAGATAACATTGATCTAACACTGGAAAATGACAAAAACAATAATGAGCAATAAATATTTTCTTTCTGTAGTCTGAAATGATGTTCTTTCTGACATTTTGGTGTTAAAATATTCCTATGAGATAATAACAAATTACCACCCTTGTCTGTAGTAGAGGAAGTGGTCAGCCAGAATACGGATCTCCAGTTCTAATTTCCAGCCTTATAATTTCATCAATTATGGGTCAATAGGAACCACTGAACTAGTTCAGCTCATTAGTCATATAATGTACCCTGTCAACAGATATACTGAAAAGCACTAAGTCCGGCTTTCCTGATAACTCTTCCAAGGAGTCCTCAGCCTCAGTGCCACCCGTTGTGCTTTTGGACACTTCTCATTAAATGTGCCCTCTCCTGCATTGGATCTAATTCTGCTACTCTCATTGCTGTGTTTTAGTTTTACCTACAGCTTTAAATGCTTTGTCTTAATGTGCTGTATTCTCGAAAGTTCTCTGCATTAATGTCATAAGGTATTATAAGGAAAGGGAAGAACGGTAGAAAAATTATCTTGAAAATCAATAGTTCAAACACTATATTATGGTCAGTTGATCAGTCACCATAGCATGAATAAGATGCACTTAAGAGAAGACCCTGATGCAACACACAACTCGTAGTTGGTGTTGGGACAAGCTTCTTCAGAGTTTGACAAGTTTATTTTTTTTCCAACAGGACTATATATACTCCAAAGCAACAGCAAGGTTATTACAGTTCATCAGATAAGAGAACGGCTACATTTAATGTTACAATTCTTGCCATGAACTAAGGAAGCAATTTACATGTAGATGGCCACTGAGGTTAGCACAAAGGTTGCATGTACTAGGGCAGGAAAGAACTACATACCATAGCCTGGCTATGGCTCAGTGTTCCAGGCCAGAGAGCATTATCAACCATCAGTTGACAGTTGAACCTTTTGCCTTGCTAGTTCTGTCCTCAAGCCTACTCCAAATAAGTTTCAATGACCTGGCTTTCCACAATACATAACCTAATATTAATACCTAAAAAATTCTTCATTGGGTAACATAAGAGAAAATTGTATGCTGTATAGTACTACACGTACTATAATCTGTATTAGAGACATTCAAGAGTGAGATACAGTGGTCAGGGTTTCCAAAATTCAGATTATTGAAACTCACTTTTATAGCTGTATTATTTAGAGCATCAGCAAAATAAGTAGACAAAATGTTTTTCCCTCCTTTTTTTTCCCTTAAGCATTTTTAAACAAATCACGTCCTTTAACTCTTACTCAGTTGCATGATTTTAGACCCTTTACATTTCCAAGTTCTGACTTATTTTTTTTTTTCTTCAGTTGCAGTATGATGGTAATTGAACATATAAAGCATATTTTGTGTGACCTAGTTCAGCAAAGTGTTTGGTATGTTTTTTCTAGCTATGTTTCTTAATATACATAAATAGATTCCTTCTTGTTTGTTTTTGCTCTGATTTAGTTTTCACAGCTGTAGTACGTGTTTATCAAATAGGGAGCTAGAAGTTACTATCTGGAAGCATATATCTGCATCTAGAATCACCTTGTTAGAGCTGACGCATAAGCATAGCATATTTGTTCTTTAACTAGTTTTTTAGTTATTGGTTATTTATTAATTGAATTATCAAAGAAAAGTACTCAAGATTATCCCAGTACAGAAAGATTCTTGTAGGAGATAACTCTGAGAGTAATGGAGACAGATCTCTTGGTCACATATTGAAGCAGAAACAGCACCCAAGCCCAGGGTCAGGTGAACCCTGAGACTGCTATTCTACCGGGCTGCAGCGAGCTGAGCGTGTGACCTGGGAACTAGAGCCCAATTAGGGTACAGTGATGACCTAGTGAGTGTCACCCTATTGTCCTTTTCCCTCCCTCAAGCACCAGGATTTTGTTGATCTCTCATGTTAGACCCTGGCATAAATCTGAGTCACCAATGACTGCATTCCCATGTGACCTTCGACTTCTCTCCTTCTTATCACTGCCTAGGTCCTGTTCTCTATTTCAAACTCAAGAATTGGTTCATTTAGTACAGTGCTGATTCTGTCTTATTCAACATTTTTCTCATGGTGAAGTAATTCTACTCTAGCAGATTTAATGCACTCTATGGATCATATAATAGGTTCAATTTTTTTACTATAGTTGAATCAGGACAAGTTTACCTATAAGTATGTCCACAAAAAATAAATTAATGAAATAAATTAGTATAGAACCATGAACAGTTCCTAAAATGTTGTATCAGAATTAGCGTCACATGATGATTTGGTAAAGGATCCACCCCAGTCTTACTGCATCTGAAATTCTAAAGGTAGCATCAAGCAATCTGTAGTCTGTAAATCCCTCCATGTGATTCTAATGCATGCTTAAAGTTTGAGAGCAGATGGTATAAAATTATGTGTCTTGAGTTAAGGTTTATAGTATGACTGCCAAAAATAATGACTTTGGGCATAATTGATATGCAGAAGATCTTTCCAATAATAGTAGCAGTTTTAGCTATTTTTAGCATTTATTTTTGACAGGAAGGGAACATTGTCAGCATGTAAACTCATGCATCTTTCCCTGTTAGCTGTGGCATCTAAGCGATAAAAACACTGGGCCAACTTTTTTGGTAACCAAGTTTAAAACCTTATGCCTGGTTTCTTGATGAATGAAGCACTTAGAGAGGAATATGAACTCGCAGAGGCTATCCCTGCCTACTCAGCTTCTTGTATATTTTTAATATAATGGCTTAACTGAGATAGTGTTCATCCATTTAATGCATGCAACTTAAGACCTGAGGCATAGCCTTACTGTGGCACAACCCTTACTCAGCATATGTGAGGTCCTGGGTTCCAACCCCAAAATTCTAAATTAAAAATACATAAAATGTGGAAATAAATAGCTTTTAGTATATCCACAGAGATTCGCGTCCATTGCAATTTTGGAACATATCCACTATTCCAAAATGAAGCTCTCCCTGCTTCAGCAGACACTACTCTTTTCTGCTCCCATCCATATCCTTCCTCTGCTCCCACTTCTAGGCAACCACTGGTGTACTTCTCTCTCTCTCACTGCACTTGCTTTTTCTTGATATTTTATATAAATATGTGGTCTTCATTTCTTGGCATCTTTCACATAGAACATGTAAGGTTCACCTGTGTGTATCACATATCCATTTCTTCTCTTTATTTGCAAGTAATATTTCATTGGATGGATATATTACTTTCTCCATTCATCAGGTGATGAACATTCGGATGATTTTTATAGTTTGTCTAGTGTGAATAATTTTCTGTCTTCATTCATCAGGTGATGGACATTCCGGTGATTTTCATTGTTTGGCTAGTGTAAATAATGCTCACTGTCCAGGTACAGGTGTTTGCATGAATGTGGTTTCCATTGTTCTTAGACATATAATGGTATTGGATTCCTAGTCATAGGTATGACTGTGACTTCTGCTTGCTTGCTTCAGTTTGATTTTTGAGACAGGGTTTTGCTGTGTAGTCTAGGCTGGGCATGAACTTACTATATAAATTCCTGCCTTAGGTGTCTGAGCGTGGCATAGATGCATGTGCCACCATGCCTGACTTCTCCAGTGCTGGGGAATCAAACCCAGGGCCTTGTGCTTGCTAAACAATAATTCTAACCTTTGAATTATGCCTCCAGAACCCACAGTAGTTTTTTTTTAAATAAAGTTTAGAGTATCAAATATAATTCTTGTAAGTGGAAGAAGAGATTGATGGGCGATATATACATGTGTGTGTGTATGTGAATACACACACATATATGACATATATACATGTGTGTATATATATAATGTATATACGTGGCAAACACAGAGTAGTGGTGGTCACTGTTAGGTAGATTAAACCCGGTTATGTATGAGAGATGATTAATTGAGAAAGTTTTCTGAAGTTTGCTGAAACTTCAAAGCTTTGAAGGAAAACATTTCTATAAGAGTAGATTGGCTAAATACCTCACAGAGAACTAAATGTTAGGATTTAAATGTGTAAACTATGCTCCTGATTGCTGATGCCACAGGAGAATGGCAGGCTGGGAGCAGAGTGCTCTCCTATCTTAAGAGTGCAGATGGAGACAGACTAGACTCCTCTTTTGAAGTGGAAGGGGAAACGCTGGAGAGAGAAGGTCGGCGAAGAAGAGGGTTGTATTTAGATTGGAAACATTCGAGCACTGGGGGGCAAAAGCAGGAAGAATGTGGCGAGAGAACCCTTGCTTACATATCCAGAAGAAGGTAAAGGCAAAATCTCAGTGAGGCAAAATCTCAACCTGGAACTAAATGAATTGCATCTTCACTGTTCCTACGGGCTTATTGATTTAAACGAGATTTTTAATCTCATCAAATCCCTTCTCATAATGTGTACATGTACATATTTCTTCATCATATGTTTAATTATAATTGTTATATTTATCTGAAGTTTCAAAGTCATCAGGGTTAATTCATTGATTAAGAATTGTTTTTAAAGGTTTAAGTGTATATGTAGGTCAGTGGTAGGGCCTTTGTCTATCATATACAAGGCCCTGCATTCCATCCTCAACACTGCAAAGATAAGTAAAATAAAATAATGCTTCTTATAGGATATGTAGTAGCATTGAGGTTTTCATTTTTCTTCTTTTTATACAATGACATTAGTTAAAAGCTTTTAACTAAATTTTCACTTATTGTCATTTACATTAAGTGTTTCAATTTCTCAGCTATGTCTTCAGTCACTCTATAACTCCAGATGGCAGGTAAGTGTGGGAAATGGTTACAGATATTAATCTCTTAGTTGAAGTATATTTAATGAAAAATAATCTAATTTTTTATAAAGTATAGTTTTTCCTTCTGTTTCTCTGGTTTATGTATACAATGTACCTTTTGAAGTGATTGCAATCAGTAGATGGAAATCAGGCTTTTAACTCACCAGAAATCAGGATACTCAGATCTGAGTCCTTATTCTATATATAAGCAGCTATGTTCCTGGCAGGTCATTTTTCACTGGTACTGTTTATTTTAAAATCACAGGATCAAATTGATACATAAAATTATTTCCAGCCTTGTCAGTTTGTGAATCTTCATGTCAGTAGGAGCTGTTTGCCTTTCAAGGAAACCAAGACTTTAAAAAATTGTTAAAACATTTCAGTTTAGTATGAGGTACTATAATGTCCATTTTTTATTGGTGATTTCTTCAATTGAATTTAAAGACTTCAAACAGAAATCTGTGTCATGTTTTCTTCCTTGCGCAAGAAGGAACTGTGACAAGAATCCAGAACTGCTTGATGACTTTCCCAGGTGTGGACCACTGAGCAGCCCAGGTGCTCATGCTAGAACCTTGGCCTTGGCTTGCTTCTTCCCGGTGATCGCTACACGTCCACCCCCATAGCCTGGCTTTGCCAGAAGGGCTTCACGTTCCGATATTGTCTTTTCTTTCTCTTTTTCTTTTTCTTTTTTTTTCTTCAAATTATCCTATGCAGGTTTGTGAACTGCAGTGTTGTTTTGTTTTGGTTTTGTTGTTTGAATTTCGGGGATTTTCTGTGGGGAAAGAGAAGCTCTGTGGCAATGTGTCCCATACTTGGTTTCATGCTGGGTGCACCCTAATATAATCCTAATGAGTATTGATATACACCTTCTAAGTTTGGTAATTACAGCTTTATATATGAAAAAAATTAATTCAAGTTCACTTTTCCAAGTAAGTGAAGAAATGGCTTGGATCTCTGACACCTGATATCCAAAGGCTTGGCTCTTACCTACTTTATTTCTATATATTTGTGATAACTCTGAAAAAAAATCTGGATTTGCCTGAAAGGAAAATCTTTAATATTCCTTGAACTTTTTCTTCTCATTCCTGCAATGATGGGAAGGAGAATATTTGAAGAATAAGGGTAAGAAAAGATTGATAATCATATCTCTGGAGAGCTTCCCCCTATCATTATAAGGTATGTTTTACAAGAATATTATTTCATTGTTAATAATGAATAATTATAAGGCACATATCACCCTTTCTGATGATTGTGTAAAGAGACAAAGACATTGTAATTTAGTTAGGTGATAGCATGGAGTATGATTTTAAATTTCTTGAGCTAAAACTTTGATTTCCCATTTTTATTAATACATATATGCAGTACACAATGGTTACATAGAACTTGAGTATTTTGTGCACACATACACTACATCAACATTACAACCCTTTTCCCTCCTCCTTTCTGGCTTTTCCACCCTGCTCCCTCATCTCCGGACTCCCACTTTCACACCCATTTGGTGCTATGTAATGCTTGTGCTCTGGGTTTCTCGTATTTCATAAACCATGTGATATTTGACCTTCTGAGTTTGGCTTACTTCACTGAGCATGATAGTCTCAAGTTTTTGGTTGACTTGTGTTTCATTCTCTAGGCAGCTACAAGATTGCATTAAAATGAAATAAATATTGCTTGTAAACCATATATGGTCTCTTGTCACTGAACTATTTAAAATAGTGAATTATGCAGAAATTGATGTAATGCTAACAAATCTATTAGGATTGTGCTGTACCTGTTTGATGAAAACAAAGGAAACAGACCAATACTTTGCTGTATAGAGGTTAAAAGTGCAGAGTACTGCCAAGTACACAGTTACCAAAAGCAAGTGGGTGACCTGTAGTGAACTTTGGGCTTCCAACGATTAAGTCTGGTGGGGGAGAGACAGCAGATTTGAATGGCATGATTACCATCTTAATTTAGTTTATCCTATTTACCTAAAGGGTCTGAACTCTTCAATCACATAAACCAAATTAATGCTGTCTATATCAGAATTCTTCTATAATGTGGCATTTAGGATATATATATACATATATATGAAATAATATGTAATACATATTTTAAAATTGAAATAAATTAAAAATTTTATTTCTAAATATTTATGTATATTATATATACACACACACACATGTCAGTTTTATTTTAGAATGAGGAAGGGAAGACTGGACATAATAGCTTCTCAAGACAAGACCTAGGATTTTATATTTCCGTGAAGTTAATATAAACCTGAGGTGTGATGGGTCCAAATGCCTTTTAGAGTAGTTGGCATTAATAGAAGTGTGGAGTAAGAACAAAGGTGAGGGAGAAGAGGACACCTACATGCAGAATAATTAAATCACACAGAGAATGCGGCACTTGATTCTAACTTCCACATTGGGAAAGCAACTGGAAAAATGAAGCCTATAAAAAAGTAAATGAAGAACGTAAGTGCGCTTTTAATTAAAATATGTTTGTGAAGTCTAAGAACAATTGGACTCTGTGAAAATGGTGATACCTCCGATGATAGAGAATGCATTACATTATCATGTAATACATTAGTGCAGGGTAGTGCAGAAACAGATGAGGCACAGAGAGATTAGTGATCTTCACTGAGCACATAGTCAGAAAGGCCAAGTGTTCACAGCACCGTGCTGTGTTATATATGAATAGACTCGGTCCTGACGTAACGGTTCAGGACTTGTGATGCTGTGTGTGAGAACAGAAAATGATTTGGTGGAGAATATAAATTGGCTTGTAGGTTACCAAGTCTTTTGTGAAATAATTTTCTTATAAGTAGAGGTGCTCAAAAACCTGACAGCAGGATCTGTTCAAGGTATGTTCCAAAATCAGGGGAGAATCTTGTTGTTTTTTTGTTTGTTTGTTTGTTTTGTTTTTTGTCTATTACTATTTTTTCTGTAGAAATAGGAATTTTTTGTTGTTACTGGTTTGTCTAAATTCTTGACTCAAAATAATGTTAAAAAACCTTTTTGTTATTTCCCATCCTAGTTCGAGGATGCACACTTTCATTTTGCCTCCCGAAGAAGGAAGGAGGTTTTGTTTAGAACTCAGAGTAAATAACTCAAGGCAGAACTGTGCAAATCCTTCAAAGAGGAAAGGCTTCCAAAAGTTTTTATTGAGCAGCAGTTATGGTCTTTGACAGTTATCTCATTTGAGGCAGAGTAGAGACAAGTTTCTTTTGAGTCTTTAATGGCAATATTACAGAAGCAAGCTGGAAAAAAACTAGAAAGAAAATTCTTACTGGTACTTTGCAAATTATTATGTTTTACTTGTAATTCATATAAACTCTTTGGGTAAAGATATTGATATGTCTGAGTTGAGCTTACATACATTTTTAAAAAGCTATAATTTTCTATGGTATATAATATACAATTAACTAATATTTCTTGAGTGTTCAGCGTGTAGAAGTGTTTCAGGGCCTTTTTAATGCACAGCAGCTTGGGGAGTTAAGAATTATGAATATTTTCTCTCTACTGTCCAACTTCACACAGATGCTGCATGTGTATGATGTGCTCTGAACCTTGGCAATCTTACTTCAGGGCCTCTGTTCATACTCAGACCCCCTAGAAGGCTTCTCATTCTCTGTTGTATAGGAATAAAGCAAAATTTTTCATAATGTGTCAGTATATGAGGCTGATACTACAGTGGTACATGTGATCTCTGCTGGATTACATGCCCTGTGGATAGGATCCCTGCACACATGACAGGGCTTCACTCATGTAAACAGACATTATTATAGAGGTGTCTCTGATGTTTGCTGTCACTCTGGTTAGTTCAGATAGAAATAATTTTATTATAGGATAAAAATCGTAGTGCAAGCTTTCCACCTCCATCAAAAGAATGTTGTAGAGGAAATCATGTTGCTGCTGTGGAGCAGCTGTGATGCCAAAATCCACACTTACAGCATGTGTGTTGCCTGTCATGCTTACAGGCCCTTCTGCACATCAGGAGATACTAGATATGCTCAACAAATTCACACAGGTATAGGCCTAGTGACAAAGGAATCTATTAAGTATGTGCTTTTAAAAAAAATTAAAAGTATGTGGAATACTGCAAGATGGTCTGAAACATGAAAAGATCCGAGATCAAGTCAGCCATTACAGTATTGTCCTCATGCACTGACCAACAGTGAGCAGTTTTGATTGTCCTGCAAATAAGATCCCTGGTAAAAGCAGAGGGCTTCACACATGAAGAGGGATGTTATTACAGAGGCCTTTTTGACCTGTTCTGTCAACCCCTGTATTAGAAAGGTAAACTAGAAAGTTCATATCCGTTTAAAATTCTCTCATTTTAAAGACGGAGGCCCAGAGTAGGTCAAGGAAGAAATCCCTTATACAGTTGTTGAAGCTGGGCTTTCTGTAGAGGTTCTCTCTTTTAACTGTAAGGTCGTCACCTCACAGAAAAACTCTTGCTGGGAGATAATGGATCTCTTGTGAAAACAGTGGGGACAGTTATGAACAATAATAAAATGTGTACAATCAAGGAGGGCCCGAGGGAACATAGGGGATTTCATCAGTGCTTCAGTTCTGAAGAAGTCATAATGAGGTAGAGGATTTCCTTATCTCCCTCTCTTCTTACCTTGCCCTTTCTTGCCCCAGCCCCAAGACAGATCTAGGGGGAAGATGAAAATTGCACTGGGTTCTGAAGAGAGGTAGATGTAAGGGGTAGGAAAAAGCTTTAAAGAAATAGGAAAGGGCACTAATACCATACGTTAGGTATGCAGGAGCGACTCAGGACACAAAGCTGCTGAGTTTGAAGATTAGCTATCCTTGATGCAGGATTGCAAATACGATGGCAAATACCAGGGAATGCAGCTGCTCACAGATAACTTACTCTTGCTAGTTGTAACTTAGCAGAGGTTTGCAGTTGAAGTAACCAGTACCACATACTCCAAACCTGCAAGGAATTCCATTGGAACTTCCTCTCTTCATATAGGCATAATAGTGTTTTCTAATCTATATTAGAAAGATGGCTGTTCTACTGTGCTCACAAGTCTAGAAAGGAACACATTTGTTTCGAGATTGTTAAATGTTTTTCTGAGAATATGAATCTAGTCTTTATTTATTTATTTATTTATAAATCTTAATAAAAGTCATGCCATGTAAGCGTTGGAATACTTAGCTGGTAACGAAACATCCCACCGGTCATAAGCAGAGTTCCAAATAACTATTTCTCCCATGTGGAAAATTTAAAGAATGAAAAAAAAAGCACTTTAAGTCTGAGGCTGAGTCTCTCCTAGAATTTAATTTCAAGTGAAATATTAGAGGACACATGCTGTACGCTGATCATACAAGTGCAGTTTTCCAACTAAAGAGATTGCTTGGAAGGTGTTCATTATAATTCCACATTTTTTGAGTAGTGTATATCTAATTTGTACTAAGCAGGTGATTGAAAGATTTGTAATACTTTATTTATCTCAAGATAATTTATTTTGCAACATCCCAGAACATATTAGGGATTAGGAACCAAGGTTAAACTTACTTTATATCCTAAAATAGACACAGCAGTGTCTGTTGTCTGAAGCTCATGTGATTTGCTCGGGCTAACACCTCAGGCAAATGTCACTTCTTCGTAGATTCCGTATCAGCTTAGATGTGGTTTCTCAGGTCGTAACAAACTAGAAACAACAAACTGCAAGGGGAAGAGAAAAGTTGCAGTGAAAAATATTAGTTCATGGAGAGGTGAAAGCTAGAAGTTTCACTTGAAGTATTAGGTGAAGGTAAATATTATCTTCATTTTCCCGTTGTCAGGAAAACTTACGTAAAGACGCAGCACTAAGTAAAACACTTGGTTAGCTTTGAGCAAGTACTAAAACAGTGGAGGTTGCACCAACGTGTCCTCATTTGGAGTGTTTTTTCAGTGACCTGCAGCCCTTGCCCTTCACTTAATGCTGCAGTTGTGTCAACTAAGATTACCCCCCAAATTTTCTTGGAACTTTGCATTCTTTAGATTGGGATCCATAGCACGGTGTCTTAAGAAATTCTTCCATTTTTACCTACATGAACCTTGATGTGCATATGTTCCTCTTTTGAATACTGAGGCAGTTAACTCTGCTACAAACCTGCTAACATAAAATTCTTTAGGCTTTGGAAGATGTTTGCTTGGCCCAACAGGACCCATGTTCTTTTTTACTTCAGAGAGTTCTTTCTTAGCTTTATTTCAAAGCCCAGGTGTTGAAAAGTTGGCTTCCAGATTCTCTACACAACTCCTGGGTGATAGGAGTGATTACTTAGTGGCCTTTAAAATCAGAGCTCTGAAGTGAAGTGCAGCCTAAATCCCTTCATTCCATTCCTTCTTGTAATTATAAATAATCATAGTTGTTCAAACCTTAGTAAGGTAAGCGTCTTTCCAAACCTCAAATAATGCCAAGGTTTACCTTATCTTGGCACAGAGCTTGGTACTGATAAAACAGTCATTATCGAAAGATTAAATTATCCAATGTGTAATTCGATCAGACAGTTTCTGCTCTCTCTATATATATAAAAAAGAAAGGAACAAGGAATACATTTTGAGAAGATGCCCTGAAAATGCTTAACACTAGAAGTTAGGTTTATATTATGTTGTAAGTTAAATTCTGTGAAACACTATTATTGCTGGGTAAATCAAGCATTTCTGTATTGACTGTGTTTTCTCATAAGAACACAAATATTCATTCATAAGCATTAAAAAATGTCTACTTACCAATCTTGGTATACTCATGTCTGTAGAGCCTAAAAAAATTTTAAGTGACATTATTATTACTATTTGTGGTTTGGATCTGGCGTGTCCCCCAAAAGCGTCATGTACCTGTGGATACTGTGTACTGGTGGGCAGTGAGGCCTGGCTGGAATGGATGGATGCTTGGGGCTTTCCTTGGAGGCCTATGTGCTGGTTCTGCCCTTTCTCTGAGACTTGGCTCTGTTCCTCCATCATGTGAGGATCTGTGTCTCCGGAGCACCAGCTCCAGCTCCAGCTCAGGCTCTGGACCTCGCCCTAGACCTGCCACGTGATTGCACCATTTGCCAGCTACCCACCCATGAATGGACTGAGACATACTGAAACTGTGAGCTAAAATAAAGTTTTCCCTCCCCTCAGTTGTGGATGTTGGGCATCGGGTAACAGTGATGAAAAATAACTAAGATATTATTGTTAACGTGCTGGAGATCAGTCTCAGTGCCTTGTATATAAGAGGCAAGTATTCTGACCCTGAGCTACACTTCCGACCTTAAGTGACTTTCAGAAAACAATCATTGTTGAGTAATTCACAGGCTGATACATGGGTTTGAAAGCTGTGGGAAGTGAATTATCCCCAGTTTCCATTATTCTTTTACCTCTTTCCATTCTTGTATTTAACCTAATTAAAATGGATATTTCCTATCTGATTATTAATGCTTTCAGATCCTAACTTGAAAGACAAATCTTCGGAGTATCATTGCTTTTTAGATGTGGATTACCTATGTTTGATCTTGGATTTTGAATTTATCCATTGTGAATATAATCCTTACAATTTTTACTTAAGTTCAAGTTTTACTTCATGAGAACTATTTGATACTTTAATGGCATAAGTAATGCAAATTCATGCTTGAAATTTTTCTTATAATAGATAACTAAGGTTTTATATATTTATATGTACAACAAATATTATCTGAATGGCTGTTTGTGCCAGAAAAAGGATGGACATACCTTAAAATTCCAGCCTTTCTGGTGCTTACATTCCAGGGAAAATGCAGCATACATCAGTAACTTCCACTCATATAATGCCTACCTCCTCCGTGCCAAGCACTATTTTAAGAATTTCCCCTAAGTTGATTGAACTAATCCTTCACAAGGGCTCTCAGAGATAGGAATGTTATATGTGAGGAAACACATAGGAGAGGACTTAAGCAGTTCTTCTGAGGTCAAATAAAAAGTTAATGTCAGGGTAGAGCTTAAAACCCAGACAGCCTGGCTTCAACTGTGTCTGCTTATAATCATTTTACATACTGTATCTATGTTTCTATTCAGCAGATACTTAAAAATCATAGCAAGTGCACAATCAGTGTTTCAGCACAAGACCTTATGTATTGAAAATTGAATGGTAATTTGCTAATGGTGTGTATAATAAAATATATCCTAGAAAGCCATCAGCAAATGTTGACCAACATCTACTAACCATGCCCAAAAAGAATCCAACACAAAGCTACCCAGTAAAGTTTAGTCTTCTGTAAAAAATTCCTTTGGTGTTTTAATGACTAGTCTCCCAAAAGTTCGGATTTAGTAGCTCTGTTTAGGAATGACTCATTCGTATTCCTTATAACTGTTCTCGTCCGTGATAACCAGCAAATGTCGAAAGTGTCAAGAGGAATAGGGAAAATTGAGAATGCAAAAGGTGATTTAGATGATTTTGAGAAAAATAATTTTTTTGGGGCCAGGTACTCATTCTTTGGCATCCGTTGGATATTCTTGTGTCTTTTTTTGTGGTTGTTTCTTACCTGTTACGGGTACTTTCATCAACAGATCTTGAGACTTACCACTTGGTAGCCTTTTGCCTCATGATTTCCTCTCAGGGCTACCTGTTTTTATTTTGTCAATGTTTGGGGACAGTACCTTAATCTTAGGAAAAGCCTGTAACTCACTAGCAGGCCCTGAGTAGGAATAAATGTACATATTGTAAAAAATTCTATGTCTTCATATACATATGTATTTAATGACAGAAATACAGTATACTTGATATACATGTATAGTATGTAGTTACCATTAGGATTTCACTTCCTATATTTTGCATATTATCAGAAAGAATAAGTTATTATCCAAGAAAAAATACTCATGCATTCTTTAGGTAATTTTAGCTAAATAAGCTTAGCATTTTTTTAAGTAGTAGAAGATATAATTTGGGGAAATAATAGTAATTTTTAATGGTTTCCCTGCCTGAAACTGTAGATCATAGTTTCCTACAGATTCACTGTTTATCCAATGATTAAGTGATCAACAACATTTTGGTTGGTGATATTTTTTATTCTGAGAGTTTGGGGGAGAGTATATTTCCAGCTATTGAAACATAGCCGTGGGTAAATCACATGCTCTTTGTGAATAAAGAAAAAAGACTTCAAAGGTGGAGGACGTTTTTAAAGGGTATGGTTAATAGATGTAATAACCATCTATTTCAATGTCAACAAAATTAATCATATTCTGTCATATCACTTAGCAACCTCACTTTCAGGTAATTGCCCAAATAAAATTAAAACTAGTATCCTGCAAAACCCTTTGCTGGCATGTTTATAACAGCTCTATGCACTTGCCTCATAAGCACTAAAAAAATGGAAATGAACTGAATGTTCTTAAGGTGGTGAATGAATCAGCTGATGACATGCAGTCACAGAATAGAATCCTACCCATCAAGTAAACGTATGGGAACTGCTGACATGGCCAACATCCTGGATGGATCCTTCATACATTTTGTTAATCGATAGAGGCTAAAACCAAGGAGCTACTTATTGTATAAGGGTACTTCCGCTTAGGTGACATTCTGAAAAAAGCTGTCAGCTTTGGAGAAAGTCTTTGGTTAAAATAAAAGTCACACAGGAACTTTTTTTGTGATGGAACTGTTCTGCATGCTGCTTGGATAGCAGGAATAGGACTCTGTGCATTTAAAAAGTCCATACAATATATGCAAATAAGTTTTGTGTAAAGGATCAACTAGGGTATTTGAAGATCCGAGGATGGGATGCAGACTGATGAGTAATTTATACTCTTTTACAAACATATAACACAGTGTCACTGAAAGTAGAAAAAAAAAGTTATTGACTTACTAAGTTTTAAAGGTACTGCTTTTAATGAAAACTGAAAAGTTAGAAACAAAAAACTGTATATAAAACTATCTTTTATCCCATATTTGTTTCTCCCAGGGATATCATTTCTAAACTGATATATGGATGTGTGTACATTTTGGATAAGGGAAGCCAGGTTTATCACCATAAGCGTGTATTTCCCACTTTTGTGCACTGAGAATGCCAAGAGGCAATGACACATGAAGAGTCAAGAACAGACACAATGTCCAGATCTTTTAAAAAATCACTTTCCAAAGGGAACCAGAATTCTTTGGATAAAGGGGTATACTTTGGGGGTAGAACAGAAGGAAGTCAAGGTGAGTCCAGAACAGCTCTTAATATAAAAAAATAAGGAAGGATTGGGTTCAATTCCCAATCCTGAAAAAAGTGCTCAAAAATAAACATATAAATAAAATAATAATTAAAAAATAAAATTAAAAATAAAAAGGTCAATCAGTAATCACTAACTAAAATAAGATTAGACTGCAACTTAGAGTGCACAATAAATATCCGTGAGTTGCTGCTTATGCAAATGAATAATTTAATAACAAATAAACAGGGAGAAAAGAATAATTGCAAAAACAGTTCAAACTAATGCATGTATTTATAACCCCCTCCAGGAGGTTGAGCTTACTGTTTCCTTCTCCTTCGGAGGGAGTCAGATTTAGAGTCTCATTTCCCAAGCATAGTGTTTGGGAAGGAAATCAGGTAGTAACTTTACAGTGAAGGAAACTGAAAAATGCCATCCTAACCAAGCACTGAAGTCAGCATTATTGGCAGCAAGTTGCATTGACCTCTGTCAGTCACCTTCTAATAACATGTAGGGAGAAGGGTACCTCATCTCTGTGGTGACGCTCCCCAAACACATTGCCAAACCTAATTTAATCATGGGGAAAACATCAGGAATTTAAATCTCGGCACCCCCAACAAAATACTAGGCAAGTACTCTTAAAATTGTCAAAGGTGAAAAATAAGGAAAAACTGAATGTCATAGCCAGAGGAGATTAAGAAGATGTGACGTCTAGACATGCAGATGCAGGGTGGAACCCTGGGTCCCTTCACACTAAATGAATGGAAAACTGGTGACACACTCTACTGTTCTTAGTCAGCAGTAGTATACCTATGTCCGTTTCTGATTTTGACAAGCTTATCATGGTTATGTAAGATACATCAGAGGAAACTAGACCAAGAATATGCAGGAAATCTTTATAATGGCCTTGCAGTTCTTCTTTAAGTCTATAATTATTCAGAGTAAAATGCTATTTAAAATGACTCAAAGATATGTATATGCAATAGTTTAGAATAATTCAAATATTTATTTCTAAGGAAAAGAAAACCTTTGGAAATTTACTAGCCAGCATAAGTAATATGCTACCATTTGTTTTAAAATAAGGAAATATGGATTGTTCATGTTGGTTGAGTATTTTGGAAAGTGTGCCCAAGCATTTGGTGGTGTAGATTTTCTCAAGAGCCGTAAGCAGCGTAGTTGGGCAGAGGAACAAGGGGAAGACTTACTTCCAAATCTTGCACTTGATGGCACCACTGGAACTTTGGTAGCTGTGTGTTGTCTTATAACTTAAAAATTCCTCATGTAAAGAATGTGCCTGTGGATTTTGAAATTCACCTTATGCCTTGGGGCTTAGGTGTGTGATTTAACTCCCAGGAGATGGACTGTAGGTGGGTGGAGAAATGATGGGGAGAGGAATTCCTCACCTTGAGTGTTGAAGGAGAACTGGGTGGTACATGTGGAAGAGAAATTGGCTTTTTGCTAAATACCTTTTGCACCTTCTGGTTTTAAAAATTGAGTAACTGTTTTAAAGCTCAAAGACAACGTGACATTCAAGTCATACTTCTATGGAAAAAGACTTTTTTTCTTACCCTAAATCCTTGTGATACATAGTCTGCATAAACTTTTAACAAATTCATGGGTGATTGCTCTGAAAATTTCAATGAAATTAGTAGAATATTTGTTAGTCTCTGTATAAGAATTTAGACTTGACAATTTTTTTTGTCTTTAAGTTTTGTTAATGACACATTTATTTCAACTTGCTCTCCAAATCAAGTTGCTTTTTGTTGATTAGACTAGTTACTACTTTAGTGAACTAGAACAGTGTTCTAATATGTCTTACTTTGTAAGTTAGGTAATCTATTTTAACTTAGTTTTCTAGAGTTGCCGTAACAATATAGAATAGACATTTATTGCTTCACAGTTCTGGACGTTAAAATTCCAAGATTAAGATTTGGATCCTTCTGGAATGCGTTGGCAGGATCTCTTCCAGACCTTTGTTTAAAGCTTCTATTGCTTTATTTGGCAGCCTTTGGCATTCTGTGGATTATAATTACTACATTCTCTGCCTTTACCTTTGCATGCTGTCCTTCCTGTATGCATATCTGTGTTTAAATTCCATCTTTTTATAATGACACTGGTCATATTGAGATAGTGTTCACTCTAATGACCTCATTTTAAATGGTTATCTTTACAAAGATCCTGCTTCCAAATGAAGTTTATTCCTACAGTTCCTTTTACCAAGGGAAATATAGGCCATTCTGGCTGAGTTATGAACCAGCCTGACAGTAACTGCATTTCTGTGTTATTGGATTGTTCTAAAACTTGGCTGCCCATTGAAGTTACCTGGGAAACTTTAAAAGATACAGGTGCATCATTCCTACTCCTCAGAGAGTCAGACTCAGTAAGAACAGAATATAGCCTGAGTGTGAGAGTGTTTGTCTTTCTCCAGACGATTCTCATGTGTATCAAGATCGAGAGCTTTTGCAGTGAGCTGTAGTCACAGAAGGAGGAAGTGGACACGGGAGAGTATTCCGCCTTGAGTGGGGGTGTGGAATGGAAGTCAGTGAAACGCCTTCTAGCTTTGATTACCTCAGAGGTGTATTAGTTAGCTGGAAAAACTGCCAAATACCCACAATTTAAAGGAGCAAAAGTTTAAATTGGCATTTGGTTTGGGGGTTTCTGTCCATGGTTGTTGGCTTGCATGGCAGAAGGATGTGGTAGAGAAAGGTGCCCTCCTGTGGAAGCCAGGTAGCACGGAGGGGAGGGAGGATCCAGGGACAAGATGACATTCCATCCTTCCCGATCAAATCCTTCTGTATCGTGTCCCTACTGAACAGCCTCCGAACAGGCCCCACCCTTAATTGCACTTGCAGTTTCTGAACTCATCATTGAATGAATCTGCTGGCGAGGAGAGGGCCCATAGGATCTAGTTGCCTTCGAACACATGAGACTCTGGTGGGACATTTTAGATCTAAATGGTAACGCTAGAAGTACAAATAGGTAGCCTCTTCTTCCTGGCATGTGTTCAGTTCAAACACAGGAAGATTAAGGCAAGCTAAATGACTGCAAATTACAGAGCCCAGATCCCTTCCTTTACTCTCTTGAAGTCTCCTCTTTCCAACTCAGGACTGTGTTCCGTGAATTTGCAGAAGTGGAGCCTGGTTAGGTGCCATCTGCTATTCCACCTGTGCGTTACGCAGTATTCATTCATCAAGCTTCCTGGTCAAGACTCACTTTGAGGGAATACCCACATCTAAACGTGTAAAGAGGGCTCCCCGCTAGGCCTCTCCCTCGTGATACACAAGACCACTTTGCAGTCCTTACTGTTCTGTCCTTTCCTATGATTATCTAGAAACATTTTCATTCTAGCTTTTTCTTTTAAAAATGATTGAATCTCTCCCCCCACATTGATAGTCTTACCTAAATTTGAATACTTTAAAAAATTTTTTTGTAGTACTAGGTATTAAATCCAGGACCTTTGTGCTGAACTACATCCACAGTTGTTTTACGTCTTCACTGCTGTGACAAAATAGCCAACATCCACAAACTAAGGCCGGAAAGATTTGTTTTAGCTCCCAGTTTCAGAAGGTCTCACACTGTCCTTTCATAGGCAGCAGACGAGGGTGGAAGCACATGGCAAAGGCCGGAGAACTGCGCACAGCATGGCAGAGAGCGGCCAAGCAAAGCAGGAGCCCAGTGAACGTCTTCCGAAGGGCAGGGAGGAAGCTGCAACAGTGCTTCTTCTTCCTCCTTTTAGTTGCTTCAAGCTGCCAGCTGCACCCCAGCTACCACAGCGGGTGCCCTGCTTTCATTCCCTGACCCACAGTTCAACAACACCCACCTGGAAGATCTGCCTGGGGACCCGAGTCTCAACACGTTGACACAACCTTTCCAGCTCACACCCCGAGCTTCTAGGCCTTCTGGCCAGATCCTACCTCCCAGTAACACATAGTTCATAATGCATAAGACTTTTGGGGGACACTCAAGATCCACACCAAACACCAGCCCTTTTGAAAAAAAATGATTTTGAGATAGGGTCTTGCTGCATTGCTAAATTGTTTAGGTGTATGTGAACTTGCTATCTTCTGCCTCACTCTCCCTAAGTGATGGGCTTAAGGATCTGCACTACCATGCCCAGCTGAACACTGCATTTTATTTTTTGTCCTTATTGCCTTTATTTGTACCTACCGTAGTGATTTTGGTGCTCCAGGGGTCAGTTGAAAATGCTCAATTGTGAGGGTCAAGTGAAAGCGGCTAGATGTAAGATACTGAACCTGCTGAGATACTGAACAATTCTGAGTCAATTTTCCCATTTCTGACATGGATGTAGAAGTTCCATAATTGTTTCAGTGCTCTCTATTTTGTTCTTGTCAAGATTAGATGAATAAAGATAGTGAAAAAGTCTTGAAAAATAGAAAGCCCTCTATCTTTTCTACTATATTTAGTGATAACAGCTGTGACAATAACAGTTCTAGCATTTCATCATCATTATTCATCTGCTTCCCAATAGTTTACCCAGCTGGAAATAAGTAAAAATGAATTATTAGAGCTCATCTAAAAACCTTATAATCTTTCTATAATATCTCTCTCCCAATACCTCTCCTAATGTATCATTTTTAAAACTCAGTACACAAAGCTTCCTACAGTGACAGATGTGAGTAGTTAATATTATTTAAATAAGATTTCCCTATCCCAAAGAAACTTCCCTGAAGCATAACACTTCAAGTATGATTAGAAATCCTTCTTTTACCAGAAGAACTCAGAACCAGAGAGAAGGATTCTGGGAAATGTCATTCTCTCTGGGACTGGTAACACTGCAAGGTCTAGCATAGGCAGGTGCTGTTGTTACATCATTGTTTACGAATAAGAAATTGGAATCCAAAGACTTCAGGTAAGTTACTCAAGGTCACACAGCTAGTAAGAGGTAAATTCAGACCGGCTGGCCCCTTAATCTTTGCTCTTTGCCTCTGTGATAAAAATAAAGTTTATAGGAAGTCTTAATTAATTTTTTCTTGTTTCTTGTTTTCTGTCTTTGTTTCTGGTTAAAGAAATTTCAATGCCAGGCAGCTATATTTAGAAATGGTGTGTTTTGTGTTAGTTCTATTTGTGTCAATGCTGATAATTTAGTTTATGTCTCAAACTTTCAAACTGTCTTAAATAAATTCGTGATTACAAGCCTCCCATCTATTTTGATGGCCTTTTTATTGTGTCCTTAAGCAGTTACTGTATTGCCTTGTTTTAACGATCATTCAATTTATATTCTTTGTGTATATTCTCATATCATTAAAATATGCTCTGTATGCCCAGGCGTACTACAGGATCTCTAAATTGGGATCTTTGTATCCTTTCTCCATATATACTCTCCAGGGTGTGTGTATTATAATGTGCTTGAAGCTGACTTTTAAATCTTTTCTTAAATCTTCTTGTGATAATAAGAGGAGTTCATTTGAGTGACTGGAAATCATGTTCATATATAATAAAGCTACTTTCTATATAGGTACTACAAAACATTTAGTTCAACCCTAATGGGTTTTATTATTAATAGCTTAGTGTTTTGGTTTAAAAAAAAACAAAAGGAATAAAATATTTTTAGACTGAAAAACTCCTGATACTTCATCAACACTAGAAAATTTTTTGATAATTTTCTCTTTTTTAACAGTATTACAATAATAGTTTAAATCTTTATTTTTTAATTAATGAATTTATCTCATACTATGATTTTAAGTTCCTATTTGGTGAGTTGCTTATTGACTGAAGTACATAGTTATAACATCCAACTTTGGTTAAGAAATTATGTTAGACTTACGTTTATTGTATTACAAAATGAAACGTGTAATGAAATAACTCCTTAGCAAGTTCCTATTCTGAATCATGTTTAGAAACAGAACATCTAATTGCCTTATGTAAATAAAGTATGTTTGAAGACATTACATTTCTGGTGAGGGGATTATGACAGATAGAACCAGGTGTATGTTCTGGGGGATTAAGTGATCCTTTTTATTTCTTAATTTGCCTGGAGTGATAGCTGCTACTTGAAAATTTCAGTGTATGAGCACGCATTATGATGAATAGCAAATTAAAAGAAAGGGAAAATTAAAGATAAATGCAAAATTCAACAAGAATTCTGCTTGAAAGTAGCAATACTATCCACTTTCTCATTCTTGATATTCTTACACAGTTCCTTCATGTTCGTGGCCGTCCAGCCATAACATTGTCAGTAGTCTTTGGGTGCATATATTGTATAATCACACTTTTGGCCATTTATGGTTTTTTTTTTTTTTTGAAAATTCAGAGCTGCCAAGGTTCTAGATCTATTAGGATTGTCCTTTGTTGACTGTAGGAGAAGCCTGATGTAGCAGCCACCTCATCTTAAAAGTGATATCTCAGTGTGTTCAGTGTTCCTGAAGAAAAGGATCCTGGATTTGTATTTGTTTGATTTTCTTCCTTCTAATACATAATAAATTGAAAATAGTTGCTTCTTCCTGATCACTTGGTCAGTCGTTGTGTTGTCACCAATATAATGGGCCAGTTTAATATCTTGAGAAAAAAGTGAATTATGACGTAGGGTTGAATAGTTGACATACCGCTGAAATAAGAGTGTATTCCTGGCCTTTCCCAAAAATGTCAGCTGTGGCAGGTATGAAGACGCTTATTATAGCAATGGAGAAAGGGCACGTGCTAGACCAACAGCTGCATACCAGATCCTGGAGTATGTGTCACTTTCCTTAAAGAAACTACCTCTGTTTTGATGTCACAGAACACACTGATGTCTGCTTCTGGCCTTGTCCGTAGTTAAAGATTGAGAAAGCTATTGAGGGGCCAGCTTGGTGTAGAGGGCTTGCTTAGCGTGCACAATATCCTGGGTTCAATCTCTGCTAGTCCTATATGCTTTCTTTTTTTAAAGTTACTGTAAAAGTAAAAGCTGTATAAAAGCTGTTCCTTTGCTCTTTCTATATATTACTTTAAGATGAATTCTATGAGGGGAAAGAGCAGTTAATCTTACTTTGCCCAAAGTAAGGAAAGTGATTTTTTTTTTCTTATGATGAGGTAAAGTTACATGGTAAATGCAACGATAATAATAACAATAAAAACACTAAATTTATTTTATGTTTTAGATAGTACGCTAGCTGTTTTTAAGAAGGTAGTTACTATTCTCACCCCGGTTTTACAAATGGGGCCGTTTAGATTTAGGGAGGTTAGTGCCACTCAGCCAGTTAACAGCACAGCAGAGTTTCGGACGTTGGTAGATGATTTCCAGAGCTGGAAATTTAGACCATCATTTTGTCCAGTGTCCTATAATAATCTAGGTGTAGCACTTGGCAAAAAATAGATATAATCATCACACCTCCTTTTATCTGTTCTCTGTGCAAGATGACTCTGCTACCTGTCCCATCAAATAATGAAGCCTCTTCCCCTTCCCTTGAATCTGGGTGGGCTTGGTGACTTCAGCCAACATAATCCAGCAGAAATGACCTTGTGCAAGTTTGGAGCCTATCCTGCCACAGCTTTCACATGTCTTCCCTCCTCTGCACCTGCACCCAGTTACCATGTGGACAAGCAAGGGCTAACTTTCTAAAGGCAGAGAGAGTGTGTGGCCCAGGACTGAGCCAGCCCAGCTGTCCCAGCCATGGTTGCCATGATGGCACAGAGTATATAGCAGTGGTCAGCAAAGCCAAGTTGCAACTGACTGAAAACCATACAGGAGGCCAGTTCAAATGAAGTGCAACAAAACAAACATCCCACAGAAGTGTCAGATGAATCCAAGCTTGTCCACAGACCAGGGAGGTAAACTGGTAGTTTTTCCAGTAAGCTTCTGAAGTTTCAGATTGTTTTGTTATTCAGCAATAGGTAACTTACACCGTTCTTTAACAGAACAAAAGACTGATCAACATGTATTAAAGAATTATGTCCTATGTAACCGTGTACAGTGAACTCCAGAAAATACTCAAGACTATTCCGAATTGAGAGACTTGAAGCACTTAGTATCTGTGTGGCTAGAAGAACTTACCTGAGATCCTTTGCTTTGCATCATACGCAGACCCGATCTTGTCACAGAGGCAGCTTGCCTCATTGCCTCTGCGTTTGTGTGAGTATGTGAAAAACAGCCTACTCATTAACTCAGAAGGGCTGCTGTTTCTGGATTTCCAGTGTTGACTCTATGTTCATTCATAAATATGTGCGTTAGAAATTCTCTTAATAAAAGCTGACGAGTGAAAAATATGATTCACACCCATCTCTATCTTGCTGATTTGAACACACACTGCTATATAGCTTCATTTTAATGGATGTATTATGTCCACACAATATTTGTAGCAGTTATTTTCATGACTATAAAAACTTAAAAGTGACTGATAACGTTCTTCAGTAAATGAATGGTAAAAGAAAATAAAACAGTGATAATTACAGAAAAGGAAATACTACTCAAGGCTAGAAAAATAAATGAACTATCAAGTCATGAAAAGAATGAAGAGATGTTAAATGTCTGTCCGCCCCCCTCCCACCGGCGATCCCACCCCCCCCCCCCAAATGTCTGTTACTAAGTGAAAGATATGGATCTGAAAAGTCTACCTGCTTATGTTTCCAGTTATATAACATTCTGGGAAAGGCTAGACTGTGAGGATAGTGAAAAGAAAACCAATTTCCAGAGCCCTATGGGTAAGGAGTAAGTAGGTGAGAGGATTGTTGGGGCAGTGTAAATATGTTGCATAATTCTGTAATTGTACATACATATTACATGTTTCTCTACACCAAGAGTGCACACAAAGAGTAGACCTTCATGTAAACTCTGGGTTTTAGGTGATGACAACATGTCATAAGTCCATCACTTCTGGCGAATGTGTCCCTCTGGCAGAGGATGTTAGTAATATGGGAGGCTGTGAACGTGTGGAAGTACGGGTGTCTGGGAATGCTACATTTCCTGCTGATTGGCTGTTCACCTCTGCATCAGTAGGCTGTTTTATTGCTGGGACAAAATACCTGACATGTAAAGGAGAGAGGTTTACCTAGGCTCATGGCTTCAGAGGTCAGCTGCCTGCAAAGCAGAAATGTGATGAAAGGCCACAGCAGAGGAATGCTGCCCACCTCGAGGCACCCAGGAGTAGACAGAGAGGAAGAGCCAACCAGAGGGAGAGAAGGGGCTAGGTGCAAGCGTGTCCCCTTCCAGGCATTTCCCTGACTTGCTTCCTCCAGCTAAGCCATTCAGGCGATATATGAACCCACTAATGAGGTTAGCACCATCCTAACCTGATCACATCTCCTGCATTGAGGGTCAAGCCTCAGTGCATGAATCTTTGAAGAATAGTTTATAGTTAAACCATGATAAGCTAAAACCTTTTTTTTCAATGGAGTCTGTTTTAAAAAGTAGCTGAAGTATTGATAGAACCAGATTTTTTTCTTTTCCTTTGTGGCAGCATTTCAGAATTTCTGAGGTGTATTAATACAGGACATGTGTATATCTGTGACAGGCTAGCATATGACAAGGTTGTAAGTTTTTGAAATTGATGCACTCCAGAGCAGTTTAATTCCATGTAATAATGTTGGGATTTGTCTAAAGGGTGAGCAGTTTTTTCTTTGAGTCTGGATCATTTTCTCTAGAGGGGCCTGAAAACTAAGGATGCATCTGTTATCAGATTGCAGTCTCCAGCTTATTAGAACTGCTGTTTGATTAGTGCTTGCTGCAAATCAATATAACATGATGGCTGCCCATTTTAATGAGTGAGGAAACTACTGTAAGGAATAAGAAAAATGTATTAAAGAATCTCTTACTCTGAAGGAGCAGCACAAGTCCCCTACCTGTGGAGCATTTTCACTTTATAAATGCAAGCATTCAAACTCCCTGACATGGTTAGATGGCTAGTTATTGTCGTGGCTGGACCGCTGTCCCATCATACTGTCGTGCAGCAGTGCAGGTTGTCCAGAATTTGTTACGGAGGATGGAGTGCATGGCAAAGTGACCACACCTGTATAGTTGGGAGAACTGTTTGGCTCAGAAATTCAAATACTGACCATACAGAGGTTTAGTTTTCAGTTCTCTGATTAGATTTACTCTTGGGGAAAGGATTCATTTTGGCCTACAGGGTAATTCTCATCTTTGAAAACCGAGCTCAATAAGAAATTGTTTGGGAAGCTTTCACTAATGTATGCAGGTACTGTTCACAATATTATACCATACTCAACTAAGTTCTTAACTAAGAAGTAATATTACTCTCTAAGAGTTATATAATACTGCCTGAAAATGTTTTGATTGTTGTGATTTGTGGATGCTGCTAAAGATCTTGTCAAACACAGAAAGGCCACAGACTGCCAAGAATTCTTCTAAAACATCAAGAGTGCTGGTCATGAAAATCTTCGAGTGATGGGATTGCTTAAGATGCTTGCCAAACCTGGAATGGTTTTGCCTGGGGTAGACTTACTCTGGTAAGTAATATGTAAACTTGAGAGTATCAGATAACACACATCAATTCAAAGATATTTTTTACTGCTGACTCCAGTTTTTTAAAAACCAAAACTATGTTCAGAAATACTCCGAGAGGACTGACATCCGATCTCAGCCATTGTTGTTGGTGAGACTTCTCTTTCTTTCCTTCTCTTCTTCTTCTTCTTCTTTTTTTTTTTTTTTTTGGTGCTTTCATTTTGTAAGGCCTTAGACCCAATATTTCAAAGAGAGGGAATGAAGCATACTTCCATTTTCTTTCCACCTTTGAAGTAGAATTATCCAGCTCTAGTTAGAACAAACTGTCAATAGTGTCTCAACGGTAGACATTCCATGGTCTGGTGATTCTCTGTTCTCTGATTAAAACTTTATACCAGGCTGGAGGAAGGGCTCAGCGGTTAAAGCGCTGGAGCAAGCACTAAGCCAAGCGCTAAGTACCCGAGTTCGATTCCCCAGCACCACATAAGCTGGGCATGGTGGCGCGTGCCCGTAATCCCAGCACTCGGGAGGCTGAGACAGGAGGATTGCCGTGAGTCCAAGGCCAGCCTGGGCTCTGTAGTGAATTCAGGACCAGCCTGAACCACAGAGCAAGACCCTGTCTCAAAAAAAAAAAAAAAAAAAAGAACAACAACAACAAAAAAAAACCCTTTATACCAGCAAATTTGCTTTACACATCCCTGTAATTTTGGCTGGTCTTAGGGCAAGATGCACACAGGTGTTAATAGGTTTCAGGTAAGGGAAATAGTAATGAAGTAGGAGAATCTCTTTTTCTCTTCACAGAAGAAAACACTATTCTCAGGTGAGGTTCTTGGGGAAGAGGACGTCAAAAGGGTGATGGGGAGGGGGGCGCTTGGCCTATCAGAAAGAGTGTAATAGCACCCAGGAAAAGCTTCTCCCACCTAACTGGCAGTTACTGCATAACGGATTTATTTCCACCAGTAGACTGCCACCCTTTTGAGCTCTCCTCTCCAATGCCTAACACAAATTAGGCACACAGTGAAGATTACAGTGATCACGTAGAGAGGGGAGAATAACCAAGCATCTCTTTGCCACGTCAGTATGACCTTTTCCATAATCATTGCTGGTATTTAATTTTGCAAAAGAAGAGAAATCAAGGACACCGCTAGATTCTAGTCATGTAAACAATATTTTTCTGTGGAACACAACAAAAATCTTTATGTGGGGGTGATACAGATATTTTTACTTTATCATATCTAATTCTTTGGAAACGATAGTGCAGTTTGCCCTTAGAGGAATTAAAATAAAGAAAATCATTTTTCTCCAAAGAAGTTAAGTCAATTTTCTAGAAGAATAGCGGATTTTTAGATGTACTGAGTACACAAAGCCAATGAAATTGTCAAACTAATGATGACAGTACTTGAAACACTTAGAACAACATTCAGTAAAGCTCAAAGGACTGATAGCCACAGGAATTAATTCACAACTCCTAGAGAACATTCAAGACCTGTGTGATGCACCCCCTAGCTTGATGTAGCAGAGTGCTACAGCTACAGTGTATGAAAGGCTTCCTTAGCCTTTGGTTTAACGACAGAAGAGAATTTAGATTGGCTTCATTTCTTAGAACATGTAGTATCATATCTACAGGCCTTAAAATAAGTTTTGTGGTGGCTGGAGGAATGGCTTTGTGGTTGAAACACTAAATACCCAAGTTTGATTCCCCAGCACCATATAAAATGGTCATGGTAGTGCATGCATGTAATCCCAGCACTCAGGAGGCTGAGACAGGAGGATTCCTGTGAGTCCAAAGCCAGCTTTGGCTACATAGTGAGTTCAGGACCAGTCTGAGCTACAGAGTGAGAGCCTGCCTCAAAAAAAAAAAAAAAAAAAAAAGGTGAACTCCTTAAAAACTACAAAGAGGGCTCAATGATTAGAGTTCTTGCCTAGATAATGCAAGGCTGTGTGTTTGACCCCTTAGCACCACATAATAGCTGAGCGTAATGATCTTTGTTCTTTATATAAATAAATGACTTTTGAAAAATATGCCTTGACCTTTCCAACAACCCAGTAGCTAGACATGATGGTGCACATTTGTAATACAAGTGTTTGGAAGACTAAGGCAAGAGGTTACCATGAGTTTGAGGCCAGCATGGGCTACAGAGTGAGACTGTCAAAAACAAAACAAAACAACAACAAACAAAAAACAAACAAAACAAAAAGCCTGCCAATAAAATGACAGTCCTGAAACTGACAGTAAGTGAACAATCTCCTATTATTTCACTAGCATCTAAGATGTGAAAAAGTTGAAGAAATTTTGAGTTCGCTTTTGCACTTGGTCTTACGCATTTCTAGAGGAAAGTGATGAATATGTCCCACACCTGCTTTCCTGTAGATTGGATTTCCCTTCCATTTTTCTGTAAGGATTTTGATATTTCATTTCTCAGAGGAGAGAATTTGTATAAAAAGGGTAAATGCGATTGGTTTATCTTGGAACATAAGAATCTTGTTATTCACTTTTCTAATGACTACTGATTTTTTTATGTGAAGTAGTAGTGAATGCTGTCAATGTAGTGAGTTTTTCATAGAATAAAAGATTTGATTTGTTATATACAATATTTCAATTCACTAATACTAATCAACCTTGAGTCTTTTTTTCCAAAGGGACTGTGAGCCTTGAGAAAAGAATCACCTCTTAGACTATTGAGTTAATTTTAAGGTAATTCCCTTTAGTGAGTGCTACACCCAGTGGGGTCCAAGGATTTATAAACATAATAAAGAACTAGTCAGAAGTCTCTGACTTAACCTAAGGTGTGGCTAAGCCTATATGGAATGTAGCTTTAAAAAAATCCTGTAAAGTCATCATATGAGTGGCTGGCTGGTATACAAAAGAGGGGTTGGGGAATAGGTGTAACTATCACCTTTAAACTAGTATCTCAAAGAGAGCAGAGACAATTATTTTGATTTTGAATTAAGCTTTCCTTCAGCTTCTCTGAATCTGTTTCTGTTGATCTGTGAGATGTAAGTGGGAGAATCTTGCTACCTTCAAGGAGTTAAGGACTGTGAGGGAAGGCTGAATGGTAAGGAGTAAGAGAAGAAAGTGACACGAGCCAAGGCCAGAGTATGCACAACATTTTGTGTCAAGTTACTTAATGTACCGTGTGGTTCCGTTGGCACACAGTAGGAACATGAGGGAACATTTTTCACACTTTGAGAGACACAGAAGTGAGGAAGACATAGCTAGGCCATTTAGGAAGCTTCTAGAGTCATGGAGGAGAGATGTAAATGAGGCCAAGAGACTCCCCTGTGACAATATTTTAAGACAGAAATCCTACCCTTTAACTTAACCACTTACCCCTAATACAACCTATAACACATGATATAATTGGTTTGCACTCAATGAAAAATACCTTGATTTCTATGCAACTTTTTGCAGGTTGTGTGTGTGTGTGTGTGTGTGTGTGTGTGTGTGTGTGTGTGTGTGTGTGTGTGTTTGTGTGAGTGTGTGTTGCTAAGGATCAAATGTAGGCTAGGCTACTCTACCACTGGACTTCTTCCCTAGCCTGCATAACTTTGTGATTCTTGGACCCTTGGCCTTTTAAATCTAGAGAAGTTTGAGGCTTCAGGCTGCTTTTTCATTTGAACCTTTATGGTTAAACTGTTCCCTCATAAACATAGTCATCTAAATTTAGGCCTGTACCATCTGCAGGGTGGAGTAAATGTTGAACCACTGAAAGATGCTTAATACAAGATATCTCACAGCAGTGAAGAGCTGAACACTTTGGAGTCAAATTGCTCAGGTACCAATCATGACTCTGGTACTCAGTAGCATTGTGATATTTTAATTTTCTTGTCTTCAATTACTTGGCAGTACAATGGAGAGAAAAGCATGACATGCTTCACAGCATTATTATGCAGACTGAATGTGAAAATTCTCATGAAGTTCCCAGAACATCTCTAATATATATTAATCCTAAACATTATAAATCTTTGCCTGGTATGTTTTTATAAGTATTGTTGTTATTAGTTGTCACAATTCCAGAGAGATACTAGTCATTATTTAATTCGAACCTACAATTTTTGAAAGTCTGACAACTTTCAATCTTTGCCGTGCCAGGCTGTCTCAGGCTTTTGCGTCTCTGAGGAAATTTCCGTAGCTATATCTAGCAGCACAAAAATCAATCCCCAGAATCCCACTTGGCATCCTCTCCTTCAAATGCGAGTATAGGTAAAATGTGGCCCTGGAACCTGACCAGAGCTGCATCTCATCTCTCAAGCTGAAGTGTAGGTATTAGGATTATATAAGGCCCAACCTTAGAAACAATTTTAAAACTCTTTAAAATTGTCACCATATATACCAGTGCACACGATTATAGTTTTAGAACCTAATAGCCCTTTGGGCTATGAGCAGTTCCTGTGTAAGTATTGTCAATTTATGTAACCTAATTTATTTTGGCATGGAAAATTCCTGTTAAAAAATTGTCATTTTTCAAGATGAAATACGTAGGGAGCCAAGAGGTTTTAGATTCAATATACTTTTCCCTGAAATAAAATTTTGTACGTGTCAAGCCTTACAGTAAAAATGAGCCTCCATTTTTGTTGGTTAAATGAGCAGACTAAACTTTAATGTTTGTGTGAATTCAGGGCAGTGTATTCTCTTCTGATAATGATATGCTATGTTTTCCTAATATTTTGTATATATATATTATATATATATATATAATATATATATATTATATATATATTATATATATATATATATATATATATATATATAGAGAGAGAGAGAGAGAGAGAGAGAGAGAGAGAGAGGGAACTTTCCTGATCAGAAAGCAGTATTTTCCTCTAAAAAGATATATTTCATTGGGGGTTAATGATATATATGTAGCTATCACTTCTGTAGTTCTGTTTATATTTACTGTCCTATGAAGACAATCCTTGTGCTCAGTACATTATGGAAGCTCAGTGATGTACAGTGGCTTGTTGCTATAAAGTTCTTGTGGATGCCACATGAATTTTCATTGTTTGTCAGTGACTCCATTACTTTGACTATGACCAACTTAGATAAATTTGGCAGACACTTGAAGAGAGAAATTTGTGTTACTCAAATTCATCTTTGCCATCATTTATCTTTAATATGCCCTTTTTAAGGAAATCTTACTGATATGTTACATTGATTACACAAGAATCCTATTTTTAGTGAGTACATTCTATGATAATTTTTCTTTTGGCTTTGACTTTGACCTTGATTGCCTTTGAACACATTATTTTTTGATACTCAACCATGACATGTGTTTAGTGCCTCTTTGGGCATCTGATCTTGAGAATCATATTGAACTCTCGATGTATTTCTCCTGTTGCTCACTGAGCTCTTTTGAAGTGTATTTTCTAATCTTGTTAGAACCATCAATACCCATTGAGCTTCTTATTAAGACTCTAAAGGCCTTAGAAATTTAAGTTCTTACAGGTACTGACAATGATCATTAAACGTTTGTTAAATTGAAACAGAGGTAGTTGAAATACATTTTCTATAACCAAGACTGACTTTTAATAAGTTGGTTGGCAGTTAATAAATAGATTTATTTTAGCTGCAATCCATTTTGAAAATATTCTTGTTTATCTTCTGGTTTTCAAAAGGTGACCCATTTCTCAATGCATACAGTCTAGCATATAGTGTAGTATGGTATAATAAGGAGCGAAAGAGGATTAAATATAAGTAGTTCTATATCTACTTTAAATTTATATCATACAATTTTATTTTAATATTACATTGTTTCCTCCCACTCCAACCAATAATTTTTTTGTAGTCTACGTAAAGAGCAAAGGAACTCTGTTAAATATATAAACTTGATGAGTTGATTAGTAATATTTGATAATTGATTTTCCGGGATTAATGGCTTCTTGGTGTTCCATTTGTACATATGACAGCAATAATTTTCAGCAGTAAAAGGGCTGATATTTCAAATGAGATCAGCATGAGGAGCCATGAACAGCTGGCAGGGCTGGAATGATCTCCATCATCTGTAATCCAAAGAGAGATGGAATTGCATTGGGGAAGAGATGCTAGTGTGTGTTACTGCTTGCTGTATACCTTGACTGTGTGACAGGGATGTGATGTATAGTGTGTCATTTATCATGTCCTTGGTCATCCAACATGTAGGAGGTAAGATACAATTCAGAATCAAATCTGTCTTACCAAAGCTGAACATTTTCTGATATATACTACTTAGACTTTTTAATAGATAATGTATTATTGAGATAGTTTACTTGATAAACTTTACCTCTGTAGAGAGACAAGTTGGGGTTAGATGGTTAACAGTGGGATGCAGACAGAACACCCAAAAAACAGAATTGCATAGGTAAAGGATAGATATCACAATGAGTCTTTGAGTAGTAGCAGTTTGGCATAAGTAGATCAGGTGAACTTTTGTTTTAGTGATAATAATACAAATTGGAAAGTTATCAACATAGTGTAAAGGATTTTTGCATGCTAAGTTAAAGGGTGTTGAGTTAATTAGCAAGGCAGCAGGGAGCCACTGAAGGTTTTGTGCAGAGGACCAATATGATTACAGCTGACAGCAGTCTTAATAAGGCTTAATAAATAGTACAGTTTATAACCTTAGGCCAACTGCTGAGTAGAAGCCAGAAGCTGTGCTGCAGAATTAGCAAACCAATTACTGGAAAGGGTGACTGGCCTGGATTTAATACCAATCATCCTTTACAATGGTGTAGAAACTCCTGAAATGTAAATAAGTATCTGAAGTGACAAGGTAACATGTTTTTTTTTTTTTTCCCAGAGCTTCCGTTCCTTATTCGACTCTACAGTGACACACTGTTAAAATGGCTTAATAGTGACATAATTTGCTTTTTGCGAGTTCTAAAATCTCTCTTCTTTGTAAATATTCACTTTATTTTTATGGGTTTTCTGCAGGCCTAAAATCTATTGCCATCTGTCTTCATACTTGTAATAATGCTTTGCTTTCTTTTATTGGTATGACTTTGCTTTGTCATTATTTTATCTGCAGTTTGATTTAACAGCTGATTTTGAGTGCAAGATGATACTCAAATTTCAGTTCTTTTTTAATTCAGAGAGTAGCTATGCAGTAATCCATTAATTTAGTGTGTGCACTGGTGATTTTAAGTCACATTCGTGTGTATGCACATGGGTAGGTGTATGTGTGTGCGTGCATGCTCGTACATAAAGGAACAGAATAGCGAGAATAAGAGTGAATGAGGATGTGTGGGTAGAGGAAGGGCTAGATGTTTATCCTGTTGCTTCCTTCCGGGGAACAGCTCCTGGCAAGCAAAAAAGTGCTATAAGTAAGTTTCTTATGATACAGTTTCTTTCCAATACCTTATGGCATATTGTATTGTGTACAGCATATGTGATTCTCTTTTCCTAATCTCTTCCACAGTCCAAGTTTTTTTTTCTACGTTGTCTGAATTCCAGTGTCATCCTGAATGTATGTAAGTTCGTTTTGAACTTACTGTGTTATGAACGTTCTTTGCCTTCTCCCTCGGTGGACTGCGTCTCTGGAGGACACGTTCATCTTTTTGATATGTAGCATGGCACCCTAGCTCACAGTATGTCTGAAATTATTATTCCTTGCAGTTGAAACTTTCCTTTCCTTGAACTGTCTCAGTCACTCTTTTGTCTACTCAACAGGTTTTCAGCATCTCCTAAATATTGTGCCAGGCACAGAGAAAAGACCTCTTGTCTTAAAAATATTATCGACAAACTAGGTGTGGTGACGGACACTGTCATTCCTACACTCTGTGAAGACAAGATTGCGGCAGAGGGATCACAAGTTCAACCCTGGCTCAAAATTAAAAAAAAAAAAAAGGGGAGCAGGGAAGCTGAGGATGTAGCTCAGTGTGGAGGCCTTGAGTTTAATCCTGGTTCTGCAAAAACTATATATTGATTAGGAGTTAATTATTATATTATAACTTACAAGTATAATTGGTATAGGTACATTCTCAATGTTGGTTGAGAGTGGCTAATTAAAGGAAGTGACCTGTTACCTTTTATCTGTCATATAATTAGGAAAACACACAAGAAAATGAGCAAAGATGAGAAAGCCAGAGAGGCAGACATACCAGCAGAAGAGGGGCTAGAATATGCGAGGAAATCGTTGTTCAGATTGTTACTCATCTCATATGATAAGAGGGAGGAGTGGTACATGATCGAGCTAAACCCAGTTTCCGTGTTTGTTACCACACAAAATAAGGAGCAAATAAGATTTCTGTATTGTAAATCTATAGCTACAGATTAAAATTAATTAGATTCTAAATATTTGATAAAGTGGTCAATTACTGTATCTACTCTTTGGTGTTTCTTTGAAAGAAAAAAAGTTCTTTGAAAATGGTACCATTTTATTTTGTCATGTAGATATTATAGGCACATTCTCAATATATATGGAGTTCGGTTTCTTTTATCTGTATGTAAAGGATAAATGTATCTGTTTTTAAGGGTGAGGATTTTTAATGAGATCATTCCAACCAAATGATTGCCATGGTGCACGGTAAATGTAAAAACTCAAGATCTAATTGATATGTGTTGTATGATGCTGTTTTCTCTTGCATTTGAGGGAAGGGTGCTGGGAGATGGGAAGCACCTTGGGCTGGTAGGAATGCACACTTCTGGTCACCATTCCCTTAAAAGTTACTAATTATTGGTGTAATATTTTTTAAGTAGTGTTTATCATTTGGACCAAAGTGCTACTTAATTGGCCACTTCTTATCTGCAGATTTATACCCGAAATATCTGCTTTTGACGATTTCATGTTATTGAGTGACATATTCTTTTGTAGACGGTAAAATTTGAAAGAGGACTTGACTAAGGAATTGTCAAGTTTTCTCTTACTATGTTAATTAACATTTCAAAGTTATAGGGAAGTTATATAGGAAGGAAGGATGTTCTAAACACATATAAGGGTATTATATATCCAATAGATATCTTTGTGCCTAATGAGTCTTTTGTGTTTAGTCTCTAACCCCCAAAGTCTGTGTTTTCTTTTCCCATTTTATTGATATGTATATATGTGATACATTGAACTTTTTTGTACGTATATATCACCACAAAATTATAACTCCTTCCTCTTTCCCTTTATGATCCTCACACACCCACCTCCTCCCCACTAGTCCCACTGTTCTCCCTGTTGCGTTTTATGCAGTGACCGTGATCTGCGTTTCTCATATTGGAGAAACCATTCAATGCTTAGCCTTCTGCGTCTAACTTCACTGAGCATAATGATCTCCATCTGTGTTTCAATCAAGTTTCCTTTTGCCATTAGCATCTATGTGACCTCATCTGAAAAAAATAGCAGTAATAGTATGTATGCCACAAGACTGTTGGAGGCTTATACAATAATTTATCTAGTGCACTTAACATGGCAGTTGACAGACATTAAATATTTCATTGGTGTTAGCTATCGGAATTCCACTACAGTGCAAATATGACCGATTGTGCAAGTAAGACTAATTGCATAAATAAGACAGCGTGCACACCTCTCAAAATTATGGACTTATCACTCAGACACACACCGCTTTGCTCCAACATATTATACATATTCTTCATTTTCTGGAACTAATTATTTGTCACTTCAGACTGGGAGCCTGAAGAAATTTCATTTATTTCAAGCATGCTTAGAAAACTGCTGTTTAAGTAAATTTCAAAGTGGGTCTTTAAGGCCAATACATTCATTTATCAACATTTCTCTCCCTAATATAATTTATGTGCTGTCTGGAAAAACTTTTCCTTATCACAGTGGAATGTGTTGAATTTCCAAGTCAGCCAAGTCTTGTGATGTAAAGTTTCAACTTCTACAATACACTGGTCATTGTTACGATTTTTTTTTTTTTTTTTGAGACAGTGTCTTGCTCTGTTGTCCAGGCTAGTCCAGAGCTCACAGTGTAGTCTAGGCTGACCTCAGACTCTCAGCACCTTCCAAAGTGCTGAGATTACAGGAATGCACTGCCATGCCTCTATTTGTACCTTTAAAGGTTGTGTAGTTCATTTAAAGTCTCAGCCAGAAGTATATGATATATTTAAAATGGGCATTTTAGGGCAGGCTTGGCAGAACACTCTGGTAATCCCAGCATTTAACAAATTGAATAAGGAGGATATTGAGATTGTCGCCGAGCTGGGCTATGTACATGATGTGACTGTCTGGAAACAAGCAAACCAAAATAATAATAATAATAATAATAATAATAATAATAGTAATAAACAGATAAACAAAAGTATACTTTAAGACAAGTTTAATAAAGGGATGATTAGATTTAGTAAAGGTTTGACTAAAGAGTAAGAGACAGGAAGCAAAGTACGGCCAAGGGCTCTGTGAGGGACACGGCAGCCTCCTCAGTGTTAAGTGACTGGCTATAATGAAGGAATTTGTCTTTACGTTCAATGTTTCACAGAAGCAACAACTCATTTCCAAACTTGTAGAATGTTGTTAAAAATAAGTGAAAGAAAAAAAGACACTGAATCCATGGGCCATGGCTTCATTTGGAGCTGAATTCAAAGAATACAATCTGCAGATTTAGAATTGTTTTAATCGTTATCTTTTCATTTATATGTGAACTATTTAATATATGTAATCAATACATAAGTTAAAAAACATTCATTGTAAATACATTGTATCTCTCATCTCACCACTTTTATATATATTTTATATCTTTATGCTGTAATATCCCTGTTGTTTATTGACCTTTTGGTCTTTACAAGATGTCTGATCTTTTTAAATGATGTTAAAGCTCCTCTCTGTTGCTTCTTGGTTTGGTTTCTGGAAATTTTCATAATAGCATCAAGAACAGAGTTTGGTAAAATAGCGCATGTCTTTGTTGTGGAACACAGTGCAGCAGCAGTTAAAAACCATGCTTTAATCTCTGTTTATTTATGGGGAACAGTTGTTCTCTACAACTGAAAAAAAGAGAGATTTTAAAATTATGTATGCTTAAGTTAATTCTTAGATGTATACCACTGTGAGCCTATCTCCAGGTATTATATGTGCATATGTATTATGCAACACACAAAGTTGCTTAGAAGTTACCATATTGTTGACAGTGATTATCTCTGGATGATGGAAGTTGTAATAGCTTTTATTTATTTTTTTTTTGGGGGGGGGGTATCCTATAAGTTTTCAGGGGTTTATTTTGACCATGAGTATATTGTATTATCCTCAGACAAAAAATTCTATTTTATTTTGGAATGCTCCAAACTAATGCTCACAACCGTTCAAAATATGGAGCTCATCAGTAAATATAAGCAGAACATTCCAGTTTGCTGATTATTATCATGTGTATCACTGATTCTGTTGAAATGGTCACATCTATCTTTGTGACATGTTTCCGTAAGATGGTTTGGCCCCTGGAGTCTCAGGAGCCCTGTGAAGAGTGGTGAGCCATTGCTCCCCTCGTGCTGAGGGTTGTGCTGTGGATGCAGAAAGACATCTTACCGTGACCAAGCGTTTTCCTCAGAAGGCACATTTACTTGAAAGGATGTGCTCGCTCTGGCTCCTAGCACTTGGGTAAGGCAGGCATGTTGCCAACTGTTTTTTTTTTTTTCCTCTGCTTCCACAGAAGGAGAACTCTGAGGCATTGAGTGGCTGTTGTGGCTTACTCAAAGTCACGTGCCAGCCTGTCAGCAGATCTGGAAAAACTTTCCATCCTTGGAGTCCAGATCCAGTCAGTATCCTGTTGGCCTGAAAGCTAAACAGATGATAGGTGAGCTCATGGTAAGGCTAGAGGAAGAGGAAATGCCATGAAAGCTGTGAGGAGACGTACTCTCATATCCTGTGGGGGCTACAGAGGGACTCTGTAAGGGCAGACTGTGACTCACCCGAATTTAGTAGCCCTCTTGTCCCTCTGCATTGCCAGATTGCTTTACAAAACCTTCTCCAGTGCCTTTGGCTCTTTCTTCTTTTTTTCTTTTATTGGGCAACAAATCAGTGAGCTGGCCGTAGGTGTTGGGTCATAGCCTGGGCTGTGTGTTCCCAATGGGCCACCATCATTTCCAGAGGGGTGGTGGCACTCAACACTGAACTCAGTCAGCAGAGTGTGTCTGTATCACCTCAACATGCGAAGCATGTGATGATACCTCAGACACAAGATCCATTGTGAAGTACACTCATCAGCAATCCTTTGGTCACCCTCCTTTACCAGGGTAACAGTCTCAGGAGATCTGTCTTGGAATTTTCACTCAAATTTTGTAACTGTGCTGTATTTCAGAAGCTATACTTTGTATTTATGGGATGCAGCTAGAATAAATTCTAGAATAAGAAAATAAGCTGGCAGGTAAAATTAGCTGGTCTCAGGATGTTCTAAATCGAGTTTATTTCTCTGAAGCCTCTGTCGAGTTGAGCTGGAGTGCCAGAGTTTATCCAATAAATCTCCCCCGTGATACAAACTTGCCAAGAAAAAATTTGATTTTAAAAGTAGAGGGAAACTTGGCTAAGCTGTGAATTTTTGCCTCTGGGCAACATTTTTAACAACAAAAGAGCAGGGCAAAATGAAAAAGTATGGACTTCTTAAAGTAGGTTCCCCTTTCTCTGAGTGGTGAATCCTGCTTTCTTTACTTTCAGGAGCCTCTGTGCAGAGAAAAAGAATCCCATCACATCATCTTAGAGAAAATACTGGACAAGTCCTCTAATGTTTTCTTCAGACAGTCTTTTTACATACAATAATGATTTCTTTCTTAGGAAAAAACTAGCCTCGATCTTGATACTTTCTGTGAATACTTATAAGTTGCATGTGAATAAAATCTGACAATAACCATCCAGATAAGCATTTGGATGGATGCTGCTCAAGCCAGTGGTGGACCTTCATGGTATTCACCCAGAGCTGGCTTTGTAGGCTTGCAGAGTGCAAGAGTTGTGGGTCCATAGAAGCTTCCACCCAGATTTTGGAGGAAGACCTTGGAGTCGGAGGCCGGGCATTGTGCCTGTGAGGGCAGTGTGTGAGGTTATAAAGGAGAAGCCCAAGGTGCAGTAGAAAACCCAGGCATTCGGAGAAGCCGGGAGCGTGGATCAGCTGCTGAGGAAAGCTGCGTGCTATGGGGGATTCAGCCCAAGGCAGAGAAGATGAAGGGTGCAGCCAGCAGTGAGGCTGTAGGAGTGGGGCCACCCAAGCCCTGGGGAGTTCACATCTCACCACAACACAGTTTATCTTGTTGCAGTTTGTGCGGAGGTGTTGGACAGAGGACAACAGAAGTTAACTCTTGTGTGTTTAGGAATTGTTTTGGTAAAATTGCCTTTTATCCTCCTATTCTTCCCTTTTGGAATGGGAATATTTACCCTGTGCCACTGTATGTTGGAAGTGCTTAACTCTTCGGTTTTAACAGGAGCTCGCAGTTGAGAGTTTGCTTTGCATCTTAAAGGAGAGTTTGACCTTAGACTTTCTTTAACAGTGCTGGGACTGTTAAGACTTTGGTAACCCTCTTAAAGAAAGACTAAATGCTTTTTGTTTAAGAGGGTAGACATGAGTCTCTTGTGGGCCTGGAGAAGAATGTTGTGATTTGAATCTAGAGTATCTCCCCAAAGGCTCATGTTCCTATGGTTACTGTGTACTTTTGGGGGGTGGAGCCTGGCTGGCACAGGTGGATGCTTGGGGCTTGACCTGGAGGGGCCTGTGCTGGTCCTACCCTTCCTCCAAGTCTGTCTCTGTCCTGCCGTGCTGGGAGGATCTCTGCTGTCAGAGCACTGGCTCTGGCTCTGGCTCTAGGTACAGCCCCACTGTGTGACTCCACCATTTTTAGCTGCCCACCTGAGAATGGACTGTAACTTTTTGAAACTGTAAGCTAACATAAAACTTTTCCCCCTTAAATTGTTCTTGTAAGGTATTGCGTCGCAGTGAGAAGAACGTAACTAAGACAGTAAGTTTGTGATGATCAAATGGAAGTATGTGAACATTACTTGAAAGGCTGTTTTTTAATTAAATACTCAATACAATCACTTTGGGTGGCTTATAAGTAAATTCATGAATAAATGAGTAAAATTGGAGTTACCATATCAGAAACCTTATCGTAAATAGTTTTTAAATGTTTGGCATTTTCATCCCCTTTGTTGTTACTACACTAGAAACTATAAGAAAATGACTCATCAAGAGAAATATCTCCAAACTTATTTGAATCTTGTCATACACTTCCAACATTTTGTAGATTGTTTCATGACTTTCCTCACTGAAGTCCAGTCAGAGACTGTAGGACAAAGGCTGTAAGAAATGGATAATGGGACTATCAAATTTGTCTTTCATTCTGGATTAATTTATTAAATTGACACCCAAAGTGGCACATATTTATGGAGTACCATGTGATGTTTCAATACTTGCATGTATTGTGTAATACTCAAATCAGGATTGAATTTTGTAAGAGTATCACCGAGACCAATATATTCTACAGAAGAGCTCCCTTGCTGAGGGGCTCAGGATAATTTGTAGTCAGTTACACCGGCTTGGAAGCTGCTGTCAGTGTAGCATGGTTGTTACTGCTTTTCTTCTCTTTCTTAAATGTCAGCATAAACCTACCCATCTTTTTAGTTCTACCATTGCCTCCTGAGTACTTGATGATTTGTTGCTCTCTGAAGAGTGTGTTCTGACAGATTAATCTTCTAAAAAAATGTGAGAAATCTCTTAGGTGAAAGGTAGTGATAAATCAATTATGTGATATTTCAATATGGAATAAAGCCTCAGACACCTGGGGGCATATGGTCTTAGCTAGATGAGCAGAGAACGGGGGCTGAAATCTTTTACACTCATGCTCAGTGGGATGAAAATACTAATATCCATAGCATTCACAATATTTGGCTACAAATAAGATCTTTCCAGTTGTTGTGTATGTAGAAAATTCTCTGATGATGGAAATACTGTATAATTGTACCGTTCAAAACTAAGGAACCATATATATATATATATAATTTTAGGTAATTTCAGTTAACTTAAAACTTCTTTAATGGCTACTGTATTTGACAGCACAGCTAAAAACAATGGCTTAGAAATGCTATGTCATTTCTTATCACATAAGAGGAAATCTAGACCTGGGAAGCACAGGGTACAGTCAGTGCCTAAAGATGGAGTAGTACGTGGGCTTCTTCTTCCTCCATTGTTCGTCCTCCGCATCGTTAATGCTCCCCATGCATACTCCTGGTGCCGAAATGCTCAGTGTAGCTTTCTATACTCACTTTTTTTTTTTTTTTTTGATACAGAGTCTGTAGTCCAGGCTAGTACTGAACTGACTATGTAGCTCATTCTGGCCTCAGACAGAGAGCAGTCCTCCTGCTTCACCTTCATTTGTTTTCGCTATGGGAAGATTGGAAGTGGACAAAAGCTTAGGCTTTTTTATTTTCTTCAGGGGACTCATCTTGTTACTCTGAAAAGCCTACTGGACACCTACTGGTCCTTAGCCTGTTAGGAATCAGGCTGCGCGGCAGGGTGCGAGGGCCTTTCGGCTTGCAAAGCTTCATCTGTATGTACAGCTGCTCCCTGTTGCATTACTGCCTAAGCACCACCTTCTGTCAAATGAGGAGGGCAGTAGATTTTCATAGAGTGAACCCTACTGTGAACTGCAGTGAAGGATACAGGTTGTGATCTTGTTATGAAAATCTAATGCCTGGTGATTATGCTAATGCGCTCCACCCCCACCCCGCAACCCTCCTATGCATGGAAAGTATTGTGGTTCACAAAACTGGTCCCTAATGCCAGAAAGTTCCAGGACTGCCGAGAGACTTGGGCTTTGTTATATTACAGTGATGATGAGTACAGAGAATTACGCTTAAACCTAATGATCATCCAAGCTTGTGGCCCCTGTGACTTAATTAGCTTCCACTAGGCCGCACATCCTTAAATTTCCATTGCCTCAGCCCCGCATATGGGAGACCAGACTTTCAACACATGAGCAGCCAACCAAAATCATGCCTGCAATTTAAGTAGATTTTGAATATTAAAATCAACTTAGCATATGCTGAAGAAAAAGTTAAAATTCATAAACAGAATGTTCACATATGTATATATCTTCATGGTTGTTGGATGTATGCCATGGCTGGTGCAACATGTACCCATGGGTCACCTAGGGAAACCTCCACCATTAATGTTTATCCTAGCAACCATGTATTTAAACCACCTAGTCAACCTTTTTCTAGAGAATAAGAGAGCATGATGCCCCTTTTTAAGACTTCATAACCAATGTGTAACAGAGTTAAAAATCTGATCTGAAGTTGGCCAAAGTCCAAGCCAGGGAGTTTAGGTACTCAGCTTTGGGTTCAGTCCTGGTTCTTCTGTTTACTATATGATAATTGTATGACCTACGAATGCTCACATTTATTTCTAGGTGTGAAATTTAGTAACAGTGGCTGCCTATTGACATTGACCCAAGAATCTCACACTTTAGCACTCTGCAGAGTGGAGGTAGATGTTTGTCCAGGACCATGAACTTCTCAAGAACCAGCAGTTTCTTCTTACTGTCTTTAGGTCTCAGAAGAGAATCTGACACACATGGGAAATTATTTTATCAGATGATTTATGCTATAGATTTTTTAAATCTTCTATTTTAGGAAGAATATTAGAATGTGTATAGATAGATAGACCCCTCCTCCAGCAGGGGAGATTAAGTTATTTTTCTGACAGCTGTTAGTTTTGTCAGTTTTGCTTAAAAAAAAGTGTGAAATTTAGGTAGAATTTATTAATGTCTTCTAAGTGGTTTGTTCAGTACATTTAAATCTTATGAATGAACAATATAAATATTTTGATCAGTCTTTGCAGTACTTTCTGTATGAATAAGTGGTTATGAAATACGTTTGTGTAAAGTGGAAACTAAGAATGGAAGGATTTTTGAAGCCTGTTCTGTTTGTACACGTGCAGATAGAACTTTAGTGCTTTTATTTACATAATAAGTAGAATGTTTTGTTCTCTTCAAGCATTTTTCCTAAAGTCATAATCCTATGCAAAATGAACACATTTTTCAATGTACAAAGGCCTATTAGAAAACGCTGAAGGAACTTTATACATTATATAAACCACTGGGTCAGTTTAGTTTTCTTAGTCTTGAGATGGGAACAATGAGTTGAAATTAGCTAGCATTTAAAAAACACGATGTCATGCTGCTGTGCATATGAGAATAAATGTGATGTTTATTCCATATTTTCTTCAGATGTAGACTGTGCTCTTTACCTATCTGATTTCATTTCAGAGCTAAGACAAAGAACATTTATTAGTATCTTCAAAATGTCTTGGTTCTAACAGCTGGATCAGGAAAAATGATTGTTTTTTTTAAGCTTTGGAATAAGACTTTTTTAAAAAACTGTGTTCTTTCTGTCCTAAACACCTTTCATCTCTCCGAAAATAATAATTTACCTGTATCAAGAAAAATCTGTTGCTGATTTTGTAGAGATCGTGGTACTTTGAGAACTCTGAAAGTACTACAAAGAGTTTATGCCATCTTAGAGTGAGTATTTCAGTTTATCTTCCTATAATAGCCATCTTAGGAGCACCAGTACCATAAAAATGTGCTCCAGTACCCACACTTTTTAGGAATGTCCTGAATCTTCCTCAACTGATGGGAAAATAGGTTTGAAATCTTGTTTTTAGTTCTTTGTAAGTCTGAAGGGACAAATACATTTCATACTAGACACTAGATACCCTCTGTATCTTATTTGTCATTCTAACAAATCTCTGAGGTAAACAGTATTACTCTGTTTTACAGATAAGATTAATGCATCTTTAAATATTTAAGTAATTTTTGTGGTAAGTTAAATTCTTTGCTTCTTCTCTCATCAAGGAGTCTGCTTCCCCTTTCCTTAAATTTGGGCTTGCCTTGGTGTTCTTTCTTTCTTTTTTTTTTTTTTCTGTGACAAAATGCTCAACATGCAAAAATTAGGAATGAAAAGTATTTTAGCTCACAGTTTCAGAAAGTGAAAGTCCCTTCATGGGCACTGGCCTTGGTGGAAGCACATGTCGGAAGCAGAGGTCGAAGCAGGCCCCATGGTATTGCAAACAAGAAGCCAGGTCCCCTGAAGAAAGGGAGGAAGCAGTATATATTCTTTCATATTCTGTCCTCTTGGTCCATCCCTTCTGGGTACAGTCTCAGTGTTCCGTCTCTTCTAGGTTTAAGTTCCTAATCCATCACACCCCTGTATTCCAAAATCTACCACAATCCTGTCTTCCACCACACATGCACAGTCCACCCCTGAAGACCAGGCTTCCAGCTCCTGACAGTACAAGGTTCCATATCATCACATCCACCTAAATGAGGCTGTTGGGGGACAGTCCAGATTCAAATCACAATAGGGAAGAAGTGACGTTCTCAAATTTATGAGCCTAGGTCAAAACCTTGTTGCTTCTGTGTACTTCCCTGGGGACAGTTGCTTGTAGAGCTACATGGAAGTGTAGCTATCCTGAGGCCACCATGCTGTAAGAAGGTCCAAGATCTGCTAAACCAAACTTCAGGTTTTCTAGAACCCACACCAGTCAGCTGGTCTAGATGAAATTTCAGATATGTTTAAGATAAGTGAAATGGGAAATGCAAACAATAGCAAATTCCATTCTCTCTAAAATTTTATTTATTTATGAGAACAAATTCTGATGTGAATATAGTTCAAAATATTTTTCTGTGTTTTAGGTAACCAGATGTGTGCTTTATCATCTTTGCAATATTCTGGTTTTCATAGAAGAATTGCATTTTGTTATGATTCAGATCTTCAGTGTTCCCCCAAAGCTTCCTCTGCCAGGATATTGTATATACCAGTGTGCTGTTGGGAGGTAGGATCTGGTTGGAGAGGGTGGGACACTCGGTTTTGACCTAGAGGGGCCAGATTACTGGGTCATGGCCTGGCAGGGAATATGATAGCTCTGCCCTTCCTCACATACTGTGCTTCCTGGAAGCCATGGGATGGGCAGCTTTGTTCTGGCTAGGTCACCACCAAACCCTTCTACCATTACTGGATACCCATAATTGGACTGAGACTTACTTTAACTATGAGTTAGAATAAAACTTCGCTACCTTAAGTTGTGGAGGTTGGACATTGTGTCCTAGAAATGAAAAAGTAACTAATACACTATGATGAAAATATTTCATCCTGGTGGTGTGTGTGTGCCTGCTGCTTGTGTGGGTGTGCATGGCAGTAAGAACTCTTAAATTACAGTGGTCTCTGGCTTAAAACCATTGTTGCTCACTAATTCATCAGGAAAACCTTCGGAGACTCTCACATTTTCTTTGCCAGTAATTAGGAAAAGGCCAGTTTCGTTACAGAATTGTCTTTTTAAAATGGGGAAATAATGAGAAAATACTAACAAAAAAGCTCATTGAGTTGTAATAATAAAGTATAATATAGCCAATTTCTGAAAGAATAGGGAGTTTGCATGTGCTCTGAAATAGCATATTTTATGGGGAATATCATGAATATGAATTTTTGACTGTGGCGCTATGAAAGAAACTAAAACAGGTAAGAAAACAATTGTATTTTTTCCCTTGCTCATTGTTAAATGAATTGGGAAGAAACTGAGTTTGACTCGTTTAATTTATAATTTATAATAATTTGGGTGGAGATCAAAATTTTACCTTTACATTTACAAGTTTGTATTAAGAAAAAACCTTGAGAAGTAGCTAAAGCTAATGTTGGATGGATTCAGAAAATACAATTAATTCACTTGCAGTAGTTTATTGAGTGTCTACTAGAAGTCAGTTGCTATTGCCAGTGCTGGGGATACCATCATGAATACAATAATTGACATATGTGTTTCATTTGAGTTTATTGTTACTGAGGGAGAGAAAAATAAACAAGTAAACAAATGCTCCAAGAAGATAGTGTCCCACAGTGCTATGAAACAAATAACACAGGACTGTGTGATTGACAGTGGCCCAACTTAAAATCACAGTGTCCCCCACTATGTTCCAAGGGTTCTATCAAAATATTTTAGTGCTTCTCACCAGTCTAATAAAATGGATGTTCTGTGCATATTTTATTACTAAAGGGGGGAAGGGTATTAAAAGTTTAATAACTTACAAGTCATCAGGATGTTATAATTTCAAGTGAGTGAAAACCGAGCCTGCAGGGTCATATAAAGTCTAGGAGTACAGCTGGCTTCAGTGCCCCTGTGCGCATCTACAGACGGGCTGTTTTCAGCCCACTGCCTTCGCACACCGCCTCGCTGTGGAGGGGGTAGAACGACCCCTGGCAGCACAGGCTCACTTCCTCTGTACTTGTCGCTCCTTGGTGGCCCTGCACACCTGTCTCTCTGTAGTCTGTACACATTTTGGAATGGAGTGTCACCTGGCTCGAATAACATGCCCCTGTAGCAGGGAAGGGAGATCTACCGGGTTGCTGTGGAGAGACGTGGTTCATTGTCCCTTTTTGCCATGTATCAGGGGCGTGACTGTCACTGTAGCAAAACAAAGTGGCCATTGTATGCGCCTGTAATCTAGTAGTGAGGAACACATAGCATAGTCAAGATTCATGTCTCCCAGTGCTCATTTGTAAGGCTCTGAGTGCATTCTGCTGTGCTTTTTGGTAATCTTTATGTAAGTGTTGTGGAAAGCCAATTATGAGATGATTCGGTATACTGACATTTTATTAAATATGTAATATTCATGTGTCTGTCATTGTTATGAACTAAAGAATCACATTCGCATGAGTACCCTCACCTTGGTTCTCTTTCTTAGTGAAAAGTATATGCCAGTTTGTTAAGGAAATGATGTTGGAAAGCGTTAATGTTCATGTAGCTTATCTCAGATAATATAGCAAAGCTGTCCACACACAGGGAGTATTATTTCCAGAAACTACAGAGTAAGCATTAGGTAAGAAAACGAAATGCTTTGTGTTTCATTTCACAGTGTGTTTTTTTTTCCAGTAAATAAAATACCCCTCATTGTATCTCCAAAATACATTTAGCATGGAATGGAATTTCTGTTCAACTTTTATTTCATGACTGTACTATTTTCTCTCTCTCCCACGAATATAACTAGACTATATCAGCAATTCAACTATCTTTGTATTATTGACTTTGAACACTGATTTAAGTAAAGTGCTTTCCCATGGGAGAGCTAAGGGTGTAACCTGGAAACAATTATCTAAGTAGTGGGAACAGCGTGTGGTTAGGAGTCAGGAAGCCAGGATTAAGACGCAATTGGACAGTTGCGTCCCTGTTAGTGAGAAATGACAAATGAAATTCTAAGTCTATTGGATGATTTCCAGTGAATCTCGGTCTCTTTAATTGCTCTTTCCACTCTAGATTCCATATGTTTTTTTCAAGGTAACTAGTTAAGGCAAAATGTATTCACTTAGACAGAGTGAAAGACAGTGGTAAGGCACTGTGGTAGATAAAGTGAAGACTGCAAAGTGGATTCTCAAGAGAATTTGATGTTGCTCCCAAAGCTCATCAATTATTTAGGGTTCCTAAGAGGGGCTGTAAAACTGCAAAAGAAAAAAAAGGCTTCCCAGGGTGACACTCTAACTACAGAAATATGGGCAAAGTAAAGGGTAAATATAATAAATACACAATACAAAATATCTTATGATACAGGTGAATAGGACAAACTAGTGTTTTAGGCATTAAACTTGTAATAGTGAGTTCTTGGACCGATCGGTTCTCACCTCCGCAGACTGTTCATACATACCATATAGTATAGGTGAATCTAATTCTATCCATAAATATCAGTACAGAGGTAAATGCAAGGAAGAAATTAAGGTAGGCACACAGGACTGGATTGCTAATTAATTACATTCGCGTCCAGAGTAGTCTAAGTAAGGAGATTGGGACATCTACTACAGACCAGAGAAATGATTGTATCTTCTTTTTATGATGTCCAAAACAGGAGCTAGTTCATATCAACCTGTGCTCTAAATTAAAAATATAGCCCGAGTTTTTGAGGTATCTGAAAAATATGAAATATCACACTGTTTTATATCACATGTGTTAAAATTATAATTATTTGAATGGGTTATGGTAAAATTATTAAATGTAATTGCATTTTATTACATGTATGGTACACAAAGTATCAGATATGTCTACTGGACACACATTTTCTTAGAAAGTGGAAGATATTTTATGAGTTCTATTTGTTCCCTGCTTCTCATCTCTGAGTTGTGAGAAAGCTCTTAAATGCCTTACTTTTAAAATTTGGTCACTTGCTTCAAAATTATTAGGGGAACATTGAGCAAGACAGCTAGTACTTATTGAACACCTACAATTTTCTGAGAGGCTATGTGAAGTAACTTTTATTGTCCTCATTTCAGAGAGGCTTAATATTTATCCTGGCTCCAGAGACAGCCAGTCCTTGAATTCCAGCTCAGAACCGTCTGATTCCAAATCAAAAGTTGTTTGTGTTCTGTGACATATCCCCAAAGTAGTGCTGCTAAACGCACACTGCCTGAGTGTGAGAGGGCCAGGAAGTCACCTGTGTACTACCAAAGTCTCATACAGAGAAGACTGCGTAGGGGTGACGGACAAGAGCATGGGAATCAGCACCTAGAGCCTGGACTCTAAACTTAGGCTTGTTGCTTAATAACTGGATAACAAACATTTAACTACTCTGGTATTCAGTTTTATCATTTGTAAAATGGGGATTAAAGTAGGCTGTTCTCATAGATTTTTCACATGTGAAGTTTGTGTTTATTGAGTTCTTAGCAATTCCCAGCTCATAGATGGGACTCAGTGAGGGATAGCAGTTAGCAGTGTTCACTGTACAGATCTGACATGTTGGTGCAAGGCCGTGTGTCTGACTGACACTTGTCTGCTACTCCGTGCTTCATTGCCCCCGTGCTCCAGTTACCTAACCTTTTCATATCTTAGTCTCCCCCGTGTATGAGTTGGGTTTATTGGATCTCATTTCCGCTGCTGGGATGGTTAAATGGAACAACGTTCCAGGATGCCGTGACACTTACCGGAAAGAAAGTGATGGAGAATGGTGGCTGTGCTGCCGTCTCTAGCATGGTTATTATCCAGAAGATATTTTCTTCATAAAATGCTATTTATATTTTTCTTTGTTATCAACATAGACTCAATTTCTTGCCTTCCCACAATTCATATGTTGAAACCTTAAGGTAGGTTTATGTTAGGTTGAGGTGGAGCTGCAGGGTGACATACTGGGGTTAGTGTCCTCTTGAGAAGTTTGAGAGACTAGTGCTTTTTCTGTCTGTTGTGTAAGTAGAAAATGAGAAGGTGTCGCTCCGAAAACCAGGAAGAGGTCCTTGCCTTAAACTCTGACCATTCTGGCACCTTGATCTCAGCGCCCCCGCCCCCAACATGCACACACCAGAACTGTGGGAAATAAAGGTTTATAGTTTAAGCCACCCGGTGTCTGGTATTCTGCCTAGAAGTTTGAATAACTAAAAAGACTAATTTGGGGTTTAAAGTTGTTTTATATTTCATTTATTTCTATTTACTTTTCTGATATTTGTTTCTGGAAGTAGAGCTTTTAAGCCGCTGTGATGTTTGAATTCATGACTTTTCTCAGGCAACTAGGAAAGAGAAAACAAGTTTTGTTTCTTCACCTGCTAGGAACAACATTCTGACAGATAAAACTCACAAGTACTTGATGATAAGACGGTAGTGAATGTGGGGGAGGTAGTAACTAGGAAGGGCCAGGGTGTGCTAAGGCAAGTTTCTTCCATGTTATGAATCTGCAGCACCTAAAAAAAGGCTACCGTGTAGTGTTCCATACAGTTACATCAGTGGTTTAATGTAGTCCGTTTGTAGATTCTTGCTGAAATTTCTTGTGCAGTTGGTGATTTGTTCAGAAAATCCTATGCTGTCCCTGTCTTCTAGGGTGTTACCTATTTTGTCTTCCAGCAGGTTCAGTATTTCTGTTCGATGTCCAGTTCTTCGATCTATTTTTACCTGATTTTATTGTGTGGTGACAGATACGGGTCTAATTTCATTCTCCTTCATGTGGAGATCAAGTTTCCCAGAACCATTTGTTGAAGATGCTGTCTTTTCTCTAGTGGATTATTTTGACCCCTTTGTCAAAGATCAGGTGCCTAAGAGTGTTTGGGTTTATTTCAGTATCCACAATTCTGTTTCACTGGTCCCCTTGTGTGTTCTTACAGCAACACTATGTAGATTTAATCATTGTTGCTTTGTAGTATTTTTTGAAGTCTGGGATTGTGATTCCTACACCTTCTGCCTATTACTCAGAATTTTTTAGAGAATCTGAGTCTTTTCTGATTCGATATACATTTTAAGTTTTTTTTTCTAGTTCTGTGAAGAATGTAGTTGGTATTTTGATTGGCATTTCATTAAATCTGTATAGTAGCTTTGGGAGTATAACTTTTGACAATATGAATTCTTCCTATCTGGGAGCATGGGATGTCTTTCCATTTTCTGAAGTTCTCTTCAATATTTTTCTTTAGATCTTTGTAGTTTTCTTTGTATCAGTTTTTCTCTTTTTTAGTGAGATTTATTCCTAAGTATTTTTTGTTGCTATTGTGAAGGAGATTGTTTTCTTAAGTCTATGTTAAACTAAGAAGCTTTTGTACAGCAAAAGACACCATCAACAAGGTGAAGGAAAAACTCATAGAGTGGGAAAAGATATTCACCAGTAACACTTCAAACAATGGATGAATAATTAGAATATACAAAGAACTCAAAAACATAAAACCTCCTAAAATAAACAACCCTATCAAGAAGTGGGTAACTGAAATGAAAAGAAACTTTTCAGAAGAAGTACAGATGGCCAACAATAATATGCAAAAGTTTTCTTCATCATTGGCTATCAGAGAAATGCAAATAAAAACAACTTGGAGGTTTCACCTCACCCGAGTGAGACGGGCCTGCATGGAGAGCTCCTAAAACAACAATTGTTGGTGATGGTGTGGCAAAAAAGAAACTACTGCTGGTGGGAGCGCAATCTGTTACAACCATTATGGGAAATAGTCTGGAGATTCCTTAGAATGTGAGAATAGAAATTCGATTTGATCCAGTTACTGCTCTATTGGGCATTTTCCCAAAAGAAATAAAGTCAACATATCAAAAAGGCATGTACATACCCATGTTTATAGCAGTACAATTCATCATAAACAAAACCTGGGAACAACTTACCTGCCCATCAGTAGAGGCATGGTTAAAAAAGATGTGATACTTTTATAGAATGGAATACTATATGGACATAAAGAAAGACAAATGTGGAATTTTGAATGAAAATGGGGCCTCCTTGAGTCAATAATGCTCAGTGAAATGGATCATGTACAAAAGATGGACTATAGACAGGTGTCCCTCTTATGAAATGAATGAAATAATGACATAAAATAGCTCCAAAATGAATGACAAGGTAGATAGAGAGGCGGTGGTCAGCTAGGAAAGGGGTGAATCTTTGAAAAAAGTGTGAATACAGATGCTCACTGATTCCCCAAGCCCCGTGTCTAATGCACTGTAGAACTTGAAATTCATGTATTTACAAAAGAAATAAAAATGAATTTTAAGAAGTTATGTAAGTAGGAGTAAATGGGAGACAAAGTAGCCAAGTTTATTAGCTTAATAATAAAAATAGCATGTTATATAATTCTATTTAGGTTCTGCACATAGAGCTCTGCTGTGAATAACATTTTTGGGAATTTGCAAATTAAATTCCATTGAGTTTTGCATAGATAAAGTGAGTTCTTAACATGGCTGATACTATTTGCGGGGTGTGATTAAAATTTTTTGTGATTGACCTTTATATCATATTTAGTAAACTGGAGAAATGTCTGCTATTTGTGATAAAGGATACTGTTAGGGGGCTGTTTCTCAGCAGTGTAACTATTGGTAGTTTTTAAAGTGGACAGCAGTTTCGGGGACTCTAGCATGTGTTTTCCATTACTGTAGACTTGTTCTTTACCTTTATTGGTTTACTGGCATACCCTATCCCTGGCCCCAGCTGTGAGAGAATGTGCTCCGTTTGAAGAAAGGAGTGGAACAGTTCCTGCACAGTTATGCTCACACACGCCCTGGGGGCTACTGCACAGTCATCAGAATCCCTAGTGAAAACATGTGATGTTTCACTACATATTGAAAGTGTCGTGGGTACCAGTAATGGAGAAATCTTATGGTAAACTCTGGTATGTGATAGGCAGCTCTTCTTTTTGAGTTCTAGGAGGCAAATAACTTTGAATTCACTAATATTTGATTTCCATATATTACTATAGACCTGTGTAGTAGGCATCTAAAAATATCAAACCACTGATGAATAGATTACTATCTAGTTTCTAGCCTGTGTTCTTTTCAAAGAGATACGAGATTTGGTTTGTAAATATTAGCTGTGTGATATAGGCAACTGGAAAAATAACTTTGAAGAGAATATTTAGCAATTGGAAAGTCTCAGTAAAGTCTGAATTTACTTCCAGTTCTGGAAAGTATCATCTAAAAATTTCACTTCCAGAATTCTTGTAGATATTTATGTGTACACACACACACACACACACACACACACATGCACGCACGCACGCACACACACACACCCTCCCACCCAGCCCCCATGTGTGCACATTGTGCAAGGGCCGCATTAGGAGAATTTAATATAAACTGCTCTGTTTAAGAACAAATGTAACATAAAGGTAATCTTGAGATGGAGGCCTTAGTAATTCGATGGGAGTTCTGTTCTTTTCTAGTGTTTCTAAATCCTTTTTCTAATGAGCCTGCCTGCAGAGGCATTATTTACCGGGCGTTAGCTGGGAAGTGCTAAAGCAGTCCTCATCATCCCCACCTGCTTCCTGTTACTCCAGGGCCTCGCAGCGCTGGAGAGCAGGCCAACACCTCATCCCACTCTTTTTATTTCTAGCAGAACCTCATGGTCTGGTGACAGATTGGCAGTCATTAGGCTTTTTTAGGCATGAGGTACCCAAGAAGGGGGAACTGGGAATTATTATAAAACAAACCTAGACTGTCAAGGTGACAGGTACCGTGAGGCTTCACTGGTAAGCTGTAAGAGTTGGTTCTCACATTAGCGTTTTCACTGTGCAGGAAGAATCCGTCCACAGTGTAGAGGAAACTGCTTGGTATTAAGCCGGTCATATTTCAGGGCAGCTCCACCCCCACTCCCTGCCCAGATGGCACCAGTTCTGTGTAAAAGACAGATTACCAAGCTGATTTCCACGCCTGCCTCCTTGCACCCTCTCCTGCTCTTACCAAGGTACAGGACGTCTTCCTTCCCACCCATGTCCATCACTTGTTGCCATTTGCTGCCTTTTATTAACTTTATTTGCTTTATAAATTTATGCTACATGTCTACCTAATCAGATTCTATTGAATAAAGATGCTAGGGGCAGAAACAAGAGGACGTTCATGCTCATTAGTTTGCAGCTTGGCACAGTTCCAAATGAAACCTTTACCAAGAGTTTTCTAGGCATGGCCAGAAATTCTATTCTGTATCTGTATCTCTTAAAGCACAGGAAAAATTCAGCTCATCTTGGTGAACAGAGGCAGAAACAGAGTTTTGTTGAGCCAAGTTACGTTCCTCCAAGCTAGCTGACCAGGTGAGAAGGACGAGCGGAAGCACTGACAAGCATCTTTTTCAAAGGTTGCAGAGAAAAGCAAGCAGAGTTCCTGCGTAGTAGACTATGGAATGGAGGCTGGCTTTGTGACAGTTCTTTTCCTCTCCATTCTAGGCAGATGGATGAGAGTAAAAGCTGTGAGTGTGAAGAGAAGTGTCCTGTCTCCTTGTCACCGCTCCTCTTTAGAAGGTGGGAAGGCAGCCCCATTGAACGTGGCTCCCTAGCAAACCGACTTGGAGTCTGAGCAAACTGCTCTCAGTTCTGCTTCTCTTAAGTGCCTACTATGGAAATGCCCTCTGGAATATCCCGTTTCAGAGCTTCTCTAAATTCACAGGGCATTTCTTCCGTTATAATTGAGATTCATTTTTTATACAGTATTTTGTGGTGGAAGAAATCTAAATAAACTTCATCCCACCCTGAGGAATCCTTTTTGTAACAGATCTTCCTTAGTTCTTCAGTTACTTCTATTCGTTAAGAAGCTGGGAATTTATAGGTAAAGGCCATGTTTATCACCAGGAGCCTTTATTGTGAAAATGCATTAAAAGTTACAAGTTTTTTGGGAATTGTTTAAACTTTTTGACATTATCAGTTTGACTTTTGTTAACAGAGGCTTATCTGCTATAGAATGCTTCATAAGAAATCATTTCATCTACTTCATCTATTTTTTAATACATAGAAGAGATGTTGCAGTGTTCTGAAGAGCTCTACAGAAATCATTGTAATAAGACAGGGAGATATAAAGTACTCAAAAAGTCAGCCTTCCAAGATTCACAGGGCAGAATTCAAATCCCATCTCCACTGTGTTTTAACCAGTGACCTCAACCTTTGTAACTTTGTATTCTTTTTCTGTTAAATGGAAATACGAATAATACCTGCTTGGTAGGTAGGCCTAGCTAGCACACAGGAAGATCACAAGGAATTAGAGTGATGGGAGTATTATCATCGATATTCTTGAGTTGTTTTGTGGTTAATTTTTTTTAATGGTTGCCATCTCTACATTGTGTCTGTGTTTTCCATGTTGCATGAAAGGAAAAAAAAAAAAAAAAAAGCACCTCCAGCCATGTCTGAGGAGCAGTTGCAGGCAGCACTCCCCTGGGCCTCTGAGTGGTACTTAGTGAGCCAGTGAGTATGTGTATGTGTATATATATTTTTGTTTGTTTATTTGTAGGGATAACTTGCTGTTTGTGGCTTGGGGTGTCCTCTTACTTGAGTACCAGCACCCCCCTTGTCAGCCTGGCTGCTGGTGGAGGTGGTGGGTGGAGGTTGAGAGTGAAAAGTGCCAGGCTGCCAGGTAACAGAACACCCATCAGATCCACCAGGCTCCTCTCCTTTGGAGCGATCAGGTTGCCTGCTTACCTGCACAGAAATGACGAAGGACAAAAGCAGCTCAGGGTAGGTGGTATTTATTAGCCGGGAACTGTTGTTACTTCCTGTCTTTTAAAGAAAATGTTTCCTAGTTTCATTATGCAATAGATCTCTGATTTCAGTACAAAGAAAATCAAATCTCTATTGTTAATACCAAATAGATGCATTTCTGTTACCATTAGGTTCCTAGCAAAATGGAACCATGAGCAAGACAGACAGTCAAAGGAATACGTATGAAAGAAGGGAAAACTCCATGGCATGTTTGGTTTCTTGTATTCATTCCACCTGATCTCTTTAAAAGTCATTGTGTTTTTAACTTTGAAATGCTATTTTTTTTCCTGATTTCTACCTCAGCTACCTACCATTGATAAATATCTGTCATTGTGTGCTGTGAGTGGTTTTAAATGGTATGGAAACATCATTATTTGTATTCTCAATTGAAAAGGTGTTGAAGCCTTAGATTTCAGGATATTGCCTTTACCTTAAATACGTCATTTTAAATAACTAAGAACAATCACTTACAAAACACGAATCATGAAGAAATTTTGTCTGTATTATTAGAATTATAATTTTAGAAGTACTTGATTGTTTTGACTCACAAGGGTATAAGTTTAGCAACAAAGACTGTTGAATCTCCTTGGTTCCCAGTTGGCACGGGCACGTCACTTATTATCGGTGGTGCCTCCAGACGCCAGACGTGGCAGAGGTGCAGAAGGCTGCTGATCGTGCGCCTTCCCCGGAAGGAGACTTCCCAGTACTCATCTTTTTGACTAAAAGATTGCATTGTCTTTGTTTCAGTGAGACATAAGCATCAGTGATGGTTTTTAAAAACATTCTGATTTCAAAATTATATTATCAAATGTAATTAAAGTCATTTGTTTTATGATATAAAGTTTATAGGTGAGAAGTTGGAAAAAATAATTGAAATTTTTAAAGCTCAAATACTTAATGAGATTATTAATTAGAACACCAATGGCTGGTTGGATTGAATTTGTATCTTGGAAGATAGAAGACTACAATTATTTGGAAACTTAGTTTTTCTAAAAATTGTGGGTGTTTTTTACTTGAATTACATGAATATTTTAGGGATCAAAGTTTTCTTGCTTAGTATCAACTTGCTCCTGGTGCTATTAACTTTTTGCTCACTTTGACTTCTGTTAATAAGAAGAAAATACATACAGTTCTTCCCACCTCTCTTTCATCAATATTTTTAATGGATGAAAACAAAGTTGTGAGGCAAATTCATGTGTGCACATCAAAAAGATTCAGAAAGATTCTGAAGTTATTTCTTCAGAAGTAGACCCCGATGTATTATTAATCCATATATGCTTAAAGCTCCTATTCTTTGATGTTGACTTTCACACTATTCAATGTGCTTTGTGTGTGTTAATACACTTATCACACCCACACCTTCAAGATTGTCCCTCTATAGCATTACAGTGTTGAGACATGTTTAAGCATACTAGCTTTCCACAGCTATTATGTGGTGGCCGGAGACTGCATGGTATCTGGGTAAAAAAGACTTTTAAGAAATTAAATCTAACCTGGAACTATTTATTACAAATCCTTCACATTTTTATAGATATTTAAATTACAAAAATATGCCTATTGCTGCATATAAAACAGGCACATGTCAGTTTGTACATATCAGCTGCTGGTGATGCCACACCTCTCATCTTCAGTTTCTCTGTAGCAATGAAGAGTAACTTTGCACATTTTTCTTCATACTTGAGTAACTAGGATGTGTACATTATATGCAAAAATATACATGCTTTTTAAAAAGAAAAATGAATGTAGAATGTGACATTTTTCTGAAAGTTGGTATTTTATCAAGTCATGTATTGTAGCCCTTACTCATGGACAGAAGAGTTACAGCCTAGCTTTGCCTTGATGCATAATATTTTGTGTGATTAATGAACCGTGATTTATTCACGTTATGCTCAATGAAATACATGACCAGTTGCCTGAGTGTTTGAAAAAGACGCATGGTTGGAAAAGTGAAATGAGTCAGGTGCTTGTTTTTTAACCAAAGCCAAGGCCTGATTGTGTATTTATTCTTCATAACATTGAAGAATTTTAATGGTTGTTTGATGGAAGTTATGCCTGGCTAGTACATGTTTGTGTATGTATATGTATGTGTTGATATTGGAAATTGATCTCAGGACCTTAGCATAAGCTGCATCCCTAGTCTGCTTTTGTTTTTCTTATTCTCACTCTCATTGATGGAGTCACTGTTGCCCAGGCTGGGCTTCAGCTTGTGAGCCTCCTGCCTCAGCTTGCCACGGTGCTGGGGTTATAGGTCTGCATCTCCATACAGGCTGCAAGTGTGTGCTGCTTCTTAAATTGCCTTCTATCACTTCAGAGAATGTAGTTGATTTCTTCGTGGTTTGTTTTCTATGTATTTTTTTTTTCAGTTTAAAGTTTTTGAAGCCCAGTAGAAAGAAATAAGCAGTATAAAAATCCACCACTTTGATGTTCAGTTTTTGCTAATGGGGAAAACTACTTAATTGTTACAGTTTTGAATTTTTCATTAGAAAAAGCACAAGCAGTCAAAACAAGATTTTTTAAAAAGGGAAGCATTTCTAAAGTGAACACAGCCTAGGACGCGCCCCTGGGAATGTGCTGTCCAAGACTCCTACTGCGGAAGCTTACCTAGAGGAGGCAGCAAAGGCCGCGTCTCCTGCAGTGCCAATCGGTATTTCTTGTGGATCAGAGTAGACGCCTCTGAGCCGCGTAGGTCTCTTGTCAGCATAGACGAATTATCCCTTAAATACTTGTGTATTTCTAATTTGCCGAACTGTGGAAGACATCTTTAATTTTAAAATAAATCGTTGACAATGACTAGTACTCCTGCTCTATTTCTAAGAAAAGTAATTCCTTCCTTCAGTTTCTTGTTTCTTAAGAAGTGTCAGCTCGTCTTGTCTTTTGCCTGAATTTTCCCATTCCAAAATCAGAGCAGATTTGCCAATTTGGCAGTCTTCTGTAAAGCAGCGAGTGCATATTCATCTCTGTCTCTATCAGAGTTTGAAGACCTAGGAAGAATGTTATGTTCCTTGTGCTCTGTGCTCCTACTGAACTCATCAAAGTTACAGCCATTCATCCGGATTCTATTCACAGCGCCAGTTTCTTAAGGAAACGTTATGTTATGCTTATGCACTCAGAGCTTACTGAACAGCAGTGTGCTAGAGGTGATGCTGGAAATGCAGTCACAGTAGCACAGCGGTACACGCCTGTCATCCCATGGTCCACCCCCTGGGGTGAAGACCATCCTGGGCAGCGTGGTGAGAATTTTTCTCAAAAGAATGAAAACAAAACAAAAATTAATAGTCACATAAGAATATGAGTTTGCATGCTGATATGCTGAATTGACAGTGCTACTGAAGCCAGAAACCTCATTGTGTATTTGTTTTGGCTCTAAAATATATTTTGTACATACAGATGTATTTTTTCATGTAGCAGCAAAACTCGTACAAAGTCTAAATTATATTAATAGTATTCATTCTTAAACACACATGAGTCTGAATAGAAGTAAAGATTTCTTTCACAGCTTTAGCAGTACATTTTCAATATAGTATATGTATCTGTCATCTAGGTCAGCATGTCTTTCTTTAGTTTCTTGTTTTTCAAGTCATTTCCTTAACTTTTGGTTATAAGAATATTAAGATGTAGACAAAATAAAATTTTTCTTCTGGAGAGTTGACAAGTTAGTGGTGTGACTGAGAGTTACATGTATAATGATGTAGCATCAGGAAGACTGCCATTTCCTTAAGCAGTTGGATGTCAGAATCACCTGAGGGCATGAAGTGACCTTGGCAAAGGAAGTGCAGTTGACTCTGTCTGTGCCCCCTGTTTACTCAGTTCAGAATCCAAGAGCCTAGGAAACATTGTGTGCTGGGCATACAGATGATGGTCTGGCTCCTGACTCCCTTGCATTTGATTCCTGTCCAGGAAGCTGGTGTGTACACAGCTAGGAGCAGAGCCCCCTTGGCTATGTCTGCCTAGCAAGCACGAGGTCTTGGGTTTGATCCCTAGTGCAGCCAAAAGCAAGAAAATAAACCCTTTTATTAGACGCAGGGCCAAAAGGTTAATTTTTAAATGGTGATTTAAAGATGGTAGGAGATGAGAGCTTAACCCACCCATATGTAAAAGAAAATTATAAGAGAGCTGAATTTCTTTCTTCCTGTTTCCCTACATACATAAAATTATCAGTAAAATGCGATTTAGAACCAATAAAGTACCATTTCACACAGAGTAAAAAAAAAAAAAAAGTCTTTGTAAATGTGAACTGGAACGCAGCACTAGCTTTTCATCTAATTTGTAAAAATGGCAGCACACCAAAAGCTGATGTTAAATTATCCATTCGGGATATGTTAAATTAAATCATCTGTTTATATAATTTAAATATCGCATATTACCATATCATCATAGATATATGTTCAAATAGAATATACACAGAAATATAAAAGAATAAGTTCTAATTAATGAAAAAATGAATATTTCTTGCCTTTACCAAGAACAATAACTGAAAGAGATTTTTAAGCCACTGTATTTTTTTGACTAGTTTTCCTTTTGGTTGCATCAAAGTGCATCATGGAATAATTCTACAAATAGGGCCACCCTCTCCATTTGATGTTGTAGCTGTAAAGAAAGAAGAGTGTAAATTGGTCATCCATTTCCTGCCCCATCATTTCACTTTATGAGAATATTTTAAGTTAATTATGTACTTTCACTGGGTTTATATTAAGAGATTTCTCCTGCTTTGTATTGTCTGGCTTGAAACTTACTGTAAACTCATTCAAGTTGTTTCTGAATACAGACCAATTTAGGGAGAGAAAACACTTTGGAGGCCTATTAAAACATAACAGAAACTGAAGTTTATGTAATTTTAATTAGTTTATAGTATGGTTTGTGTTTTAATTTAAACTCCTTAATCGGATGTGAGGCCTTTAGGGTTACCTGCCTGCTTGCCTGGCCTGTCTGTGCTGCTGAGAGCCACTCCTGCGTATTCCTACCCCAAGTTCTGTTCTTACACAGCTCTGTGTTTTTGTTCAGCTTTCCCTCTGCTCAGCATCTCCTCTCTCGCACGGCTCGCACTACGGCTTCTTTGTGCTACTTACTCAAGTGCCTGGTCAGATGTGACTGCCTCTGGGAGGGCCCTGTGCTTTAAGCTCTCTCTGTGCCTAGCTTACTGTGCACAGTCCACCCATGATCTGTCACTTTCCTTCACTTGAGAACACTCAGTCCTTCGTATTCTCAGGTCTAAGCATGGTATGTTTTCCTCAGTATTGAGTCAATTAAGGCTAAAATGCATAGACACTTTGAAAATGAAAAAAAATGTATTTAATGATTAAGTAGTTCCCAAGCAGTATAATGTCTGTGTGAAGTCTGCTGAATATTTTTGACCTTGAACTGTAAGCAGTAGGACTGTGAGCATGTTGGCTAAACCCTCTCCTTTACTGCCTGTGGCTAAGCCTTCCTTAATTCGGGCCTGGTGAGGCCCCCCTGCTGTTTCAAGACCTCCCTCTGTGCTGTCCCTACCACCAGTCTGCTTTTCTGTCTTCTACTCTGTGTATCACGTTGGGAGCTAAATTCCCTTAAAACATTCCTCTTTTAAACTTTTCAGAGGCATCTTACTGTAGTGATGCACCTGCCGGGGTGCTTTGCCCTCCCCCCCAGACTGCTCCTGGTGGGATATGGGACAAAAGCAACATGGTATGTGCCCACTTTTATTCCTAGAGCGCCATCACAGGACTTGGTACAGACTAGGTGTCCAGTACGCATACACAGAGTAACTGATTTCGTAATCTGGAAGGAGGGAGTGATTATATCACACATCATTATTTTACATATTGTTAAGTAAAAAGAAAACCTGACAGACTTCAACACAAATCTTTCCTAATTTCTTGAATTTTTATTCTTAAAGGATTTTTTAGGCTGCTTCAGAAAAAATAAAACATTTTTCATCATATACAACTCATGTGTTAATAAAATGAAAAACAAAATAAATTGGCTAATGCTATTCTTTCAAATTCACATTTAGAATCTGATGTTTCTGAATCTCCATGTCAGTTACTGATACTTATTTTTTTTTAATTTTCTACAGTATTTGCCTCTATTTCAGGAGTCTCAGAGTTTAAGTACTCCTTAAGGGCCATTTTCATCCAGGCTCCTGACACTTACTTTACAAGGTTTGATGTGCACGCATCAGTGGTGACTGTTGCAGTCTGCCACTTGCCTGACTGCATCCTGCTTTCAGCGATGTTAAAATGGTAGAAAAAAAAGAGAAAAGGAGAAAAAAGGAAGAAGAGAGGTAAAGAAAATACGAGAAGGAAAGGAAGAACATCTCAGATTTCATGAAATATTTTATGCCTTTAAGGCAGGAAAACCTGTTACTGACCCGCGCAGTGTTCCCTTCTAGTCCCTCTCCACAACCCAGTCCCACACACTCTTACTCCAAACTGTGCAGTGCTGTGATCGAGGCAGATCCTAGGCTCTTGCGTTTTTTTCTATTTACCTTTAATGGAACATACTGTCTTTTACAAATACTTTCTTTTTCTAATTGTCATATGGAAGTTACACACTTTCACAAGGTTCAGTTTTCAGTGCGTGTACACGGTGTGTGTTGATCAGATGAGGGTAATTACCATCTCCACCACCTCACACATTTATCATTTCCATACGGACATTTTAAATGTGTTCTACTATTTTGCAGTATACAGTGAATTGTCAATCCTAGTAATCCTAGTAACCAGAAATTACTCTTCCTGTCCAGCTTCCCTCCTGTTCTGTTGCCTTCGCTTCACTTCCCTTCCAACCTTTTCTTCCCAGCGTCTGGTAACCATGTTCTGCTCTATACTTCTATGAGATCAGCATTATGGATTTCACATCCGAGTACAAACATGCAGTATTTTTCTGTGCCCAACTTACTTCATTTAATATAGTGGCCTCTGAGTTTATCCATATTGTGACAAAGGGAAGTGTTTTCTTCTTTTAAAAGGCCACTGTGTATGCCACAGTTTCTTTTTTCATTCATTTATTGATAGACACAGATTGATTCCATCTTTTGGCTGTTGTGAATATTGTTGCAATAAACATGGAAATGTAGATGTCTTTTCTACATACTAATTTCAGTTCCTTGAAATATATACCCAGTACGGGAATTGCAAGGTCATGTGGTCGTTTTGCTTCTAGTTTTGTTGAGGAAAATCCACCCCATTTTCCGTAAAGGTTGTACAGATGTACGTTTCTACCAAGTAATATATGAGAATGGCCCTGTACGGCTTTACATCTGGAATGTCTACCACTGAAAGCCTGTAGTATTTGGATGTTTTGGAACAACTGTGGAACCGGATACTGTTGAGATGTGGGGCCTGGTGGGAAGGGCCAGGTCACTGGGACATGGGCTGGAAGGACATCTACCAGCCCTGCTCTTCCTTGCTCACTTACCTTCCTGTCTGCCATGCTGTGCGCAGCTTTCCATTCTTCTGGGCCTCTGCTTTATCTTCCAGCGTTGCCAACTAACCAAGAGAGAACTGAAGCCTTCTGAAACTGTGAGATAGAGTAAATCTTTTCTCCCTTCGCTTGTGCTTGTCAGCTCTTTTGTCACAGCAGTGGATGACACAGCCACTTCTGCCTGAATCTTAAGCCAGCATTTGCATTTCTATAGTTCTCTATTCTCAGATCAACATGAATTCCTTCATGAATTGACTTAAATGCTATCTTCAGGCCTTCCTCTCTTCCCCAGATGGGCTTTGTCTCTTCCACTTACTATCCTCTAAGAATTTTACATATATTCATTTGAACAATTCTTACCTTTTTTCTATTCTTATGTGTTTAAGAATAAAAACTAAGGTAACCTTGTAACAGTGCATTTTCTACACTGTTACCACTTACAGATAATTTTTGATAAAACTTGAGTAAATATGGTTTGGTATGTTCCCCCAAAACTCTGCTGAGTGTGGAGTGGTGTAGGGTGTAGAGAATAATTTTTTCTAAGGTTGTTTTGAGAAGAAGTCTGATGCTACCTTTATGTGACTGCTGCTTTTGGTCAAACATCACCTAACAAACGATTTTCATTTTGGTTTAGTCTGGATCTTAACATTTTGTTTTATTGACATAAAAAAATTTGTTTGAAAAACTCCTTGACCTTATATTTGCATGCTTTTCAACAATATTGTTAATTTATTTGATAAACAACAATTGACTTCTCCACAATTTTCCTATTAAAATCAACCTACTGATAAGAACCTGGAAAAAAGGCTAACTGAACACGGTTTTAGTACTTTCAGGGGCAAGTTTAAAGTTTTTGTTGAAATAGCCTGTTAATGAAAATATTAGCCAAGGTCAAATGCAAGTCATTAAATAATATCTTCTATTTCATTAAATGATCTCAAAAATCAAGGTACAGTGTCTGAATCTCTAATGTTAGCTATGACTTAGTTTATTTTTTGATGTTAACATTATTATCAGAATGATATAAACAAAGGAAACAGGTGATGATCCTCTGCAATAAAGTTACTGAAAATGCTGACCAGTCTAACTTGCATCAGCCAAGTCGGGTGGTGGATAGAGATGCCATTTCCTGGACCTACATCCATGGCTTCTGACTCCTTGGATTCTGGATAATTCTTGTAGATAAAGAAGTATGAGGTTGTGTTTTAATATTATGACCCCCTGAGTCTGTTACCAGAGACCTAGACTAATTCTCAACTTCTATTAGGGAATTTTCTTCTTGACTTGAAAAGCCAGTGTTGTTCAGTCTCATAATTCAGAAACTTTCAGGAGAGCATTTTCTACAACATTTTTATCATTAGTTATTTTTTCACTATATTCTGTTAATTTAATGACATTTCACCTCAAGCTGTATGCAGGGAGAGTTAATGACTATTACCTTTACTACAAAAGAAGAAAGAATAAGAAGAGATCATTGTGTATTGTATGCTTTTTAGAGGAAATGAACTATGATACAGAATTAACAGAGAACTACTTAAAGCAATTCTGAGTCACTGCAAACAGGAAGAGAGATGTGAGTCATCATAGGTCACCCAGAAGATGGAGATAGAGCTGGAAATAGAATTCAGATATATTCCTCCCTCCGTACCTATTTCCTATGACGACTGAAATCCATTCATTGAACTGTAAGACCATGCCCTGGTGTAACTGTTTCCGGAACACTTTTTCATTTAGGATATACTAGGCTACTTCCAGTTTATTCAGCAGCAGCAGCAGCAGAATGAGCATTGTTCACTAAAGAGTCATTGGATTTTTTATGCAACAAAGAAGAAACTTAAAAAATAATGATCAAATTGGATTGCACCTAGCACCATTATTTTTTATTATTGTTGATAAAATAACCATGCAGGAAATTGTTTAATAGTATCAATGTTGTTTGAAGGAAAAAGATAAATTGAATTTATCATGATAAGCTATTTTCCTCCACAGCTTGATTTTATCTACATTTTTTCTTGTAGTTTGCACAGCCTTTAGAACATTCATCCAGATAAACGACATAATACATTCATTAGACAATGAAAACTGAAAACTTCCAGAGTCAAGTTAATCTCTCTTCCCAGCCCTTCTTTCCGATGAATGCTTACCACAGTCCCAGGTCAAATGAGGTATTACAGATGAATAGAGGCTCAGGAATCCTGCAAGCCACACAAACATATGCCTGCATATCTGTGGCTATGTGCATTTTTCCTATGGATAGTATTTGTATTTATTATATACACATTTTAGGTTAAAATGCATCACCAAATTGACCACTAAGTGGCTAAGACTTTTGATTCTCATCATTTATAGACAATTTATATCAAATATTTTAGTTTCTCTACATCTTGAGCCAAGATTTAATTATTGAATATCTACTTGTTTATTAGAAGTCATTTGCTAAATACCTCTAGCACATATCTCTCTGTTAGGCATTGAGACTCATTGATAAGCAAAATATTTGTTTTCCTCTACCTACCTGGTTTCTTGAGACACATGAAAGCGTTTCCTTTTTCTTTCCTGTCCTGTTCTGTGAACATTTGCCTGTCCCATACAATGTTTTCACTGGGGAAGACGTACTCAGATCCTGGTAAGCGCAGTGAGAGCACATGTGGTGTTACTTAGCTCTCTACCTCTGCCCTAATCTGCCTTGCTTCTACATGCCCAGTGGTTCATACTGGCTCAGTTGCAACTTAATATACTTCTTACTTCACTAATTTAATTTTAAAAGTTCCTCATGATACAGTGAAGGCTGTCATAAAGATGACATCATATCTGAGATGTTTCTTTTTCTCTGATTGTAGAGTTGAACTTTGAGTGTCAGTTCTTATAGTCATTCATGCATGCATTTATCTGTTGCTTTCAAAATAACTTTTTTTTTTCATGATTTGGCAGCTTTGTGGAGACACAATCCCAGATACAAGAGTTACAATGGCAGATGGTAAGGCAGAGGTGATTGTAGCCTTTTGGATTCCAATATATTCCTTGCTTCTCACCATACACTAGCTTCTGACATCGTTTCTCCCAGATGTATCTTCACTTCTTTGACAGTGACCCAAAGAATAGGTCACTGAGAGTCTTTTTGCACTTAGAAATATCTACAGAGACCTTCGTTACACTGTCTGAGACTACCTGGTCTCCAAAAGGTCCTGTGATCAGTTTCCAAGTACAGGATTAAATGTCTTCATCGTCTTTTATGTGCAAGAAGCATGACTCGCAAAACACTGTATTCTGCTTCTCTTTGTCTGGGAACAGCGTGGAAGACAATGTGATGGATTCTAATGAGATACAAAGACTTGGATTCCATTTCCTGCTATACCATTTTGAAAACATTCCTGCCAAGTAAAGTGATCAGGCCACCCCCAGCCATGGTTTCAGAAGCAGCTGTAATGTTGGCTTGAGCAGTCTTTAAAAGTATCTATTACTTGTGCCTCAAATCTATGCAAAGTTAGTAACATTGTTAGTAAAATAATCTGCATAGTTATTATCCTTTTATAAAAGCAAGTTAATAAGAATCTACCCTGCTAGCATGTTTAGGTTTGGAACATATTCTTCTTAATATGTACTTTTAAGGGAAAGATTTTATTTAAGACACACTGGTCTAAAAGAGGTAACTGTCAGATAAGCCACGATCGTAAAGATTAATGAAAATTGCTTCATAAATATTTGCGTACATATATATATATAATTGGATAGCATATTTTACTTAGAGCATATATTAGTTAGATGCAAAGTAATATGCTAAATTAATTTTCAAGTATATAATAAATTGATATGAAGTCACTATTAGGTGTATATATATATATATGTATGTATGTATGTATCTTATATTTATATGTACTCATGAGTTGAAAAAGCAGGATGTTCACTTTGAAGGAATAAGTCCCAGAGGAACATAATAGCACAGAAAACATGTTTAAAATTTTGTTTATCTAAGAGGAAATTTGTACTGTTTTGTCTCAAAGGTAAATTAGGGCCAGTAGTTTCAGATTTAGTGCATGAATTTTGCCGAGGAACCCTGCGGAAACACTTTCTCAAATTCTTACCAGGATAAGACTCTTGGGAAATAATGAATTCACCTTTCCTAAGTCTATTTAAACATAAAAGGTGGCAGTCAGCATTGAATATAGTATGTAGTTAAAATAGATGGCCTTTGAAATTATTTTAATCCTGAAAGTGTAAGATTCTTGGTGGTTCTCTGGTTGATTCTTTAATTTTAAACTGAGGATGATAATACCTGTCTTGACCCTCTCATGTTGTTATGCAGGTCAGAATAAATAATGCATGCAAAGTGTAGCAAAAATATATAAGGAGTATTTCTATTGCGTCAAAGGAAGTTGCTCATTAATGAGTGAATCAGCTCTGACTAATGCTATAGTTAGTTGTTAGCATCTATAAAGAACATCCAAATTAAAACATGAAGATATTTGTATTTTTTAGGCTAATAGTTGGAAGAAAATGGTACTGGCTCACCTTAAAAGGACTTTATTGATGGAAATCTTTTATATTTATTTTTAAATTAGTAGTATTCATATCTCTTTAATACCTATAAAACTGTGTGTCATCTTATTCCTGGTTGGTTGCTCTATTGAATTTGTTTTATGTGTTTTGTGTCAAAGCATTTGTGAAAACAAAAGTAATATATTCAGGAATAGTCTGCCTCTGTAAATACTTCAGAAGAATTTACATAACTTGAGAAGTGAGGTTAAGTTTTTCCAAATTTATATATTCACATTTTAAAGTAGTCTTTATTAAATTTTCAAGCTCTGAGGGTTTACCTGATTTTTTGCCTTGGAAATGTACAAAAGTATAAATGAGATATTGTGATGTACTTCTTAATCACGGTCACTGTGTTGAATGTGTTATTTTATTTTTCCACTTCTGTTTCAATCATTACCCATTCATGTACTGTTCAGTTCCTGTGGCAAATGCTGGAAAAACATGATGTGCATCTTAGAGTGAATAGCAAATGCAGTAAAGACTTCGGGTAAATTATTTGAAAGTCTAATAAGAGCCTGTAAAGAATGAATCTCAGCAAAAACATTATCTCAGAGAGAACATTTCCTGGCGTTCTCATTGTCATCACCTATTTTGTTGCTCTAGAAATAATAGAAAGCCAGTGAAGTTTGTCCTGTCCAAACTGTGCCTTGTACCGATGGGCCACAAAGCTCCGCATGGAGCATTGGAAGGCTTTGTTTTGATACTTACTGATTTTTGTCAGCGCGAAAATTGCATTAAACTCTCAGAAGCACATTTTTCCTAATGGGCCAAAAACACCTAGTAATGACCATCCTAGTCTACCTAGAGAGTCATGAGATAATATTTTAAAATATAACTGGCATGCCCATCTGTATTCTTTCCAATAAAAACAATAGATTATTTTAATATTTATAATTCTTTAATTATAATTCTTTATAATTCTTTTTGATTTATTCTTTCCATTTCATTTGCCATTTCATTTTGTATGTGAGATCTATAATTGAAAGGGTTTAAAAATAATTTAATACCAATATATAACATAGGATTTACCTTCACTCTTAAGAATACCTGTTTTCTACATCCATATTTTATTTATTCTTGAGAATCAAAATATCAGTAGCAATTTAAAAAATCATAAAAATACAGAAGGTTTAGTTGTCACTCAGAATGAGGCTATGTACTTTTTTTACTTAAGTGATTTTGTGTGTGTGTGTGTGTGTGTGTGTGTGTGTGTGTGTGTGACCTATATCTATAGTGGGTTCTCTGTGGTGTTGGAAAGGGGTTTGTATTCAATTTATATACTCAATAAATTCATCTACTGTTCTCAGTTTAATACAAGGAGAAAATATTCATGTTTTCTAGTTATGTATAAAGAAAATCTGTCACAATGCTTTTACTGCTTTTGCTTCTGCTCTAAATAAAGGGACTTATTAAAAGTCTTTTCCTAATCTTCTCCCTACATTAACATTTTAGTAAGGTTTTTGCCGTGTATCTGTTCATGCTCTGACCCTTTGGGTGATCTGAGTCATTGTCCTTGTAGTACTCTACTCCAAGAACTAATTCTGTATGCTGAAAATGTGTGATGAAAGCTTGGTCTGCCCACCTCCGCTTCAATAAGTGCCATCAAGCTTGAGAGCATATGAAGGCTGTCCCGTCAGTCAGCTTTCGTTCAAATCCTAGTTCAGCCCCTTCTGATCTGTGTGACCTTGGCAAATTACTGACCGTATCTTTTATCCCTAGCCTACAGTGAGCTAAGGATTGTAAGAGAACCAGCATTCTTGTGCTATTTTTCATCTAAAGTGCTCAGGCATATAGGGAAATCTCAACAAATGCTTGTTGAACTGAATTATAGAGTCTTGAATGAGGAATAAAAAACGTGAGCTTTAAGCCTGACTCATCTGTGTAACTGAGTCAGTTTTTGCTCAGAGCCTCAGTTTCTTCATAGGTACATACTTGATTTTATTTAAGTGCACAGATTCTTCTGATGATACGGTGTAATTGTAAAGCCTCATGTGCTTGCCTTTGCTCTTTTGTGACTTTATCCATCATTTCATTTGTTACTTAGGCGTTAATTTATTTTGACATGCTAATTTCTAAAACTGATTATTCCAATTCTTTTATCTGTTGCCTATTGATTTGAACCTAGAAAAGTATTATATTTCTTAAGTGCTTTCTGCAGAAAAATAATGTTTATGCTTTACAAAATGTATGCAAACCCAGTATTGCAGTCATCTGCAAAACATTGTGATGTAGGTATTTTCATACTAATTTTGTGTGAGAAAACTGGTGGCATTCTTATAGAGTGACATTTAACTGTATAGGAAAGAAAATCTAATTTTTAGTCTATTTTTAGACCAAAAACAGACTATACATGTGTGAACATTGGAGAGATTATATCAACGTGAGGCAATTAGGAAGCACATCTGGATTAAGGTTTAGAAGACACGCCTATTTAGACATTTAGGAACCAGCCTGGATTAGAGTGTAAGTGATTTGTGGGCCAGCGAATGATGGAAGAACATCTATCCGGATGTGGTAGGCCCAGCTGTGAACTTGAACTTTATAATAGGAAGAAAGAAGAAAGATTATTACAACCTTTTCTTCTGGGAAGAAACTGGCTTGATGGGACTTGGCTTCCTGTTTGTGAAGTCGTGAGCAGCTGCCTCCACCTCTGCCTCTGCCTCTGCCCTGTACTTCCATTGCTGCTGGCCGCCCCTGAGTGGACTGTGACCTTCTGAAACTGTGAGCTAAAATAAGCCTTTTCTCCCCTAAATTTGTGGACATCGAATATTGAGTCACAGCAATGAAAAAATAACTAAGACAGCATATGCATCTATGATGATGAAGGATTATTGTCCCCACGTGGGGTTTTGCATTTAGAAAATGTAAATATCAAAAAAATCAAGTCATAAAGAAGAAACAGTTTATTTTCTGACCTTCCTGACTTTTATTATTTCTGTTTTTCTCGTCTTTATACCCTGACATGATGCATGTCCACCTACTGCAGCCATTCCTAGAAGTCTCCAATTTCTTTGGCATAGGAACAGAAGTATCAGTGTGAAAGACTCTAGACCCATTTTTGTTGACTTGTTTGTTGTTGAGTAGTAGGTCTTGCTCGTCATGCAGCTGGAAGACATTGCATTATTTTTTATTCATTCACCTACCTCCTAAGTATTTATTTAGCATCTAGTATATGCCAGGCACAGGTGCACAACTACCATAAATTGTCATCTCTTGCCTTGTTCTGCCCCAGCGAGCCTGGGCCTGTTCTCTGCTATCAGCATAGGCTTACTCCTCCATTCATTCCCAGGGTATTGCTTGGGTAGCCATTGTGTTAGACACGTTTGATACAGGAGTTAAAACAGCATCTGTTTTCTCAGGGAGACTATTCCAGAAGACAGAGATAAGTATGATGCCTGAGTATAATTGTGGAGAAAGTTAAACATTTTTTCATTGCCAATAGGAAAGTGACGTAGAGAAAGGAACGTAACATGTTGGATCAGATGTGATTTTAGATGATTTTGCCATGGAGAGGCCTCACCATGAATGTAATTTTGATTCAGTACTGGAAGTGAAGGAGCAAGTGTAGGTACCTGGTGATGAGCATTCCCAAGGAAAGGAAAAGAAGGACAAATTCTTGAAGTGGAAACATGCCTGGTGTGTTTGAAGAACAGTGAATAGGGCAGTGGTTTAAATGGGGTGACTAGGGTGGCAGGAGGCCTGGGGAGTGATAAAATATGACACAAAGTCAATAAAAGGCCAAATCCTACAGAACCTCGTAAGTCATTACAACGACTTTGGCTTTAACTTTAAGTGATGTGGGAAGTCATTGGAAGGTACCGAGCAGATGAGTAATGAGATTAGATTTGCATTGATGGGTTTGCTGAAGCTTTTTTGAGAGCAGATTAAGGCAAAACAGAGGAAGTGGCTGAAGGATGATCTTAACTTGGGCCAAAAGCAGAAATGGTGGGAGAATAAAAATGAAGTGGTGAAATTATGGATAATTTTTGAAAATATGTCCTGCACAATCTGACAGAGGGAGAGTTGTGAAATGTGAGTGAAAGACAAAGATCAAGGTTGATGCTGAGAGGTATTTTCTTCCGCTTTATTACTAAGTATATATGTGATACATAACATTCACATCGAACTTAGTATTTTGTGTGCATATATATCGTGTCAGAATTACAAACTTTTCCCCTCTCCCTTTTCTGACCCTCTGATAGTCCACTCCCACCTACTAACTCCCACTTCTACTTCCATTTAGGCCCATGAAATGACTGTACTTTGATGTCCTCATTATTCTTTAGAAGTTAAAATTTTAACTTAGAAATTGCACAATTATTTATATGTGTAATACATGTTATATGTAACATATCTATTGTATATGTGTGTATATATTTATGTAATATATGTTACATATTGTATAAACCTGTCAGAAGTATGTGCTTCTATGAATATTGTGTATATTAAAATCCAGAAGACGACCTGCCAGAAAAATATGGAAAATTTTCTTCCTTTTTTTCTGTATATTGAATGTGGACCGAAGTTTGGGTGGCAGATTGAAAGTGAGTATCAGTAAAAGTGAAAAATCAAGGACACGTTCAAAGTGTTTTGGCCTGAACAACTGAAAGCATAAAATTTCCATCGGTTGAGATGGGGAAGCTCTGGGTGGGAGAGTTTGATGGAAAGAAGTTTACTCTGAATATACTAAGTTGTGGTGACTCGTAGGCTTCTAATGGAGATGGCAGTAGGTTTTGAGACTCTGTGAAATGTCTCTGAAAATAAAAATTTGGAAGTTGTTAGCCCTTAAGTGGTACTTAAAGCCAGGGATTCGCAAAGGTAAGGGCCATAAGTAGAAAACAATAAGAAGAAGGCCAAGGATTCCCTGGAGTCATCAGTATTTTGGGTCAGGGAGGAGAATAGAGTAAATGCTACTGAAAAGTGCTGGATGAGGTGTGTGGACGTATACATGAGTGACATTTTCCAAGGTAATTGAATGATTGTAAGAAGGAACAAGAGTGATACGTGATACAGATGAGACAGATGGGCTGAGGACTGGTGACTGAGCATTAGATTTGGCAATGTGGAAGGCATCAGTGACTTTTATGTGAGCAGAAAGTGAAAGCTTGACCACAGTGGACTTACGAGAGAATGGAAGAGAAATGGGAGCAGTTATTGAGGTTTGGAAATTGCATACACGAAATACTGTGAAGTCACAGACCCTATGGGAATTTTGTCTGTACTCTCTTTTTGATGAAAAACACACTAAGGAACCCACATTGCCAGCTGTTATACTTCCGTCTTATCCCCAACCTGTCAATCTTCCATATTTCCCAGGACTCTGATCCTTTATTGACTAATCATTTTGTGAAATGTTTGTATGTTTCTTCATGAGACCCAGGAAATTAAGAGACTACTTCTTGGAATAGGTAAGCTTGTGTGCTTTTGTTTAAAAAGTAGCAATATATCATATATCAACATACATAATTTTAAAGACCATGTTTTGAACAGTGTTGATGTAATATTTCCCCAATTTTTAAATTCACTGATGTTTCTGTACTCACAAATAAAAAGAATGAGTGAGTAAATCAAATAAAACTTTTACAGTTAGGTACTTTGGTGAATATGAAAAAATATGTATCATAATCATTTACCTCAAATATTGTGCAGTCAAACTAAGGTGATAAGTCTTTGAGAGCTCATTGGTGACTAAATTTATTCACAATTCAATTTACTGCATGAAAGCTTACCTAAAATGTTAAAGTAACAAATTAAAATAAGTTATATTATCATTTAATTTTAAAATATTGCATCAATTAAGACTTTTTATATGAAAACAAATTATACTTATAATGATTTAAACAACTCAGGACTTCATTGCTTCACAGAGGATGAAAAGCTTAGATTTCAGGTTGAGCTGAATTCAAAGCTTAAGGAACGCCTTCAGACCTTTTCTTTCCTTGTCAATGACACCTGTTTTGTGGATTTTCATTTCAGTTTTCATGAGTTAGGGAAATGGCAGCAGTAATATTTGTCTCAAGAATCCTTTTCCCCAGAACAAGTGTATATTTGTCCCTGTCTTGCTTAGTCTGATTAGGTCACAGGCTCATCCTTGAAAAGGATTCCAGAGCCAAGGAGAAGCAGCCTAAGGATTATAGACATGATCTTGTGCCCCAAACTGTGATTTGGATACCAAGTCAGTTTCCCTGGAGGCATGTAGCTGAGTTGACTGAAATTTGCTTCTCTTAGTGATACAGTAGGCATTTATGATAAGAAGGATAAATATATGCTAAGAGGAAAAAATGACAGATAATCTACTACAGTCATCAAAATTGTTTAATTCTAGAGTAGAAATTGCCCATCACTATCTAAGAACAATGTACTGCAAGAGTAAATGAGATACCTACATTCAGGCAGACACCTTACTTCAATCATGGAGAACATGGGGGAGACTCCCACAATTGCATTACATTAATTTATCTTTACTATCATCCTAATATTGTTTCTTTGTAAAATTAATATTCACATTTTCTCTTCATCTAAATACTAGCCATCTGTGGTTATATATTACAAGAATGTGTCCATGATTCAACCAGAGAAATTAATAGTCTTACTCCATATGGTCTCTGCGCTGGAGTACAGATGCCTACATTGTTGCAACCATTTTTAACCTTTTCACATTGAATTTATTTGTTTATCTCTTGGTCCCTCCACTCAACAATGAGCCATCTTGGAAATCTGCCCAACAAGGACTAGCATTATGTTTTTTCAGCATTCTATTTTTTTCTGCATTACTCAATTTATACATCAATGCTAGTCCTACAAACTGTGCTTTTTTAACCCATGTTCATCCAAGTTTGTTATGCAGTACTTAACAAAGAGACCTATAAATACTTAGCGTACACTTTTTCAAAAAAGAGCAGAAACTCTTTCCCCATGGATTAAAGCATTCTTAGTTAGAAGCTAATGTTTATCACTCAGATCTTTTCCAACCCTAAAACAGGATGGGCCTTATTGCCTCAGCGCAAATCAGCAGCTGCCACAACTGGACACCTGGTTAATGTCTTTTGATGATGGTGATCAAATAAAGGTCAAAGATTAGCACTGTATCCTAATGGTAGTCATCACAGAACATTAGCCTTTCTCCTGGTGCCTTTGAAAACACTTGAAAAGACTTTTTAAAAATGTGTTTTGTTTAAATGCTCTCATTAAGCATCTCAGGATGCTTTTAAAAAATAAAGCAGAAGTCAGGGTTCTGAGTAGTAGATTATAGGTCGGAAAGAAAACTAAAAGTAACCTTTTGTTATGTAAAATAACAAACCTTTAGGATAATCATAAAGGCTTCCTTTTTAACACAGAGTGTATGTCTTTTTTCTAAAAGGCTGAAAAAGAACCATGTGATAGGTCCACTAGTTTACAGGGGGAAAAGTGCTTTAATAAAGTAGAATTTAACAGTATGTAATTTTGGGTGGAAAGTGCAAAAGATTCCAATGTGAATTATTTCCATTTATAGAAGGTAAACTTTAGTAATACAAAAACTATTATAATACTTTAAAACAATTTCCAACCAAATTGCAAATTGTCCTTACATATTGAACATGTGGGGCATTATTAGAAGTTTCAGAACTACCTATTCAAATCTGCTAAGAACAAAAAAAAAAAAAAGAAAGGTCTTCGTTTTCTTTTGTTTTTTTGCTTGTGCATTACTTGGTCACTCATAAGATTTCTATACTATTAGCAAAAGGCAGAAAGGCTGTCCAGTTCATACACAAAATATATATATGATTACTTATTTGGACTATGTTGTCATGAATTTAGTGAAAAAAATTATTGTTGTTCATGTGCTCTCAGGATTGACAATATACTGATTATGTAATTTAAAAGGCATGTTTTTTTTTTTTATTTTTTGTATTTAGCGGGTAAATTAGTACCTCTACAACAGGAGTAAATCTTCTCAAAATACGCTTGGAAGGCAGGAACTTTTCAGCACCACAATGTGGACAGCAGCAAGTGCATGCCAAGGAAGCAAGGGTTAGATCTCCCAGTGCCAAGTACCAGCTGGGCATGGTGGTGCTTGCAGGGAATTTCAGCACTCAAGAGGCTGAAGCAGGAGAATTGCAGTGTGTTCAAGGCCAGCCTGAGCTAAATAGTGAGTTCAGCACCATCTTGAACTAACGAACTCACTCCAAAAAAAAGAAAAAAGAAAAAAAAGGCAGCATACTACTTGGATGGTTAAGAGTAGGAGGAGGGTTTATGATGATCTAAAGATATGCATTTTACTTCCATCTCTGTACATTTCAGTTTGAGAAGCATTTCATTAGATTGCAGTGGTTATAAATTTATAAGAACTGAAGGATCCCTAGAGTATTGTATTGGCACCAACACCTGCAAGCTATGTCAAGGTAGACAGAATGCAGTGAATGTTTCAGATTGATTCATGACACACAAAGAAATTACATGAATTCAAATTTCTGCATCCATAAGTGAAGTTTCATTAAAACCCAGCCACAATTAATGATGTATCGTCTGTGGCTGTTTTGTGCTGTATCAGCAGAGGTGAGTGGTTGTGACAGAAGCTTCATGGTCATTAGAGATGAGAATATCTATTAGTTGACTCTTCACAGAAAAGTTTTGTCAGTTGTCGAGCTAATTGTTCTTAAGTTAATTGCATATACTTTCTGTGCCTCAGTTTCCTCATCTATAAAATGGAGTTAACATGCTAGTATATGTTTTGTAGAACTTCAGGAGAGTAACAGTGCAGCATCATGTGAGGGTGACAGGTGCAGACCATGGAACCAACTGAGTTTACATTTTGTCTTGCTCCTTGATAGCTTTCAACCTAGGCAAGTTACAAATACTTCTCGGTGCCACCATTTTCTATTCTGTGAAATGAAGAAAATGTAGCTGTAGCATCTACCTGAGAGGATTTGAACATAAAATGGTGTCTTGTATTACTGCTACATTTTTTAAATTATTGGTGCTCATATTGCAATTGCTCCTATCTACTTCAAGATTATTATCATAATTAAATAAAATCCGATGAAGCTTTGGACATCTCATTCAATGAATGTCCCTGGCTGTTGTCGTTTAGGCCTGTTTCCTACTATAATGTGCTGTTGCAAATATTCTCATGTTGGCTTAGGACTGGAAGGCTGCCCAAATAATAATTTAGAAGAGACTTCTATATGATCTGACATAATATTTACTCTGTCATTGAAATCAGTAGTGACAAAAATTTCAACTTCACAGGATTATTGTTAGCCAGCAGAAATCCTCTTAAATGACCTTATGTTAGTAAAAATTCATTATCAGTGTATTGTATGCAATTGTCAGTTCTGCAAAGGCTAAGTATACTGAAGAGTCTTAATTTTTTGGTTTATATTATTAATTCATAAGCCTACCATCTTTAATGTGCTGAAAAACTGGCAAGGTCCTAGCCAAATAGCCATAAATTCAAAATTATTGGAGTCCAAGTATATTTACTTTTTACTGTGTTACATATTTCACATCATCTCAACTCATTGAAAGTTAACATTTGACAAAATGGGTTTAGTTCACATTACAAAGCTTAATAAAAGTGAAATAAAGTGGTTGAATTGTTTCACATCTGAACAATAAGTAAAAAAAATACTTGGCAAAAGATCACCTATAAAATAAATGTGCAGTGGTCAGTTTAAAACTGTGCTTGGTAACACCTAGAAAAAGAAAATATTTTAGGATAGAGATTGGGTAAACTGGAGTGAAGTGTTATTTGGAAAGCCTGGTGCTTTTGAGTTAGTTAATATTTAAATGTAAAATTATCTATATGATTAATTCTAGAAATTGTTCAGTTACAGGAAAGAATTATTAATCACTGCTAATTTTTCTGTGTAAACCCTTTGTAACTTAGCAGTAAGAAATAGACTATTTGAAAGTGAGGATTAAAAATTAAAATAAGTTCACAAGGAGAGTGAAAAAGGCCTGTGCATGTTTGGGTGTCTGGTTGGGTATAGTGTCTTTGAAAGTGGCAAATGAAATTCAGGTCTATTTAAGTATCTGTGTTAGGTTAAGTCCTTTGAACAATTTGCTTCCAGTCCTGTAATTTTGATAATTTCCAGATAGTCTTCATTGAATACAACATCCATTTCCTCAGAAGAGGACGAAAAAGGTCGTTTCTCACTAAGTTGATCATTTTTAAATTCTGTCAAAACTTAATTTTGAATGTATACTGTCAATAATTAAGCTTTTATCCCAAATATTTTGTCCATGCCTTGTATAATACTTACTAGTCTCTGTAACACAATGTCAATTTCTCTAGGATAGTAACTGTTTAAATTATGTTTTGAAATTGATACAGTCTTGTGCCAATGGTAATTATGCCTGCTGTCTGCCGCTGCACCTACAGGTGTCGCCCACCGTGCCCCTCCTTCAGCTTCCACTGGCGGACTTTGTGCAGCATGTCATCTACCTGCTGAGTCTTTGTTCCCCTCTACTGTGTCACTTCAGGTTTTCTCATCCCTTTTTCTCTATTGCTAATAAGAAATAATTATTTTCACTGAATTTCCTTTAAGGACGCTGTTTTCCATTACTCCTGAGGGCGCCATAGTGCTGTTTCCCCACCCAGCTAGTCCCCTGGGATATCTAGTCTGCAGCACCTATCCATTACCTGCTTCCTATAAAATCAGGGGTATAATCTTAGGCTTTTGTTTATTAATTAGGGGTGGCCAACTATTTACCATCTCACTTCATAGTCCAGGCTGGTCCTGAACTAACTATGTAGCCCAGGCTGGCCTCGAACACACGGCAATGCTCTTGCCTCAGCTTCTGAAATGCCGAGATCACAGGCATGCGCTGTCTCACCTGAGTTATATACTGCTGAGAAATCCATCCAGGGCCGTGTGCTAGCTAGGCAAGCACATTAACCATTGTGCTATTTCCCAGTCCCTAACTGCACAGAATTTATATAAACTAAACTTTTGCATAAAGATTTGAGATTTGATGCCATGATTCGGTTGCTGTAAATTCAGTCAGTATCCATGCCCATCGGAACTAGTCCAAATATAAATATTTGGACTTCGTAATTGACTCATCAAAATATTAGGTTTTTAATTTGATTTAAAGCACAAGATTAAGAGATTTTACAGGGCATTTGGATAGTTTGGCATTTGCAGTGTTGTGTTTTCAGTTGTGAAATTAGATAGATGTGTAGGTAGGGGCTGATGGAGCTTTGCCATTCTTTGACATCTCTATAATTTTAACAGCTATACTACTCAAGCCTCAGATTTCTGAAATTCTCCCTTCCCTCTCAGTGGTTCCCAGAGAGCTCATTTTTTAAAAAAATAAATCTTTAAAATATATGTGACAGGCAATGGTGAAGTACTGGAAAAATGATGAAAGAAAAAAGGAGAAATCCTGAAAGATTAAATCATTTTACCATCCCACATCAATACTCAGGCCCAGCTCAGATCTCTGGCTACCCTACATGGCTGTATTTCTTTATTACCTTGTTTCTAAGATCTAAACGTATTACAGCTACTTCACCATTGGCATTTTTTTTTTCTCTTTTTCTGTGAAGGCCTAAGGTGAATAGGTTTTACTCTAATTGGGAATATATTAACTTCCATGAGCATACTGACACCTTTATTTCTTAAAATCTTGTGTTTTCATCCTAATGATGTACTTTGCCTGAGTGATATGGGGTGATAATGAACTACAGAAATGTTTTATTCACAGACCATTAGAGTGACAGCATTGCCTGATTCCCTCATGTGCTTCCATTTTGTTTCATGACTTATGTAATGAGTGTCTGGAAGGTGCATTTTTCTACACAGAGTAAACACTTGCAGGCTAGTATAGTGTCATGCATTAAGTAAGTGTCCCACAAGGACCGTGTGTTTAAGTCATGGTTGGGATCCTTTGTCACTTTGGAAAGGGATAGGATCTTTAATAGTTGGGTTTTAGTGGAAAGAAAGATTCTGTTTTGCTAAATTTTGCTAAATTTTGCTTCCTGGCCCTTGGTAAAGTGAACAGCTTTTCAGTAGCATGCACTTTTCCTGTGATGTGCAGCGTAGCCACAGGCCTGAAGGCTGTGGGATCAAGCAAGTATAGACTGAAACACCCGGGGCCATGGACCAACACATGCCTTTTCTTTTATGAGTTTATTATCTCAAGGACAGAGAACTGGCTGACACTCATGGTAAAATCCTAAATGATGCATGTAACTTAATGTGTCCTTCGTGCTCATTCCTAGCTGTGCGAAGTTATACCTTCACCTAAGCTTTTTAAGCCTTTAATTGCTTATGGAAGAAAAGTACCTTGTCTATCTTACAAGGAGTTATTTAAATGAAAGCATGTAATGCACATGAAAAACTCTTTGGATCAGTAAAATGTCATGTGAATCCAAGGATAAGAATGACTGAGTACCTCTCAAATAAATTCAGGTGACAGTTATTGTTTAAAAGCTTACTTGCTCAGGACACTGAGAGAAATAAATGAATATCTCTGAATTGTACGTAATTACTACCAGCACTGTGAGGACAGACCATTGACCAAATAAATGTAGATATAAACTAGGCCTCATCTAGATCTAAACAAGGATGATAAGGTATATGACGATGGCCTCTAATTCAATTGGGGAAAATATGTGTATGTGGTGCTTATCAAAAGTCAGGAATGTGGTTTCATAAAATATGCATGGTTCTCCAAGTCTGAAATGATTTCGTGACACATGAGAAATTTAGTATTAAGATTAGATATATATTTTTCAGTCACCCTTGGTTTTAAAAGTTGCTAGACAGTATTTAGCATGTGCCCTGGCTTGAGGTGGGGGTAAATAAATGTTAATTTATTATTAAATTCATATTTGCAATATCAGTAGCCCAGTTTGATGTGTTTCAGATTATCTATAGATTAGGTAGTGAAGAGAGTATTAAAATCTCTCTCATTATTCAAGTTAACTAAAATTTGTTTTTTCACTCACTGTGGTTTTGTTTCGCAATGGATATCCCACTCTTGATGTCAAAGACCATCTTAAAGAATAGTGACTTTACATGTGTCATGGTATAAAGGGTTTTAGATCAGTCCTCTTAGTAATGAGTGGAATGGATTTTGCCTCAGGCAGTTTCCTTAATACTTAGTTGTTTCAACCTTGAACTAATTTGAAGATAAATGACTTTTACAGCTAATGAAACTGAACCCATGCAAGTACTTTCAAAGCTGTTGAATAGTATCTTACTGAGGTCACTCGGTCCTCTGAGTCCTGTGGGAGAAGACAGAAACAGCTAGCTCTAAAACTAGAGAAAAGGAAATAAAGACAAGAGATTGCTTTCTAACAGTTGTAAAACAAATATCAGAGAAGTAGCAGAAAATGATTGACAGGGCCAGATTTAATTGAGGATATTGGCATTTCTGTAGAGAGGGGAGTGTAAAATAATAGAATTAATGGCAATGGAAGAAAAAATAAAAGGCAAGTCTGTGAAACAGATTTGCAGCACTTCCAACCCAACCTAGACTGGTAAGCAGGCTTAGCGTGGCCAACCTAACACAGTTGCGTTAAAAGCATTCCCTAATAATGCATAAGAGTAGTTAATCACTAAGGTCCTCATTTAAGTCTATTTTCATGGAGAAGTTTGAGCCATAATATTGTTATGAGGTATTAGTTTGTTTATAGACCAATGAAATATGTGCTTTACTTGAATACATTCAGCATAAATTACTGACTTGGCATTGTGATTTTAATGTATTAGTCTCTTTGAAATTTGGTTATTTGAAAATTTTCTACTATGGATCAATAACTACATTTTCAAGCTCCTGAATCTGATTCAGGAAAATGGTGATGTCATTACAAGCGGATAACCTCCACCAGACATCCATAACAGAAATCTCTTAATTTAAGTTGGAGATGTTCTATCCTAGTCTCAAATAAAATAATTGAATTCATATTTGATTTGTTAAGGATTCAGACCAGGGGACTTTGTGTAGGTTGTTAGTGTCTAATTCCATTTGTTGAAAATGTATGGCTGTAAAACCTAGATGGCCTTTGGCACGGTGATAGCTTTTTAGATACAACATGGAGGACATAGTCCATGAAATAAAGAATTGGGAATCTAGACTAGATTATTTGTAAAATAATTTGTAAAATATTTGTAAAAGATGCATCTCTTAAGAAGTCTGAAACAGGCAGGGTAGTCTTGAAATTCATCCATAAGAAAACAAACAAATCAATTAAATAAGAGTCAAAGACTTTAATAGATGCTTCATATGAGAAACCCAGAATAAATTTCATAAAACTAAATGGTGGATGGGGCGGCGGGGGGCGGGGGGGCGATTAATGGAGAGATGACAGTAGGAGCTAGGGGAAACGGAGAGAGTGTGGGAGGGTCAAAAGGGAGAAGGGAGTTCAATATGAACATTACGCACTGCATATATATGTATTAACAAGATGAGAATAAAAGATATACAGATGTAAAAAAGCATACAGAAATATTCCACATTATATGTCATCATGAACACAAGAAATAATGGTGGGAAGCCAGTATTAAAATAATGGTGAAATTCTAAAACAGTGAAATGATTGCTAACCAGGTCATCGGGGCAACAGGAAATCTCATTCATTGCTTGTAGAAGTACAAAATGACACAGTCTCTTGAGAAAAACTACTGCTGATAAACATACTCTTAGTGAAGAATCCAGAAATCGTTATTGTTGGTATTTACCCAGGTGAAAAATGTGTGTCCACACAGACACCTGGACACTGGTGTTTATTTCAGCCTGATTCTGAATTGCTCAAATGTGGAAGTAAGTCAAGATGTCTATGAGTAGATGCATGAGTAAATAAACTCAGGTACACTCAGACGGCAGGAGATCAACGTTAGAAAAGGACAAGCTACAGTGTTTGGAAATCTCATGGAGAAGACTAAAATGTTTATTGCTAAGCTAATTGAAAAGACTACATGCTATAGAAGCCCAAATTATGTATTTTGGAAAAGCAAAAATGTACAAATGATAAGTATCAATGGCTACCATGAGTTGAGGGAGAGAATGTTGAATATGTAGAGTGAGCAGTGAAATCACTCTGTATGTTCCTACTGTCATGGATACGTGTCATTATATGTGTCCTTCAGATACTGCTTTGAAGGTTCCTGAGCCAACTATGTTAATAATAGAAAATATTAAGGAACCCTTGTTTGGTTAAAATGCTCAAAACTCACCACTCTAAATTTGTTTACTCGGACGGAATGAATTAGAGAAAAGCACTGATAGTTTGGTAAAACTTTGACAGTGCTCTTATTCTTTTTAATTTTTTGCAGTATTTCAGTTATAGATGTAGTGAAATGTGTGCTCAGATGTTTAAGGTGCCTAAGACTCTAGAAAATAATTCTATTTGGTTTATATATTTTTTGAGATTTCTCATAATTTTATCTTTATATTTATGATTAATTTGTATGAATAAAATGAAACTTTTCACCTAGCCTTCTGTCATCTAGAAGGATATAGAATTAGTAGATTATATGTGACCAGATAGGTGTTATGTATGTTATAATATTTATGACAATAATATTTGGTTTATTCTATGGTTTTTAACCTGACAAATTCTTAAAGTTGACATAATTAGGAGATTTGGGGCAAACATTCCCTGATACTGTGGGGCCTTCCTCGACTACTAATCCAGGTACCTACAGCACTGCTAAATGAGATGGCAGAGCCAGCAGCATCCCTGGGAGACCCACTCCAGTGCAATAGTGTCAACACTGGGGTGAATTTGAGCACTTGCCAGAAAATCTTGTTGCTACAGATTTTCTCAGAAGATAGTTTTTTTCTTAAGTAACCGAGGACATGTGCCAAAAATGTATCAGTGTATTTGACATATTTAGTATCTTAGATGAGCAGACACAAGTAAATATTGATTGGTTCCTTGATTTTGAGTTTTTCAAGTTTGATATTGACGTTTGGAATGTTAAATAAATCCATGATGTTGTAAAAAACACAAGATATTATTTAGATATATCAGGAGAATTGTTATGACATGATTATAAGGAACATTTCAAAGACTGTTTTTAATTATTATTGATAAAAACTGTCTTCTGTATACAGTATTTAGTTTTATCCTTTTTTTTTCACTTTGTGTTTTCTGTGCTTCACCATGCATTGAGTTCTTAGTCCTGACGTGCTATATGATTTTGGGAAATAATTTACCTTTCCAGCAACAAACAAATATGTCTTCCTTTTTCTAACTTTCTTTTACCATCAACCGGTATTATGCTGTGATATATTTATTTTCAAATAAACATTACATTCCATGGCTTAAAATTTTTGACAAACATCAGTGGAGTGGATTCCCTGAATACGGCCAGTGCCATGCAGGAGGTGTACATTGCTATGAGGTGTGGAGATTAAAGAAAGCCCATCTGACGGACCACGGGAAGATGCAATGTTTAACAAGTGTTTACTGCAGCTCTCGCTTCCAGGGATGATTACAAGTAAAGATGGAAATTCGAATAGGCATCACCTGTAGGCAAAGCGAAAGGCTTACATGTTGTCATATTGGCTTGAGGACGGCTTGAGAAGGATAAATTAGCTTTGGCATGTTGGGCCTCTGTGAGGCGGAGCTGCAGGCCCTGGTGTCACATGGTGTTATGCAGGGCGTTGTGCATCAGCTGGAGGATTATGTACTTGTGGGACTTAATTGTTACAGGAAAAATGGCATTCCAGTTGCTTTGCTTATCCTGGGTGCCCGCCTGTCGTTTAACTGGCTGTCCTGTCTCAGTTTGGGTATCATTCTTTTTTCTCTGCTTTTTGCAGAATCTCTTTCTGATGCGTATCCAATCTGAGCATCCTGATTTCTACTGATTCTAACTTCAGTGGTAGCAGACTTCCTCTTGGCTGCCTGCTCTGTTTAGATAGCTGCCCTGACTTCCCTCTCTTTCAATTTTTTCCCCACTCCCATTTCTTTTTGCAATCTTTCATGAGTATTTCCCCCAGTTTCTTAGTTGGTATTTTATTTTGCGTGAGTGTTGGTGCACTATTTTCCCTGACTCTTACACACCTTTGGTTCCCCACATTTTAGCTAGTCTGAAATAGAAATCTTCAGTATATAGGATTAAAGTGGTGATGTATCTTTTCTTCCCAAAGCCCGTCAGAAGCTCCTATAAAGATCTATTGGTATTTTAAAAGTGAGAAAACATTGTTGGTGTGAAATTTTCCATTTTTGAGTCTGTGAAAGTGGATGGTGCTGGGTGCGTTTGCATCACACATTTACACACTGCTGCAGGTGGCCACAGGGGATGCTCGAAGCGTGTGTAACTTCTGGCCAATGAGTCAACTCTGGGTGTCCCATTCCATACTTATAAATGAAGCTAAGGGGGATCGATTGCAGGGGCTGATTGAAGTTCTTTACATGAGCGTTTGCACTAACGCTGAGCACACACTCTAATTTTTATGGTCATTTTTATGTGAACTCCATATTTACCAGTAAATGAAAAAAGGTGAAAGTGGCATAGCAGGCATCTGGTTATATTTTATTAGATAAATAAAAAGTCTACAGACATTGAGTTTTCCTTTATATCAGAATTTTTATGGGGCCCCACGTTGAAATAATTACTTAAAATGTGTTTATTAAGTCACTCAAGGCAATTTAAAAATACCTGTGTGTATCATGTTCAACAAATGTCAGTGTGGACTTTTTTCTTTGACAGTTTAAAATCCCTGGGACCCCAGGGTCCCTGGGGCACAGTTTGGGAGTGATGGAGGCAGCAGTTGTTCAGCACTTACCTTCTTGCTCCTATGCTCATCAAACAGTTAGGGACTGCTGTGTAATACTAATTCACGACTTTCTGCTCTCTGAAACCTTTTGATCTCTTCAGGCTGAGTTAGCTCAGAAAGTCCTCAGAGGAAATTTTTAAAAAGAAAAACTAAGACTTCAAGTGTTGCTTTGTGTCTAACAGCCTCAGAGAATCTAAAGTGAAATGGAAAGAAAACAAGAGACTCAATTCTCTGGTGTGCTCAGTGTATCAGTTACTGTTGCCCTTAGAACATAGGAGTGCCTCTCTTTATGGCTTTCTGAGTAGGCTCTTCAGCAGGTGCACCAATCCTCAGCCACCTGTTTATCACCTGCACAATGCTGTGTGTAGAAGGAATGCGGAAGGAATGCCTCGCATTTCCTTTTCCCCCCTCCAGGCTCTGAAGAAGCAATACAGCATTCTTAGCCTTCTGTCTTTGAGATTTCTCAGAATGTCTTAAGTTGCTGTTTACAGATATTCAGGAGCCTATAAAAAAACTAATTAAGTCTTTGAGAAAGGAAATACTACCTGCCTGTACCTTAAGTTCCTACATAAATTTACCCTTTAAATATTACATTTTATGTATTAATGTTTTGTGATATTCAAGTTTTAGTAAAATTAACCAATCTAGAACATAAACTAAAGATTCTAAGTTTCTAAGCTTTTGAGGGATGGGCAGAGACAAGACCTTTTATGTATGAATAGATTTTCAAAAGCTTTGTTTTTGTAAAATGCATCATAATGATTACTGCATTCTGGAAATCTGTTAATTACATATATACAGAAGCAGCTGTTGTGAGCCTCTGGACTAAATGCTTATTATAACTGAACTGAATATTAAAAATAAGTCTTTCTGGAGCATATTATAAATTGTTCTGCTTTCCAAAATGGTACACATCAACTGTGTACCACTGGTGCACACATTGTGGAGCCCTTTTGGTTAATTACTTGTAGAAATTGGCCTCTCCAGCCCCTCTAGCCTGCAGAAGCATGTTCCTTGGCCTTGTACTGTTGCACCCATACCGCTCTGTACTCTTTGATACTCCTGTTAGTCCTTGTATTCATTTCTCCCCATCTTACTGTCTTGGTTAGCGCCATATCCCAGATCACGGTGTATGGATCATCTGCACTAGATGCCCCCAAGGAGGCTTGGGGGATTATGTTGTTTAAAATGCACTCTTGAAAAATCTAAACAACTGGGGATGGAGTGCAGGAATCAGCAGTGTTAATAAGCTTCCAGGGCAATTCTTCTGTTAACTGAAAGTGAACGTAAGTCGGGCGCCACTGAATTTCTCTCTATTAATAAGGAAGAATCACATGACTCTGTACATGGAAGTGTGTGCTTCTTTCTCGTCCTTTGATAGCACAATCATGCTTATTTCTTCTAGGGACACAGAATTCACTGGTTGAATATCAAGGTCATGTTATTTTTATATTCTAACTTGATGTTTACTGCAATTTAGGTGAGAAGCCTCAAACAAAACTGGAGGAAGAAATGAAGGGTGACTTAATATTGTGCTCCTAAACTAGTTCTATGATACAGTAAGGGCTAAAGGTTGAGAAGGCAGTCTTTGAAGGCTGCTCTCTGCACCTGGTATAAGATTTCAGCACTACAAGGTAGTGTCTACTTGACTTTAACTAAGGCATTCAAACACTGTAAGCCTCGGCTCATCTAAAAAGGAAGATGAAAACACCTGAATTAATTTTTATTCTGAGAATTATATCAGAAAATGTTTGGAGGAGTTTATATCTCTGAAAACAGTAAATGCTAGTTTGTTAGTCCAGTCAACTGAAGACATTTAAAAAAATAAGAGAACGTAATATGCAGGTCAGAGTTTGTAAAATGCAGGGTCAGAAGAAATTCTCCCACTTTTAACTGCTTAACTTTACCCCACTGGTTTGATACTCACTGGAAGCTGATTCTGAGGCATTGGATCTTTGCAGTATTAAGATTGTAGCTCTTTTGGGGTGCTTTTATATTGTTTTGTTTTTGTAGCATACATTGAAAAACTTAAAACTGATCATATTGTTTATGTTCTCCTTAAAAACAGTGGCTTTCCCACTTAAAAAAAAAAATGCTTGGTGACTTTTTACTGCAGTAGTTGTAGGTGTAGGATCTGAGGTCTGAATTGAGCTCTGGAAAGGTTCCATGTTTGTTTAAAGCCCGAAGACATATATTTGGAATTCTTAGCTCTCTTTGACTTTCATCAGTATCTTGATTTAGAAACTTGCATTTATAGTAGTAAGCTCATGAATAGTCATTGACTAAATGAGTGAGGAGTGAGCACCTACCACCGTCTGGTACTGTGTAGTCACCTGTGACGATGCTTCGCAAACATTTCTAGAGAAATGAAATCACAAGGGATCTCATTAAAGTGTGAAGTCTGGTGTAGTGGATCCAGGATGGGACTTGGGACTGAATTTATGAGAGCATTTCTGACACTATCGCCTTGGTATCATCTGACTTCACCAGGTGACACCAAAACTGCTGGTTGGTGGATTTGGTGATTCTTGTGCACATTAAAATTTGAGATGCACTGTGGAGTTTTGTTCTTTTCCTTGTGATACCTTTTGGAATTTGCTGTTGTTCTTCTTTTTAAGTGGAATTTTAGTTCGTTAAGAGCATAGCCCTTGACTATCACTCTGTTTCCATCCCTGGAGAACAACACTTGACCCCTGTAGTGTTCACAGCAGTCAGATGGAGCCTCAGCTCACTGCCCTGCTCACAAGTACTTGGTAGTACCCGTGACTCAGTGAATGACTAAATAAATGCAGATCTTGACAATCCACTTAAGTATATAGTACTTATATATTATACATAAAATCCTCCTAGCATTTTTATAAATATGTTGTCAATCTCATATTTTAAGTACATAAACAATTGTTTCAACTTTGCTTTATGGGCAAGTACAATGAAAGTTTGGGATATTAGGAAACTATTTCAGAGACATTTCAAAAAAGTTTAAAATCTTGATATTTTAAAGAAATAGAATTCACACTTGTCAGGAAAGCAAACATTTCCAAAAGTTAAGTACAGAGAACGCAGGGGAGGAGGTATCCCATAAAAATGGAGAATGGCAGTATGTTTGAGAGGTTGCCTTTGGTTTTATTTCTGATAAAGTCTCCCTGTTGCTGATTAATTATCCAGTTCTCCAGTTTTTGTGACATACAAAATTGGTCCACAAATTGCCTCAATTCTTCTTTTTACCTAATATTCAAAACTTGCTAAGGAGGTTATGCTATGTACTTGAATCCTGGGGTAGGCTGGAAGAGGGGAGTTATTTTGAGGAAAACTAGTAGAAAAAGAACTTTCCCCAGTCAGGAAATAACTCATTTTGAGCTGAGCCAATGGTGCCTCTAGAGTTGTTCATCTTTTCTATGCAGCATGGTCTCTAGCCACGATTTGGTGAGGCTTACAAAGGAAGTCATTAGAGTAAAATTCATTTCATCAGTGTTTGAGGTACAAGGATTCCTATGTTTTCAATTCATAAAATGATAAAACCCAGCATAATATTTAATTATCAACTTTGGTATGTTAAAGACTATAGATTCAACTGTGATATGATAAAAATATCTCTGCTTTTGTCCATAATAGATTTCCCCATACTACTACTACTGTAATGCTGTTGTCGTCACACAAGAGCCTGATACTGAGTTTCCTGCCACACTGTGCTCAGTGTTTAAGTCCATTAGAGAAAAAAATGATTATTTTCTGTCAAATTTTAGCTAGTAGATGGATTTTTTTACACAGAGCCAATATCTGTTAGTTCACCACGGGAGGTTGGGCATGTTATAGGGAAGTTTTATTAGATACCTCTGTTGTAGTTTGGATCTGAAATGTTCCCCCAAATCCTCATTATTTGGATGTATTTTGGATGTGCTGTAGAGAGGTGATGGCTGGTGGAAGGGGTGGGTCAGTAGGGCCTGACCTGGAAGGGTATACGCTCGCTCCACCCTTTGTTCCTCACCCTTCTTCCTGGCTGCCGTGGGTGAACGGCTTACCTCAGGATAAACATTGGCCATGCCCTTCCTCCATTGCCAGCCACCCATGAAGGAACAGAGAACTTCGGAAACTATGAGCTAAAATAAACCTTCTTTATGTTGTGGATGTAAGGTATTCTGTCCCAACGATGAAGAAGTAACCAAGACAGCCTCTGATGGTTATAAAATATACTCTGGATACTTAACCACTGACTAAATTGACATATTGACCCAGAAAAGCCTGACACCTATAATCTTAATATATTCATATTGGAACTCAGTACAACAGTATGAATCATAGGTAATTAATAGTTTGTTTGTGATTTTGACAAGTAATTATTTTTTATTTATTAGAACAGTTTGCAAATATTTGGTTGGCATTCTTCTGTAGTATTCTCTTCTATCTCAAAAGGAAGAAATATATTATCCATATAAGTATGAAAAAGCAGTTAATAAAACTATGACTCAATGAATATACCTGTAGTCTTACTTTAAGAAAATATGGATCCCACCAGCGGTGCAGGAGGGTTCCTTTCTCCCTGCAGCCACGCCAGAACTGATTATTATTTGACTGTTGATATAGGCTATTCTCACTGGGGTGAGATGGTATCTTAGAATTGTCTTGATTTGCATTTCTCTTATGGCTAGGGATGTTGAACATCTTTTCATGTATCTATTGGCCTTTTGCATTTCTTCATTAGTGAACAGTCTCTTCATTTCATTTGCCCACTTTTCAATAGGATCCTCTATTTTGGTAGGTTTACTTTTCTTCAGCTCCTTGTATATTCTAGTTATAAGCTTCTTATCTGAGATGTTGGTGGTAAATATTTTTTTTCCCATTCTGTTGGTTCTCTTTTTACAATGTTAATAGTTTCGTTTGCTGTGCAGAAACTTTTTAATTTGACAAGATCCCATTTGTTGATAATGGGTGTAATTTCTTTTGCTCTTGATGTCTTGTCAAGAAAGTCTTTGCCTGCCCCTATGTCTTTTAGAAATTTGCCTAATTTGTCTTCTAGAAGGTTTAGTGTTTCATTTTTAATGTCTAGGTCTTTGATCCACTGTGATTTGATTTTGGTGCATGGCGATAGGTGTGTGGCTAGATTCATTCTTCTACATGTGGATGTCCAGTTTTCTCAGCACCATTTGTTGAACGGGCTGTTCTTTTTCCATTGTATGTGTTTGGCCCCTTTGTCAAAGATTAAGTAATTGAGGATATTTGGGTTTGTCTCTGCATGTAAATTTGTACAACCCCTTTGGAAAGCAGTATGGAGAGCTCTCAAAAGACTAGAAATAAATGTCCCCATCAATCCAGCAACACCCCTCCTGGGAATATATACAAAAGAGGTCAAAACAACACACAACAGAGACATTTGCATACCCATGTTCATAGCAGCACAACTAACAATAGCTAAAATATGGAAGTCACCAAAATACCCATCAACAGACCAGGGAATACACAAATTGTGGTATTTGTACACAATGGAATACTATGCATCAATAAAGTCCAACAATGTGCAGGCTTTTACAGGCAAATGGAAGAAACTTGAGAACATCATGCTTAGTGAATTGAGTCAGAAGCATAAGGTGAAACATCGAATGGTCTCTCTGATATGAGAGTCCCAGAGCACAACTCCTTTGGAACTTCAAACGAAAAACAAAGTGAAACAGGGGGGTTGGGTAGGGGAGGAGGGAGAGAGGGGAGTAGAGGGGTAGGATCAAAGGAGAAAGGGAAAGTCCTTGTCACCTTGACAAGATACATATGTGCATAAAAGGCTCAACTCCATTGTAAACCTTAAATTTTGCATGTATACATATCAATAAAATTGGGGGAAATAAAAAAGAAAATATGGATCATCTCAGAAAGCTTTTATTTCTTTACATTATTGGAAATATTCCTGGGGTCTACCTATTATACCAACATAAATATGTATTTACAGGTGATTTAAATTTACAGTTGAAAAATGTCAATTGTATTTTGTGATTCTGATTTTTTTTAAGTTGCATTGTGATGTGATAAGGTACTAAGCCCTGATTCCTGAAAGGAAAGAAACGCATTTATATAACTAAGTAGTGTACTTCTAACAGAATTCAAATGTACTCCTTCACCTCTGATTTAAATCATGTCTTTGGCTTCTTGTTAAAACTTCATACTAGAAGTTTTCTCATAATTGTCTTTATGTGGTAGGCACTGAAAATTTTCTGATTCTTCTAGATGTCCACATGTATTGTTTGGTATAAATTTTCTTTTCAGTGTTGTAGCTAAAAAGCAATGCAGAACTTGGAGTATAGGTAAGTGGTCAGAGGGCTTACTTAGCATGCACAAAGCCCCAGGTTCAATTCCATAATACCACATAAAAATTAATTGGCATGGTAGCTAATGATTGTGAATCTCAGCTCTCAGGAGGCTTAGACAGGAGGATTACCATGAGGTTGAGGCCATTCTGGGCCACATAGTAAGTCCAGGAGTAGCCTGAACTCTAGAGCAAGACCCTGTCCTCAAATAGTAAAGAGAGAGAGAGAGAGAGAGAAATACAGTTGTGTCAGTATTATGTATCTAAGTTTATGATGAAGAATAAACAATTTCTCAGATGTGTTGGGAGTTACTGCCTAGATAATAAGCTCACATGTAGAAAGCGCAATTAAGAATGAATTCCAAAGCATTCCATCATATAACTCAAAAAATTAAGCATGCAATTCTGATATAATAAAAATATATAGAGGGAAATATCCAGTTGGAAGAAATATTAAAAATTTTACCAAGTAGTGGACAAGCTTTCAATTTATCTATTTTAGCTTCACACTTTTATATATGAAATCCAAAATCCTTTATCAATATATATATTTGTTTAATAGTAATAAATTACTGTAGATTATAATTATTTATTATTTACTACTTTGTATAGAGAATTTAAGTCAAACTTTAAGACTGGTAATTTGCTGTTTTTCACTTTCTGTTTTTTTTTCTGATCATTTTTCTGAGTTTTTAAAAATATTTATTAGTATGTATATGTGATATACAGTGGTTACACTGGACTTGAGAATTTTGCAAAAATATGAAAACTAATGTTTTAAATCCTGTTTTTGTTTTCAGTTTTCGCTAGACTCACATCACAAACTGTATGTGTTTGCACTTGTAAGTCACAGGACACATTTTTTGACTCACTGCAGCATGTCACACAAAGAACTTTGAAAAGAATATTTGGAGGTGATTTTGTTTTGCTAGACCATGATATGTGCCATCAGTTCAACTCATCACTTTGTGTAGCAAGGAACCAGGTGATGTAGAAGTTACCACTTGAAAGGATGGGAGGATACTTAAAAAGAACGCATTATATTGTTTGCTGGGACAGTTCTGATTTTCCCAGGAGGTAATCAGGTTATCAAATATTCATGTAAAAAGGAAAAAGAAAGCATGCATTTCGGTGTAACTACTTGTTCAGTACTACATTTGCTTTGAGTTAATGTGTATTTTCATTTAATAAATCAGTCTTTGTTGAAGACCCTTCATGAAGGTCATCCTAAATTAGAAAAAAGCACACATTTAATGTAAAATGTATTTATTTAAATTTCTTATGTAATTTATTCTTAGTTATTATTGTTTGTTTTCAATAATAACAATATGAAAATAGATTTTTTTCTTCACATATTTGGCCCATTTTCCCCTAAAACTTAGATGACACATTATTTTTTCCATATTGGGAAGATGAAAACAAACTGTAGATTTTCCCCTGCCTACAAAATCGCTTTCCCTTTATCGTCTGAGTACATGGCAAAGAGAGCGGACAAGCCTCATGATTTCGCTGTTCCTTGAATTTTCAAATAACTGGCATGTACTTAGTCTATATTTCATGTTTTAGGAGGGAGGAAACACAGAAACATAACTACTTGATGTGTGTGCTGAAATAAAGCCGTATTTGTGTTTTGACTTAGCAAAAATTTTTAAGTTAAATAGAAATATGTGTGGTAGGAAAAAGACTTGTTTTTTTCCCCTGGAATGCTGACTTGCTTGTCATTGTCTGGGCAGTGACTTGAAGTTGCAAGTCATTGTCTGAATAATAAAATGTATTTTTGTTGCTGTGACATTGAGAAGTGAATACTAAATAATCACTGAACTTGCATTTACCTACTGTGGTGAAAGGCAGTGACCAAAGAGTCCTAAGTGACTACTGATGTCTAGTTCTGGCTCTTGGGGTTCTATAGGTTTTTCTGGAACAAATTATCATCCTGTGTAGGCTGTTTAAACGAGCTCCTGAGAAAATACCAGAGACCAAATAAATAAAACCATTAAGCAGAAATGCAGCATATATTATACACAGAAGTGTGGTATGGGACCTCTCACTCTGATCCCTGTGTATTTTAAAATTTCTGCAGGGAAGCTGCCATTTTTGGATGACAGAGTTTACAACATTTCTTCTTAGTTAATACAAAGTGAAACATCTGTGTTTATAGCAGAATTGCTGTGTTATCTGAGACTTCTAAGTACTGGGAATGCATCAGAGAACCAAGTAGAGAGCTTCTGGCTCCCATATTGTTAATGGAGGGGTGTAGGTGCCCAGCTAATTCATGAGAAAAAAAACATTATCCTTAAATAGCCCAAGGAAACATGAATACTATACAATAGGGCCGTAGGGACAGCTGACCACTTGAGATTGTGTGATACGAAGCTCTTTCTGCTTTGAAGCCTGGATGATAGGAATCAGACATGTAACTTTTGGGGGATGACACATTTCAAGCAGAGACAACTTCTAAGACCAAACTGGGAATGTACTTCAGTGGCTTGGAACAGAAAACCAAATGCAAACAAAACAGTGTGTGGAGACAGAGAGGTGAGGCCACGAGTGAACAGGGCCTGGTTTATAAGATTTTACAGGCTGTGGTGACTGACTTGGAGTCTGCACGCAGTGAGATGGATAAGATTTCAGGGTGACTGACATAATCTCAATTATATATACATATGCATATATATATATATATATTAAAGTACTTTGCTCTTTTTATGAAGAAGAGACCGAATGAAAGAAAAGAGGGGAAGCAGAAGGAAGAGATCTCAGACTGCAGATGAAATAATAGCGGCTTTGCCTGTGTGGTGGCCAGGGCACTCAAGATTCTCCAGTCACATTTGTTCCGAAATGTCTCATGCTGACAAAACAGCATTCGTGTCTCTATAAACGCCTCTTGTTTTAGCCGAGGGAAAGGCCATGGGCTTTCCTCCCCAGCTGGTCTCCATCCCTGAACTCAGGCCTGTCAGTGCCCTTTTCTCCCCAGGGATGCTACTTTGAAACATCCAGGTGGTTTTGCTCAAATGGTATATGCTGTGCTTAGCATATAATTCTGAAGCTTCGATAATAACCCCACAGATGCCAAGACTAATTTAAGAGAACCAAGGGAACCTTAACTGCCAGGAGGATTAGACAATACATAAATTAATATTCTTCAGTACATTGGGGTTGAGGTGTAACTTGCAAGATATGACTTCCTGGCCGACGACAAGCTGCGCTGCTGTTCTGGAAATGTTCTTATATAGTGTTCTTAGGTGCGGAAACAACATTATAAAAAAATTGTGCTTTGGCAGGGTGCTTTGGGAATCTTTTTCAGGCAATACAGGAAGGACCAGCTCCATGTGTGTGCAGCCTGTTAACATTACAGTCTGCCTACCAGGGCTCCAATCTTGATTCATTTATTGGTAATTTTTACCAAAGGGCCTCTTAGTTTCATTTTGCACTAGTTGTCCTCAATGATACAGCCAATCCTGGATATAAGACATGGGAAACACTGTGGGAATTTGTGCAGGCATAAAGAGAAATGGGTGGCATAGAGCTGTCTAAAGAGAATTTCATAAACTCACGTTCTTCCCCTGTAGAAGTGGAAAATGATTAGGGCAGAAGCTCTCAGTTACCCACACGACACCTTTTTTTTACCTGTCCCTGGCAAATGAGATCATGAATGAGAATAGAAAATGGATTCATTCATTCAATCTAATTTCTGCTTTTTGAATCTGAGATTAGGTTCATCTTGCAATTTTTGGTCTAGCATATGTGTGTATATTTTGATTTTGTAACGTGTTGGTAATAGGAAGCAGATTTTTCTATGTTTCTAAGTCACCTTCTTTGAAACAAAAGTTTACCTCTTCATTTCTGCATCATACTTCTTCTTTACCTTTTTCCTCTTTTTTTCTGAACTTGACTTCATTTTTATTATACCTTCTCCCAATACTAATGACTCACCTTCATAAATCCTTAAACCTGATTTCTCATAATTGAGTAAAGAGTAATCTGAAATCATCCATATAACATGGTTTTCAGTCTTAGGGTAAGATTTTCCTCCTGTAACTGCAGAACTAAATACATCATTGTAGAGTTTTGCAGGTAGTTCATTTTTTTCTGTGCTTCTAAAAGTAAGGAATTCTTTTCTTTTTCTTTTTGTATTCTAGGCTCTTAGTATAGGGCACTAGAGTTCATAAAATTCAGTTGAGCACATTGGGAAAAATCCAAGTACAATACATAAAGACTTTCTTTCTTTCTTTCTTTCTTTCTTTCTTTCTTTCTTTCTTTCTTTCTTTCTTTATTTGAGACAGGATCTTGCTCTGTAGCCCAGGATGGTCCAGAAGTCACTATGAAGCCCATACTGGACTTGGACTCATGGCAATCCTCCTTCCTCACCCTCCTGAATGCTGGGATAACAAACATGTGACTTTATGTGGCACTTGGGAATCAAACTTGTGCCCTCGCACTTGCTAGGCAGGCACTTAAATCACTGTGCAGCGGCCCAGCCTCACATAAAGACTTTTAACTAGAATGACCTTGAGATGGAGAGGTGTCTTTCTCCTGATAACCCTGTCCTTGACAGTTTTAATTTTTTTTGTAATTGGAGAGCCATGATGACCTTAAAATGGTCATAAGCATGAACTTCATCTGTTAATAAGAAGCTAAAGTTAGACATTTCTGTATTTCATCAGAAACTAAGAAGGCACCGATTACTTCTGTATTTCAAAGAGAGACGTGAGCCCACTAAATTCAAACCTGAAAAGCTGATGGTCAGGAACTGAGTTCCTGATGCTCAGTGAATCACGCACGTGAGCCAGCATTGGGCTAGCAATAATCTCAGGGTTTGGGGGAAGAACAGCTGGTGATCAAAGAAGCCAGTCCTGTCTCAGTCCTCAAAGGAAGGGTAAAGGATGCTGAAATTGGTAAAGGCTTCAGCGGCACAAACTAGAGAGCTTAGGGAAATGAAAGCTTAGACTGCAATTCGAACTTGAAAAGAAAAAAGAAATTTAAAAAAGAAAAGAAGTGAAGACTACCGCAGCCTGCAAGTTCTGACAAGACGCTGTAGTGTTGTTGAGTGGCAGTGGGCTGACTCCTGCAGGGCTAGCAGTGTCTGTTTCCTGTTGGCAAGACATGGCATGCGAAAGAGAAGTGGTCTGAGTCCTAAATCTTTGTCCAAAGGGCTTCCCACAGGATGGAGGTACCCCAGCTAAGACAACGTGACGGTAGATAGCCAGAGCCCGTGGCTGGGCAGGAGCTCATAGTGACCAAAGACAAGAGGTGCACTCACCCACCAGAGGAGTCTTCTGGTAAGCTATGTCCACTACGGAGCAGGAAACGATAAAATATCTCACCCAATAAGTGAAAGAGTCAGTATTACATACTCTTTAGAATGCAGGGTGCCAACCCCAGCAAGTCAGATCCCTGCAGTCTAGTGCAGGGCTTTGAACCCAGATGGGAAAAGGCAAGTACTGATCAAAATTGAAGACAGATAAACTCCTTAGTTTAGTATCATGGGGATGATATCAGCATTGTACACGTAAGAGAATTATGGCAAGGCCTGATGGGTCAGGCCTGTAACCCCAGAACTCTGGTAAGTTGAGGTAGGAGGAGCACAACTTTGAGCCCACCCTGGGCAACTTAGCAACTTAGTGAGAACTTGTTTCAAAATCAAAAATACAGGGACTGGAAGAATAGCTCAGTGCACTAAGTGCCTGTGGTCAGTTCCTCAGCACTCCAGAAAGTGGGGGTGGTACCACACACTTGTAATCCCAGCCCCGCGGAGTCTGAGGCAGGAGGGTTACTGTGGGTTCAGGGTCAGCCTGGGATACACAGAAAGCTCAGAAACAGCCTGGACAACAGAGTGAGACCCCTCCTCTCTTTCCATATATATATATATATGTTACAAGTGGGCTAATAATATAGCTCACCATGAGTGCCCTGGACTCAATCCCTAGACCACACACACACACACACACACACACACACACACACACACACACACACCCCACAGAGAAAGAGAGAAAAAAATTCCCAAGATTTTGAGGTTGGGCTAAAAGTCTTACTTAAGATTTTATGTCTAGTTTACAAGACTCGTTTTACTATGATCACAGTAAAAAGGGAATCTGGGCAGAACAGCACCCTTGAAACTTATAGTGGTGCCACTATCAAGTTTGAGCTGTAAAATAACTAAGTGTTCTTAAGAGAGCTTCAAAGTGGTCCTTCCTGTGGTGTTTGTTCCACATGAATCAGTTGATTTTCAGGTGAAATCAGTCCTTTAATGGAGGCTAGTATGGGACTGGCAGGATTCAGGGTTCTAGAGTTTCACTGTGAATGAGATAGTGCTCACTGATGTCAATGACATCATATTGTGTGGATTAAAGGCAGTGACTTGTAATTTACTAATATACAGCATAAGCTCAAGAAATATTAGTTCTATGACCGCCACTGTAGTTTTAACAGTTGAACTAGGGTGTTCCCTACAGATTTAAAATTCCTCTAATCTGTACTTGAATATAGATTGCTATTTTTGCCATTGATAGATTTTGTTTCTTATTTTTAAAAATGGTTGGTTGAATCTATGTGTTTTTATTAAAAGTTACATAGAAATTTTTGTTATTTCTTAGTGATGGTAGAAATAGCAATATCTATATTTTTCCACTATTCTTTTTCCTTGGGCTTTGCTAGTGTCTAATAATGTACTTCTCTGCATTAAATTTCCATTTGGTGGTTCTTCTAGTATAATTTTCCACCTAGAGAAGTATGAAGCCTGAAAAATGCGGGAGTGAAATTGTCATTAGCATTATGTCAGTGTATCAACACATGCTTAAAGGGGTCTTCTATTCCGAGTCTACTTTTTCAACCTTGTATTCAACCATAGTTTTCAGATTTCAAGATTAGACTAGATCATATCTAAGGAGACAGATTTGTGTTTCACACAAACTGTTATCCATACTAGGGCTTTCTAACCAAAGAGATCTGACCCTGATTATTTTTTTAGAAAGATCTGGGACATAGTGAAGAGTGAACTACAAGTGAGAGAAGATGCAGAAAAGAAACCACATCATCCCTGGAGGTCTTCACATGTGGGCAGGGGTGGTCTCAGTGAGAATTGGTAATGTGTTCCTTGATTGACTGAGACATCACACATGTAGGAAATACTTTTGCTGTGCACATAATGTGCAAGTCACTATGTAGATACATGAAAAAGTTTACATCAGGCCCCATCAGAGTGTAGTGACAGGAGAGACAGGACAGAGGAAAGTAAATCTGAAGAAATGTGTTGCTGGACTTCGTTATAAAAACTGTGAAAAGCAGTGGAGCAGAGCCCAGGATTTGAGAATAAGCTGAGTTGGCAGGAGGAGCTGGGCAGGGGCATAAAAGACAGCTGGCCCAAGTAGGTGCGGGTGATCTTAAAAATGAGAATCAGTCAGCACCCGAAGAGCGTTCCAGTCAGAGTAATTTGCATGTGCCAAGTCCCTGAACAGGGAAAGAGCTTGGCATATTCTTGAAGGATAGTGGTGTAGCTTTAATGTGAACAAGAATAACCAAGGATTAGGCAGGAGATGGAGGAACGCAGGGTTGCAGGCACCACTGAAAGAAGTTTAGAAATTCATGCATCCACAGGAGGAAGCCATTGAGTTCCTCAAAGTAGGAGAGCAACCTGTATGCTTTCTGCTTTAAAATGCTTGCTATGCAAGTTACATATGCGCACAAAATCCTCAACTTCGTTGTAAACCTTAGGTTTTGCACTAATACATATCAATAAAATAGGGGGAAAGTGCTTGCTAGGGACTACAAGACAGAAGTCAAAGTGGGAAGATCCACTGGACACTTTAATCATAGTTCACATGATGGTTAGAAGGGCTGGTAATTGAGGCAGAATGGGGAGATTTATGATGGATTTGGGAAGCAGAAAAGAAAGAATTTGTGGATGAATTGAAAGCGGAATATGGTGTCTGATTTCCAGGTATGTGGCTTAACTGTGTGGGTGATAGTGTCATTTATAGACACATGAGTAGAAAGGAATACTATAGATAGATATAGCAACCTAGAATTAGTTATGCGATGTGTTAATTTTGTGTCTGTCACATGTAATGGACTGTACCGAGTAGCTAGGTGGATGTATACATTTCCAGTTCTGTGAAAAGTTTGGGAGTACAACATAACCTTTGAGTGCCAAGCCACAGTTACTTAGACATAAGAAAAGTTAACAGATGGTACACATACTTATTCTTAAATTAGGAGAAAGAAAATAACAGACTCAAGGACAGCTAATGAGATTCTAATGGAGTCATTTTTAAAATAGTGTTTTCAATCAATATGAGACCAATAATTCAATGATATATTAAGAAAAACAAGTGTCATTTTTATTTTAAGATATTTAAGATGATTTAAGGATGTTTTATACTCATGAATAAGGTTTTTGGTTTAAAGTGATCAAGAGCTAATGAATTAGAGATGTTTAATATATGTCTTTTAAATGTCAGTTATTTTTTCTTTTTTCCTCCAATATTTATTAGTGTGTGTGTATATACACACACATACATATTATATATTATATATATGCAATATACAGTGGTTACATTGAGCCTTGAGGGTCTTGTACACACACAGACACACACACACACACACACACACACACACACACACACACATCAAGATAACGTTATAATTCAAGATTAGGCTAGATCATATATAAAGGGACAGATTTGTGTTTCACATGAATTGTTATAAATACTGGGGCTGTCTAACCAAAGAGATTCCCCCACTCCCACCACTGAACCTCCTGCTCCCTCCCTGATGCTTCCCCCGGCTCCCACTGTTACTTCCTTTTGCTTCTATGAAGCACATGTATTCTGGAGTTCACATGTTAGAGAAACCATGCATTAATTTACCTTCTGAGTTTGACCCACATTGCTAAGCACGATGGTCTCAGGTGGTATCCATTTACCTACAAAAACCTCAAATTGGTCTGTTTTTTTCCTTTATCTGTCGTTCCACTATGTTGTACATGTGCCAGTTCTTGTATCCACTGGCCCATTGACGGATATTTCTTCCACAGAATGAATAAATAGAATGCAATCAGTGTGACAATAGTACATTATAAATCATTTCACCAAAGGTAATGAAATTAAATTTCAACTCAGAGTTATTTCACATGTAGAGTTTGACTTCCAAATCCTTCAGGCCCTAGTCTTCGGATTTACATAATGTATGTTCATCTTTGAGATTCTCCAGTTGAAAAGCTCTGAAGTCCAAGGAAAAAACTGAAATGAATTGGATATTTGTGCAGTTTCCAAGTGAATGCTTGCAGTATAATGGCATCACCAGAAAAGCATGTGGAAAGGTAGAAATCATGGAAGTTTTACCAGTATTAAATTAGTACTTTGAAGCTTTCTACTAAAACAATGACACAAAATTCTTAAAAGTTTTTCTAAGAACATAACATGTATTTATAATGAATTCAATAAAACAGTTTTATTGTTAGGTTGTTAAAAGTAGTAGACCCTGGGCTTGAGCACAGGAATTTAATTCCACAGTCCTCTTTTTTTTAATTCCATAATATCACCACTGAATATTTTTTTTTTTTACAGAAGGCATAAGGGTGTCAATTTAGCAAACTGCAGAGTTTTGTTTTTTTTTGTTGTTGTTTGTTTAAAAATTACAAACTGGACTTAGCGAATAAAGAATGGAGAAATCCTTTGGATATATCAGAGTATTAATGATAGAACTAAAAAATTATTCATTTTCTATGAGAGCTTCAAAACACATTCCAGAAATGTTCGGGGGAAAGGCTATGTTGTGTGGGTACAGAAAATTAATTATTTCATCTGCTGCCACCTGTCTCAAAGTACTCTTGTTTTATTTTCACAGGTTTTTATATGTGGGGTTGACTCCACTTTGCATATTTCTTGTGTTTCTGTGGTGAAACCACTCATTCACTAAACTATATATTACTAAGTGCTTACTGTTTGCCCACTGCTATGCTAAGTCCTGGGAATAAAATGATGAATAAAATGATGTTATTATTTTTAAGGAACTTCCAGACTGATTTCCATAATGGTTTTGCCAGACTGCATTCTCACCAGCGGTAGAGTTCCTTTTTTTCCGCATCCTCAGCAACAGTTGTTGTTTTTAGAGTTCTTGAATATAGTAATTGAATTGATCAGCTAGTGAGAACTTCTAATAAAAATGCTCTTGTATACCTCTTTTCTCTCAGTTTCCGTAATTACCGTGATAGAAATAAACCATTTGATGAACAGTATTCCATTGTGTATAGGTACAACATCGTCTTTAACCATTCTTGTATGGATGGGCATGTAGGTTGTTTCCAGGATTTGGCTATTATGAATTGTGCTGCTACAAATATGGATGTGCATGTGTCTTTGGCAGTAGCTGGATCAAATGGAATTTCCATTCTCAGCTTTCTAAGGAACCTCCAGACTGCTTTCTATAATGGTTGTACCAATTGCATACCCACCAGCAATAAAGTACGGTTCCTCTTTTGCACACCCTCACCAACAGTTGTTGTTTTTTGAGTCTCGATAAAGGCCATTCTCACTGGAGTGAGGTGAAATCTAAACTTTGATTTTATTTGCACTTCTCTGGTGGCCAATAATGAAGAACATGAACACTTTTATATTTTTGCTGGCCATTTGTACTTCTTTTTCTGTGAAATTTCTTTTCATTTCAGCTTCCCACTGCTTAATAGGATCATTTATTTTAGGAGGCAAGTAGAAAGAGAGGCAGTGGTCAGATAGGAAAGGGGTGAACCTATGGAAAGTGTGGACATCGACGCTCACTAATTTCCCAAACCCCATGATTTTAATGTGTTACAAAATTTGGAATTTATGCATTTACAAAAAATGTTAAATTTTATGTCATGTGAATTTTTTACCACAATAAAATTATTAAAAAGTCTCACATTTCATCTTAAAATTTTTAAATAAATTTATCACTGATAAATTACTTACCTACTTAAATTAAAATCCTCTAAATTTTTAATAGAAAAGATCTTAGAAAAAAAGAAAGAAAACTTTGATATTCTCATCATATGTCAGTAAGAAATGCTAACCTTTCATTTTAGGTTTTATTAGACTCTGGTGGGGCAGAATTAGTTTAATTTTAATTTCTAGCATTTATGACATAGCCTTGTGTAGTAGCAACTAATCCATATCTGCTTCTCTACAATTTTTACTTTTTACATGCACCTTGACTTTCAGAGTTGAACTCAATTGCATTTAACAAACAAATTTCTTATTTTTGCTGAAATTTCTAGCAAAACCATTTCTACATATCATCGCACCCATGGCTTCATTTTTAAATTTCCTATTCTCCAAATTTCCAAAATATCAGAAATCATATTCTTAAAAGGAGTATACATAACTTATCATAATTAAGCTTCTTAGGTATTTAGTGTGTATATACCATTAAGTTTTCCACTACAGATTTGTATTCCAAATAGTCACTTTAGTTGAGCGTTTTGAATTAGTTCGGAATTATAAAAGAAAGTTATGTCATTTCTGCCTCCACGTTAATGTGTTTTCATCTCCTTTCTCCTCTTGGGGCCGTGAAGAATGTGGCGACTGTAGCCAGAGTGAACTGAGCTGCTCGATGACCCCAAGAGATTATTTTCTTATTTCAAGACATAAGTTTTGGATCCATCACTTCTTTTGTGGTTGGACCTCTAAGTATGCTTACTTTTTTGCTGATTTTGTGGTTTGTTTTTACCTGTTCATTTTCAGGCAGACTGTATAGGAGGGGCAGTAGAAGCCTTTAATTTTGCAATGTGAAAAATTTTAGGCATTTGCTCCCCAAAGTTCTTTCTGAGTGACTTGAGACTTTTGCAGCAACTACGTTACCCAGCTTGAGAAACCTGCATTCTCAGCAGCTTCAGGACTTTAAATAATATCCTTACGCTAGCTCTTTTAGGAAGCACAGAGACAGCTTCTTCAACAGTAATGAGATGTGCAAACCACAGATGGTCTTCATGCTCAGATGGGCTACAGTGTTGGACTTCGGGGATGCAGTCCTTCACTCTATCGGGGTACATGTGCATGTACATTTGTGTAATAGACAACAAATGATTGGGACGCAGCATGAATTTTTATAGCTACTGCCAGTGCTACAGATTTCTGTGGAATTTTACCAGCTGCTTTCATGGAAATTAAAACACTGATGCTCTCATGGCTTTTTAAGGTGAAACTATTAGATAACATGAATACTAATACTGTGGCTAAGACCTAAATTACTCAAGTCCCTATCCAAAGTCACCTGGTTCATAATTATAAGAACTGAAATTTAATTTTTAATCTGCTAATCCCAAAATCTGTCCCTTAAACTCTCATTTGTATTTCATCTTCCTAATTTCTACCCCATTCAATTTCTCCAAACCTCAACTAACCCTCTGCAAATAGGAAACGTGATGTCTATCTTGAAAGTTTGCCTTGGACAGTAAACCAAATAAGTATACCATGTGGCCTTTTATCTGAAAATTTATAAACATCCTTACTTTTCATGTTTGCTTGTTTTTGTTTAAAGCTAAAACTTATACAGTGGCAGATATTCTTCCAAGCACATTTCCAAATATCAGTTTAATCCTCATATAAATTATATAACATAGGTATTATTAATGAGCAAACTGAGGCAAGAAGCAGCTAAAAAAATTTCCAATACCACATAGTTAATGAGTGTCATGCTAGAGATTGACTTCCCAGCACTGAGGCCCCCACGCCTATAGTATTAATCACTGCAATGTTATTCTCAAGACACACAGAATATAGGAACTGGAGCTTTTACATACTAATGTTATACCACTTTGAATTTCTACAGATGAGGGAATATTTCCACTATTCTGTAGTATGTTTTCTAAACTGTTGTTACTATTACAACTAGTATCCTAGGACTATAATAAGTGGATAATGGAAAATTCTATTTTTTTTTCAAATAGCTACAGAACTCATGAATATATTCATTTTTTATAATGAAAGCACAATTTTCCACTTGATGGGAGAGGTTATTCCCATTTAGAACTAAGATGAATCAAAATATTCTTTTCTCATGCATTCGAATCTCATCAGGATATGATTTAGGCTTAAGGTAGATTTATATCACACGAAACCATTCAGTGATGCAGATAACAGAAGCACTGAAAGTTACGGAGCATGATATACAAGGGATGGACGCATGGCTTTGTTATGACTTCAAAGGAAGATGACAGAAGGGTAGAAAAGTTAAAAAGGTGACACCCCTCACCACCACCGGGTGAGAGGAAGATGGCAGATACCCGAAAGCAAAATGACAAGTGGCAAATAGTAGTACAGAGGAGTTAAATGTGAAGAAAGTTTCTCCTGGTGGTAACTTTTGTATCAGTGAGTTGACCAGATCTTTGAGGATGCTCTTCGGAGGTGGAGAATGCAAAGCCATATTAGTCACTAATGCTTTAGTCACTAATAGCCCTATGCTTTGGCATACCCATGAACTTGTTTAAATTTTAAAAAAGATAAACTGAGTGCAAGATATCCTGTGGTTTTAATAAGTAGAGATACATTATGTAATGGTAAAAGTTAACTGGTTACTATTGAGTCATTCTGTTAAAATTGTTCTGGTATTGGGAGTTTTGTGCTAGTCATTTTTTTTTTTCATGTAGTTTATCTTAGGCTTCCTATTTATCCTTACATACAGCCCTTTTCTTGTTCCTCGGAGAGCTAGTTGTGATGAGCTTGAACCTTACCTTCACGGAGTACTAACTGGAAAGCCCTCCTCCTAATGCTGCACTGTCTTTATTACCTGGTGGTTCTGTGGTTTCTGCCTGTTTCTGAATATGCAGAGGTTAACCTCCACAGATTAAACCTATATATGCAGCATACGCAGTCAGTGAACTATCTAATGTGCTTAAATTTTTTTTGGATGGTCACAGGAAAAAGTAGGACATTGCACACCACACCAGGGAGGATAGCTCGTCCTCTGGTTACCCTCCACCATCCAGAGTGAGTGAAGCCTCCCACAGGGCAGTGAAGTTCCTTCAGGGTCTCTACTCATCTGACGTTGGTAGCAGCAAAGATACTTGTAAAGATTATATGATTCCCTCAGCATCCCTGGGAATTTTCGAAACAAAATTCAATCACCCCTACATACTCATAAAGAGCTTGGACTTTGTGTTACCACGTACTTGAGTAACTGCGATGCTGGGCACTCTCATGCACCACGTGTCTCGATCTTCTGGGCATGTTTTGCCCTCATTTTATACACGAGGAGGCGTGTCTTTAAAAAGTACCCAACGTTGTTAATCATGCAACATAAAGGTATTGGAATGCCTGTGGAGAGAAAGAGGATAGTTCTTTGCTGCCCAAAGTGGAGGAGACAAAGAATGCAAGGATTATGAAATGCCAGGCAATCTGCCCATAGCATCCGGGCCCAGAGGGGTGGATCCAAGTACTCCTTTTGTATTCTCCACTCAAAATATTGATGCTCGTTTTCCTTTGGAAATGCAAAAAGCACATTAAACAAAGATCCTTTCAGTGCCTATTAAAGGATTATTTTTGTCTCTTTTTGTAACTTTCGTTTATCTAAGTGCATTTCATCTCAGGCACACCTACATATTCCATTATGCTCTACTTACATTTGCTTTACTCATTTAATTAAGAACATTGTTTAATATTTAGAAAGACTTCTCCTTTCATAAAATTTGGAAATTGAAGGTAGCAGTTAGCAGGTTTCCTTGTCAACCACAATCGTCATTTTTAGAATTGTTAGGGAGTAATTCAGTCTCCCACACAGTTCTGCTGTCTAAGGATGTTCAAATGGAACTCTTGCCTTAAGCAAGCCAGAACACATACTAGTAATGGTCTAGACTACAGCAACAATAGCAAACTGTGATACCTTTCAAGTCTCAGCTGGGGAAAGTGTTCTCAGGGAAAAAAGAGAAGAGAAGAAAAATACCCAAGTGTCATGTTCTGCTTCCTTTGGCCTTCTGGAATCCAGTACAGGGTCCTGTGCTTATTCCAATGAGGTTGTAAAAAACGTTTGTGAGACACTTACCTTAAAGCTATGTTTTGAACAGAACTTCATCAGTTATAGTATGTAGCACTTTATAAAACAAAGCATCAGCTGAATTTCTTTACTTGTTGGTTTATTTACCTTTACTAACCTCCTTCCATAAGACTAAGAGCTCATGTTTTATGTCACTTTTAGTGGCATTAGCCATTCAGTAAATACATATAATCTTCATGATAAATCAGTAAGTTAAAAAGTCAAAAGGTCGTTCAGTTTGTTATGGGAATGTTTATGTGTTTATGTTTATTTTATGGAAATGTCTTGAGGTATACAATATATCAAGAAAAGCGTAATGATCACAGAGCATTGCATTCTCAAAAAGTAATTACATCTTCATGTCCCATATTGAGATCAGGAAAACAAAAATTACTAGAATTCTAGAAATTTTTTCATGTGGTCATCAAGAAAATATCTCAACATTTTTCTACATACACAGTTAGTGTACTATATATTTTATATGTATTTGATAGATATTTGGGGTGTTTTCAGATTTGGGTAGTACAAATAGTGCTGCTGTCACCATCTCTCAATGTGTCTTTCAGTGAACATGTAAGGATTCCTGCTTTGAACTTCTGTGGGTATCGCCACGCATTTTTCGCACAGTGGTCTTACCAGTGGGTGCTCCCACCTGTAGAGCTGGGGAATCCTTTTGTTCCTCTTTACCTAAGTATCGTGTTTTACATTTAGCCATCCTGCTGGCCTTGCTGTGACTGCGGTGTGGTTTAAATTTGCATTTCTTATCAATAATGCTGGTGAGCACATTGTAATTATTTGATAGCAATTTATATATAATAAGTTAATATTTTATGACTATTGAACAAGTGATGTAGGTAGCAGGTGTATAAGATAATAATCACGTTGGTGACAAGAGGCTAAACGTTAATAAAGACTGCTTCCCATAATAGTTCTTACACTGCACTGAATGATAAATAGTATTCCCTTTATTGTTTTGCTCTGGTGCAGTCAATTCTCTAGACGTTTATTGAAGGTTAGATGTGGAATCTGTGAGGCTACCAAAATTGCATCCTAGGAAGCTTGCAGAGGAGGCCACGTGGAAGCTAAGCTAAAAACATGAGTAGTGTCTGATTTGGATCATGAAATAGAAGCCAAGGTATTGGAAAAGCCTAATTAAAATGTGGAGCTGAAAACTTGTAGGAGGTTGTAAGACAAGAAGTTGGAGTACAGCCTGGGTAATTTAGGGGCTCAGCAAAACCCCATCTCTAAATTAAAAATAAACAGTAGAGCTTAGTGTGAGGGTTCTGAGTTCAAACATGGCCACTGGGAAAGACAAGCAGACAAAATTAGTTTCCACAAGTACCAAGGGCCGATAATAAATCAGGGCTGAGGTATTATTGCATTAGCTGGGAGGCTTATAGTGCTTGACTTTAATTCAGCTTCTTCCAATGATTTTTGTACCAAAAGAAACATACATAGAGAAAAAAATATTCTTTTGTTTTTCATGTTGGTATTCTCTGAAATGCAATGATAAGCAACATATTTATTGTTATTGAGAACGGGGAAATTATGTGAGCTCTAATTTTTAGAGTTAAGATACTGATGTAGTTTATATTGAAAGGAACTAGTAAGCATCTAGATATAAAACCATTTCATTATCCCTTTCTGAGTTGCAATTATTTATTTTTAGCTAGTATTTTACTATATTATTAGGAATACTTTTGCAATTAAATACAAAATTCAAATGTATTACCTATGTTGGACTCTAAACTTATTATTTGAAAACTAAAAGTCCTTTAAAATATTACATTTTAATATATTTTAATGACACTTCAAAATGATTAGGCAGAAGATTTTTTTCATTTGGTTTCTCAAAAATGTGTGAAGAATTTATCTTAAAATACTGTAGAGAATGCTTATAATTTCTGAATAGACTTGGTTCTATTTCAAGGCTATATTTAACTCTGTCGTTGAAAAAAGTTGATGATGGAGGTGAATGTGGACCAGAGGCATCTTTGAAGTCAGTCATCACAGCATGTGCGTTCTTTATCCGTAGGCTGAAGAAAAAGTCCCAGTCGGTGGATATCACTGCTCCAGGGTTCAACCCATTGGCCAGTGCGGGAAAGCAGGCACCTCAGGCCAGTAAGCCGCCCGCCCCCAAGACCCCCATCATCGAGGAAGAGCAGAACAATGCCGCAAATGCCCAGAAGCACTCGTCCAGAAGGAGCGAGCTGAAGAGGTTCTACACCATTGGTGAGTGTCAGCACTGTGTGCGAGTGAGTTGGCAAGTACAAGTGTCCCAAGGCCCTGTGGACCCCTTTAGGTAAATGAACCCTTGTTGTGTAACGCATATACCTTTGTGATGGCTGATTTGGATGTTTTTTTTTTTTTTTTTTTTTTTTTTTTTTTTTTTTTTTTTTTTTTTTTTTTTTTTTTTTTTTTTTTTTTTTTTTTTTTTTTTTTTTTTACATTGTCTGAACAGGGAGATGGAAAGTAACTGAAAAACTTTGGCAAAGTTAAGTAAGACAATAGGATTGAGGACTTTCTATATCTTAGCCTAAGGGAACAGATATATATATATGGTTCTCCAATTATTAAGCCTATGTGCTGCTATTTTTCATTTTAGCCATTCTCCAGCCAGCACCCCTTTTATTCTTTGTTTTCCTTCTGTTCATTTTTCCTCCAGGCTCCCAAATCTCTGACCCTGTTCTGTCAGGTTGTTAAGGCAGCAGTTGATGTCAGGCTGTAACTAACATAGCCACAAAGAAAGCAGAAAATTGTTACCTTCTGAGAGGCCACATTACAATATGGGCTTGTTTTGACGTTGCACATTGCTTAAGTTGGCAGAGACTGAATCCACAGTTCTTCATGTCGGAGCATAGTAGATTGTGAATGTGGTCTTACAGGCAATGTGATGTTTCTTTTTCTTTTCCAGATAGGATAATGTCCTGGAATATTGAACTTCATTAGATAGCAATGAATAGGCAGTCTAAAAAAGTTAAATTGCCAAGTTTTCGGGAATCTATGTTTGTGCAGCAAGTTTTTTAGCCAAATGCTTTCTAATTATAACAGTTTTCAGTGTCTTAGGTCTATTTGAGAAAAAAGTGGCCATATTTATCATAAATGTTAAAGGATGACGAGTAGAGGAAATAATTTAAAAGACTGAATAAATGGTGGCACAAGCCTATGATTCCAACACTTTGGGAAACTGAAGCAGGAGAACTGCAAGTTCAAGTCCCACCTGGGCAACTTAGCAACTTGAGGAGAACCTGTCTCAAAATAATTAAGAAATAAATAATAAGCAGAGCTAGGGATGTACTTCAGCGCAAAGATGCTGAAATGAATTCTCAGGACTGTCAAAAAGCAAGTAGTATAGACTGTAGCTTAGCACGGTCACCAAAGTTACGGCAAAGAGATCGTGCTTTCTTTAGCGTCAGCCACTGTCACCATTCCAGGGATATGGGATGAAGACGACTGAAGGTTTTACTCAGATAGTTTGGTAGCTGTGTCTAGAAATGATAACCAGATTTCTCGTTCCAACTTCGAGCCAGCTTTCTGTGTAGCTTTGTCATCCTCCAGTGTCTTTGAGCTACGGGCCTCCATCAGGTCTCCTAAGATGCTTTCACGTATCCTAATGTAATTTCAGGATTCGGTTGACAAGCTCCCTGTTCCATGATGTGCCGCCTAGCTTTCTTCCTCTGTCTGTCCATCCTCCTTTCCAGTGAAGATGTCCTAGACTTATTTTTCTTAACAGGTGACATTGAGAATATTCACAGTCATATGATGAGGCATGATATGAGATGGTCTTGATATAGTGCATACTTTTGTTTCTGAAATGTATGGTAGCATAGTTCTAAAAATTAATCACCTGGAGAAGCCCGTAAAGTTCACGTCATATTCTGTTTGCCACTAACATCTTCTCTTATCTTTAGCCATGTCTGCCATTTTTTATTGATTTTTTGACTTAATAACCCACTATAAAGAGGTAATATTTTGCCCTCATGAAATGAAGCTTGTCCTGTAGACTCAATATTGCTTATAAAAGAGGAAAGGCAGGCTAAACTTTGACTATCTTGGCTATAATGAATAAAGAGCCAACCCTAGAAAGTAGACGTCTAATTGGTGAGTTTGGAGTGCAGAATGGTGAACTATAAGTTGACGTAAGTAGTAGCACCAGTAGTGAATTTTTAATATCTGAATTTCATCAGTTTAATTTAGAGCCAAAGGCATTGCCATACCTGCTATGTTACAAGAAACATTTCAGCTGTAAAATTCACTGAGTCTGTGTAACCTTTCTGCTTATTTGGTCCTGGAAAAGTTATTTTCAAGTCTGAAATAGTAACAACTGTATAATTGAAAGTTCAATTCAGAAAGCGAGTCTGCATCAATCTCTCTTCATAAAAGTATTGGTAATAAATAACAACAAAACTTAAAACGCCCAGGTATTGGTATTTACATAGAGTGGAACCGAGTTAAGTCCCTAATTGTGTTTCAGTTCACCCTCCCAATTCTGACAGGTAGGAGTAGCACTCTTCTTGTCAATGAGGAGTAGAACTGTGGAGAAGTAGATGGTGAGGCAGAAGCCCATCATGTTCCCTCAGGACCCTTCAGAATCAGCCTTCACTGTCATTCACAACAATGTCCCCTGGAGCCAACATAGTGGTGGACAGGAGGAGTTTCTGTGGATCATATAGCGGGATAATATTTTTACCAGAATTCTCAGAGACCTTTCCTGAGGGAAACTGTGTCAACCAACCTATCCACCAGCTAGTGTGCCTTTTCTCTGAAAGATGTCTTTCAATTATCTCCACTGAGGACTCACATAGCTGGAACACCCTGGGAGTCCTCTTGTGGCCAAGTGTAGTACTACACTGGTTTTGTGGAGAATTTCTGTATTGCTTTTAAATCCAAGCAACAATTCTATTCCAGGGCTTAAAGAATTTCACAATAATAGTGATGATGAGGGGGAAATAATTAGAAAAATTTGTCAGTCATTAAAATGTCTCTTAGCAGCTAATAAGTTGCTACAGTATTTTCTGTAGTAATTGCTTTTTAATCTTACAGTTATATCTTCATAAACTTATGAATAGGATCTATTTTCTACTGAAAAAAGCCTTAGAAAACAGAATTTATTACCTCTTTGCATATTTAACAAGCTCAGATACTTAATTATTTCTGGTAACCGAAATGCATTAAACCTAAGTTAGCAACAAAATTGACACAGCATAAACTCATTTTTCTAAGAGAATAACTGATTTTAGAACATGTATATTTCATTGATTTGGAATAAGCAGGATGTAAGCAACTCTTGTTGATATGAAATATATGAATCCGCATTGAGATTAAAAGAAGAATATTCCCGTACCATGATGTTGTCTTGGGCAAGAGCTTTTTCTGTCCTATTTCTGTCACTAACTGATCAATCTGGGGCAAGTTATCTATTTAATGTTATTTGACCTTAGTTTTTTCATCTGTGCAGTGAAAGGGACCAACTCGATATCTTTCTGCTTAAAACAACATTCATTTATTAACTCAAGTTTTGTAGTCAGAAGTTAAGTGCGTGACATGTCTGGCCTCTTAGCTCAGGGTCTCCAAAGCTGAACTCAAAATACTTCAGATCCGGAGTCTGCACTAGGGAAAGTATGCCTCTAAGCTCATTCCCTTTATGACTTCATATTGACTTTACAGAATATTAGGCCATTTCCATATCTGCATACATTACATCATGGTCACATCCATCTCACCATTGTCTTCTCTTACACTCACTCTGTCCCTCCCCATGACTCCCTTCTTCCTGTGTAATAATGTTCCTTCTACTTTCATGTTAATCATGTCATCTTCACTTTTTTTAAAGATTCCATCTATTACAGAAAGCGTGGGATATTTTCCTTCGTAAGTCAGGCTTATTTGATCTAACACGATGTTCTCTTGTTCTATCCATTTTCCTGTTAACGATATTCTTTTGTTCTTTATGGCTGAATAATAAATAATATGCCACTGTATTTACATAGCATCTTTTCTTTACCTGTTCATGTGTCACTGGTTACCTCAGTGGTTCCGTATCTTGATTCTTGTGAAATGTAGCACAATAAACAAGGGTGCGCACTTATTCCTGTGGTTTGCTGGATTTGATTCCCTTGGGTATATACCAAGGAATGATATAGCTGGATCGTGTGGTAGTTCTAGTTTTAGGTTGTTGAGAAATCCCCCGTCGTGATTTCCGTGATGTCCAAGCTCACTCCTGCTGGCACTACTCAGCTCCCGGCACAGGGCTGAGCTCCCATTTTCCTCCTGTTGGTTTGCAGGGGCCACTCTCCCCTCAGAGAAGCCGCTTGGTCTCTTCCTCATGTGGCCCTCCCCATCCTTAAACCAGAAATTCTTTGTCAAGTTCTTACTTGAATCTTGGACTTCTGTTGTGAAACTCTGTTTATTCAAAGAACTACATGTAAGAACTTTGAAAAAATTGTATATCAGTCATGGAGGCAGTGAAGAAAGCTGTGCTGCTCAGGATCCAAACGTGAACTGTCACTTACAAGGTGGATTTGTCTGATACCAGGCCCTGTTTGCTTCTTATTCCAGTGCTGGAGTATTAACGTTCATATTTCTCTGTCCAAATTCCATCACTATTAGGTGGTGAGACTGATATATTTCTATACTGAGGATTGTCATTTAATAGGAAATGGAACAACTTTTTTTTTTTTTGACACAGAGTCTTACTCTGTAGTCCAGACTGGTTCTGAACCCAGTATGTAGCCTAGGCTGATCTCAAATTCACTGCAATCCTCCCGGGTCCTAGGATTATAGGCATTTTATACCAACTCCAGTGGAAATAGTACAACTCTTGAATGAATGTCCTTACAATTGGAATCATTCAGTCAGACATTGAACTCTGAAGAATCCCTGCTGTGCATGCACTTTAGAATGGAATGAAAAGGGAAACCGAGCCCTGTATTTAAGGTGGCTACTGTGAAGGATGGGGAAGGGATGCCTGGTTTGAGTAAATACTGTGGTAACCATAATACAGTACAGAATGTCCAGATGTCACGAGAAAGAAGATTGAACTAGGGGGCAGGAAAATGGAGAAGGTTCACCTGAAGTATTGTGAAACCCGGAAGATGGAAACTCATCAGATTATGAAGACTCTCTGTATCTCTTCATTGCATCCGTGCAGCGGTTCCCCTCTTCCTCCTCCCCTCACTTTTCTCCTGAGAGATCTTTTGACATCCGCCTTGTCTGTACCTCTTGCCTTCCTGGGTTGGCATGGCCGTCTCCACACCAAATCTCATTCCCTCTGAAAAGGGAATCATGACTTCTGAGCCATGAATCTCAGGATTTTGTATACGTTGATGCACATTGTTAAGTGGGGGAGTTTAAAAAAGAAGCAATGGTGTGACTCTTCCCCTTCTCAGTTCAGAAGACGTAGGAAAGTGCTGAGAGTGAAGAACTTTGGAAAGTCCTCTGCACTGAAGACAGACCACGAAGGACAGTAAGACACTGCAGGCTTTCTATCCATGAAGTTAGGGGTGTCCATACCATTGTTTACTACTTGTGCTGTGTAAGTACTATGTCCAATCCAAGGTGAGGTCAGAAAAGACTTAACCTTGCCATGTTCCTCTGTCTACAGGGTTTCTGAGCAGACCGGCTTAGGGACTCCTTAGCTGACAGGTGCCACCAGATAGGTACCTGAGTGATGCCTCTGGGACTTCCCTGCAGCTGAGATCTCTCAGTCTCCAGTTGCTCACCTTGCTGCATGAGCACAGAGCTTCTGTCCTCTTGTGATCTTTCTGTGGGCATGGAGCACTTTCTACCTTTTATCCTAAGTTAATGTCACTCTCAACTCCTTGTAAGACACTGTCTGTGATTCATCACTTCGTGTGGTTCACATAGTCCTTTCTACTTATATTCAGATAAAAAAAAATTCCGAGCTTATCTGGGTGACTTATATAACTGAAACTTTTCTATTTGTAAAAATTCGATTAAACACCTGTTATTCTATTCATGCACTTATTCCACAAAATTTACTGAATACTGAATAGACAGTAAACTTCTTTCAAAGTTTTGCAAATAAATAAATGAATAAACAAGACAAAGTTCACTGTTAAGCACTAGCATTTAGAAACATGGACATATAAGTAGATCATCAGATATTTTAACACATTGTCCAAGAATGATACATTTTTAAGAAAAATAAGACAGGTTAAAGGGAGAAAGATGATAAGGAGGTTATTCATCTAAGATGTTTTCAAATCTTATGTAGTTGTTAAAAATACCTTAGGAGGTGAATTCTCTCAGTTCTGAGAAAAATCAATTAGGCTGGTTTCAATTACGAGACATTAGATGTAGTCGTAATAGATCTTTCAAAGCATTGTTTTCGCCTTCCTCCAAAGTGGATTAGCTTATGAAAAGACTAATGGAATTAATATTTGCAGCACAGAGAAGAAAATTATTGAGAGGAAATTGAGTGACTGTCTCACCTGTTTTCATTGCTTTCAAAGAAAGGTATCCAGATGTTCTTTGTTTCTACCTAAAAAAGAACAAGACCCTTGAATAAAACCAGTCTATTGACTAGTGAAATTAGATACTGAGGAAATTGACCAGTTTTCAGAATATAGGAAAATTTGTTTTTCTCTGTTTCTTTTATATATATACAGCTCTTATCTATTTAGAATGATTTAGGTGTCAGCCTCCCTAGAGAAAATGTATTAGGATCGCTGTCAAAGATCCTAAATTACTTTGATCAATGGCATGACTACTGAAGTGTATAGATTAGGTAGGTGTTTATTGGTCCCAAACACAGATGAAGTTGTGAGAAAGGTGCCTCTCGAGTTGAATGTCCAAGTAGAACTTCCTCATCTCCCCATGGGGGTTGTTTCTCTCTAGACCTTTCATGGTGTTGTCTTACCTACCTTACGACTTTATCACAGACTTAGCTGTATAATCCAGCCATGTCAAACTCTCTGTGGTCCGCCAAAGACATCATCCTGCATGATGTATTGGAGTTTATGAAAGCTTTTTATTTTGCCCAGAATGGTATTTCCTCCAGCTTGTTTAACATTCTGAACAACTACCCGCTGGTCATGATTCAACTTTCCTTGTATCTGGGTGCATTTTTACTAAGTAAGACCAATCAACATGAATCTCAAAGCATTTCAATGCGCATGTTGTCAGTTTTCTATTTAACTAACAAATAACTTTTGAATAATATAGGTACTTATTACATAAACAGGACATATATGTTATGAATTGACACAAATACTTACATTCATCAATGGGACATACAATATTGTATATACTGAGGTCTTTAAAAGTTAGATGACTTACTCATGATAATCATGTAAATAGTAGCAAACGTAAAGGAAGATTCTAGTTAGATTGGCCACCAGTAAAGAGCTCATTCTTTACACATGTTTTTAGGTCAAGGTCTCTTCTCAAACACAAAGCCAAAAAAAAAAAAAAATAGATGATGGACAGAAATCTCATCAAGTGGTTTCCCTAATGCTGTACACTAGCATCGTTGGTAAACTGGAGCCTCCAAAAAGGAGCACTGTTTTTTTTTTTTTTCAGGATACTGTGCTTATTAATTAAAGCAACTGTCCTTCCTTTCATTCTCACTTGCTTCCTCTCTACTTTATTCTTCCTTCATTCCTTCCTTCCTGTCTTCTTTCTTCTCTCCCTGTCTGCCTACCTGTCTTGTCCTGCTTTATGTTAAAATGAACTGATTGCTTTATGAGATGGTTACCTAATAGATTGTATCTGTGGGGTGTTTTATTTTTAAAGATTTGTTCCTTTTAAATTCCCTTGTTACCAAATATCAAGTTGTGAAATGATCCCAAAAGTATCCCCTTGGAGTTTTACTGATCTGAGAAATTGTAAATTCTCAAATCCAGTGATCTTATCATTTGCATTGCCTTTGGGATAAAACAACTTCAACATTCCAAACTTAATGGAGCAGAGTTAAATACAAATTTGTATCTTCCTATCTGCAGGCTGCTTGCATACTGAAAAGAAAGGTCTCCAGAATCAGGGGCTCCCTGGGAACACTTCTCAGTCATTGGCAAAATTAAAACAGTAATAACTAGTTGGGAAACTCTAAAAGGAGGACGCAAGACACACATTTAACTGCTTTTTAGTTGCAGTACACCAGACATTTTAAAATATCATCACATAGTTTGCATACTTCTCATTTTGAAGCCAGGCTTTTTAATTATAAGAATAAAAAAGATCAATTTTAAAATGGAAATACTGCAAAAGGAGGCTTTTTTTAGGAAAAGACTAATACTGCTAGAGGTGACACATAAGTAGCATAAAACTAGGTCACCACTAAGCTGGAAACCTTTGCTCCAGGAGAGGAGAATCTTCCTACAAAAACAGGAAGTGTCTGTGATTTGATCCCCAGGACCGTCTTAGCATAGAGGTCACCGTCCATACGAACATAAACTAAAATGGATAACTGCTCCAAGGACTCTAATTTTATTATGCTCATGAGAAAATAGGATTTTCTTTAAAACCATAGTTGGTACTGACAGTTTGATGACTTTGTGTAATATATTTTCTGGGTCACAAAAATATTTAGAGAAAGTTATTTCATATCTCAAGTTTCTTTGTATACATAGAAGGTAGCATTCTTTAAATGTGCCTGGGATTGTCAAAATTTTTAAACAGGGTTATATATGTAAAAGCGATCAATGTGTATTTTTATTGACAGTGAAATTTGAAGAATTTCAGTTTTTAATTAATTTGTTGAGTAAATCTTGGGATTGATATGTTTATGAGAGCTTATAAGAGTCTTTGACTCCATGTGTATGTGTTAAGGAGTAATATTTGATTCAATTTTCATTTTGTATCTTTTTCATGTATTTCATTTAAAATCCACTTTACACCATGAAACCAAAGAAAATCCACAAGCAAAAACTTCTTTCAACTCTAGGATTAATATGAGTTTTTTTCTTTCAAGGGAAATCATATTTTTGACTAATTGCTTATATAATTTTAGCTAAACATATTAAGCAGCAGGAAGTATACTCAGGAGAAAAAATATGTTCATTTGATGTCCGAATAGATGGCAAATGCCTCTAAAGTGAGAGATAATCTTGCTAATTCTGCTTTTATAGAGCTAGAACCTTGCTTTGTAGATTCACTTAATTTATTTTTGCCCTGTTTCTGTGATTGTTCCCTGTCAGAAATAATCAGGCTAGGATCAAGAAACACAGCGAAATCATAACTATGGTAAATGGATTAAGAAATACCAATAACCTTAAGGTTTCCATGAAAATACTGTGTTGGTATTGTGTTTGAGTTGCAACTTAATAATCTAATGACTTATTAAAAACAAATTATACCTGTCAGTTGATTCAATGATTTCTAAACTGACCAGCTAAACCAATATTGGTTTAAATTGTAGGACAATTAAAATGGGCATTGTTCATGGTTAATAAATGATCATGATCCTGTTTGGAATGTGCTAAATCCTTATCAGAGTAAGTCATTCAGCCCTGGGAGCAACCACAATCTGCCCTTCCCTCTGCCAGCACCTGTAGTAGTATTCCGTTTTACTGAATTACAGCTTGGGAAGAAATGATAGATTATTTAGAAAGATGTGGTTTTTTTTCAACATTTAATGATACAGTGGCAAATTTAGACATTTAAGGATGTGATTAATGGCAAATTTAAGCAATGACATAATGTGTCCAAACTTCCGTACTGTTTTCATTTTTAAAGTATATGGGTTAAAGAAACTATAGAATCTTGTATAGAGTCAGTATCAAAATTGTTGCTATTTCTTTACTTTTAAAGTTAGCTCTTTCCTCTCTTCATATCTTAAAGATATTTCTTCCATGTGAAAATAGTGATCAATATTTTCTTATTTTTAAAAATTAGCTCTTCTCACTTAATAACTAAAGATATTTCTTCCTTGTGAAAATAATGGAGGATTTGTGCTCCTTAATAAAATGTGACCAAGTTCACACTGTGATGAACATTTCCTAGGACAACGGAAAAATGGTCAAAAGCCAAGTTTAGTTCAGAGAAAAATCTTTCACTACTTTTTTCCTAGTTTTTTTTAAACCAGTTTTGTTACAGTTAATGACATTGGATAACATGACAGAAGATTATAAAGGTTTTAGTGGTTATTCATAGTAAACTCATTATAAAATATGTGTACTTCTTATAAACAAAGGGAACAAATTTAAATTTTCATTCAAACGTCGTGGTCATCTGGGCAAACTATGAGATAAAAAGCTTTTCTTTTTAACATGACTTTTCTTTTAATCTATGAATTTATAATGGAAGATGATTTCAGACACATAAAATGTGGTTATAAATTAACTTAGGAACTTCTTAGTTGTTAAAAAGACAAATGAAGAGAAATCACTGTGCTGTTTTTAAGTAATATTAACTCTTAATAAATATTTGCTGTTGTTATAAATATGTGAAAATAATTAAGTGGAATTTAATTGAAGTATTATATGAGTCAATCGTTAGTTATCTACATTGACTTTCCTTAGGAGTGAAAGCTCATACTGTCTGCTCACTCATGGCCGACAAACTTCCAAGTGGCTCTGTTCTGTTTGGCCACTCATTTAACAAGCCAGTTTCATAAATTTGGTGCTTACTTATGTTCAGAATTTTTTTTTATTTCAGTAAAAGTATGCAAGAAGAAGGAATAAATATACACTGACATGTTTGAGTCCTGTTTAGAGCAACAGAAGGAGCTAGGATATAGCTTAGGGCTACTTTTTTAGTGAATAGTTCAAAAATGTTAGGAGCAGTGGATTCCTTGGAAGGTTTGTTTTAAATTCCTTCACTCTATTTTTAAACTTAAATTTATTTTTTGCTGAAAAACACAAAACATGCCCAAAACATCCATAAAACATGAAATATTGTACATAGCTATGGAACACTATGATTACACTTAAAAGAATTCTCTTATAAAATATTAGGGATATTGATCATTAAATACATAAATATATTAAATATTGAGCATTAAATATATGAAAGATAGCCTGTAAACACAGAAGACGGCAAGTTGTGAAAGACTGCCTACCTGCTTGTGTGTCCCTATTTCCTATTTGCTCGGATTTCTACAAAAGCTCTTGAGATCTTTGAGTTGTTGTGTTTCTTGAATATTAACATGTATTGATGGAAAAGCCATTGATTTCTTATAGTTCTCTGAGCTAGAAGATGCGAAACTGTCTTAGATGATAGATTGGAGATAAAAGTACTAAAAAGGCCACAGAGTGATGAACTTTTTAACTATGATATATTGAGCATTGTATAAATGAGTTCAGAAGAACATCTTTCCACCTAAGTAGCTTTGGTCTTATCATCTTTTTTGAGTGTGATTTTATGTGACTCATAATGTGGCACAATCAGCAAAATCATGTTTGCTCTAAAAATTGGTGTTTTATAACATGATTTGTGACTACAAAATACATCTTCTTGCTTTAAGTGATTCCCTTAGGTTAACAATCTTTGTGATGTGAGAAACACTGTTCTAGATAACCGAAGGTTAGATGAATGAAGGGGCCAGATGTGTACCCTTAAGGGAAATGGGAGTACAAATCCCCTCTCTTCATGCTCTCGTATATGCGTATGTGTTTGTATATATAAACATACACACATATACATACAGTTTTTCTATATACGATCTTGCTCTGTAGTCCAGACTTGTCCTGAGTTGCTGTGTAGTCCAGTTGGCCCTAGAACTAACAGCAACCCTCTTGCCTTACCCTGCAGAGGGCTGAGATTACAGGCATATGCCACCATGCCGAGGTATGACGCAGTGCTGGGGCAGGGAACCTGGGGCCTTGCACTTCCTAGACCGGTGCTCTGATCACTGAGGCATGCCTTCAGCTTCTCTCACTTATTTTTCACATCTGTTCCTGTGTAAGTTTATCCAAGCCTCAGTTCAGTGGATGGCTTTATGGATATTTATTCATTGGTTTTTAAAAGTGATTAAACACCTACCAATGTCAGCTGGCACTAGCTGGTGATGAGGCCTGAAAGAGAAGAGAGGCCAGATGGTGGGGCTCATGTAATGTATTCTGAAATGTGAGCCTAACCTTGGCACCTCGGGGGACTTTTAAAGGATTCTTGCCTAGGTGAATGTCTTCATATATTAACAATGTAGAAATGTTGCTAGTTTCATTTGAAAATTGAATGGGAATATATAGTCATAGAAGGAAAGAATCTTATGAACACATAGGGTAAAAGCTGTACGTGTGGTCTGTGGTATTGCTTTAGATCTTTGACTGTGGATCTTGAGCAAGTCACTTAACCCTTAAGGGTTTTCATTAGGAGAACAGAATGTATTTTACTACATACCCTTAGATTTGAGATAACATTTACTTAGCCTGGTGTGTAAAAATTGCTTAGAAGGTGCTGACACACAGTACACATGAAATAAGTGAAAATCAGATAGCAAGGTATCAAAGTAGTTTCAATGAAGAGTGCTAAGTGCCTAGCCTAAAACCACAAAATGACAGGAGCCATTCCAGAGAGACGAAGGATAGCAATCTGCAAAAATGGATGGCCAGCTAGACAGGGCGGCAGGGAAGCTTTTCCAGCCAGTCATGTCATGTTAGTCTTTAAATGTTATCAACAATGACAGTACTGTTTGTCAGCATCTTCTTTTATAAACAAAATGGATATCTCTACAGGCCAGAAAAATGGATAAAAACAGTAATACATTAATATGAAAGCCACACTAATTTAAAAGAATCCTAATGTAATAAGGATAATATTTCTCAGAAAAGCCCAGTGTTAATTAGAAAACATTGTGGTATTAATCATATGAAGGATGACCCACGAGGTTTAATATTGACACACTGTTATTAGCCTAAATTGGTACTTTACTGAGATTTTCTTACTTTTTACCTAATATCCCTTTTCTCTTCTGGAATCTTGTTCAGGATACCATGTTGTGTTTAGCTGCCGTATTTTCTTGGGTTTTTCTTGGTCGTGACAGTTCATGGTGTCACTTTATTCCTAATCATTCTGTTGAAATCGTGTGCTTTGCTGTCCTTGACTAGTTCCGGGGCACTGAAGGGGAAGGAAGAGGCTAACAGCCTGAGAGGAAACCGAGGCAGAGAGAGGTGATCATTGTCGTTTCCTTCACTCTATAATTTAATAACTGTGCGTATTCATAACCCCAGCTGGATATTTAGGAAGTAAATGAACTATGTGGTTCCTATGATCAGAAGTGCAGCAGATGATCCAGTGGGGCCTTGCCCTTGATCAGTTAGAGGTAGAGAAGTGTAGGAAAGCTTTGTGGAGGAGGAAGTAATTTCTTCATCAAAGGAATATGAGGTAATTGTCCTTTGCTCTTTTGCTTTGGTTACTAGGTATGATTCAAGTATACAAGAGAAACAAAATCTGGCAAAAAATAAAAGAGATACTAAATTTTGTATCTAAGCATCATGTTGGAAACCTTTTGCTTTTGTATACACAGTAAACATGAAAAGGTAAATTCTTTTTAACCGATTTGGAGGAAAGTCAACACATCTGAAAACACCACTCTATTGAATCATTATTCATTAGTTTGTGCGGTGAGTATAAATCACACCTAGGATCGATTCTGTTTGAACTTCTTGTTTATTGCAAGTCATGCCTTGTCACATGGTCTGAGATCTGTTCCCTAGGCTATTTTGGGATTTAGAGGAAACAAGCTTGTGGCTCAGGGTCAACAACAGGACTCAGAGACAGAAGCTTTAAATCCTTGAATGTAGCTAAAGAATTTCTTAGTGAGTCGTATTGTGCATTTTACAAAATTACAGGAGGTAATTCAGTAGATCAGGGTGGGCCCAACATTTTGTGATTGATTGATCGATGGTGACACTGCTAAAGCAGATCCAGAAGTAACAAAGCTAGTTTAATTCCAGTTTCTCAAACTGCCGAACTCCTGACTTTGTATACCTATTACATAAGAAACTTTCAGAGTAAGAAAAAGAAGGTGGCTGCCATCATATATACGCACACGAATCATGCACATTTTTGATACAAAGTATGTTAAAAGAGATACTTTTTTGAGATTGAAGCATAGAGCAATTCCTGAATTTGTTTCATCAGGGTACCAATTGTGAAGATTTAGTATACTTTAACCTACAATCTACAGGTTGGTACAAAACTTATATTAGAATTTAGCCCTATACTAGCTATTTTAGGTATGTTAATTATCAGTTCCATTAGCCACATTTGTTTTTTTCAAGTATTAAATGGGAAGAAAATTACTTTTTCATAGGTTTTTGTGAGTAGTAAATTAACCTCTTAGTACTGAATCCGACAAGTAAATACTTAAAAAGCTTCAATTTTATTTAAGGAAGAGAGCTAAAAGGAGGGGCCATTGAAGGAAACATGTGGATAATAAAAAAATAAGTATTCTTAGCTTAGGAGAAATTCATTGTATATTTTTAATATCTCTATGTCCTTATTTTATCCTGAAGGCAACTCAGAATTTCTAGATCAGGCTTATTAATTAAAGCAATAACTGTGTGCTGCCTTTCCCGCAGTTACCCGGGACAGCATGAACAGGGGAAGTCTGCTGTGCCCGCAGTGGTTTATACTTCAGGAATACCTAGAGCACCTAGAATTTTTTTTTTTTTTTACTGGAAAATGAACCCAGGGCCTTAACACTGAGTTGAATTTCGAATCTGCATATTTATACAAGCGCTGAGCAGTGACCCAGGTTCCCTCTGGAACAGGAAGAAAAGCCTTTGTTCACAATATAAATGCATCTTCTCGGAAAAGTTCCCAAGTTTGATCAGTTTCTTTGGGATAAACACATTAGTTCAAGGGTTCCGCCTCCTTTGAAATACAAACACACTGCTTTACAGAGGCAGCTCTTCATGTCTCTCGTGGGCTCTATCACTCTTTAGCCATATGCCAGTTTTCTTTACACAGAAAATCTGACCACGCAGCAAGATGCAACTTAATGTTTTCTGAAAATATGACCTTTATTGCAAAGTTACATCGATGGAGAAAAACAAAAGTACTAGTTACTTCATATAATGTCAGAGAGTAAGAACAATCTTAAAAACCTTCTCTTACCCAATGTTTACTTCTTCTTGTAGTAAGAAAACCACAGGCTCCCTTCAAGTTTCTTTGAAATGTTTAATTATTAATACAAATTATTCTTCCATCTATCTAAGTAATCCCTGACATGTGAGCCATTTTCTCTGTCATTGTTTGTGTGGCTGTTACCAGAATTGAAAAGAAATTTATAAAAATTAAGGATGCTGATCTCTAGTCTTCCCATTAGATAGATGACGCCTGTTCAAGTAACAGGGTTACATGCTAGGTAGTTCCCCATATATGTAATGAACTAAATGGCATTTAGTAGCAAAGCTACTGGATTTGCTGCCTTTCTAACACTGGCATCACTGGCCAAAACCAGAAATGACTGAAGGATAAAATTCTTAAGCAGTCACTAAAGGACACATTGAAATGTACAGTAGGAGTGTAGGAAGAACAGTTTCCACATTTCCTTATATACATAGCTAGAAGATACACCAAGTTGAAGGTTACTAGGAAAACTCTTTATACAGCATGCAGCCCTGCCAAAGCGCTTAAGACGTGGTGTTAGGTCATCGGAAGCAAAGAGATTGAAAATGTGGAAATGGAAAACCCGCAGCTGCAGACACCGAAGTCTGACATGTCTACAAGCTCCAAAACTCTTCGTTGCTTAGATTCTTTCAGAAACTATCCACAAAGCACACTGATAGAAATGGAAACGTCAGATCCCACGAAAATCCAAACCAAAACTTTTCCTAAATTCAGCTGTCTGTTGGTTTGGGTGCTCTGACAAATTACCGTATACGAGGTAGCTTACTGGCAAAGACCAAGAAGTGAGAGAAGAAGGCTGAGTGGGAGAGAGCGTGGAGGGGTAAGCCTTAGGGTGCTCCCTTGCCTCCTTTCTTACGTGACCCTTGAATTTTTAGCAGTTTGTACATATCGTGAGATTTTTAGTTGGACTTAGATTTCTTGTGGAAACTGATGAATAGATGAAGTTCCCTGTCGGGTGCTTGAATTGGGCAGAAGTGGGCTCTGTGTGGGCACCTGGGATGTAGAGGACCCCAGAGCTGACCAGGCCCATGAGTCATCCTCCATGGTGGATAGAGAGGGCCCCAGAATCGGATGGCTTTGCAGCTATTCCCATATTACCGCTGAGTTTGTAGTCCTGGACCTGGCTCGCAGATGTTTAATCCCCACAGTGATGTCCCTCCCTGTATGCCCGACATTCCGACTCTTTCATCTCACAGATTAGGGACCTCAGTCCTCTCATCTTCACAGAGACCCTCTTGACGTTTTGATTTGTATTATTTTAACTGAGTTATCTTTTATTAGTTTGCATTCACAGAAAAATATTTTGAGCCTTAGAATATTTGTATAACACCCCTCTAAATAAAACTTGAAATAACATTTCTTTCTACAAACGTGTACTGGTACCATACACTTTCTGCCATTTTGGTACTATTTCATAAATTTCTGTTGTTTCCAAAGTGAGATAGATTCTGTCTGAAATATACAAATTCCACTTAGACTTTATTTCCTGTTCATAATTCTAACTTTTCTTCATGATTTGCCTTTTGGCAGTCTATTAACCTTCTTTACTCAGTTCAGTTGTAGTGATGCTTTAACATGAACTTTTTTTAATAATTAAATCACTCCATAGAAAGGTATGTTTTCTTACTATGCCCTTTGTTTTGGTTTCATGACCCCAGATAGTTCTGACAAATGCAACTATACAACATAAAAATAGATACTTTAAAGCAAAGTTAATGGTTGAACAAAAATATACATTGAGTTCTTCAAAGATGGCAAAAAATAGGAGAAAGAAACTAGACACTAATGTTGTTTAACCTTGAAAATGTGGAAATGAGAAAAAAATACAGCTGCAGAGACAAAAGCCTAACATGTTTTTAAGTTCCAAAACTCTTTGTTGCTTAGATCCCTTTAAAAGTTTCACAGAGGACACTGATACAAATGGAAACATCAAATCCCTGTGAAAATCTAAACCGAATATTAAAAATCCCCAGCCACAAGTGAAATGAGGTTGTTTGTCCCCGTTTCACATATGAGGTTAAGAGCTGCCCCTGGGTTTCTCCTGTCCTCTGGCTCGTAAGAGACAGAGCAAGCACTTAAACGCACGTGTAACTTCAAACCCTATCTTCTTTCCATTAATTCACCTTTTCTGTCTAATGTGTCCTGCTACTTTGTGGGAGCTGGTTAGATGAACTCATAGTTGTGTCAGCTTTTTCTATATTGTCACTTCTGGCATAACATAAATTTTTCTGTATAGTTGTTACTCATTTTCTTTGTAGTTGATAAAAAGTGATTAAGGCATTTTTGGATCCTGAAGAACGATGCATAATTGACAAACACTGCTTTGCACGTAATCTTTTCATATAATTTATTTCTCATATATGTATCTGAAATATTTTATAATTAACGTGTTTGTCCCAGTGAAGCAGTAAACATACACTTTTCATATTTTCTCAGTGAAAACAGAGTATAAACCGTTTGAAAGTATAAACTGTGTGATTTGTGTTGGCATTGAGAATGCACAGATGCATGTGTATGTGTCTGATTTGTGTGTCTATTCTTTAGTGAAAACTAAGAACATTGATAGTTTGTATGATTAGTGATCTGATAAATTCTACACTTAAAACATTTTAATAGTTTTGTTGGAAAGTAAAATTAATTTCACTCAGACCAGGGAGCATAGCTTAGTGGTTAAAACACTTCCATTCTATTCCCCGGCACACAAAAAGATAGTCTAGCATTGTGGTGCATGCCTGTACTCATGGGAGGCTGACACAAGAGGATTATTGATTTTGAGATCAGCATAATGAGTTTACCACCAATCTGGACTATAGAAGGATATCCTGTTTCAAAACAAAACAAAAAAAGTTCACTAAATATATTGCTGGAGAAATATAAACTAAAGAAAAAAAGCTGTGAGATCTTGTGTGAATTCTTGAAGAATGAGCAATATCAAACAACTTCTTTTAGGAGAAGACTTCAAGATTAGGAAAATGTCATGAATAAATATCTTGATTTTAATAAAACACCTTGACATATTTCTTACACTTGTCATTTAAAAAGAGAGGGGAGTATACATGAAACAGCACCTCTAATTTTGAATACAGCAGGTGACGACAGTTCCAAACAGAGAGGGGTCTGTTTTGCTGAACCACAAGGCCCAAATTTAGCACAGCGTCTCATGTAAATTTCACTTATACCTTTGATAGAAGAGATATGAACTGACACAATGCTGAGTGAGATGAAAGTATCACAAGATCCATCCACCTAAATGTTAGACTGAGGTTGAAAAATACATATTTAATTGATTTGAACATTGCAAAATTGATTCAAACTTAAATGATGACATTTAGCAATTTTAAATATTAGCTTTCTTTTTTTGTTTGCGAAAGTTGACTGTACATATAGATTTCAGAAAATCTAACCTGATAGCAATTTAGAGTTAAAAAATCTCTTGGTTTTAGGCAAAGCCTTCTCCTTGAGGGTAAACTCAAAATACAAGGTGTGGAAAGACCAAAAAAGGAGGTTAGTTGTAAAGGATCAGGAATCCTGGGGTATGTTAGAAATGTTGTCACCCCAAGGGGCAGGGATCAGCTATTCTTTACACAATCTCCATGGGAAGTTCTAGAACAAATGGGTAGAAGTTTTAGGAAGACTATGTTTGAGTTTAATGAAAAGTTGAAGTATATGAAAATAATAGCTTTCAGCAAAAGGATTCCAGACAAATCTATCTCAAGATATTCACGTATCAGTTTTTTACAAAACTCTGTTTATATCTCTCAGCCCACTTTTTAGAATAGGTAACGTCACAGTCTGCTTTTGTTGTATTTGGGTAGACGTTTAAAATAATTTTTTCTAGAACTTCTGCACTATAGCTCTCAATTAAAAAGAATTTCGTAGTAAGAAGGAGTGTAGAAGTCAAATGAGTGAGTTGAATCTCAGTTATTGTTAATGGACTCTTTTTATTCCGGAGATTCTTTTATTAGACTATGTCTGCTTTAAGTGTTTCCTTGAATTTGTTCAGGTTTTAGAATTGATGGCTGTTTTCAGTTTGTTTAGCTATTAATTTTGAAGGTATTCCAAGGTCCAGCCTTCTGCTGAGCCCTTCATCTTCTGTGCTTTTTGGTGAAGGAGGAATGGAACACAGACGTATATATGGTCTCCATATAAAATGTTTGTTAGCCTGTCCTGGTTAGGAAGATTGTTATAAATGTCAACTACCACACTTTTTTTTTTACTTGCTTACTTTGTAACCCAGGCTGGCCTTGAACTCATGGCAATCCTCCTGCTTCAGACTCCTGAGTGCTGCTATTATAGGTGTGTGCCACCACATCTGGCTTGATATGGTGCTAGGGAATCAAACTCCGGGCCTTGCTCTTGCAAGTCAAGAGCTTGAACCATTGTTCCATTCCTCCAGCCAAACATCCACACTTTGAATAAGGTTTACATTTACAGAGCTTAATGCTTCCCATGATAGAAGATACCAAGCATTGTATCCATACAAAAATTAAAGAAAAAGAAAAACCTAGAAATTGTGTAACTTTTGGCCACAACTGATAACTTTAAAATTTTATGTAAACATACTGCTTTCCTCAAACATATATGTTGTAAATGAATAAGCTGGGCATGGGAATACATGCCTTTAATCCCAGAACCTGGGAGGCAAGGGCAGGAGATTTGCCATAAGTTTGAGGCCCGCCTGGATTACATAGTGAGTTTGGGACCAGACTGGGCAACAAAGTGAGACCCTGTCTCAAAAAAGAAAGAAAGTGAGTGTATTTCTCATTGATGAGTTAACACTGTGTATCGGCTAAGGTATCTTTAGGAAAGCAGAAACGACTCTAGGAGACTACCTTAGAAGTAGCTAAGAGCCTTTACAACAACTAATGTACTTACATAGATCATAATTTTACTGTATAAGACTTGATTACTTATTAAAGTTTATCACTTCAAAAGGCATTACTTGGCCTGTAAGAATAGCTCCACAGTTTAACTGCTCGCCTGGCAGGCTCAAGGCCTTGAGTTTGATTCTCCCGTACCACATAAACTAGGCGTAGTGGTACATGCGTGTAATGTCAGCACTGGGGAGGCTGAGTCAAGAGAATTGCTTTGTGTTTGAGGCCAGCCTGGGCTCCATAGTGAGTTCAGGATTAGTCCAGATTGCAGTGTGTGACCCTAGGAACAAGACAATATTGCACATCTTTTACTTGTGTTATTTAACATTTTCTGAAAGTTTGAGGTCATGCCTCCCTTTTGTTGCCTTTTGTGCCTTGGAGCTGGCCTGCTGTGCACAGACAGGGACCACTGAGAATGGGAGCTAAAATAAGTGTCTCCCCTTTAACTTGTAGCTGCCGGGTATTGTGTCCCTGTGGCAGAAAATTGACTATGCCAGTGTTTTTTCCTAGTGTCTGCACCATTTCACATTCCCGTTATCAATCACCTCGTTCCAGGTTCCCAACATCTTGCCAACACTTCATGTTTTAGATTTTTTAAGATAATGGTTCTCTTACTGCATGTGAAGAAGTATTAGTCACTCATTTTTATATGAAGAGGAGATTTTGCAATTATATAATTTGACTCATTATGCCATACAAGTAAGATCCTGGGAGAACTGATGTCATTTACTCCAGTTAAATGTCCACTACATTTCCAGACTGCTGCTCCGCTCCAAGGTGGTGTCCGCCAAGCCAGAATGCCCTTGATGTCATATGAGTGGACATGAGAAGGGGTCCAGAAACTCTCATTTTATTTTATGTCACGTCTGCTACTCTGTTGCTTTTCTATCTTTCGTTGGAGAGAATGAGAGAGAGAAGAGAGGGAGAGATCAAGAAGATTATACACTATTGCAATGTTTTAATAGATCGAAAGCTCAGAAAGAATGAGCAGCTATTTTCTGCACAAAAGAGTACTAAGAGTAAGTTACAGAACAGTTTGTATTCTTTTGTTCATGAGTGAATTGGTAAATAAGTGAAGTAGTGATTTATTATTGGCCTGTATTTGGGTCCTCAATAAAACTTGGAAGGAATTACGATGTCTAAAAACATTGGATCTGTTAATGAAATGCATAATGACTATTGCTTTGCCATTGTCTGTTAATTTGAAGAGATTTAGATTTTTTTATTTTCTCACAGTATTTAGGATTTAAAAGAAGTCTGCGCATGTTACAAAATGTGCCATTCTCTGATAACCTAAAACCCACTGCAGAAAAAAGAATTACTTGAGTAAATATCCAGTCACAGAATCCTTTCCCCTCACGGGAATTGATCACAACGTGAAAATGACCCAAGAACATGGATGGGTGCATTAAAGTACCATGAAGCAGCGATTTTCTCACCAGAACTTTATTCCTGCTTCAAAGACCGATCACTGAGTGGAGCTGGGGGAGGGAAGCCAAGCAGCAGCAATGATGTGAATCTGAGCTATGGGGTCTGAGCTCCTCCAGAAAACTGAAACAGCCTAAAGAGACACACTGCTTCTAGAAGCAAAGGCCGTTCTGATGTTATGAATCTAACTACAAAATCCCCAGATGTTCTCATAATAGAACATATCAAATACTTTTGAAATGACAGTTCATCCAGACATGGACTGTAAGCTTCAGAAGGTAGCAAGCAGTCATGGCGGCATGGCTCAGCACTGTTGACCCCGACAGGTTATTCAAGGGTGTGCACATGGGAATACGCACTAGACCTGATGAATTGGTGGGTAAGTGTGAATATTAACAACTATGTAGGGACATGATTGGAAGTTTTATGGATGTGACCAAAGTGTGTAATATATATATATATATATATATATATATATATATATATATAAATTTTTGGAGACAGAGCCTCATTCTGTAGCCCAGGCTGGTCCTGAACTCACTATGGAGCCCAGGCTGGCCTTGGACTCATGGCAGTCCTCCTGTCTCAGCCTCCCGTGAGTGCTGGGATTACAGGTGTGTGCCACCACGCCCAGCTTATGTGGTGCTGGGGAATCGAACTCTGGTACTTAACACTTTACATAGCACTTGCTAGGCAAGTGCTTTAACCACTGAGCCATTACTCTAGCCCCCCAAAGTCTATATTTATCCTGTATTTTCAGATATAAAATTCACATGAAATGCCGAGGGATCTTCAGCATAAAATTTCACTTATTAAGGACAGTGGAGTTCTAAGTTTGCATAAATTCACATGGCTTCTTTTGGCTTGTGTAGAATTATGATGGTGGATTGTTTCAACTTGTCTTTCCAGATAAACAATGGCATAATAAATAATAGCAATAATTGGTTCAGAGGGAAAAATCATTCTGTACTACGTGGAAAAATTTTTATTAGGTCATTTTAAAGATATACTCTAAAGAAAAACATAAAGACTTATACATTAGTAGTTAAGCTAAAACTAAAGTTGTGATGCCATTTTATTTTATATGCCTTAGATTGAAGTATGATACTTTAAATAAGTATATTGTTGTTGGCCTGAGGGCCATTCTCATCTTTCACCATTTAACATTTACTTTTCCTTTAAGATTGAACTCATGTGATGTTACTTCTAGGAAGCATCTATAGTTCTTCTGTGTTAGCATGTGGTATTTTATACTACAAGTATTCTCTTCTGCGTTACCTTGTGCTGCTAACAACCAGGTTTGTACTCTATTTATCTTTGCTTCCAAGAATCCAGCATAATGCTTGCAAAGTAGTAGTACATGAAAAATTTCCTAGGCCTCAATGCCAGTTATCATGATGTAGGTCATTGATCCCCATGACCCATGAGTATTGTTTTCTTTTTATTCTTTCGGTAGCACTCAAATCCCAAGGTCCACTAAGATACCAGAGGATGCTAGAACTACAGTAATATCGTCTATGCCAGTGACTCCAGAACTTGGCTCCATGTAGGGATTTCCTGAGGAGTCTGCATATAGACTGATGCCTGTACTTAGACCTATCATCATGAACTCCTGAAATGATCTATAGAGGAGATCTGAAAGGGTACTTCCATGTGGGTGCAATGTTTTCCTCAAAGGTGCATAGCCCATTTTATTCATGGGACATCACCAAGTCCAGTTAATTGATAATGGTCATTCTGCAAATTGACTCACTCACACATTTCATCACAGTTATTTATTTTTTCATTTTGTCTTGTGCTACTGGTATTGAACCCAAAGCCTATGTCCGTATCTCCCTTTATTATTTTTTTTTGAGACAAAGTATTGCTACTAATTTGCCCAGAAGATGAATTTGCAATCCTCCTGTCTCAGGTCTTCAGGTAGTGGTGAATTTTATTGTTAACGTGACTTTCATCTTTCTGTTCATAACTTAATGCAGTATCCTACATTATAACCTGGTCTAGAAAATGTGTATTGTAGGAAAACTGAAGATATTCATATAAAGCCTATAGATTTTTAAAATAATTATTTCATATTTCCTGTTTCTCATGACTGCAATTTGGTTACTAATGCATTCATATTAGAAGAAGCTGGCTGAAGTTTGTATGGTAACTCATACAAACTGGTAAGTTGCCATTATTGCAACTTATTATAATAAGCAAAAAATAAAAGTTAAAAAATAAATGACTTAAGTCAACCTCCAGTGTTTTGAATTAGCACTGCTAAGCTTAAGTCTGAGCTCATAAATATCTCAGAAGTCTTTGTCAGAGAAAAAAGTTTCCCACCCCTGAGTAACATTTCATGAAATATACATGTGGTCAGGAGTATTCTAATGTAGAAATCTCCACTCCAAACCTACTGAACCAGTATTCAGAAGAGAAGTACAGTTAACATGTATCCAAGATGAATGGTATTCTCTAACAGGCTTGGGAAGGATTCTAAGCTGTGTAGGCACTGTAGATTTTGTCCAGGCTCTGGGAGGGAAGGCTGGGACCAGCTTAAGAGCATTTTCCTTAAGACAAGTAGCAAGATAAATCCTGACTAGTGAACCTCAGAGGAATCCATCACTGTTGAAGCCATCATGAAATGTATACTTGTCAGTTGTTTATTTAGCAGTGATTTACTTAGTACTCTGGGTACTCACCTTCAGAGGCAGAGTAGTAGTCAAGTTCCTGACGCACAGGACTTGTTTTCCAGTGGTTTACAGACATAAAAAATACATATGTTTGTAAATTGTTACTGTATTTTATGTACATTACTCTTACAACTGATTTTAATACAGCCCAGATATCTATCAGCAAATAAACAAAACTGGTATATTTATACCATGGAATATTATTCAGCCATAATAGGAGTGAATTATTGCTGCATGTTGCAGTATAGATAAACCTTGATAACTTTGTTAAGTAAAATAAATTGGATACAAGAAGTCACATACTATATGATCCCGTTCACCTGGCATATTTGGAGAAGGTAAACCTATGAAGATAATGCAAAATGGGGAGCAAATACTTAATAGAATTTTCTTTTAGAGAATTGAAAATCTTTTGGAAATATATAGAAGTGGTAGTTACACAACATTACAAAATCATTAAATGCTAAATAATAGTTTACTTAAAAATAGTTAATTTAGTGCTATGTAAATTTTACCTCAATAAACAATAAAAAGGAAAACAATAAAACATAAAAAATGATAAGCTTTTAAAAATTCAATATGGCAGCCTTGTAGAGAGATGCATAGAGATAGATGGAGAGTGAGTACTTTAGGTTGGAGCATCAGGGAAAGCATTTCTAAAGAAATTGCCGTTAGGACAGCGATAAGAATAAGCCCATCACACAAGCATGGAAGGAAGTGGAGAGTACAGATGCAAAGGACAGCACGTGCGAAGGCCTCAAGCTAGGAATGATCTTGGCCTACTGTAAGGAAGGAGGGGACAGCTGCACAGGAAGGAGGAGGCAAGGAGAAGATATTAGAAAGGAAGATTCAGTGGGTAACATAGGGATTTATAAGCTAAAGTACTGCGCTGTGAACAAGGCCAACGCGTGTGTGTGAGTTTGTGAGTGGGTATGTGTGATGGCTTTCTGGAGATAACATGCTTAGAAGCAGAAAGTTCAGCTAAGATGCTGTTTCTGTGTGGCTAGAAAGATATTTAGCATCACTCAAATTCTAAAATATCTTGGTAGCCTTAGGAATTCTGTGTCTTATTTTGATGATCAATGACAACTATGATTTAAGAGATCTTAAATGTAGAAGAGAATTTGTTTGTTTTCAGTCGTGACTAGTTTTGTTTTATAATGGTGAGCTAGGTATTTCCTTGATTACTGTTCTGTTTTTTCTTTTTGCTCTACCTGGGAAATTACTAATCAAGGTGAATGATTAATGCAGAGATTATGTGCTTCGACTTCTCATGCAAAAATAGGTGGAGTTAGAGTAAAAGTAAATAACTGAGCCAAATGACAGTGTTTCTCTGTAGGCATCATTTAGACCAACTGTATTGGGGTCCTTCTACTTGCCTGCTGTAGACCCTGAGAACTTTCAGTTTATGCACACGTGATGCTTCATTAAGAGCTCATTGGATGACACCCTGCTGGGGCAATATTGACTCTTGCCATGAACTGCAGCCCTTCCTTCCTCTTGCCTCTGATCTTCAGTGACTGATAGTCTGTTAATCTTTAGGAAGAGCCTGATAATTCACCTTTGTACCACATCAATAGGAAGGCCATGAGGCACCCGCTTAGTTTTATTCTATAGCCGTACTTTCAATGAGGAAGTTGTATCATATAGTTTTTCTTCTGAGGAATTCTGCAGCTTAACACTCTTGAAGTCTTTTTTTAGTAAGAAGCACAACTACAGTTGCAGTTCCCTGAGATGCCGTTCTGCAGAACCTGCAGATATGATGAGGGATCCTCACACAGTGTGAACGTGGCCCCTCCAACCTTCTTAAGAGATAATTTCTCTTAGTAATAATGCTCACATGAAAAATATCTGAAAATTGTGTCTTATAGTGAGGACATTTAGGTTTCCTGAACCTAGTAGGAAAAAATTTCCAGGAAGTTTCCCTGTAAAATAACCCACTCTGCTAACAAATATGCAATAGTAATTATCCTTTTCAAAAAGCGATCTAAGCTTACAGTATTCTACCCCTTATATAGAAATACTGAGTTATGTTGATACCATTATATAACCTATCCAGAGATGGATTACGTTGCATTTGTATTCATGTATATATTCATTATAACTTTACTATTTTTGAACCCTTTTAACCATAAATCTTTTGCCAGTATGCATTGCTTAACATCCTTATCACTTGAACAATAATTATAGTATATACCAACACCCATTATTAGCCTGTCTAATAATGAGATGATGTGAACTAAGGGAATTCTAAGGACCAAACATACTAGGTGACTTTCCCTTTCAGAACAGTGGTTTATCACACAACACTCTGGAACTAAAATTTTGGCATAAAACATGTATTCTGAAAAAAAAAATCTCATAAAAACGAGTACTTTACTTCAGTAGTGTGTTTGATTTTGGAAGCTTTTTTGATAATATCAAATTTAATATCAAGGCTCTCATTCCTACTGTGCATAAAATGAATATGCTGCTTATAATTAATTAGTCTTAGTTTTTCAAATAACCTTTTCCGGAGTTTTCACTAAGTATAAATTAAAGACTTTCTGGCCTCTGCTTATCATCAACTTTATAAGCTACCGAAAATACGGCCTTACCTATGTAATCATATGTGAAAACGTATGGATCGACTATGGAAGTATCAATAAAATCGAAGGTCAGTAATCTCTTAGTCACTTTCTCATTGCTGGGACACAGTATCCAACACTTGTAACTTACAGGAGAGGTTTATTGTGTCTCACATTCTGAGGTTTCAGTCTTTTCATGGTTAACTTGGTATGTGGAAGGGCATGGTAGAGAGGGGCTGGCAGAAGAGCTGCTCATAGCATCTTTTCAGGAATCAGAGCAAGAGACCTGGAGACAGGTAGAAGGGAGACATACTCTTACAGGTCACACCCCTAGTCGTCACTCCCTGGACCAGTCCCACGTCTTAACGGCACATGAAATCAATAGATTAGTTCATTTGATCTGATTAACCCCCACATTCCAGTCACCTTCCAGATATATGAGGCTTTGGGGGAACGTTCCAGATCTAAATCATAATAAGTAATACAAATGATATTCTGCAGACCAATAATATGGTAAGTACTGTTGTGGTTCACCTAACCAGGGAGTGAATAGATACTGACACAGTACAATTTTCTCCTTCTCTTTAGGAATATCTTAATTATTATTTTTTTGGCCAGTGTTCTATAAGTTCTTTATTAGAATGATTCATTCATCGATAAACCTTTTCCTTTTAATTTTTTTTTAGAAAAGATACAGGTTTATGTACCATTTCTAAGACTAGATTGTATCATTTTTTCATGATCTTGAGACTTCCTTAGAAGAATTTAACTTCCTATCTCCTCTTTATATTGCAAAGGAAATGGGCAAAGTCTTGTAGGAAGAAGATGATTTGGGATGTAGGAAAAAAGTTGTCCAGTCATCCATAATAAACCAAGACTTTGCTTCTGAAGAAAATTTCTCATGTCCACTTGGAAAGTCAGTTCTCTTCAGCTGTGGGATAAAAAAGAATTAGAGTACAACAATGGAAGTTCCATTGGTGTAGCTAGAGATTGTGGTGAGACTGTCGGTAGTGGGAAATATTTGACAGATACCGAGGGCAAAGTTGTCTGAAGATAGCAAGTTTCTAAGGATTGCAACAAAATGTGTGTTCTGTTTTCCTCTGATAATTCTGCTGCCCTTCTGAGTAGCACTGGCACCAGCAGTCCAAAACAAATCATTAAGCATGACCTTTGCGTAGGTTTTTTTTTTTTTTTTTCCTGAAGACATTCGGAAGCAGAGTAAACCAAAAATAAATTTGAAATGCCAGAGGAAAGAGATTGAATACCCAGAATTTCAGGCTTTTCTTCCTTGACTGTGGTGCAATCTGGCAGGCTGCTAGCATCACCAACTTGGTTTGCATTTTAGTCTTTTTTTTTTTTCCCCCTTGGTGGTACTGGGGGTGGAGCTGAGGGCCTTTTTTCAGCCCTATTTTACTTTTGATTTTGAGACGTTATCACCAGGTCGCTAAGTTGCCCAGTCTAGGCTTGAATTTCTGATCTTCCTGCCTCAACCTCTGTGAGTACTGTGATACAGGCCTGTGGTTAGATAGTTCTCGAAAGACAAACTAAGACTCGGGAGTATTGAAGAATACAAATGCTTTATATTTAAGACTAGGGGATTACCTAAACATGAGAAGCAGCGGTGGTCAGTGATGAACTTGTGTGCTCACCTCATGTGTTCAGGCCTCGTCTTTGTGTTTACCTGTGTCAGGTGGGTGGAATGCTTTAGATCTCTTAGCCTCCTTTACTTCATTTGTAAAAACAGGGTGGAGGACAGAAGTAGTTAAAAGTTTTATAATTAAAGATCATGCATAGAACGCTGAGCATAGCAGGAAGTCAAATGCCCTTAAAAAAAAGAGCCAAAAAAGGAATTGAAAATTCATTTTAGCAAAAAGCTGAACAGAAGCCCCTTGTTATGCAAGATGACCGTGAGTGCCAAGCCTGTGTTTTACATAATCTCTCCTCCCTGGTTATGTAACGACCCCACTGGTGTTGCCTCACAGTCTTTCCCGTGTCTGTGCTTCACTGCTAAGTGTTCCTCCTGTCTCATTGTGTTTCCTAACAGCTATTCTGAGTTTCTGTTCCATAGCTGCAGGCCACAGCTTCTCATTCTCATCATCCGAGGCCAAGCAATTCCCTTCCTTCATTAATTTTGTAACCTTGAATGTCTTTAAGCAGTCTGAACAAATACCCACCTACCTTCATTTTTCTCTGTTCCTGAACTCATATGAATCTAGTCCTTTCCTTTTCTTCTCACACACAGTACACAAGTTCCTTGCTCTCTCTTAGTGTTGTTATATGTTGGAATCAAGAGACCACCATATGCCAATCAAAAAACCCAACATATGCCAATTAAGGCAATTACAGCAAGGTAAGGATTTTTATTAATGGCCAAGATGTTATTAAGACTGACAGTGGAACCGTCCCTGGACTCTGAGTGAGTCTTTGCAGAGCAGCCCCAAGCACGTTTTACACAAAGATTCTGTAGAGAATTTTATTACATGCATCATGTGTAGTGGCCAATCATAGCCTGACATATAGCCATTGTTCTTGGCTGGCTGTTCCTGGTGCGAAATATGTGACTCTTGCAAAATACGTGATTCTGGCAAAATTCATGATTCCCATGAAATACGTGACTCTCAGCAGGCTGCCATAGAGTCAAGGGAGGGTCGAGCTCTGTCCTTATCTCTAGATTTCAGAGTCACCCCGATAAGCGCACAAGCAAGTCTCCCAGGCGAGGCAGGCAGGCCCCACACGATGAACTCCCAGCAGACTGACTTAGAAATTTTAACTTACACACTCAATTGTAACTCCCACAGCAAACACATAACCTGAACAGCATAATCACCACAAAAATGGAGTCACTTTAGTATATTGGAAGTCTGAGTTATGTCATTTCACAACCTGACTACGGAAAGTTGCCAAATTACAAAAGCATGCCTAGTGTTGGATTTTTAGTATACTGTCACAGTGTTTGCTCTAATTGTAGTTAATGGAAGATTTCTTACATTGAGCCTTTACAATTAATTAAGCTTTTTTTTCCTAGTACCTTTTTAATCCCATTACCTGAAAAGCTGATTGTAGAATTTAAAGGAAACCTTACCTGTTTTTAATATTTAAAACCTTCAGGATAGTAGCTGAAGCATGGGACATGCCTCCATACGTGGCTGTAAGTTAATGTTTAAAGTGAATTTTAATCATATCAGCCATAGAATTATGGATTATGGTTTCCACTAAGAGGATTGTTCTAGCTTAGGTTGCTCCTAAATGATAGTGCTGATTGACAGCCAGACTTGGTACATAGCATTTCCTGGGCATGTCCGTCCCAACCAATGAATTCTAGATCAAAAAATTAGCAAAAAAACACTGGGAAACCACTATTCTGTGGCATTCTGCTTTTTTTGTGGGAACAACTTTACTGCAAAAGCAAAAACAAATATTTCCCTAAATGACACTTTCTGAATTCATTACATAGATCCCTTGGCAATAAAAAGGAATATTGATATTCAACATTTAGTCTCCATCACTCCAGGTAGCGCTGGATAAACATAGCTGAAGTGCAGCAAGAACCAGCCTTTGTGATCATAACGTGATCACACTTGACCCATGCAGTGACCTTGGCGACTTCTGTGAAGTGTGATCATCATTGTAATATGTTTTGTTTTTATTTGTAAGAGAAAAAGATTTTGCCTTCATATATAAGAAAAAAGTCAATAATTTAAACCTATCTAAGTCAGAAATTGAATTGAAAATTGAAGATAAATGAGCAACTTAAAGTACATTGCATGATACTACTGTTGTTGACCCAATAATTTAAAGTTAGATTTCTTTTTAACTTTGAGAAGTCATTTCAATTCTTTGAATTTTATTTCCTGTGTATAGATTAGGAATAATAATGACTTAATAAATTTACTGTGAGAGTTTTTAAGGGATGTAGAGAAAAAATATTCCTTCTAAAATAGGCTTCTCTGGAAAGTAGAAGCATATGACCCGTGTGTATCATCATTTAAGTATTGCGTGCATGCACACACACACACATGCACACACACACACACACACACACACACACACACACACACACACACACCACTATAGCCACTTAAAATGAGCACCACTGATTAAGCTCAAAATTCTTGAGTTTTCAGTTTATGTTAGAATTAGTTGGATGCTTCTTCTTCCTCATTAGGGGTCTTTTCTGCTTCCATTGGTTCTAAGGCTAGCTTAATAGAAATAATAGGTTCCCCCATTTTATTAATATGTATATATGCAACACATATAAATAATAGGTTGTATGAGTATATATTTTACTCCTATTCAGGGGTGACAATTCAAGCATCCAAGGGGCTGGAGGAATAGCTCAGTGGTTAAAGCACCTGCCTAGCAAGGCAAGACCTTGCGTTTGAGTCCCCAGCATCATATAAAAACCAGGCATGGTAGCACATGCCTGTAATCTGAGCACTTGGGAGGCTAAGGCAGGAGGATTGCCATTAGTTCCAGGTCAGCCAGGGCTCCATAGTGAGTACAGGAGCAGCTTGGACTACAGAGTGAGACCCTGTCTCCAAAAAATATAAATAAATAAATTATATTAAATCAAGCATTCAGTTTGACAGGAGCTTGAACCAGTCAAGTACAGAATGCTTGCACTAATGATTCACCAGCCGCATGCTGTGGGCTAGGTGATTGTCACCTTGTCAGTGTCCGGGTGTCCGGGTGGCCTGAGAGGCTGAGTGGAGGTGAAGTAGAGGGCTGCCTGGAGAGTGGAGCAGTGGCTCTTTATTACACAGTACGAAAGTGTCTCTGATAACACGGATTGGATGTCCTGCTCTCCTGTCTTTATTATAAACCTTTTTCTCTTGTTTTTGTTATGAGCCCAGATCTCTTGGTACGTGGTCATTGACATGCTGACACGCTCCTCTCCAGTTACCCCTGGAATCTCTATGTTTTCAACTAAGGACATCGCTTGCATTCACATGTCACTCCATCCCACCTGCCCCAAATTTCAAAACCTCCTTCAGGCACAAACAGCTTACACATAAGTATGTTGTAGGAATTTGGCAGCAGTTCTAAACTGAGGAAAATATCTTAGTGCTTCTTTCTTAGGCTGAGCATCTTTTAAATATTGATGTCTGCCTGCCCTTTGATTACAAATATTTATCTTCAATTCACTTTTTTGTCTTTCATTTTACTGTAAGCTGTCGAGAGCAGCCATGCTGTGACCCCAGCACTTCGTTTGGGCATTTCTTCTCTCAAAGGATGACATCATTGCTCAGAAGTTTTATTGTCCATAAAAGACTAGAATACAAATACAACTCAGCCAAGTTATTTGCCATCTTATAACAAGGATAGCCTCTTTTCCAATTTCCAATGTTTTTTTTTCTCTCTCTGAGATCTCATAAGAATGTCCTGTAGCATCCATATTCCACCCAGCTATCTGACCACAGTCAGAAAATCTCTCAAAGGTCAAGTCTTCATTTAGAGCTCTCTTCGTCTTCTTCTGAGCTCTCACTGAATTACCTTGAAAGTTCCTTTCAAGTATTGTGTCTCAGAACTCGTCCATCCTTTACCATTACCCAGTTCCAAAGCTACTTGTGTGTGTTGTAGGTATTACGTACAGGGCACCTCACTTCTGGGTACCAATTTCTGCCATAGTTTGTTTCACCTGATACTGTAAAACACCTTAGAATAGTACTTTACAAATTAACTTTGTTTATAATTCCAGAGTTTGAGAAATCTAACGATATTGACTCACAATATTGAACAAGTAGAATTGTAAAAGAACACTGACCTAGGGAATAGAGGGATTTCGGCTTGTTAAAGCAAGTGTAATATTCTGTATAATATTAAGTCTGTTGATTACAGGTTTCCAACCCATAAGCTGGTGTTGAAGCCAGAAATTGTCTTAGCTCCTTCATCACTCGACATTGTTCCCCAAGATACATACTGTGTTGTTGCACACTTCTGTGCCTAGGAGATGCAGTTGTAATCATAGAATGATTTGCACATTGTATTTTAATAGCGGTCTTTTTCCATGTGAGCCCATCCTGGTAGCACCAGTGCTCCAAAGCACTCATTTTGCTTTTACAGAGTTGTAAAAATCTGACTAGGATTGCTCACAGACAGCATCAGAAGGAATTCCTCCCCTGCATCCTGACACGTAACCTCTGGACCCTTGTTAGGGTTGGATCTGGAATGTCCCACAGACGACTCATGTATTTGGAAATAATGGGATAGTGATGGAGCCATGTGCTATGAAGCAGTGGGGACTGGTTGGAAAGGCAGAGCACTGGGGCTTGACCCAGAAGGGGAGAATTACAGAAACAGAACCTAGAAGGTGAGCTCTACCCTTCCTCCCTGACTGGGCTTTCTGTCTGCCATGCCATGAGTATCTTTCTTTCAGCTGTGACTCCACCATATGCTTCTACCATTGCCAGCTGTCCATGTATAGACTGTGACCTTCTGAAACTGTGAGATAAATCATTCATTCCTTAATTGTGAGTGTCTGATATTTCTGTCAGGGCAATGAAAAAGCAGATAAGACAATACTCTTCTAAAGTATTTACATGCCCTGGAAGTAACCATTGCTGAATGAGATATCACCATCAGTAACTTGGACTCCAGATTGTATTTAAGCCACTGAACACACACGAGGCTGGACAAGATCTCACACTCGTTGTCAAACCATGTTACTTTAGACCCTCAATTTCATTCAGTATGCCAATAGGAAACTTACTTCAAGAACTTACATTTCTTACTTCTCATCTGGTTATTTTTTTTTCTGTTCCATCCTTCTTTGGGTACAAAAAGAAACAAGAAAACTTTGTACACACACACAGATTTCTGAGATGTGAAAATTTGCAAGGCAGGTGGACAAAACGCTTCAGGTAAGTTATTCTTGTATTAAGCAATTACTCATTTCTTTACCAGATGCTATGCAAATTTATCAGCACCACATGCTTTATATAAATGGTGCATCAAAAAGGAGATCTACTTTAATGCCGTGATTTTTATTTGCCTTGTGAAAAATGAGTTCCTGTCTGTTTTTTAACTTCGTCTGTTTACTTCCTATGAGCACATTTTCTAGAGAGTTACTCAGATAAGGAATTACTTCTGTGCAGTTGGCTTGCCAAAATGTATTGCAGTACCAAATTAAAATGCTATTAATATGAGGCAGACTTAGAAACTTGACAGTGATGTGTCAAAATAGTAAATATGTTGCATAATTCAAAAACTGTGATCTCTTACGAGTCCCTTCACAACACAAAATATTTAAGAAGAATTAATAAGATTATTGTAAACTGACTAAAGGAAGTAAAAACTAAGGTGTTCTAAAAAATAATATTCTTGCCTCAAGGCCCTGGGTTCAATCCCCAGTACAAAACCAAAGACTACCCCTAAAAAATAATTTTCTTTAAGTCTCCATTCTAGTTTATTAATGAACACATAATATCTTCAATTAAAATGCAAATAAAGTTCATTCTGTGAAGCTATCCAGAAAATACGCCATCATGAAACAATTTACTAACAATCACTAAACAATGGTTAAAAACGTAAAGTTATTACAAATCAAATTATGATGTTTTATAATCATTTCTCTATAATGTTGAGAGAATATGATGCTAATCAGTTTCTTAGATACTCAAAGTCTGTCTTCCCATTTATAATATGATAAAATTGAAATATCTAAAAGATTCTTTTCTAATGTAATATTCAGTGACTTTTTAGGTCATTTCTTTAGTACATCCTGTTTTCTTCTGTCTACCAAATAATGAAAGACTGATTTTGAATGCAGATAATAATTAGAACTTTGTTTACTCATTTTCTGGTTGTGGGAAAATGAACAAAATACTATTTTCTCAACTTTTTCATATGCAAAAAAAACAGACTGCCTACCTAGTGGGATTATGATAAAGTTTTGAATGTGCCAAATACAAAATTGTGCACTTGTCAGATCCTCCATAAATTGCATTCCTTTTCTTGTATCATAATTTAGAAATCTTGAATCTCACTTTTCTTTGAAGTCTTCTGACTTCTGGCCTCATATTCTGAACAGAAAAAAATTATGATTTTGAAAAAAGCACTAGAGAAATAGTAAAATATAGATGAGAACCATAGAAGGTAAGACCTTAAAGATCTCTTGTACTTCTGAGTTGTCTTGGTAAAAAGAATGAAAGTATCTATTGAAAAGAATTGTCCTTTCTCACATTCCTTTTTCTTGTCATTGAGGTCTAGTATCAGCCTTACTCTTGCAAATTAACTATACCCAAATCATGAGAAAGTAGCTTGCTTTCTGTCTGAGGAAATCATTTCTCTTTGCTGCTTTTTGTCAATATTTTTACTACTTCTGGCAGTTGTGTATCCCATTTTTTTTAAATTAAAGGAACATGATTTGTTTGTGGAATAACATACTAAAAAAGCAAAGAAATTAAGCATAAAAATATTTTTGAGAGCACTGCTTTAGATAATGTGTCATATTCTCTAACATATTGCTTAGCATACAAAATCAGTTAATATTAGATGGTTTTAATGTGTATTCCTCACTTTTCTGACACTTAAAATACATAGCATCCATGGCTTAAAGGAGGAGAGGTTTATTTTTGATCGCAGTGTTAATGGATTTAGTATATGGTTGTTGGCTTCAAGGCAGGAACAACATGGCAAATTGGAATGGCTGAAAAAAGCATTTTACTCCTCTGTAAGACTCTGGAAAATAGAAGACAGCACATAATCAGAAAGTTCATATACCCTGATAAAGTGGGCTTCATTCTTGGAATGCAAGGCTGGTTTAACATATGTAAGTCAGTGTGATGTACCAGATTAACAAAAGCAAGAACAAAAACCACATGACCATCTCAATTGATGGAGAAAAGGCTTTTGACAAAATCCAACATCCATTCATGATAAAAAAAACCTTGAGGAAAATAGCTACAGAAGTACTACACCTCAAACTGATAGAAGCCCTGTATTCCAAACCTTCTGCAAGTATCATAGTATATGGGGAGAAATTGAAAGTGTTTCCCTTTAAGTCAGGAACATGGTAAGATTGCCCTCTTTCACCACGCCTACTCAACATAGCTCTCAGAACCCTTCCCAACGCAATCAGGCAAGAAAGTGAAATAAAGGGAATGTGGAACAGAAAGGAGGAAGTCACACTATCAGTTGCAAATGATATGACTACCTAGAAGTCCCTAACAACTCTGCCATGAAACTCTTAGAACTAATAAATTCAGCCAAATTGTAGGATACAAAATCAATATTAAAAAATCAATAGCACTCCTGTACACTAAAACAAACTCACTGAGAAAAACCTCAGAAGAATAATTCTAAATAGTCCATCAAAAAATTAAATACCTTCACAGTAAACCTAGCCAAGAAAGTTAAGGACCTCTACAAATAAAAGTATATTATATTGAAGAAAGAAATTGAAGAATACATTAGAAATGGAAAGACATCCCCTGTTCTTGGATAGGCAGAATTATATAGTCAAAATGACCATATTGCCCAGACTGATACACAGATTCATTGCAGTTCCTGTGAAAATACCAACAACTTTCTTCACAGAACTTAAATAGTCCTTAAATTCAGTTGGAACCAAAAGAGACCTAGAATACTGAAAGTAATCCTGTTTAACAAGACTGAGGCAGGAGGCATTGTGATTCCAAACATCAAGTTCTATTACAGGGGCTAGAGGAATGGCACAGAGATTGAAGCACTTGCCTTGTAAGTTTATGGCCCTGAGCTATATTCCCAGAACCACATAAGGCAGGCATGGTGAGGGTGGCTCACACCTGTAGTCCCAGAACCAGGGAGGCTGAACAGGAGGATTATCCTGAGTCCAAGGCCAGCCTGAGCTACAAAGGTCTTTCTGTTGTCTTTTAACTAAGTTCTAGGGAGGGGTCAGCTACAGACTGTCAGGAGATATAACCAGCTGCCTTTTGTATAATCCTACCTTTCAGTGAATTTTCTGTTTCTGGGAGACACTGTATCCCTAATTGCCTACAACCCGACTCTTCTCTCTGTTAGGGGGTTGGGATGATGACCGCTCTGGCTATTTAAAGCTGAATTGTGGTGTTGTCTTGGCAATCAGGGTTTCACTCCAAAGAGGGATGATCTAAAGGTTCCAAGTAGAAGTCAGGCAGCTGGCTTTGCTAGCTTTTGGTGCATCCAGGCACCTGTAGCTTGATGGTTTGTAGTTGTTGATGGCTGTTTTTTGAATAGAAGCTTTAGTCCTTGTAGTGGCTCCACTGAATATGGAGGTTCGGGAGTCAAATCCTCAATAACAGGCTGGTCCTTCCAGAGCTTCAGGTGTGAGTGATGGATCCCAGACTCGTGTTCAGTAACCCTGGCTGCTGTAGGAGTAAGCAAGATTAGAGTATTGGCTACCTGCCCAGATGGGCTGAAGGGATGGTGAAATGGACAGGGACCACGCCAACACTAAGTCCCCTGGCAGGACGAGTGGTGGCCCATCGACTCACGGCGTGGCCTCTGGTCCTTCAATTAAAACCTTCTGAAACTGAGAAAGTGAGGTTATATGCTTAACTTGAGCCTCAGTTTCAGGGGCCAGTAAGAAGTCATTTGCTAGAAATGGCCTCCCATATAAAATCTCAGGAAGACATAGCCCACACTTCTTGGGCAAGTTTTTTACTGTCATCAAAGCAATGAGTAATAGTGTTACCTGGGAAGGTCCGCTTTCTTGCATGAGCTTTCACAGATGGGTTTTTAACACTCCATTCATTCCCCCTACCTTTCCTGAGGACTGAGGCCTCCAGGCACAGTGTAGGTGGTACTGGGTGCCCAGTGCCTCAGAAACTACCTGAGTTATTGTTCCATGGAAAGAAGAGCCATTGTCACTCTGTATACTTTTAGGCAATCCAAATGTAGGAATAATTTCTTGCACCGTAACTCAGACCATTTCCTCGGCCTTTTCTGTTCTGCACAGAAGTGCTTCTATCTGTCCTATCAGAGCATCTACCTATACTAAGAGATATTGAATGCCTTTGACTGTAGGCATGTGAGTAGAATCTACCTACCAGTCTTCTCTATTTGCTCGGCTACCATAGGGCCCTGTTTAAATGTAAGAGGGTTTTTTTTCCACTGGCAAATTTCACAGCCCTCAACTATCAAATCTATGGCTGACTTGAGATCTTCTCCTATAAATAACTTCCTTGCCATTTTATGGATAGAATCTCTACCTGCATAGAAAAAATGATGGAGGTTTTTTTTTTTTTTTTAAACTTTCCATTGGTCTGCCCAAGGAAGCAGGATTTTTCCGTCAGCATCCAGGAGCCATGCTTAGGGGTCAAGCCCATCTGTCAGGGCCTGCGAATTCTCAATTTGGTCATTCCTGGGTTTGAAGTCGATAGAATGCTCCTAAAGCAGTGGCTCTAGTAGCTCCTCTGAAATGGTTCCTTTTTTCACCTCATGGGATGCTACATTTGCTGACTGACCTGGGCCAGACAGCTCCCTCCAGGTGGTTCCTTCAGCCACCTCATGAGCAGTTTCATCAGACTGTTGATTTCCCAGGCAGATTTCATCAGAACCTTTCTGATGACCTTTGCAGCACATCCCTACCTCTTCCTTCAGCAAGAAGATAGCCTTCAGGAGGCACTCTGTCTCCCGATGATATTTTGTGGGAGACCCTGAAGCTGTTAGGAGCTTACACTCTTTCCAGATAGCTGCATGGATATGTAGGATCAGAATATCATATTTAGAATCTGTATACGTTAACCCTCTTTCCACAAGCAAGCTCTAAAGTTTTAAGTTCAACCAATGGAGCACTAGTCCCCAGAAGGAGTGGAAAACTGTCAAGCACCTGTTGTAAGGTCACAGCTGCATATCCTGCTCTTCCTATTCCCTGTTCTAGGTAAGAACTTCCATCTGTATATAAAGTTAGGTCTGAAACCTCAATCAGGGAGTCTTTCAGGTCCTCCCTAGCTGCATGCATTTCTAGAATAACTTACTCATAATCATGACTTACTTCTTCTATTTTTCTGTAATACTTTGCATCCCTTCTCTTTGGTGGAGTTGGTTGAATTGATCATCTGCCCAATTAATATTTCCCTCCCTGACCTTTTGCTGCTCCTGGGTTGACTAGGTTTGTCCCAGGAGCATGGTTGTACCTTTATAATCCAGGTCATAATTTTGGCTAATTTCCTCAAATACTTGAATATAACCTTCAGGATTCCCTGATAACTTGCCTAGATCATTTTAATCTGCCTTAGTTCCATCAGAGAGAGGGGAATATGACTCCTAGTAGTTTGTCCTTCTCTGTGGGAAACAGCCTGCAAGGGATAGAGAGGCCTTGAATATTCCTCTGGGGGTCCAGGGTTAGGTGGTGCAGGAGGAGCCACTGAGAATTTTTCTTGTTTCCTGCTTTTCTCCTGACATTCCCTAGGGGAGGAACATAGAGACTCGGGTGGGTCTCAACACAATCTCCCCTGGGAATCTTGAATAGGGTGTTGCACTGGGAACTTAAGGATGTACCTCACGCTTCCTTTCTCTTCTCCCTTCACCCCTGTCACCCACTTGGGCTATGGAAGGTGAGATTGGGATCAGTCAGGGTGCTGGGATCTAGTTCACAACTCTCACACCATTCAGGATTCTCTCTAAGCACACGAAAGGCTTGGATGTATAGCTTGGATGTATAGCCCTTCAGCCTATTTTAGTTTTTCCTTAAAGAACTCCAACTTGAAGTAATTTTACTATTAATACTGCATCCTATTGACCATCTCTGCCCACTTCTTAGGGGGTACTTAGGCCATACTTGAGTACAGTAAAAGGTAAGCATTTTCTTTTTTTTTTAAGTTCTTGGGGTCAAACCTATCCCAGTTTTCAAGGATACAGTCCCAAGGAGTTTTCGGAGTACTTACTGCAAAGCCTGTTCTGTGGAAAGAGGCCAAGATATATGCATCCTTCTTTCTTTCACGTTACAACATGGCACTCTTTTGCATGCTTCCCTAGCTACCAACCAGGAAATTCAAAGTCTGTACTACATGACCTTGAATCTCTCTGAATGCTCAGGGTGTCCTGGGCTTTTCTCTGTGGTCACTTCTTAAGGTTGTTAGCAGAAAGAACTACAGTCTTCTTGGAAAGCACAAGAGTAGTGCCCCTTCAAAGGCCTTGTGTTAGGATTTACCTTTCCTTTACCCTGGCACAGGTGAAGGGGACTGATACTCAGCCTTTCTGCATCTCTCTTAAGCAACTCAAACTTGTGAACTGTGAATTTCACTCCTCAGTCTTGCTGGACTGGGCACGGGGCGTGGGCGATTGAGTAGGTGCGTGTACTCAGAGTGTCCAGGCTGGTGTGTTGTGCCCACTGCTGGGTTTGCCTCTGAGAGGGGACACTTACGTTCCCAACCTATGCATCCAGTGGTGTCACGTGCCACTTCAGGCACCACCTAGTATGAGTGATGAGATAGGAAGGGCTTCCTGCCAATTCCTCAAGACACTACTCATTTTTTTCCCTCAGAAATACTGTGCTCAAAAATTTCTACAAACTCAGTTACACTGGATCTTAGACAAAAAACCAAAAAAAAAAAAAAAACAATTTTCAAAAGCCATTTTATCTTAAAAAATAGATCACTGCATACTAAATATTGAATGGTAAGAAAATCCATGCTATGTTCCCAGCGAGGACATCTTTCTAAACCACTTTTCTGAAATTTCAGATTTTCTTACCCCATGGGGATAAAATCTTTCTTAAAAGTAAATGTTGTCTCATATGTTTCACTAATTTGATTAATTTAGAAAAATAATAGCAAAGGTCATATAAATTTTCCATTGACATGCTCTTCTGTGTTTACTTTTTTCAGTGTATAACTTTGACATTCTCCTACTTAGTAGATCATTTTTCACATTTCAGTAGACTAGTGTTGCCTATTTAAATTAACCAGAACCTGTAATAAAATGTAAGAAGATTGTAAAACTTTGTGAGATGTTTGTATTCTCCAGAATATTCTACCTTATGGAATCAAGTGTTAAATATCTGTGGGAGCATTTTTTCCAAGTAAACAGATCATTATTTATATCTCTAGGTATAAATGCAGGTATCTAGAACACTCTGTACGGAATATGGCTTTACACAATTTTTACAGATGCTGCATTCCTGTCAACACACTGCCCTGGTGTAGCTTTGATGATTTCATTAAGTTTGACTCCAGATGTGATTCATGCTTGCCATTTTTCATCCTCTTTTATGTGAACAATAAATCCAATTGTGGTTCCTGTGTTCTCTTGCCTTGACATTCAAGACAGGTCACTAATGCTGCTTCTGCTATGTTCGCACCTTCAGATTGAATCTCCTACCCCTGGAAGACATTCGAAACTACCTGAATATCCAGAGCCAAATGCTTTCTGTGTCCTGTATTGCAACTGGATTTGATATGATCAATTAGGGAATATCAATAGCTTTCGAAATGATTTTTCTGTATGCGAAGTGGCCAAGACGAGCAGTTAGGAAGGATGGATAACATTGTACAGACTAAGAGGGAAGGGAGGGGAAGGGAGATTTCAAACATCAGGGTGTCCTGGGTTGTTCTCAGGGGTCACCTCTTAAGGTTCTTAGTGGAAAGGGCTACAGTCTTCTTGGAAAGCACAAGAATAGTACCCCTTTGCTATTATTTCTTCTAAAGGAAAGGGAAAAGCACCTATCAAGAGAAAAAAATAGCAAACTTGAACTTCAGTGCATGCTAGAAAGTGTGAAACAGTAGTAAGTAAAGAAGCTGGCCTTCACCTACAGAGGAAGAAAAGAAACATGTTAAAATATTAAGCGAGGAAATTGCTGTAGGAAAGCAGAAGAATGAGGAAAATTAATGCTTTAACAATAGATATAGGTTGGTTCCTGGCAGCTGGGTTACCTACTGTGTGACTTTGAGCATTTGTCTTCCAAAGGCTTTTTTCCCATTTCTATTACTGGAAATTCTACCTTCTTTATTTTGTGAAGAAATAAAATCGTATATATTAAATGCCTAACACAAAATAGACAGAAAATTAATATGGGTTTCTTTCTCATCATATTTCTAAGCAATACAAGAAAGACTTGCTGAAATACATGATATTAAAAATACTACGAAATGATGTAGTTAAACTTGGAGGGCACAAAAAAAAAAAAAAAAAAAAAAAACAAGACTGCCTAAGTGATGGTATTGGTATTACCAGAATTGTGAGATCAGTCAGTTTTGGACTTCAGCTATGAATTGGTCTCAGGTTCTTGATGGCTTTCACTTTGTTTCTTGATCATAAGCAACAAAAAATTTATTTCAATTTGATTTAGTGAATAAACAATACACAGGCACATATGACTAAAGGTCAAAAGTGAGCTGATGTGAAATGCGGAAGACACATTTCCACCTTCTCTTCGTTTTTGAATCTGGCTCTTCAGTGCTAACTCTATTGTACACAGTCTTCCTACTTTAGAGTCCCAAGATGACCGTCTTGCTCACGTGTAGGTTTCTTTGTGATCAAGAGATCCATTGTAGAGTAGCTAGCATTCTATTGTGAGCAGTTGAGAAGCCAAAATGTATGTATTCTGTCTTACTTAAATCCATCAAATAAGAGTACTAACAATACTCCTGGTGTGAGCCTAAAAAATCCACTTAAAGTACGTTCTCGCCCTGTCCAAGTAACTCCTGTGTTTATGGAGTTACGCCAATATTTTGAGTCTGTGTCAAAAATCCTACATTAATTTGGCAGTTAAGCTGGCTGTACTTGAAGCACGTGGAATGCATTGGAGAGGGGCAAAGCAAGAAGAGTAGTGTCGTTACCAAGAGTAAAGAGAAAATATATCTGGGTGGCCAAAAAAAAAAAAAGGAAAAATAGCAGATATAAGATGGGTAACATCGGGTATTGAACTTATTAACTAGGGTTGATGTGACAAAATAGCAGACAAACAATAGAAATATGTTCTTTCGTAGTCTGAAAGTTGAAGGTCAGGGATCTGGGAGCCAGCATGGTCAGGTTCTGGTGAAGGCTGTCTTTCTGGCCTGTACCTTCTTACTGTGTTCTCAGAAAAAGAAAGAAAGAAAAAGTGGGAAAAAAAATTTTTAAAGAATCGCCTGTCTCTTGATAGTATCACTCTCATAGTCTTGTCTAAACTCGATTATCTCCCAACAGCTCTTTCCCTAAATACCTTCACTTGACATAATACAGGATCTCTATGTAGGAATTTGCAAGGACGTGATTCTTGCTCTTCAGCTAAAAATCTATGAAAAAAATTTATCCTAAAACCAGACTTCTCTTCAGGTACAAGCCATATGGTTCCAAAATATAATGGTGGACTGGCATAGGACAGATACTCCATTTCCAAAAGAAAGAAAGAAGGAGAGAAAACTAAGTCCCACCTAAGTTCAAATCTTAGTAAGGCCAATGCCACTAGATCTCATGGCTGTCCACTAATCCATGGGTTTGATGCTCTGCTCTTCAGGACCACTGGATGGCAGTGTCACCCTGACAATGCTGCCCTTCTGGCCTAGCATTGATGCTCCCATGGCTGTATGCTGGCCCCACTTTCTTTAAGCACAGGACAAAACCGCTTTGCCCTTTGGACCTGTGGTAGGAGTTTTCTGTGGTAGTCCTGATGACCTGTGCATCACTTTCAAGATCATCTCTCTTCGAGAAAGTTGCCGTTTTACAGCCAAATAGCTCTGTGGCCTATCCCAAGAATCCAAGATGTGCAATATTCTTTTCTTCATTTAGTCTTTACCCCTTCATCTCTCTGCCTGGCTTCTGCCAGGATTACTGATCAGATCCAAAACCAGCACTCATAACTTCTGTATCAAATGGTTATTAGGCCACATGTTTAAAGTTCTCTTCAAAACAGGCATTCTCATTTTTTATAATATAGATATTTTAAATTTTTCCTAAAGCTCCAGTTTCTTGTTCCTAATTGCATTACAGCTGATCTAATTCTTTTCTTCCTTCTCAGATTTTACTATCAGTATAAGCTTTCAGGAGCATCCAAATGACATCTTCACCTTAGAAATTTTCTCTGCTAAGTACTGAGTTTACACTTTGTATCTTCCACAGATCCCTAGTGCCAAGATACGCAGTCAGCAAGGTGAGGCCTGGGAGGGCCATGATAAGTCTGAAAGTCTGAGACCCAAGACAGTTGAGGATGTGACTTCTAATCTAAAAAGAACTTTTGAGCAGGCTTGAGACCCAAGAGACGCATATGCTGCAGTTCATGTTTTAGGCCCAAAGCAGTAGTTATACAGCTTAGGCACAGGCCTTTTTTTCTTCAGGTCCTCAGTGGAGGATGAGGCTTGTACAGATTGGGAGAATGATATGCTTTATTCAGTCTACCAATTGAAATGTTAGTTTTAACACAATACCCTATTTCACATCGATATAGTCAGATAACATTTGGTTCCTAGGCACCTTGTGGTTCAGTTTACTTGACAAAATTCTATCTATCTTTCTATCTGTCTGTCTATCTACTTAATGCGTATATGTCTCATATATTACATATATTTCATAATATTGGGAAACCAGGAGAGTCAAGTTTATCTCATACTTTGTGAAATTCAAAAAAGACTTTATTATGTGGAAAATTATTTTTTTTAATCTGCCTGAAAGAATTACAGTTTTCAGTAATGATTCTGTTAAATAAGCCCAGAAGAAGCAATCAAATAATAATTTCTTGGATTGAGCTTTTAATTTAGAGAAATGTAGAATCTAAAATAGATATTTAATATATCCATTGGTTCTTCGAGTAGAGGGAATTTAAGTGCATGAGCACAGTTTTATCAAAGTTACTGCATCATTCAGTTCTCTGAAGAGAGGCTGTAGTAGAGCATTTTAAGATACTGTGTAAAGCAAGGTTTCTTTGTACTTAAGACATCCTATCTGAAATACTTAAAAGAACTTTTTATGAGCAGCATAGAACCTAACATTCATTTCAACGTGGCTGTTGGAAGCTGTTGGAAGTGTGACCTGAAAACACTCTCAGTATTCTCGTACTAAGTAAATTCCTTGCATCTGAATTGAGTTTGAGCTACATGGGTATAATAAGTGAGTTATAATTTGGGGGAACAAAAGCATTCATTCTTAGAAGAAACTTAGTTTGCTTCTCTGGGACATCTGGTTTCAAGTAGCATAGCCTTTTTCAGTCTCAAATAGCTATATTAATTGGTCTGTAGAATTGGTTATTTAAGATATTTAGATGTTGGAGAATGAATACTAAGTAGAGTGATTTTAGTTTTGGGATAATTATTGGTTATCTAATCTACTAATCACAATCAACCAAACCCAGCTGCTTCTGTCTCATAGATGCATTAATAGGATACAAATTTGTCTTCTATAATCAAGTCCTCCTGAAGTATATTTGTGTCCTGCATAACAGTCTGGTAAACTCCTAGGCAAGTTTATTTTAGGGTCAAAGCCTCTGGCTTCCTTTAATATCCAATGCCAATCTCTTGATCTAAAAAGACTTCAGTGCCCACATTGTCACGTGCTTTTCAGCCTGTAAGACAAAGAGGAGGAAGAGAAAGAGATAGTCACATAACCTTCCTTACAAAGGAATGTGACCCAGAAGTGTCCACATCACTTCTGTTCATTGGCTGAAGTAAGAACATACCCCACCCAGAACTATGTCAGTCTGGATGACAAGGTCTTTTGCTCAATGACTGTGCCCAGTTAAACCTTGTATCTCTATAGAAGAAGTGGAGTAGTTATTAGAGAGAAAACTAGCAGGCTTTGTTTGTGCAGAGCCTCTGAAGATGGGAGGCTACTTGGAATAAAACTAAGGGAGCGTGTGTTCCCATTGCCCAGTAAATGTACCAGGTTGTACAAATACAAACTCTCGTGGACAGAAAGCAAGATTCTTATACACAGAAATTGTGATCCTGTTTCAGTTGTTATGAGTTCTACATTCCAGCATTTTTAAGAAAATATATTCCTTATTTCTGTTTTTTAAATGCATATTTTAAAAACATGAGAAATTACGAAGAATATATAGAAGATAGCAATGAGTTTTCATTCCATTTGCCAAGAGTTTGGTGCCTTTCTTTTTTGGCTTTTTCCATATGATTTTTCTTTCTAGTTATCTGTTTGGATGCAGTTTTGCATTTTTTCAACATTACTAAAATATTCTAAATATCATTTTAATAGTTGCATTAATTTAAACTCTAGAAGTATTGAAATTCATTTAACATGTTACAAATCTTAGATGCTTGGAAATTCCAGTCTGGTTGGATTGGTAGTGAATGTCTTGTGCATATATTTTCGTCTGCATTTTGAGTTATTAGACGTAATGAAATTGAGTCAATGGTTAGGAATATTTTAAAGACTCCTAGTCTACATAACTAAAGCACTTCCTGCACAAAATTGTAAAAGTTTATAAATAAATAAATAAATAAATAAATAAATGTGGCTTGGGAATTGATTAGGTGAAAAAGAACTCGTGCTGACCCGTGAGTTAGTGTTCTTTCATGTGTATCGTCAGTGTTTTCATGTTGGCATTCAATCCTGACATTCAGCTGCTCATTCCTTATTTTAATGCAAATGTCATAAATACCCATGTCCAACTGTGTATGGCAGCAGAACATGTACAAAATAAGTGTAGATTTTTAATTTCACGACACCTACATTTCATGGTACATATTTAATTACCTCAGACAACTTGATTCAGCCAAAATCTTTATGAAAACGTTTTTATATAAGTGTGTATTAATCTGTTTAAATGATGGCACCTCATTGTGTGCCAGAACTAAGGTCTTTCTCTGATAGGTTTTCATGGACAGACAGTAAGGTTCTTATTCTCATCTCAGGGCACATAACTCCAAACTTAGATGAAATCTTAGCACATTGGATTATATGATTTTCAAATCTATGGCAGAGGTAAAATGACAAATGAGAAAAAAAGCAACAATGTCATTAACAGCGGATAGTAAATGCAAGGATGGCAGAGTGGAGGGACATATTGATTATCACCTACAAACATGCCCTGACATCATGAGTTTGTAAAAAAAAAAAAAAATGTGTGTTTATAGTAACAATTGGATTTAAGTTAGTTGTCATTTTTACTTGTCAAAGAATATTAGAAAGTTCATATATGTATATTTTAATATGTATTATTTTCTACAGTTTAACATTGCAGAAAAAATAACAGAAAGCTGGAGATATTATTTTGCAGATTAAACATGACAAAAAGTACAGTTTTCAAAATTGAAAATAATTTCTGGAAGTAAGTTCACTAAAATATCATATATGATTTTCTTGGGGTAGTGAGATTATTTTTCTTCTACTTTTAAAATAGCTGCTAAAGTTTCTTAAGTATGTATGTATTACTCTAATAACTATAATTCAATTTATGTTATTTTAGGGTAATATAGCAACTTTAAGAAGTCAATCTTGTGTTTATTACTAAGATCTGAAAGTATACAATGATTTGTACATTTAATGTTATCCAAGTTAATCCAGAAAAAAATCCATTCAATTCTAGAACCTCTGTTTTCAGAATACCTAAAAAAGTTATAACCTCTTTTCAATTTTTTCCAATATAAAAATACAATATATATAAGATATAAACTGGAAACCAGCAGAGATGTAAATGCGTAATGAGAGATGACATTAATATAATTATTTAGGCAGTAGTCGATTGAGGATCTCTCTTTGATCCTCTTGAATTTATCTTTTCAGTAATAATTATGATTGCTCATTTATAATGATGTTAGAAACATTTTAAAATTGATGATGCAAATGTTACTATGTATAGAGTTCCCATGCTATATATTTAATACTGCGTACACTGTACAAAATAAAATTATTCTTCAGATTTGTAGGCATTTAACCATTTTAAAAGATTTAAAATTTTTAATAAGCACAAATTTTGCATTTAGGAGCATTTCTTTATTTTTAATATTTTGAAGGAAAAATTTAACAATTATATGATTTGTTTTTAAATGTTAAGTTAGATTTCACGTATTTCTACATATTCCAGTTTTTAAGTTACTACCTCTATGATCCAAACCCACCGTTGCCCTTCTCAGCTTTGTGATTTGATCTACCAGTCAGGTTTCGGCTTTTCAGCTGCTGACTACTAGGTCCTCGCGAAGGAGCCAGCCAAGAGATGCTACAGGGGTGATAAGAGAGGCGGAGTCACTCCTGCCTGTCACCTGGCCATCCCTTTGTGTATTTTTGTAGCTACCTATTCTTACTTGGGGAGCTGAAGTTTATCCTAGCTACCTGAAATTTGTTTAGTTTTTGGAGAAATTAGCTCATATATAGAATATTAATAGTCCTCTATGGATAAGGGCTATGACTAATAGTAAATTCTCAAACAGAACACATTTTCTTTATCAACATTTATGGAGCCTTTACTTTGTGTGTGTAATTGTAACAATGTAACAGGAATACAAGGAAAACAGCACGTATTTTATGTTGCTGTATAATTAATTGATAATTTGTAAAACAGATTTTCGTTGTTCTCCTTGCAACTGAGCTAGAATCTGAGCAGTATTTTCATTAGTTATCTGAATGCAGCACACCTGATTGTGTATTCATCGATAATGTTTACATGTTCAGAATCTTATTTCGCTCTCTGTTTGAAAGGCTCGATGACTGGAAAATACAGTAAATGGAGGAGAGGTCTTCTAATAACCTCCTCCAAAGCCAAGTTGCTGGGTTAGGCAACTAGCAGTGCAGCTGACTTTACACTTTGTACACATCGGTGGGGAGGAGGAGCAGGATCATGGGAAATAGAGTGGGGAGGGGGAGAAACAGGTTTCTGTCCATGATGGTGAAATGGTGAATCTTCATGTAATTGACTTCCAAATTTTTCTCCTTGAAAAGTTATAATTAATAATAATATATATCTTAAAAATACTTGATTCTTCTTTGGCTTCTTTACAAGATAGAATTGATAGAATTAAAGGTAACCAGAGGAAGGGGGAAATATTTGAAGGAGTAAGTAGTCTACAAAAGCACAGTCATTATTTTATCTGGATTTAGAGACTCACTAAAAGAGTTTGATTTCGTTCTTCCACTAAAAATATTAAGAAAAATAGTCCCACCTTCAAGTAGCCCTTCCAAAAAGAACCCATTGTAACAACAGTCAGGCTTTACTGTGTTGTCTGCACACCTGGCGTAAAGTGGTCCCCATTTAGGCGCCTATGCGGTGCACTGGTCAGGGAAGCCCGCGGGCCTGTTACTGCTCCTTCACTTTATAGATACAGGAAAGGAAAAGAAGTTTGGAGGTGTTAGGCAGTTTGTCTAAATTCTCAGAGTCACTACATGATGGAGCCGGGATTTAAGCTGAAGCTTAGTTCTGATCCCATTTTGAAAATCATTGGTATGTATGCTTGATGTTACATATTGGCCCTTCCTGATCCACGAAGCTAATATTTGTGAGGACGATTGAAGGGCTGCCATATTGAAATGGTCTCTTGCTCTACACAGGTGTTCCATTTCAGCAGCTAAATATTTCCCTGGCCATTGCTTGGGTGAATGAATAATTTCCTCATCCAAACCTGAAACGCTTGTTTCTTCTGGCTTCCACTGTTGTTAAAAGTGACTTAAAATTAGTCCGAGTGAAACAAGTGGGAAGGTGTTGACTTCTCCCATCAGCACTCTATGAGAAAGTGGGGGAGGCATTATTCAAAGACACTGTACTTAGGGATTATAAATTTGGGATGGAAATAAACCCAGGGGAATAGCAAGAATAGTTGAAAAAGAACTCAACAACTTACTGCTGCAGATGGCTCAATTCCAAGGAAATATGGCCAGTAGCCACAGAGCTGCAAAGTAAGTTATTGAAATCATGCCTTTCTATTTTCTTACATCATTTGTTGGGGGAAAGCAGAATTATGCTACTGAAGAATAAGAATCAATCAAATAATAAAATTTTATGCAAACAACAGTGGTTGTGAATATTTGTACAGTGGAGTGTCAGAAATATCCAATATTTGGTTTAAAAAGGGATATTAGAATGTGTGCTCTCTAATATTTTGATTCTGTGACATGAATTTAAAAATGTTGCAAATATTTATATCACTTATATCACTATTTTTAAATTTTTCTTTTGTTTCTTGTTTCATCAGTACAAACTTCTAGATGCAAGAATTTTTATTGTAAAAATGACAACACATTGATAAAATATTATAATTACAGTCAGTATCACATTAATTTTTGATGAGAATAATACCGAGATTCTCAAAATAATTGCTGTGGTGAAACATAACAGATGATTTAGCATTCTCTAACCAATGACTGATAAATTTTCTAAAGCTGTCTGAAAATTCATTAAAACCAATGGATTAAAAAGACAAAAAAAAAAAGACTTGTTTTTTGATGCAGACACACACACATGCACGCACGCACGCACACAGACATATATTGGTTAAACTCAGGATATTTCACTTGGGGAGAAATTAAAGTAACAGAGATTTTTTTAAGTAAAACCAGATTATGTGCAGAACACCAGAGTTAAGAGTTAATGATATGCTTAAAACAAAGCACTTGCTCTGCGTGACAGCTAAAAGCAAACCTGGGGACAAGGAAGGAGGTTGTTCTTCCCATATTCATTCTGTTTTCTGGTTAGCCAGCATAACTGAAAAAACAAAAGTCTCACTGAAGTCTCTGCCACTGTGGCGCTTACCGTGATTTCTTCTTGGTAGTATCCATCCGAACTGCATAAGATAAGATAAACACAGTCTTCGTAAACAAAAGTTTTTTAACATAGTGTTTGTAATTTTGAACGAAAAAAAAAACTATTAAATTTCTACTTAAGCCTTAACAATAAAGAAGTTAGAAGAGAAATACCACATTCTATATATAGTAAAAAGCTTGCAAAGCATGTAGTAAAAGATGAATGTACTAAGTAACAGGAGTTTTGTGTTCTGTATCTTTAGAAATTAACTGAAGCGTATCACTTGACCCGCAAGTTTATTTTATTAAGGAATTGCTTAATTATAACTTTGTAAGACTCTGGAGGAGTCCGTGGACTTAGTCACAGCTGAAGTGGCTGCGAAACAAAGAAGGGGTTCCTTAGAAAGACTGAGAAGAGAGCAGTAGACGTTGTCTCCGGAGCCCTTTTGCTGTAGCTGGAGGTGCAAAGTGGAGACCCTCCGGTCATAAATAGCCCTTTCCGGTTGAGCAGGGGGAGCAGCATGGGAGTGAAACAGCGTGACGTCATACCAGAAGCAACAAGCTGCTTAACTCACTTCGTTACGATTTGTTTTAGACAGTGGATGTTGTTTGTGTTCTGTGAATGATGCTGAAGGATCTGAAACAGTGCGCAGTTCCTCGGCTTCTCTTCGGACCATCTCCGGAGTGCTCTCAGCTCCCCTGGGGTTTCCGTGCGGTGGGGGTGAGGAGCATTCTTTTCCCCCGGTCTTTTTGTAGGAAACTTTCTTTCAGACGATCTCGGGGTGGACCTACCATAATGTCCTGGTGAACTCCTGTGCATCTGGTTTCCCGAAAATGGCTCCATGCTATGTCCTTGATGTGGAAGAGCAGCTCAGTGTCCACCCAGCCTCCTGTCCTGTTAGCAGCCAGCCAGCTGCAGCCAGGCCCTCCTCTTACCCCCTTTGGAGACTCTCCCTTGGAAACTATCCTTGGGCTTTGCTCTATACATATGAGGTCAAAGAATCTTTTTTTGTATTTTCACTATCAATGTGTTTGCCCTTTTAGGGACATGATAGGGTAATGATGACTAAATTAATATCAGAATTTTGTTCTGTCACTGTTGAAATATGAATCTGCTTTTGCACATAATCCACACTTTTCTATTTCTAGGACTTCTATGTACCTCTATGATGTAATACAGTTGTGCTCTTTTTTAATTGAATACAATTGATTAGACTTTTTCAGAAGATGATTTGTCTTTTATGTAAAACTATTTCAGTTTATTTATGTGTAAATAGCTAACTTCCATAAACTGAATGTTAAATAGAAAGTATACATTTTCCATAAGCTTTACGTATAATTCATAGGTCTCCATATTTTCACTAAAATAAAGTCTTCTGTTTTTATTAACTCATAAATTTAATAGACTGAGTTCTAAAATTAACTTTTATTTAAAAATCTATTTCAACTTCTTTAAACATTGTAAACTATATATATATATATATATATATATATATATATATATATATATATATATAAAATTGTAACATACACTATAAGTGCCCAGTATGACAATTTTAAAGTTCAAAAAATCAGCTGCACTGGTGGCATAGGAGCATAATTTCAACACTCTGGGGTTTTAAGGCAGGAGAATCTCAAGTTCCACATGAGCCTGGGCAACTGCTCAACTTAGCAGGACCCTGCCTCAAAACCAAACCTGAAAAGTGGTTGGGAATGTAGCTCAGCGTTAAGGCTCTGAATTGGATCCCTACAGCAAAGAAAAAAAAATAGCCAAAACGCGCTAAACTCTCAAATAACCTTTCTCTGAAACTAATGAGTCAAACTTACAAAAATTAGATTCTCTTAAGCATTTCAAGCATCTCAAAATCTTGACTGAAAGCAAGATTCCCAGCTTAAAACAAAAAGAGACTAAATGAGATCCATAAAGTCTTTTCCTTCTCCTTACTAAACTAAAATGACTGTGAAAGGATTTTCTCAAGTAGAAGACATACACTAAAAGGACAAAAGGAAAAGGAGGTAACAGCAGTGAAATATTAGTAGCTACAAGGGGAACAACCCAGCACACCGAAGATATCAAGGGCCAATAGGAAAACAAATGTTGCAAATGTAGTGCACAATTCCTAAAAGCACCTGGTGATGTTGAATACTTCAGAAAGTTGAAATAAAAGGAAGATTTTTTTTTAATGTTTAAAAAGTAGAGTGACCCATGAGAAGAGACCTAAAGTTACTGGCCTTAAAATATTTCCTGAGAACTGGCTCAACCAGAACATTTTTACAGTAAGTACTGCAGTCAAACCTCACTTTCAGTCTTTTTATTATCTCGTTCTTAAAAAAGAAAGCTATGAGGGAAGTTTCTAATGTGAGAATATTGACCAAAGTAGGACAGAAAAGAAAGATTTAGCTTAGAAGGAACAGAAAATATGCAGGAAGAAAGGAAATCTAGAGCATTTTAATAGTCTCAAATGAATAAAATGTGTTTTATCCACAGTACCAACAAATGTTGATAGAAAAAAATGAATGTTCAGACAAACACAAATGAAAAGTTCTAAGAAACTAAAGATATAACTGTATAAATGAAAAACATAGGAAACATGGCTGAACTTCAAATCTTTCTGAAGATGGGACAAGATCAGAGATAAAAATAATAAGAGAAAAACAAGAAAATTGACAAGAGTAGTCTTTATAGCCTATCATCTGCACAGGAGTTCCAAAAACAGATACCAGAGGGGAAAAAAGGGAGGGAAAGTGAAAAAAATAATACAAGAAAACTTCCCAAATCTGAAGGATAGGAGTTTCTAAATTGAGAGAGCACAGTACCAATAACACTGAATAAAAATATACTCACATTGTGGTGGCCAAGTTTGTGTGTCAACTTGATTGCGTTGGGAATTGCTGAGGCGGTGAGTACAGCACACTTCTGTAGGATCTGAAAGCCGATCTTGGGTAGTATATCTTAGCTCTTCACTCTCTTCTCTTTAGCTCTGTTCCCCACTGTACTGCCGGGCCTCCACAAACTAACCACGCCCTTCTGCCATGCTGTGCCTGCCTTGGAGCCATCAGATCAAGGACTGAGTCTCTTGAACTCATGAGCCAAATTAAACATGTCTTCTCTTAGGTTGTGAGTGTCTGGTATTCTGGTCTAGCAATGTGAAAGCTGACTTACACATACGAACATATTATCATGGAATGTCCAGAACACTGGTGCTAAAGCAAAGGTTGTGAAATCCCTAGGACATACTTTCAGTGTTTTCTTATTCGTCTTATTCACTGGATCTAGCACCACGTGACTGCTGGCTGTTCCCCAGAGTCAAAATAACCATGAAAGAGGAGGCTTTTGAATGAAATCAAGCCATCAAGGCAACCAAACACAACAGTGCCGCTAAAGACACTCATGAAAGTGGACTGCCAGTACTGCTTCAGAATGTGGCAAGCGATATGGATAAGCGTATTGGAAGCAAAGGAGAATGATTGATGGAGATTGATGGCAATATGTCTTTTACTGTCATGAACTTTTTTAAATTTCAACTTTTATCATATATTTTGATCAGACTGCAGTGTGGAATTCCACGAAAAGTGAATGTAAAGACTTGCAGCAGAAGCGTGCTTGTGTGTGTCAAGCTAAATCTTGGCAAGTGTGACGAGCAGAGTGAAACAAGAGGGGATGAATGGGAGATGAGTTTGGAGATAATCAGGGTCTCATCACATGATAGCTTAGAGGCATTCACTTTGAATTACAGAACTGCAGCTCTTCCTCTGAAAGACACGAAATGCTGATTACTGATTTGGAGCAAAAACTTGACAAAATTTGTCTCACGTTTTGGAAGACTTGTTGTAGGTGGAATGTGGTGAATAGACTGCGACACCAACCAGAATGGCAACGGAAGGCCAGCTGGAAAGCCGCAGCCATAACTCAGATAAGAAATGAAGACGGTTCAGACCAGCGTGTTGGTGACAGAGCTGAGAAGCCATGGTCAAGTTCTCTCTATATATTTGGAGAGGAGATCAACTGACTGTACTGTTCGTTACCATGTGTGATGTGAAAAAGCAGAGAGAAGGGTGAAAAATAAAAAGGAGTAAAGTGTTCCTCCAAGGACCTTAATCTGGGAAAATGATGACTTAGCCCTATATAAATCGAGAACAATGAGAATAGAGCAGGTTTCCAGAGGATTCAGATGCTTAATTCCGAGCATGTTTAGTTTCATATGTAACCTCGGTCTCCAAGTGAAAAGAAAGAATAAGCTTGTTGGCAATGTGAATCAAGAGCTGGGGGAAGTCTGTGCTGACCATATTAGTTTAGGAGTCTTTAACGTGTAAACAGCAAGAAAAGCCATGGCGGGGCTCTCCAAGAAGGAAACATGGATGGAAGGCCAAGCACTGAAGCCTAGGGTCCTCAGTGCTGTGAACAAGAATTGAAGATGGGGCAACCAGTGGAGTAGGAAGAGAAGGAGGAGGTTCTGATATCTCGGAAGCTATGAAGAAAGCATTTGAAGGAATAGGTAATAGGTGTTGAATGGGGCTGGTTAGAGTGATCAGAGTGCTTGCCTAGGAAGCCCAAAGCCTTGAGTTTGATCCCTCAGCACAGAACCACATAATAGCTGAGCGTACTGATGCACACTTATAATCTCAGCATTTGGAAAGCTAAGGCAGGAGGATTGCTGACTTCTAAGCCAGCATGGGCTGCATAGCGAGTTCCCAGGCCCAGCTTGGACTATTGAGAAAGACCCTGTCTCAAAAATAAGAAAAGAGACCCTGTCTCTTCTCCTTCTCAAAAATAAGAAGAAGATGAAGGAAAGAAAGGTCTTAAATGAAAACTCATATTGGTGGTTTTGTCAAGGCAGAGATCGGTGATAAGTCAACAAGCAGTTCAAAGCAGTGCCCTTTCAAGCCTAATCTGCATGGACTAAAGAGAAAAGTCGTGAATGGAGAACTTGGTAACAACAAATACTAAAAACTTCAAGTTTTGCTGTAAAGGAAAGAAATAGAGGGAATGAAGAGAAAATGGAAAAAAAAATAGTGCATGAAAAATTAAGTTGGTTGGTGCAGATGCTGATAGGTGTGTTGATGTATTGATAGTCTGGAAGTTCTCTTGAGATTTTTCCTTTTTCCTAAGTTGTGAAGCAAGAGGACTTGTGCAGGCTAGAGGAAGAGTTCAGCGGGAATTCTGAGGGGAGGAAATGGTGTGAATCATATTCGAGGTGAGCGAAAGGCTTGGGATCACGCGGTGGGGAAATGCACAGAACTACCAGCCCGCTCAAATCTCACACTCACGAGTATCTCTGGAAAGCTGGGTTATCAGATCTATTTTGACAATACAAGGTAACTTTAATAGAAGTTCTTCTTTTAAGATGGGATTGTTTGATTGATTGAGACAGGGTCTCGCTCTGTAGCCCAGGCTGACCTTGGGTTCACAGTAGTCCTCCTGCCTCAGCCACCTGAGTGCTGGGATTACTGGCTTGTGTGGTTCTGGGAAATTGAACTCGGTACCTAGTGTTTGCTACACAAGCACTTTAACCTCTGAGCTGTTCCTCCAGCCCCAAGATGGGCTTTTACCAAAGAACGCTCTCAAACAACAGGTGTTATGATTTAGTGCCTCATGTGTAGAGAGTGATAAGATCGTGGGTGAATTCAGTCAATAGATTAGTATTGATTTCCTGCACTGTTGTGAGGTGGGGCCTGGTCAGAATGGGCAGACCACCGGGGCGTGACATGGAAGAGGCACACCTCCCTCACTAGCTCTGCCAGTCTCGTTTTGGCCATGATGGATGAGCACCTGCTCTCTGCCAGGTCTCTTGCCGTTCCTTCAGCCATTGCCAGTGGCGCATGGATGGATTAAGACCTTACGAAACTGTGAACTAAAAATAAACCTCTTCTCCCTTAAGCTGTTAGTGTTGGGTATTATGACCAGCTGAGAAAGCAATTAAGACAATAGGCTCCATTTCCAATAGCATTCCAACCAGATTGATTTACAATCCTCTCTGGGGTTCATTTGCCTGTATTCATATGCACTCATGTGGCTGTCGCTGTGCCTGGACAAATTGTCCATCCTGGCTTTTCTCCTCCCTTTCTTATTTGGACTCCTGTGTGTTCCATTTCTGGCTGATTCGTTTTTCTTATTGGTACCCACATGTGCACATTAATACTGTACATGCTGAATATGAGTATTATTTTTAACCAGAGGAAAAAGAAGAAATGAGGCTTGCAAATGCCTGTGATCAGGAAGGGAAACATAAAGTTTAGATGATAAATTACTCAGAGGCATAGTCCCCTCACATAAGGCCAGCTGAAGGATGCTCCAGGTAAACACCAAAGGAAAGTAAAAGAGAGAGAAGGTGAGTGGGGGAAAGTCAGTGTGTCTCAAGGGATTCTCAAGTTCTCATGAGTTTCTTTTTATGAGCATACCAGATCTTGGCTAAACCAAATACTGAACTCCGTATTTCATAATCTTATTAAGGAAGAAATGTTTTCATTTTTTATTGCAGGAAATTCATGTAGTTTCTCATGTACTTTCAAACCAAGTAATTTCTTATAATGCAGCAGAAAGTTTAAAACTTCCTCTGAGCTTGTATATGCTAGCTGCATGTTCTAGACAGAATACTTCATCTCACTGTTTGGTGTTTTAATGTCTTGTAGCATGGGTATGACAATTAAGTGGCATAACTACACGTTACCTCTTATTCCCAACATTGCCAGAGTCACAGTGCTGGTAAACAGAACACAGTGAGTCACTGGATATACTGTAACAGCTACCACAAAGTGTCCGATTCTTGTGTGTCCCGTATGACAGTGCTTCCAACTTGGATAAATCAGAAGGCAAAAATGACGTTTCTTTAACTGCTGAATTAAAACTCTGTTTTCATGGAAAGAGGATATAGATTCTGCCTTATTTCTCTGAAGACATCAGTTCTTTCCTTACCTCACAATATGAAACAGCCTGATGGGGAGTTTAAATGCAAGGTTATTCATTTAGTGGTAAGTGAGAGGACACATGGGTTTTAGAGCAGCTCTTTGGGTTTTTTTACACACTGCTGCCCTCTGCTGCCTCATATGTAATTTTTCTGTCATGAAACTAACAAAATTTTAATGTAGATTCCAAAATCATACTAAACAGGAAACTGAGGGCCCGAAACTGATAAGGATTACACGGATGCTGGAAGATTCAGGGTTGGACTACTAGTAGAAAGTAGTCTAATCCTCTCCTTCCGGCTTTACCATATTGCCTCTTCTGTATTAAATTTAAAGTCAGATTACTTGTTGTATGCCTGCTTAGAAGCACCCACAGTGGCAGAAGTGAAAGTCAAGATCCCTGACTGATAGAATTTGTATTCTTTTTCCAATAATTATTGTATATGTCTGTGATACATGATAATTCTCTTCAGTTTGGGGACTTGGTGCATATACATTTCACACCTTAATCATAGCTTCCTTTGTCTCCGATCTTCCTCTTAGTATGTCTGAGTAAATAAATAAGAAAAAAGCATAAGATAATTTAAAATGATTATGCATCCATTAAATAGTAGTGATGATGACTAACATTTAAGGAACTGAAGGCACTGTTCCCCGTGCTTCGCTTGGTTAGTTTCCTTTGATCCTGACAGCAGCTGTCACCTAGCTGTTCTTCACAGGAGGTGCTGGGGGCAGGCCAGTGAGCTTGCAGGAGGCCGACTGAGGGTCTGGAGGAAAACCACTGTGGTCCCGGAAGTGCACAGGGCAGACTGTCCTGAAAAACCACACTGAAATGAAGAAAAGAAGCCATTATCTTAAGCTTCTAAAGAAATGTGGAAAAAAGGCTCCGAAGTAGAAGTAAATTTGGAGTATCGTAGTACAGGGGGAAAAAATAAGAATCACGTGGTTGGATTAAAGGAGCATGAAGGAAGAGTACCAAAGGCCATAGTGAAGAATTTAGATTTTATTCCAAATTACAGGAAAAGTCACCTGAAAGATTTTAATGAGAGGATCGAATTGATCCATGATGCAAGAAGCTCACTCCAGGTGACGGGAAAATAGGTAATAGGATAAGCATTGGTAAAGGGGAGCGAGCTAGGAGAAAGGGGGCTCTTTTCCCACTGGGGGCTCGACTTCAGGGAGCCTGACATGCTTAGTTCCTTAGCTACCTGTCACCGGAGCCTGCGACCTGGTTCCTTCCAGTTGTCCTCTGGTGTTTTTCATTGTCTCTAACAGAGTGGCTCTGGGCACTGGGCCTCACTCTAAAAATCATCCCAGGAAGGAACAGTTTCCTTTCAAATTTGTCCCTTCGAACTCAGTTTGAAATTACCACTTCCTAATAAAGCCCCAAGGAAGTAAGGTTGAACTTGTGGCCAGTCAAGTCACTGTGTCTTCAGTGTGATCCTTATAATACCTACAACTTCACATCTGTAATTAGCAATTAGTTGCTTACGTTACCTCTTTATTATTTTTTTGAAAAATTCAAAGACAAACACTCATGTTCTTTTTTCTAAATGCACATCCCTTCTTTGTTCCAAGTTCTCTTTCCAGTAATAAAGGTGCTTTAGTTTTAAGTATTTCTTATTTTCCTTTTCTGGTTGAAAATACCAACCTCTTACCTATTTTCTAGCAACTTTATCTGGGCTGGGCTTTTATAAGAGAGTAACACCTCTGTTTCATAAATGCAATAGCCCGATGATAGTAGAGTCATAGAGACTCCTCAACCTTATTTCTATGAGTTATAGATATGAATAAATACAAGTAGGGGAGGAATAACCAGATTTCCATTTAAGTAAAAGAAGTGTGTAATGTGGGTATCACAAAAAGAAGTATGTTCAGCTGTTGGTGTCAGAGACCTCAGTGTATTATTTAGGCAGATGCAACATTTATACTTCTGTAAAATAGGGAGGGCTAAGCAATTTAAATTTCATAAATTTACTATTCCCTTGTTTCTTCTTCCTTCCTTTATTTAAATTAAGCAGACAGTTGGTACCACCCTCTTTGGAACCTGCACCAAGGGTGGGTGCCGTCCCCTCACTCTCTGGCCCTCACGTCTATAACACACAGCTGAAAGTTCTGCCCTGGGCACCAGCCCCATTCCCCCAGTCTCAGCAAGTGACACAATCCCTCCAGGTCAAGCCCGAAGCATCTACTATGCCAGCCAGGTCGCACCTCCCAACTGCATATGGTTCCATAGGTATCCCACTATATTCAAATACACACAGTGTTGGGTGACATTCCAGTTCCGAATCATAACAATATGTTTTAAAGTTCTTTTATGATGCTTTTCTAGATCTCTAAAGTCTATTCTTTGACCTCTGGTGTTTCAAATGTAGCTTTCCTGTGTTACCCTGCTATTAGTCATTTTCTTGATACTGGAACAAAGTATCTGACATTCACAGGTTTAAGGAGATTTCATTTTGCTGATGGTTTTGGGGGACTTGGCCTATGTTTGACTGGGTCCAAGTAAGAAACTGCGTGTTGGAAGGACCTGGTAACAGAAAGCTGCTTACCTCATGGTGGAAGGGCACGGCCACAGAAAGCTGCTTACTGGGAAGTGAAGAGAGAATAGAGGAGCCAGGGCTGAGAACATACCTTTGCAGGAAAATGGATAATAGGATAACTGTTGGTAAAGGGAAATTAGGAAAGTGTTGACTCTTTCCCCACCTGAGTCCAAATGACATGCTTAGTTCCTTAGCTACCTCTCACCGGAGCCTGCAAACTGGCTACTTTCAGGCGGCCTCTGATATTTTGAATGGATGCTTCAGTGCCCTTATGACCCACCCTCTCCACCAGGCTTACCTCCAGGCACATAAGGCTTTGGGAGATATTTTAGGTCAGATGTGCCCAACCTGTGGCTTGACTTTTTTTGTGTTTTTTTCCCCTTGATTTTTGAAAAGGTTATAGTGATAAGTTTTTTAATAGGGAAGTTGTAATACGTACAGTAACCGTACTATGCATCTAATTTATTACAGTCCGCGATAGTTTGTCTTCATTCAGGAAAAGAGGAACAGATGCAAGGCACAACAGCAGAACGTTGGGCCGCAGGTTGAACGTGAATGTCTTAGATCCAAACCATACCGCTCTACCTCTGGCCTCCAAAAGTCTTCCATCTGTCTCATCGTGTTAAAGATATTTAGTCCATCTCTGAATCACAAAAATCTTACCAATTTCTGTAGTGCTAAAAGTCCACAATCTCTCTGAAAACCCAGGTAAACTTTTTGCTTTGATCCTCTTTAAAATAGTGAATCCAACATACATTCGCACGGAGTAACATTTCATTTTTGAAAGAGAAAAATAAGCGGATATACAGGTAGCAAACCATTGGAAGACTGAAACCAGCTCAGCAAATATTAAAACCTGTAGTTTCGTGTCCAGTACTCAGGCACATTTTGGTGATCTGTCAGCTCCAATGATCTCGGCCATCCTGACTCCTATGTCATTTCCGATTGTAGCCCACATGGCCTCTGTTAGACTGGCTTTGATCACTGTCTGTGACTTTCCTCAGTAGATGACCCTGTTCTTGGCATCTCCCAATTTCTGAATTGGGAAATACTTCCCTAGACATATTGAAATGTACAGAACATCATGGGCTGTTCTTTCAAAGAACACTCTTTTAAAGGATTTTGTGACCCTGAGCTTGTAAAAAGGTGGGCCAGTACAGAGATGCCTTCAAGCCTTCTTTTCTGCGTCCTGATGCCAGTACTTGGCTGTTTGTTAATGGTGGTCTTTTTCAGCAGGCATAATCTCTGTGGTTCCAATTTTGCATTCTTCCTTTCTTTTTAAAAATATTTTTACATTTTTTGGCTCTATTACTTGCTCCTGATTCTCACTTTAAATCTAGCTAAAAGCTTCCAGCAGTACTTTTGCCACAGTTAGCAAACACTGGCTACTTTGAAATTTTCTGCACCAGATCACCAACTTCAAATTCAGTCTCACACGAAGTCTTAGCACATGGGCAAAAATATAGACAAATTCTTTGGCAGAATGAAACACACATGGCCTCGAGTTCCGTTTTCATTGCAGTTGTCATTACTATTGGAAACCTCATTAATATTTGCATTTCTTTCACCATTCTGTTGTTCTGAGCTCTAACTAGAATCACCCATCAAAGTTGGCCTACAGCATTCTAGGACTTCTCAAACTGACATCTCCAAACCTTTCTAAACTCCTTCAGTTCCAAATCAGTTCCAAAAGCTTCTGAACCATGTGATCCCACTTCTCCAGCACCCATTTTTTGCAACTTTCCCATCCCTGGGACAAAATATCCAGCATCTGCAACTTAAAGAAGGAAGGAGTTAATTTTGACCATGGTTTGTGGAGATTCAGTCCATTGCTGACTGGCTCAAAGGCAGGAACAGCATGGTGGGAGGATATAACAGAGAAAAGCTGCTCATCCTATGGTAGCAAGGAAGCAGAGAGAGAAAGAAAAAGCCAGAGGCAGAAATACACCCTTCCAGGTCACGCTGTAGGTCTAGACCATAGTAATGTACTTCTTCGGTTATTCATGACTTGGATAACTATTGCATTGTTAGAATCTAAACTTGAGATCAAGAGGTAAGACTTTCAGAGGCACCACCTCTGAGTCTGCGTGTTGACCCCTTGACAAAGGCAACTGAGGATGGCTGTTTGTGGGTGAAATCAAACCTGAACTCTGGTCATTAAACTTCACTTCCTTATCTAGGATGCATCTACTGGGAGAAATTGTTCTTTTTAATGTAATTTGCACAAGGCATCATGTAAAGTATATCCAGAATTAAAGTAGGTAATAAGACGTCTTTTTAAATTGGTTCATATTTAATGAAGTGTAGTTGTGGAAAATAAGACCACAAACTCAAGATTCCAAGGTTTTTAGTAGTGTGATCACTTCCCAGTTATGTAGAATAAAGGGAATGGGGTTGGATGACACAAGTAATGAGCCTCACTTAACAGCCGATATGTCTTGAGTACTTGGTAGTCTGTAGTTTATTTAAAGAAAAAAGCAATTATTAACTGATGTGTGTTTCTGAAAGTACATCAGGCTGGGTCAGGCTACCATATTGAAATATTACAACATTTTAGTGTATTCTCTGATACTATAGGTTAGAAATTTGAAAATTGTTAATATATTAACAGAAGAGGTCACAAGAAAGTAAAACACAAGTATTTGTTGGATTGCTGAGGCTTTATAGTTTTTTTCCTCTTAACTGGCAGTGTGAAAAGATGTAAAACAGAAAATGTAAAAAGATGGCTCTGACTATGTCTTTACGCTTATTAAGCTGAATCTCTGATAAGGGTATATCAGAATCAATATTTCTGTGTAAGTAAACCTTCTTTTTTCAAAAATAAGTCAAAACCAAGCTAATTCATCTGTTTCCATTTTTCATTTTTTATTATTTTTATTTTTTATTTTTCCACCATTTTTATTAATATACATATGTGATACATAGTGTTTACAATGAACTTGAGTATTTTCTGCACGTATATATCACATCAACTTTATGATCCCTTCCCATTTCTGGCGCTCCCACATCCTCCTAACCCTCCCTAACTCCTACACCCATTTGGTTCTACAAAATGCCTGTGTTCTGGGTTTCCCAAATCAAGAGAAACCATGTGATATTTAACATATTTAATCTCCTGTGTTTGACTCATTTCATTCAAATCACCACTGTTTAGCTTAGCTTCCCACTCCTAGAACAGGCTGCAGTGGCAAAATCTTGATGCCTCTTCTCTGAGTCCAGCAGAGCCCCTTTTGGGATATTTGCCAAGAGTTCTTTTTATCTATATCTTACTATCTTTGTTGAGATTCTTTAACATGGCCTCAGCCACCAGTCTACATAAGAAAAGAACTATAACAATGTAATTCATAAGGCTAGAAAATGTGAGAAAGAAAAAGAGAGAAGTTAAGTTTTGAATGCTTTACCTGGGTGCCGAAAGGAATGTTTGTACATTCACAAGATGTTCAGTTTATGATAACATCAATCAATTTTCTTATTATAAACTTACATCAAAGACCGAATAAGTGAATTGTGACAATAACTGAACTTAACTCTATATCAAATTGCTATATAAAACGAACTTAAATATGTTTACATTACACTTAAGGCAACAGATATAATAGCATACTTACTTATTTCAAAAAAATTTTTTGAGACAGGGTCTTGCTCTATACCCCTGGCTGGTCCTGAATTTACTATGGTGCCCAGGCTGGCTTTGGACTCACAGCAATCCTTCTGCCTCAGCCTCCCAAGTGCTGGGATTACAGGCATGTGCCACTACATCCAGCTTATTTGGTGCAGGGGAAATGAATTCGGGTACTTAGCGCTTAGTGCTAGGCAAGCACTTTAACGGCTGAGCCATTCCTCCTTTCATAAATTATTTACTCATCTTTCACTAATTACTAACATCTAAATAAAATACCCGGCTTGGTTTATCATTGTATCTACCTATTTATCTGTAAATTCATGAATATGTATTTTTAAAGATTTTGTAACAGTTCCCCATGTTGAATATAATTATTGTGTTTTGCAAACTGATATACTATTACAAATAATAATATGAGGAAATTTCACAGATTTGATGAAACAGCTGATGCTGTTTTGGAAGTATATCAATCAAATGATTCAAATACCAATCTATTTTTTCTGTTACACTTTCTCTTTAGTTGTTTCCTTTTCTCCATGTTTTTTTGGTGCGGCTTGTCGCTCCCTCTCTCCAAGATTCCTTCAAGTATTTTCCGCAGTGTGGGGCTAGTACTTGCAAATTTCTGTAGGGGTTCTAGGTTATGAAATTTATTTACTTTTTGCCGTTTAGAAAAGTGGTTCTGAAGCCAGCGAAGCTTGAGGTGGTTTTCTTCATTACACAGGACAATGGAGAAATGATGTGGCAACATAGAACTTTTGGAAACCCTTTCTGCAGCCATACCCCCGACCACCTACTCCTTAGCTATGTACGTATTTATTTTAAGAATTTTACTCTTTAGTTGGCAGATACAGCTTCTATTTAGAGACCTGTTGACATTCTCATCTGGCTTTCTGCCTTCATTGTGAATATGTTGAAAATCTCTCATAATATGAGGTTTTCGTTAATAATAAGAAGATGGTTGGCACCTGCATGAAAAGAGAATGCCAGCCAATGGTGGTATACGGCATGGAGTTTGGAGCCTGAGGAAACTGTTGAATGCTGGCTGATCCACACAGCTAGGAGTCAGAAGTGGCCTGTGGAAACATTAACAGCCGAGTGGGCACACATGAACCAAAGCTGGTCTCTCCTCTTTATAAAATCCCTTATGGCTGCAGGAACACACTTCACGAGGGGGACAGTGGCCAGGAGGAGATGCTGGAAATGGAAAGCACCTGCTTGGTTAGACAGGGCGCTCACTCATGTTTAGCTCCAGTAAGCTGTTGCCCTGCAGAATGCCTCCCCTTTGCTGCAAGATATTTCAGTGCAAGTTGGCATTCTAATTTTGATTTTTAAAAAGAACTCCCTTTTTATGTGCAGTGCATTTTTTTAGGTTAGAACTTTAAAAAAAAACATACTTTTCTTTTTGTGGGACAGATAGGGCCTGTGGGCCACAAGTTTGAAACTTTTGCTATAAACTTGTAACTGACTCTGAAATGCTAATATAAACAGAAGTAGCTTTGGGCTGTACTGTTTACAGCATTGACTTCCCTGGTGAAATAGAGGCCTCATTTCTGTTTAAGAATGCAATGCCCATAGTTCTTGGGGGAAAGTAAGAATGGTAGCCTTCATCTTGCCTTTACTGTCACTTTTACTATCATCCCATAATGGGGGAAGTGGGCTTTTCTTCCTTGCTTGTAAATGAGCTGCAGGCTTGGTGGGGATGAGGCATATCCAATAAAAGTGGCGAATAAACTCTGAGGGCCACATTCAGATTCTCTACAGTATGCTGAAATTAGACTTCGGCATTCACTTGAGTGTTTTTGGAAATGATCTATGGCATGCCTAACTCTAGGCCGTTAGAGAGCAGGTCAGAGCAGGCAAGTTAATAGGAACCCTTATAAAAGAAAATGGAGCATAGACTTTTAGGTTTTTGAAAAAAATACTTCCTAAATGTTTCTTTATCCTAACTTGTAATTTCAACTTACCACACATCTTAGTTACTTTTCATCCCTGTGACTCAATACCCAACATCCACACCTTAGGGATGAAAGGTTTATTGTAGCTTACAGTTTCAGAATGTCACGGTCCATTCACAGGTGGGCAGCTGGAAAACGGTGGAAGCACATGACAGGGGTGGAGCAGGGCAGGGGTGGGGCAGAGCTCCAGCAGCAGAGGTCCTTTACATCATGGTGGAGGAAAGAGACTGAGGAGAAAGGCGGAGCCAACACACGCCTCTCCAGGCCAGGCCCATGCATCCACCCCTTCCAGCCGGGTCCCAGCTCCCAACACTACACAGTATCTATAAGAACATGAGGCTTTTGGGGGACACTCCAGATCCAAACCATGACACCATGTATCATTTTGAAAATATAAATTTTAGAAAGGCTTTCTACTTACATCCTTTTCTTTTATTCATTCAATTAGTATGTCTAATATGTCCAATTAATATGTCATTCACGCATCAGTGTATTCACAGGTGAACAGTTAGTTACCAAAACACGTGGAGATTCTTACCTTCAAGGAACTTAAATTCCAGGACTATGAGTCACTCTCTTGGCAAGTCAGAGGTAAATAAGAGATACAACAGTAAAGAGTAAAAATAAAGCAGGGTCAGAAGGATCAGGGAGAAGGGCATGTGTCTTGTATTTTTAAATAGGATGGTCAGGAAGCCTCAGGTGACTTTTGAGCAATGGCTTGCAGAAGAAAGGCTGGGGCTTTTCATTGAGTTTCCATTCAGTAGAATAAATAATTCTTCCCATTTATCAAAATTGTATCATTTCAGTGGAGGGACTAGAACATGCTTTGTGCATTTGCGGGATTTATATCTTCATAGGGAAGGGTAGAATCTGAGTGTATATGTTTCCTCCTAAAATGAGTATATTGAAATTTTTTTGAGGCAGGGTCTCACTGTATAATCCAGGCTGATCCTGGGACTGACTGTGTAGCCTAGGCTGGCCCCAAACTCACAGTAATCCTCCAGTCTTAGCCTCTTGAATGCTGAGAGTGCAGGCATGTGCCACTACACCCAGCTGACTTCATGTGGTGCTGGGGATTTGAACCCAGGGTCTTGTGCATGCTAAGAAAGCGCTTTGACCACTGAACAGTGACCCCATATCCATGTCAGAATTCTGGTGCCCGAGGTGGGATTATTAGGTGAGAACTCTGAGAAGTGATTAAGTCATGAAAGCTGAGGCCTCGTGAATGAAGTTAGTATCTTTATTAGAGGATAAAAATGTCTATTTTGAGTATTTTTATTCACCTGATCAAGGAAAAGAATATTATAGTAATTTCTTATGAATCTCTTTCTACAAAGCTCTTCTCACGCATTTCTGTCTGTGTTCATTATAACTCACTTCCACATTCCATGTGAGGAAGACAGGCCTACAGGTTTGCTTACACTACCTTCAGTCAGCGTTGCGGTCCTCCGATACCACGGTTCACGGTGTCCTTCATGAGCTGGCTTCTGTTGACCTTTCCCTGTTATCTCATGCCAATTTCCTCTTCACGGTTCAGTCTTCAGCCATGCTGAACTAATTCCTTTCTCTGTTTACTAAGCTCTTTCTTCCCTCAGGACTTTTCATATGTTATTTTTGGCTATCTCCTTTGCCCACCCTCTAAAGACTCTTGCAGTCTTCATGCGAGTCCATAGGAAGGCTTTTGCAGTTCTGCCCCCACTTATTACTACATATGTGCCTCCTGGTTATTTTAGTTTACCTTAATCTTTCCCCTTTAGAGTCCCACATGAGATCCTCACCCCCTTACCAAATGTTTGAAGGCTGTTCAGGTAAATCGCACCTTGGCTATGCTAAAGCCCAATCTGACTGACAGTATTTCCTTACCTCCTTTTGAGTTTTTTCCCTGACCTTTCGCGATGCCAGCTGAGTAGCTTTTTACCTGCCTCATATGCCAACATCATGCTTTATAAAGTAAACTTCACGGCTCATTTCTAACGTACTTCCTCATGCCAGTCGCTTGCTGTCCTTTTTGCAGCTGCCAGTACAAAATAAAAGAAGCCTGCTTTTCTCTTTTTCTGGATCTTTCTAGAGCTTCTGTAGTTTTGCTAATTTCTTGCCACTGTCTGGCAGTTTTTCAGTCCTGCTATGACCATTCTCTCTTCTCTCTGTGAAACAAACCCGGTGTGTCCACTGGGGTTTAATGCCTACTTCCAGAAATGCTTACTGCTTTTTCTTCTCTATGCTAAGAACTGACCTTATGTTTGGGTAGAAAATGTACACAGCTATATTATGTAATGGGGTGGCTATGATTTTCTTGACCAAAGCAGTTAGCAATGAACACCAGTAGCTCAAAGGGAGATATTAAAGACCTTTCTCATCAAGGTCCAGTTTTGGGGAGCTCAAACTAGGAGAGTGATCATTAGAGGCTGAGAAGAATGGAGGGAAAGAAAAGAGGGAAGATAATTAGGTAGGAGACACTGAGTTCCGATATTTTGTTTCACAGAGCGTTAACTATGGTCAGTAGTATTGAATTAAATACTTCAAAATGGCCAGGAGAAAAGACTTGGACATTCTCCCACTAAGATATGATGAATGTACGAGGTGATAGGTATACTCGTTTATTAAATAATTATTTTATAATGTATACAAATATGAAAAGATAAACACTATACCTCATAAGTATTGTACAATTATTTATTAAGTAAGGGTGAAATATAAATAGAACTTTAGGAACCCTTTATATTTGATCATATCTTACAGGTATACTAGTGGCAGATTGCTGTCTTCAGTGGAGCACAAATATGCTGACAGATATTAATTTGAAAATTTTACTCTCAATACATATAGTTTTCTCAGGATCTTCAGGGGTGTACCTTGTTTTGTTTGAGTTTCAGAACCCCATGTGGCCTGTTAGGGATGAAGCATCAGAAGCTTAGAAAGGCAAATGATCTTTCTAGTCCCAATTTCCATACAAGTCCCAGGACTAGGACTTCAGCCCTGCCTTTCCTTCCTTCGACTCCTCCCACCTTCAGAAGCTCCTCTTGATGAACTCCCTGTCCCTTGTCAAACTGGCCCTGCACCCTGTGCCAGAGATCCTGCAAGAGTAGAGCCTTTCCAGTGGAGAGGCTGTTAACCTTTATGCTTGCTTGGAATTTTGGCTCTTGGATTTTTGAGTTCTTACAGAGTAATAAGCATTGCGCTATTTGAATAAATTACTTAAATTCTCACACTTAAGTTTAGAAAACCTCTTTGTTAGCCAGAGTGTGCAATCATGCTTAACTGAACTTTCAAATCAATAGGCACAATTCAGAAAAAAAGGAAAAAAAGTATATATAGGGAAGGAAGAATGCAATACTATATTGGAAAGGAAATCTTTACTGTATTGCTTTATAAATCTCCTAATTTTTGTGTGCTTTCTGAAAATAATCAGATAGGCAGGCAGGCCTGCCTTCCTGCAAGTCTGTGATAATAACTGTTCATATAGTTACCATTATTAGTTAAAATTACATTCCCAGCAACTCAAGTGTATGTCTGTGAGAAAAAAAAAATCTGTGAATATCAAGGATCATATTGTAGTTTTTACGTGTTTGTTATTTGTGTTAGATGAAGTAAAAGACTTCAAATTTCAAGACAATTGTTTTTCAGTTACATAGAACATAGGTTCAGCTATGGAATTCTAACTGGTAACTTTTAATTATTTAATAAGCTTAAAATACTTATAAAAACTAAAAACATATATGCCCACTTTTCTAATTTTAAACGGTGAAGATTCATATTTACATAGTGCAGACAAAATATTCAAAATGAAGTTTTAGTATAGATGTTGTCTTTGAATCTTTAAATACAAAAGCTCACAAATCAGAATTTGCAGTCTTGCTTAACTGACCTTTCAGATGGGATATTCTGCCCTCGACAAATTAACAAGAAGTGCTTAACATTTTAAGTAAATGTAATTGCTTTAAACTGAGACTGACTTTGTAAAGAATTGTCCTCATGTCTTCAATTTTAAAAAATATTCTCCTTATAGATTTTATCTGATATAGCTTGTGAAAATCACTTCAGAATGTCATTTGAAGAAATGTCAATTATATTGCTGTCAAATATCTTAGTGGAAAAGTTTAAGTAAGATAATTTTAGAAAATATTATAAGGAAAATTTAAAAAGGAAGCTTTGGAGACAGGCTGCTGGACTTCACTTGGTAGGTCTCATTTCATTTTAGAAGACTGACTGGAAGATAGTGTCACTTTCTTATTATGTATGACGAGGGGTTTTCCTTTCCCTACTGCGGTTTATTACACAAATGCCAGACTGTCAGTGCCCCTTCCTCGGATACTACTTAAACATTTTGAACGGTAAAAATGAGTGGTAGGACAAAGTCCCTCAGGAATACTGACTTAAAAATTGTACATTGAGCCAGGGCTGGTGGCCCAGGCCTGTATTCCCAGCACTCGGAGAGGCTGAAGCAGGAGAATCACAAGGTAGAGCCCAGACTGGACCACTTAGCACTTAGCAGCTTAGTGATATCCTGACTCAAAATCAAAACCAAATATATATATATCCTGGGATTGTAAAATAGTTTTATTAAGTAATGTTCTTAGAGAAACAGACTTAATATAAATTGTGTATGTATAAAAGACTTTATCAGGATATCTTAGGGTCCAAAGAGAGTCCAAATTGACCAACTGCACATGTGAGAGATGGCGAGTCCAATAGCTGCTTAGATGAGGTAAAAGAACACCAGTCCACGACTAGGGTAGGTGGTACGAGTCCATGGCGTGTTACCAGTTGTCCAGAGGTGATGGCGGAGGCCTGAAGACAGATGCAGATCTGCAATGGAGAGTGGCGATGTGAAGACAGGAGCAGGTCAGTGTCTACCGGCAGTGGGAACCTGTAGCTTTCCTAGAAGGAAAAGCTATAATAATCTTCCTTCTTCCTTCTTTTATTATTCAGTTTGAGCTGCACTCCTATTGGTTGGGCTGCCTACCTCCACGATGGGTTTTCTTCCTTCTCTTGCTAGCCCATATGTCAGTCACTCATGCCCCAAACTTCTCTAGCTGTTAGCTAGATACCCCTTACTCCCTTCAAGTTGACAGATGCTTTAAATGGTCACAATTGTGTGACGTGGGTTCCACCCCAGCACCACAAAATAAATAAATAAATAAATAAATAAATAAATATAATTAAACATGAAAAGTGCATTAATAAATTAAATAGAGTTATAGCTCAGTGGTTTGAAATAAAAAAGAACACTAAGCCTGAATTCAATACATACATGATTAGACTTACTTTACGTATATTCCTTCTAATTTCCAAATTGGGTCATACTTAGTTTTAACCAGGAACAAAAGGAAATTCTTTTTCTTTTGTTCCATATAAGTATGGATTGCTATCAAATTTCTTACTGGGAAAGGTTAAGTTAATATTTTGAGAACACAAAAAATTTTCAAAGTGATTCACAAGCTTAGTAGTAGTGAAAATTAGATTTCACAGCCCAGAATGTCAAGGATTAAAAGGTGGAAAAAGGATTGGCAAGCCGTAGAGCTGATTATTGTTAGTGTAGAGTTTCTGTCCCTCCATAACAACTCTTTCAATTTATTACCTTGACTTTTATGTCGAGATGACAGAAAAGACTTCAGAGAGTACAAGTGTAGAAACTCTGATTGTTGGGAGCCAGCGGCTGCCATAAACAAGTGTATTCATCGTTCCTAAAGAGTAAGAATAACAGAAACCATGGAAATTTGAGAACAACTTACAATAAGTACCGTGTCTTCCAAACAAGCCTGTGCACAAACAGAACGTGACCTGTGGCTCTCCAGTTTGTTACGCTGGTGTGGTTTAGCTCACCTCAGCAGCAGTTCTTTTCCAATCTTCTCATCTAAGCTTCAAATCCTTTTTAGAACATTTTGCTTTAGAACATTTTTGCTAGTGGTCATCCAGTTATGTCTGAACGATCTCAGAAATAGGAACTCATTACCTTTGGGAATGTAAAGTCTTTTGTGGATCATGTCAGTGGTGGTAGTGATAATAGTCTCTTTTTGTTTTATAATAAAAACATTACAGTTTAACAAACTGTAAACGGTGGATTGCTCTGACCAACAATGACTCAGTAGGCCCTTTTTGCTTTGTGTTGTGACTTTTGCTTGATATTCTGTCACCATGGAGAGTTTTAACTCTTTATTTTATAGATGATATAATTAGTCACTGATGTGAATAGCAGTATTCACATTTGATTGTATTATTGCAAGTTTAGTTACATGAGCCGTGTTACAAGGCTGGTCTCAGAACAAACTACTTGCCATTAACCTTTTTTTACTCTATCACATATATGCCAAGCAATTGCTTCATTCTAGGCAACATGTATATATACTGGATAATGGCTGAAAAGACATGAAGGACTTTGACTTTCTGGAGTTTACATTATAGTCATGGATATTATCCAAGTGGGGCTGACATAATGAAGTGAATATTTTTAAGAAATTAAAAAGGGTTTAGAGATCAAATAGAGCCATCAAATTATTCTGGGCAGCAGAATATATAAATAAAAACAGAAGTGAAACAATTGAACATTTGCTAAGTTCTCTGAAGAAAAGAGATGGGAGAAGCAGGCAGAAAGGGCCCTAGGAATTTGGAGTTTTCTAAGAACAGAATAAAAACCACTGAAGGATTTTAAGCGGAAGAATGACATGTTCTTAGAGAAGTGTTTGCAGAAGAATAGCACATATGCAATGTTGAGAATTCAGAAAATGCAAAAATATTTAAGAGAAAATACACCATGCAAGAAATCATCTCCTAGAAAATGAGCATAGCGTAGAATAAGACATATGCTGAAGAGAATTTTAAAATGTTCCCTGTCCTAGTCGATTCAGGCTGCTGTAAAAGAATGCTATGCACTCAGTGGCTTAAACAATGCTTGTTTGCATATTACCATTCTAGAACCTGAGAACTGGAAGATCATTGCCCAAGTAGATCCAGTGTCTCATGAGGGGACTATTTCTAGTTTGCAGACTGCTGTTACCTTCTATTTTTCATTTGCAAAGAACTTTGGTCCTTTTATAATATCATATAAAGACACCAATCACATCATGGAATTTCATACTTATTAATACAATCCTAACTAGCTTCCAAAGCCCCACCTGCTAATACCATCACTTTGGAGGTGGGAGTTTCAAAATTTGAATTTTGGGAGGGTAAAAACATGCAGTCCATAACAGCTTCCAGGATTCTTATCCTCATCCTCTGATATAAATTCCCTCTATAATCTGCTTCTTAAGTCTGGGAAGACCTGTGAACATGATTATGAATACTTATTACCCTGGTTAAGTGAAGGGATTTCGAAAGTATAATTAAGACCATTATCTTGTTGGTTTTTACTTATTCTAGAAGGATATTATCCAAGGGGTCTGACATAATCAAATGAGTATTTTTAAAAAGGGGGTCCTAGAGGTCAATATAGCAATCAAAGTATTCTAGGTAGCAGATAGGTTTTTCTTTCTGTTGTCTTGAAGAAATGAGCTGTCACATGCAGAAATCCACATGACGGGAGAGAGCAGGTATCCTTTAGTTGCTCAAGGTTTCAGTTCTACAACCAAAAGGAGATGACCTATACAAACTAGAAATCTCCTGACCGCAGGTGCAGTTGCAGACCTATAGCCAACACCTTGCTTTTGATCAAACATTTTAGGTGGGACTCTGAAGAGAAAACTGAGCAAAGCAAAGCTATACCTACACCTCTTACCACACAAGTGGTTAAATGGTAAATTGTAAGATTGATTGTGCCACTGAATTCGTGGTACTCTGTTACCCAGCAATAGCAAACTAATACAAAAGGAAAAAACGTGATCTTCTCTGTGACCAAACTTAGTGAAGAGGAGCAAAAGGGAGACCATTTAGAAAGTCACTGTCATAGTCAGACTAAAGACAATGGCAGCTTGGGGTAGGATTTTGGCAGTAGAGGTAAAAAGGGGAGAGATTTTGGATGTATTTTTGAAAACAATCCAGCCACGGCTGATAAATATATTTTGGAAGGTGAAAGAAAGAATAATTCTTGAGATTTTAGTATGAGCAAATGATGCTGCTTTATACATATTGAAGGAGTAGAGGAGGAACATTTTTCCCTGTGGTGGGAGTGGCAGAAGAGTGTTCCTTTTTAAAAGTATTATATTCCATCAATTTAGCATTGAGATATATTTACATATACCTGTGTGTACCTATGACACACATATTGTGTACTTGTCTTCATAGTTATGATACTGTAGTACTTTTTCTCCACTTTACAGTAAAAACATGTGTTAATGGGTACAAAGTATCCTTCTCTGATTTTATGAAGTATTTAACTAACCCCGTACTCCCCTATTGTTGGACAGTAGGCTGTTTTACTTTCTTTTTTTTACTTTTATGAAAGATATCCTAATGAGTATTCTTATTATTAAAAATTCTAGTTCAAGTATACATGCTATAAAAAGGTGACTTAAAATTACACTTTTTCCAATAGTATGTAAGACACATTCTCCACTGTATATTATTGTTTTAAAAACTTCTCTGCAATTTAAAAGTGAAACAATGTAAATTCTATATTCATTGGGCATCACCATTGTATCTTGAAGGCACGCTTCAATTGTGTTGTTCAATTTGTTGTTCTGTTTTGCCAAGCCTGGCCAGAGTTCTCTTGCTGTGTTCAAAGTGCAAGTGCTAGAGTCAGATCCACTTACCAGCTGGCACTATGGGGAGGTGGAATAAGGTTGGTGCACCAAGTGGCCTCCATGATAACATGGATCCTTTTTCTGTTTTCTAAGACAATACCTAGGATCCGAAAGTCTTGCTGCTGTTCCCGTCTGCAAATCAGGTCTCCCCAGAACTCAAAGATCATAAAAGAGTTTTTACATAGTTTGCGTATACGAGAGAAAAAGCTGAAGTCTTCAATATTTTTTTCTTCTGTATTTCTAAAATGGTATATGGGAAACAGTTCTACTATCTTTCTCATATAAAACTGTTAAGTAAAATCTTGAAAACACGTTTCAAGAATTAATAACTAGAAGTTACTCAGTGTATGAGGGTGTGTATTATTTAGTAGTATTTTCCTCTTGTGATCCCATCTGGTGAGAATTATTATTTTATTTTTATTACTTGTCTGTATTGCCCAAACACATAATATTGGGTATGTAATTCTCCTTAAAAAGAACGATTTGAATGGTGCCTTAATTTTAATAAGTGCTTTAACATGCTTTGCAAGATAATACTTTGAAAATGCTTTATAAATTGAGAACAAATAATTTATCTGCAAAAACATAATGATTAAATGAAAAGACCTTTTTAAAAAGCAGGTATGTTATACTAATTATACACTAATTAATTGGTCTCACGATAATTGTACTTTTGTAATATCCCAAACTTTCCTCTTAATGTCTTTTTTAATAATTAAAAAAATGTTTTAGGGCAGACATACCTTGGACTGTGATGCTTTTGGATGAAGGGATGAGCCATAACACTGAAATCAGGAGGCTTAACTTTCAGAGAGAAATGAATCTTTTGTAGCTTAGCATCAAGCACATACATCAGTTATTAAGGCATTTTCAAACCATGTTAAAAGACCCACAGCTACTCTTTATGACTGATGATCATACCTTATGATGGTTTTTTTTTCCTGCTAAGCAGCCAGCTACATGCTTTACACTTACTCTCGTTTTGAAGATTTACACTGTTTTTCTAAGTCACTTGCTTTCCCAGATGGGGAAACTGATACTTAGAGACAGAGCTTGCTCAAAATCCCCCCTTGGTAAACAGTGAAGGTAAGATTTGATTACAAATTGTCTCACTCTTACTTCCTGCTCTAAGGTACTATCCATAACACTTAACTCTTTTTCTAAATTATGTCGTATTCTGAGTATAGACAAATTGCAATATCTACACTCCTTTTTTTCTTTTTAAAATTTCCCTTTTATTAATAGGAAATACATAATGTTTGCATTGGCCTTGATTATTGTGTGCACATATATATCACATCAGCATTATAAGCCCTCAAAATTAGCTGTCAGTGGCTCAGGCCATCCTGCGACTGCTTGTCTGCCATGGTCATCTCTGCCCCTTGCTTTTAGCCAAAGCCTTTCCCAGTTCACTCACTGGCTAGCTTTTCTTCAGGCTGAGAACCTCCTGTCCTACTATCCTTTAATACCCAAGGCACAACTGAAACAAGGTTATGGGCGTGGCATGCTTTATTGAATGATGGAAACCCGGGAGAGGTGGTAAAGATGATTACTTCAAAGAGCAGAAAATAACTCAAATGCGGTTTCCAACACTATCCTTACTAGGGATTTATGGGATGTCAGACTTAGATGTCTCCACATGTTGTTGGGCCTTTGGCCAGTTTTTGCAAACTGTTTTTATAACCTCCATCTTTCTCTTGTCTCCAAACCATCTCTCCTCAAACTGGGGAGATTGCACAGCTGTGTAGCTCCCCATCTTCTGCCTCAGTCTAAACTGAGGTCCATGTCAGTATTTCCGTAACTCATTATGATCTTCTGCTAAGGTAAAGTGATCTCCCCTCAGGATCTCCACTGTCACCTTTATAAAGAACTGACTGAAGATTTGAAATTAGACTTTCTTGTTTTGTTTTAGCATATTCTGAACCAAATTGCTTATATAGATAGATAGATAGATAGATAGATATAGATATATAGATATACATGTCAATTATGGATGATTTCTGTGAGTCCATCATACATAGATGGATACACAGTTAGATATTAAGAAATTGGCTTGTATGATTGTGAGAACTGGCAAAATTAAAATCCGTAGAGCATCCTACTTTAACAGTGTATGTTTTTCAGCTTTTCCATGTTGACATAAGAAATTACCCTTAATGTAAGCTCGCATTATATATTAGGGCATTGGCATTGGCCAATCAAGATGAATATAACTATTCTGAGTTTCTAGATGGTACTCATTATTTAATCTGAGTAATTAAATTATTCTAAAGTGATCATTCTAAAGTCAATTTTAAATGTTATCTAAGGTTTATGCAAGTAGTTGCTCTTGTAACCAACGTGTTTAAGTTCCTATTCTGTGCTCTTTCCTTCTTGATTTTATTATCTTCCTATAAATTTTACTGCATTTCATAGTCATCAACTATAAAATTATTTTAAAAAATAGGTGGTTAATAGCCAAGAGCTAAAGGAGAGGAAAACATGGCTCTATTAAGGCAAGGCTCTTGCTCATAATGGAATGTACAAAATGTATTACTGTATTCATAACTTAGCATTATTTTAACAGATAAATTGATGGCCTTTTTTTAACATGGGCAATTCATTAGAAAATCTGTAATTTCTGTGAATTTTACGTGCAACAATAGGATACCAGCATCTTTTTTTACTTTATGTCATATGTAGTAATGTTGATGTCCTCTAAATTAGATAGGATATTGAATTTTTGCTTTTTAATAAAGTTCTATGGCCATTGCCATTAAGCCTTATAGTATTAAAAATTAGTACTTTGGAACTCATACATTTGCTTTTTGCAGACACAGTAACAGAATTCACCTGCTATACAAAGTGTCAAGTTGCATAACTTTAAATGTAGATTAAAAAGGAAAGAGGACATATTTCATTGAACTAAAACTTTCCGGTACACAGCTGCTTAGCAAATGGCGCACAGCTGTTTGTAGGAAGATGGAAGACATGCTTCTACCTTTAGATAATTGTTACATAAGCTTTCCTTGTTTATTTTCATAGAGTTATTTTCAAGAAAAAAAATAGTTTATGTGCTATATCTGAAGGTTTTACCAAGGAGGAAGCATTTCAGAAAAAAATTTAAAGAGATCACCTATGTGTGAAGGCATGCGAGTATGTTTGTATGGGCCTGTGCATGTGTGTTTGATGATACTGACTAGTATCATTTCACAAATGATTCGACGTAGCACAGGATGTCATTCATCTTCAGAAAAAAAAAAAACAAATTATCATCAGTTAATAGGTCAGATGCTACACAATGCTGTCCACAACTTTTTTTTTTAAGTCTTGCAATTTGAAAGAAGATTCCGAGACTTATTTTTACTGGGGCAAAATTATTCCTTTGTGCTGAAGAGGTGTGAGGAAAGGATTCCACTGGGAAGAACAACCTTTTAGAAGAATTTTCTCTATAATTTATAAAAATAAAAGCTGTCATATTTGATGTTTAAAAATTTCAACATTAAAAAAGGAATTACTTTACTCAAAGTTTGTACTGGTCAAATATTGTTTCTTGTCCAACAAGACTCAGCTTAGACTTATCTAATGGCTTGCTTTAATTGATCCATTCACTTTCTGTTGGGAGATAGTTGTCAAAAATGGCAAAGTTTTAGAAAAAATAAGAGTGTTTTTAAAAACCTCAAATAATATTTCCTACTTTTAAAAGGAATGGAAATTAGTTATCTGTGATCGACCCTTTTTTCATTTATGGCCAAGATCACCTGATAAAACATAACTAGTCGTCCTAACAAGAATATAAGCATACTATTTTTACCAGGTGTGATTATAACCCATTGTTTTCCATTATACCATGATGTTGGTATTTCTAGATGAAAACTGTGTTAAGACATTATCAAAGAAAGACAGTGTCTTCAAATGCCTCTCTAGATGATTTGCTCATTTGTTAGTTTGATACTGGAGATTGAACCCAGGGCCTTTGCACTGAGCTACATCACAGCCATCACAGCACCACTCCCTCCTCCTTCCCCACCCCCGGCCCTTAAGACTGGATCTCTTCCAAGTCATTGAATTGTCCAAGCCACCATCTACTTTGCAGTCTTCTACCTCAGCTTCCCAAAATACTGAAATTAAGGGTATGTGCCACCATGCCTGGCTTCTCCAAATGTTCTGAAAGAATTTGATGAGGAAAAAAAAAAACATGGTTAGGTGTTGAGTGGTAGCTCAGTGCTAAAGTGTTTGATTAGTATAACAAAGCAAAGTAAGGCTCTTGATTTCATTACAGAGAGAAAGAGAAAGAGAGAGATAGAGACAGAGATGGACACGGGCATACAGAGATACAGAGACAGAGAGACATATAGAGATTAAAGGGCATGAGCTTTGTTATCAGATAGAAATATGACTGTTTAAGTCTTCTTTTCCATAAAATGGTGATAATAATAGATCCTAACTCAGCTATAATATGATATGTAAACAGTTGCCAGATATATTAGATTTCTATTGTAATTACAATAATTGCAATGGTGCCACTAGTTTAAAACAACACAAATTTATTATAATTTTCAAATTCAGAGTCCCAAACACATTCACTGAACTTCAGTAAGTTGGGGTACATGTAGGGCTGCATTCCTTTCGAGACGTTCTAGGAAAGAATGAATTTTTTTGCCTTTTCCAGATTTTAAAGGCCACACGTGTTTCCTGGCTCTTGGCCATATGCCATCCTCAAAACCCATCATGGCCTGTGGAGTCTTTTCTATCTCATTGGTGTAATTTGGACTCCCCTGCTTCCCTCTTCCATTCATACTGACTAGTGATTAGATCAGGTCCATCAGAACAGTCCAAGATAATTTCCCACCTCATGGTCAGCTGACTAGCAACCTTAACTTTATCTACTTTAACTACTTATGTGGTAATAGCCACAGTTTGGAAGAGTTAGAAGGAGGGTAATTTTCATTTTTATCTACCATGTCAGAGCATTCCACACTTAAAAAAACACCCAAGTAATGTTTGTTTTTGTTGGTTTTAATCCACGGAGGGACAGCACCCTTCTCTGAATACTTTTTGTTATTTAGGTAAGAAGATGCCAACTGACCAATGTCCCAGAAACAGGCTGCACATACAGCCTTAGCACAGTACTTTTCCACAGCTTTTACAAGCAGTAGTTTTGGCACTTTGACATTAAAACTGGAAATAGAGAGTAGAGTTGTTACATCTGAACTAAATGTGCATGTTTTATGACTTTTTTGTTTTCTTCTCTCTATATGTCCCTTCCTTTTTTGAGGATATTTTACTGCTGTTGTCTTGACTTATGTATTGCTGACACTCCTGAAAGTGGAACTTGAGCACTAACTTTTCTGTCAAGTGTAAAGCACCACTAAGGCCAGCTGTGGGCTAGGCGGCTTTCCCTGACATTCTGTGTCTCGGAACACATCTCAGAATTCAAATGACCAGTTTTAACTTAATCTATCCCTTCCTCTTTGCCAGTTGCCAGGAAAACCCTGCTGTTCTTGTTCTTGTATGTGAACACTGGGTCACCTGTTACCCTTGTGCTCCCACACACTCTTCTTACAAGTCCTATGAAGTAGTCTGCCCTACTGGTATCCTTCAAGTTGTTGGGTTTTTAAGTGTGTTCTACCTTTGTCACCACGGGCAAAACCTCCTACCTTCTGCTTTCTTCCCTTCGCTGACGTATGCTGTCATCTCCAGAAAGATTCGGTTCTCTCCTTCGCATTTATTCTGCCTCAAATCAGTTCTTCTTCCTTGTATTAAATCAGCCCTTGTCAGTATGTTCAAGGGCACAGGGAACTATTTTCACACACCCACCATGTGCCACACATTGTGTTTAGACATTTTGCATACATTATCCTATTTAATCCTAATTTAGAGCTTCCGCATGTAGACATTATTTCTCCTTTTTTTACTAGGGATGCACCGAGGTCATAAAGAGCTGTATACCATTTAGCTAAAAGTAGCAAAGAAAGTGGCAAAGGGAGTATTCACTCAGTTATGTTCTGATTTTGAAGACCTAGTTTTACCTGTCCATGAAAGGCCCTGTCCTTTGACTGTGGTTTTAAGATGTTCATATTATTAATGCTTGCTTGACTTCTTGTACCTTGCGGTAAATCGTCTAGTCACCTAATGACAAATATGTCATAGTTTGACCATCACGTTAGTGGTTTGTGTGGGTAGCTGACAACTGCTATGTATATTATAATTATCAAAGATCTAATGATACTTGTTAAGTCTCCCCTAAAGGTGGTTTGCAGATTAATCTAAGTAGATGTCTCAAATATGCATTTTTCTAAATGCAGGGAGTAATCTTTTCAAATGTGGGTGGCTTTGAGCCATAGTAAATTAGGACTTTTGTGCAGGTAAGTTATCTTAACAAATCTGTTCTTTTCCACTAAGGATCAACTCTCAGTACTCAGTAACAGGCCAGAACATGCTTTTCTTCTTTGACCAAAACACCGACAAAGGAAACAGAAACCAGTTTAGCAACTTCCCAAGTGGGTGCAAAAGGATTCCTATAAATAAAGCTTCCCATTATGCCCTTCTGGTCATATTAGGCTTGGAGGCTGCTGAATTTATAGCACTGTACTCAACTTCAGGTAGCAACAGCATGTAGTGCTGGCTGATTCTTCATGCGTTGCATTTTCATTAGTATGATAGTTTTGGTACTTCTTAAAAGTCCACATTGTTGAATGAAATTTTGTTTCCTTCTACCACTTTCTTCTTTCCTGACTTGTTTATCTTTATTTAAGAGAAAAAAAGCATAGCACAACTCAAACCAGGTGGCCTTCATAAGAGGAATAGTGTTTTCTGTGCCTTATGAAAGTTTCATGCTATGGAAAAACATCAAGGCAAAAGTTATACATACAGAGGAGGTCACGTGGGCAAGCGCTGCATTTACATAGTAGCCTGGACCTCTTGGATTTTGATGAAGGAAAAGTTGAATAATTGGCCTTCAGTAATAGAAAATTATTTTTTCAAACACTATCATTTTTTTAGGAAGAGAAACATAAATTAGTTAACTAATAATGGTAGTTTTTAGATTTTTGTATAATTGTGATGGTTATACCTAAAACCTGAGAACTGAAAAGCTATCTGGGGTCATTGCTGGGTATGTAGACCACATGTTACAAAAGAGTGTCATTTGACTGTAAAATTTACTAAACTCTGAAAGCTACACTGTGGTGGTAGAAAAGATGTATCTACATGCATAAGGGATTAAGAGATGTCTGTTTAAATATTCAGTAGTAAAGGACTAATGATGAATGCAATATTCTTTAAATAGCTCAGTACATACTATGTGTGTACACCAATGTATGGGTATATTTTATGTGTACATATGTACAAAATGTGTGTGTGTATTTGTGAGAAAGAGTGCAAAGTGTACAAGGGATAAAATATGGACAGTTTTTGAATTTAAGAAGTTGTTAGTGAGACTTTTTCTTCTTATGCAATATCAGCTTACATCTGTGCATAGATGAGGCTAAAATCTAAATTTCCAGTCCAAAGAATTATCATAAACTCTATTCCCATACCAAAAATTTGGCTCTTTCCAGAGTATTTTGCCTTTGAATAGCAGTGACATTTTACAGGAAGTAAAATACATTATTTTTTAAAAATTAAATAAAGAATCCTGGTTTTCACAGCAAGTTCTAGGCACATAGTCTAAGTAGATCAAATGCAGTGTCATTTTTAGTTATATACTTCTCATGGTGAAAACAAAATTATACTGTTGTTTAGTAAAAGAGCATGCGCTTAGCAAGTGTGAGGTTAAAGGTTCTGTCCCCAGCACTGCAAATACAGTAAAATCATTCGAGATTTTTAAGAGAAATTTCTTTTTTCAAAAATTGATTTACGTAAATGAAAAATCTTGAACTATTTTCTGAAGTTATTTGTTTAATTTTTCTCTTTATATTAATCAACTTCTAATCTTTTCATTTTTTTTTTCATTTCTATTTATTAGATCATTGTTTTGCTTTCCTGGTAACTATACTGTTAAAGATTGTCTCTCTAGGTTGAAAAGAAAATTCTACTAAGACTACCCTTTTGAGTATATACAAAATAAATATGAATAAGTAAGTAAGAAAAAAGAGTATCAGGAGAGGAAAATAATATCCAAATGAAGTAATATATATAAAGCTCATAAGTCGTGTCCAGTGAAAAATACATGCAGCAAAGAGTTTAAAGTATCCATGATTAAGCAGTTTCCAAAATACCATCTGTATAAATATTTTAATCAAGCATTAATCTTACATAATCTTTTAGGATATAATCATCTTCATATATACTGTAGAGCTCCTTATGTATGCCATCGTTTTTCTGATTATAGGAGCTGGAAATGAAGCTCAAGATTTATTTCTTATTACAATTTGAGTTGTTTTCCTTGCTTCATTTGACTACTGCACCTCTTTTGTAAGAATTTTGAATTTTCTAAATCAGATAGTCAAGAAAGAATTTTGCTTTGAAAAGTTAATCATAAGACATTTCTGTACTATGAAGACGGATATTAGCCTAACTTGTCTTGACATGGCAGGTAATACTTCATGGTTCTCATCATAATGACAATTTTAAAAGCCGGTATTTTTGAGTGCTTATTACATGCCAAATCATGTTCTAAGTCCCTTATATATAACTCATTTAATCCTTACATTGTTGCTGTGAGGTAGAAAATACTAAAATCCTAGTTTTACTGACTAAATTACGAAGCAGAAGGATTAAGTAACAACAGAGGACTCACAGTGTCTTCAGTGTCTTCATAGTGCATCACTCTGTAGTCCTGTCCTCAGGAAAACATTAGTTGATATTAACCAGGAAAGGCAGGAAGGAAGTTGACAACTGTAACAGAAGGGAAGAATACAGTGGAAAATGTGCTCCCTATTATGGCACTCTCCCTGGGGAAAAACAAACAAAACAACAACATCAAAAAAAAACCTTTAAGCGTCTTTCATTTTGGTCAAAAAACACATTCACAAGGAGGAAAAGGAAAGAAAATATAAAAGTCTGCGTGTGTCTGAAGGCTGAATCACCATGAATGCCCCTGTGGTTAGCTTACTTCAAATATATAGTGCTCACCTAACGACATAAATTTGTTATTGGCTACTTGATACGGGTTAGTGAAAGTTTTTTTTTTTTTTTTTATGCAAGATAACTATCTAAAGTTTTATGAGCTGTGTATTTTCTATGAAGCCTGACACACTTGACATATCTTATAATTATCAGCCAATGGTAATTAGTGCTGAAAGCATTTCAGACTTTTAAGAATCACTCTTAAATACCCACAATACCCCCGCCCCCAACAAAGGCTTTAAATCTTGATAAAAACCTTTGCCCAAGAGCAAAGCTAGGTGCTTTTCTCTGGACCTGGACAGGCTGCTTTTATTTTGCAGCCATTCCCAGAACTTGTTTAAGAACATTCATTATTCTGAGTCTTGAGCTTATTTGTTGCCCAACTTGGCAGCTCCTGAGAGGGAAAACCATCTTTTTGGTGTTGTGCAGAGCACTTTGTGGTAAGTGCACTGTGCCCTAAAATGCACATGTCATGCTGACACTGCATCCTTGCCATTGTGATACGGAATTAGCAAAATTAGTTTTGTGAGCTACCTGCCAATAGTTTACATGCATCCTTAGGAAAATGGTTTCTAATCCTCAAATTATATAAATTGTGGAAAACTTTATTTTCATTATAAACTTTCCTTTCATAAAAGGTCTATACTCAGTAGCTTAAAGAATCTTTTTGAAAAAGCTCAAAATGTTATATTCAAGTAGATCTATCAATCTTATAAAAAGAAATTGGGGACATTTAAAGCCACATCTAAATTCGTCAATGTACGTGTTGTGGTAATAATATAAGAAGAATAAAGAACTTCACCAGAGAAAAATAATCTGTAACAAATACTAGAGGAAATGTAGAAGCAGTGTCTTTCCTGACAAAAAGAAAAATGAGTTTAAGTCAGAGCTTCATAGCACTCTGCATCCAAAAGTGATAGACAGTATTTACGCATTATTCATGACAACTCTGCTCATTCAATGCCTAGTGGTCTACTCCAGGTTCAATTAAAAGACCATCTTGGTGTTATAAACTCTTGAAAGAACTAAATTTTAGTGATCAGTGATTCAAGTCTTTCTTTTCAGATTCTTAAGAAAAGTAAATGAGATAGGACAAATGCAGAATAAATATGTAGCCTGTATAGATATGGGACATATAATTAAATGGATATAAATATTTACTCTTAGAGGGACGTGTCATATGCCTAATTCATGGGTAGGCTAGCTGTGAGATTTTATGTGTGTGTGTGTGTGTGTGTGTGTGTGTGTGTGTGTGTGATTCTGTAGCTCTTATTAAAATTTAAATGTAAGAGAAATACATACTATTAACCATCAACATAAGATGCAAAACACAAAATACTTATATTTGCAGTTTCTGTAGATGCTAGAAGTATGTTTTGTTTAAACTAGTATGTGCGTGCGTGCGTGTGTGTGTGTGTGTGTGTGTGTGTGTGTGTGAGTATGCTTTAAGAAGCACCTAATTCATTTCTGTTTTCTGCATGCTGCTAATTCCCCAGAGTTGTAGCTACGTGAAATTATTTGAAGTTGAACATCAGGACATCTTCAAAACACTCCTGCCTGTCCTTTTTACTTTTCACATAAAACTGCAAGAAAACATGCTATCATTAATTTTGTGCACATAGCTGGCTCAGCAAAACTGTGTGAATAAACGTCATTTCTCAGGATGATGGTGTGCCTAACAAGAGTGTATTAGTGGAAGCACTTTGTAAATAATACAGCACTTCGTATACGTAAGGCACAGCTGTTATTAGCTTCACTTTAATGTAATAGAATGTGTCTCAGAGTGGAATAAGCTGGCCATGCCATTCAAAAGGAAATAGAAATTGGTATCTATTAAACTCCTACTTATAGCAATGCCAGGAACTAACTAGAAGTTTCACCTATTTATTCTGGCACTCATAGGGAATACCGCTAAGACTTTGAAAGGAGTCAACTAAAGAGTTTATAGTAGGCACAAAAGCAGCTGCATAAGACATCGTAAGTTTTTAAGATGAACCATGTTGCCAATTTATATCATTTCCCTTTAAAAACATACTGACATGATCATCTACTTTACTAGACAATAAGTAACATATTATAAAGTTGTCAAGACATTACAAAGACCAAAATCTCTGTACAGTGTTCAAAATGTTGGAGTTATTATCATATAGTCATCTATTTTGTGACCGCTGGTAATGTGAAGCTTTGTTTATGATTGTCACTCACTTCCAATATGCTAATTTTACATAAAATTTCAATGAGTTGCATGCCATTTTATTTGTCCTTGAATCCTACCTGCTTGGGCATCCAGTAGCTCTTTGACTCACAAAGACTATTATGTACAATTGCATTGACATTTTCCTTTTTCCCAATTGTTGCAACCCCAGCCCCAAATAAAATGTAGTATTTCCATATGCAAATATCTTGCCACATTGCCTTTGAGAGGTCTCATAAAATATGACAGTAGGGGAGAAGAGAGGGAAATATTCATTAAACCTTTTCAATGACTCTTAAAGTGTAAGGGTATTCACAGAAGACTCAGAAGGCGCTAGGCTCTAGATTCTGCCCTTTGCTTCTGTAGGTCTGGTAATAAATGTAGATTCAAGGGAGACTAGGTAGGGAGTAGACAGTTATCACTACACCTGCAGTTACTGTCTGCTCAGTGCTGTGTTGGGCATCAACCCTCTCTCGGCCCTGATAGGGCACAACAACAACCACCACCACCACCTATGATATAAATAGTGAACCACACCATGATGATATAGTCGGAGGTTTTAGAGTAAATCAAACTCAAGTTCTGACCATACCTAGGAGTTACTTATTATTTGCAAAAGTATAAACTAGCATCCTGGCTAGTACTAGTATGCGACACCAAGGCCACTGCCTGTTAGTGCTATTAGATCTGTAACATAGACATTTGCTGAAGACAGCCAGGCACAAGAAGCAGTACAGAAGTGAGATGCTGAGTTCCGATTCTTCACTCCCTGTTAGATTTTACAGGGTCAGCTTTGTAACATATCATGCAGAGCTGTCTGGCACTGTTTCCAAACTGTCCCTTGAGCCAAGAGCAAGTCCACAGTGGAAGGGCAGGTACAGTGGATCGCCTGTGTAAAGATGTGCACACTGCCACCAGTGGCCAGGGACTGGGCAGGAGGAGAGGCCACTCTCCCGGTAAGGAAGTGTTATGTTACCCCAGGGGAAGCACACAAGCCAAAATTCTTGTGTCCTCCTCCGGAGAGCAGCATATTGCTGGCTGAGCAGGGTTTGAAGAGAGGACTTCAGAAATGTTCTGCCCACGTAAAGGTATGTGTAAGTGCTTTCACCTTTAAGCAAGGCCAAGGCATTTTGGAAAGTTAGATAAGACAGACCTCAGACAGCTTACTTTTTCTGGTATTTCCAAAAATCCAGATGAGCTGTACAAATCTGTGATGCTGCAATTGAAAAGTTTTATAGCCACTATTTTCAAAAAGACAGTGTTTGGTGGAAAGGCCAGGAGGGAGTGCAGTCTATCAAAATGCTGAATCTAAGTAGAATATTGAAATATTGTGCATTATTTCTTATGGTATGCTGTAGGAGCTGCGGCTAATTAGGATTCTGTTAGGCCGTACTCCCAGAAATAGATTCAGACTCAATTTCTTGTCTGTTTCATGTACAATAATCATTTGTAACAAGGCATTAGAGACTTCTTTTTTTAATTTACTCACAGGAAAACATTTGTCAGTAAGGTTTCATAACTCTTGGTCTTGTTCGTAACTGAGAGACTGTGCAATACTAGGGTAGGAGTCGTGATCAGTCCCTGTGTTATTGATCTTATCACCTCTGTTCTGGTTTTCCAAGACTGATAATGCAAATGTCATGAAGCTTTTCCTAATCATCCTCTTAAAATTTTGCTTTAATGTCTTTGTTTCCCTTCAACATTGTATTATTTAAGTTCTTTCTGCTCCAGAGAAACAAAAACTAGGTAGGATTTTTATTCCTCCTTTCTTTTTTAAGGTTTTTTTTTTTCTCTAACAATCCCAAATAACATTGTTATTGATGAATCGACCTGTACTTTTAAATGGAAGAAATAAAGATATAAAAAGAACTGAGGCATGTAAGTACCTCTTTGATTGTTAATGGCATGCAGCAGATGGAATTCATTATTGACTTTTTAAAATGAAATTGCTCTGCATTATCATTTATTTATAGCTTTGCCTTTCAAAAGAAGTAATTACCATTAACTAGTTAGTTTTTCCTCAATCACAAGTAATTGGTGGACAACATCAAAATGTATAATACAGTTTATCACTCAGACATGAAGCCTACTTTTGTTGGAGGATATTATCCCTTTCTAATTAGCAGTATATTTATGAGCATAATGAGCAATCAAAAATTGAATTTTTTATTTGAATAATTTCATAAACAATTATTTCCTATCATAGGCGAGCTGATTTTTGAAATTCTCATTGTAAAAACAAACGTTTTAATTGAAAATAAACAATCTAATATCATATTTCTAGTTCAGTACATAGTTATTATGATGATAATCATAATATGTACAGAATCCCCAAGTAAAATGTTTCAATAACTGGTGTTAGCCCAAACCAATCTTTAATTTTAATTACAGATTCTAAAACTTTTTAGTCATTTAGGAGTTTGGTAACCAATCACAACAACGTTTAATTTCTAAGCGGTGTCAAATATTTAATCAATTGCATTTAGTTCAAATTTGAGAGGTATTAAAATGTCTTGATAAATTAAAAAAATAAATATGCAAAAATAATAAAATCCTCAGTATTAGACATGAAGCTATCGTTAAAAGATCTCCGGAGCCTTTTTTTCAAAGCTGATGTTTTAAGGTGTCATTTTATATACCCGACAGTGGTTTTTAATGAAGTCAGGAGATGAGATGTGCTTAGGATTCAGACCGTTTTTAAATTTTCGTGAAGTGACTAGTTCAGTTAGCTCGCTCTTCTAATGCCTTCGTCCTGTCCTTCACAGGATCCTCCTGTCCCCAGTTGCTTCCTCCTCTGCATTCCTCTTCCTCCCTCCCATGGTGCCTCCTATTCTCCTGGTACTTGCACACTCAGACATCTTTTTGCACAAGAGAATCTGTTTTCTTCGATAGTAGCCATCACTGTGACACTGACGGGCGCAATGAATATTTAATATGTAGCACTCAAGGCTCTTCAGCTCGATTATGAATTGTGCTTCTTTGTGCTCATCTGTAGGCACTTAATAAGTGTTTATCGATTGTCTAGTAAGTTGGGTGAAGGCTGATTTTGAGAATTTTCATACCTCCTACGGTTACTAATCCAAAGTTTCTTTGATTCTAAGATGCATCTTTTTTAAACTATTAGGCTTTTTAAAATCTAAAAGCATCTTAATATCAGTGGGATTCAGTTCACAGGGTTTTGGAAGCTTTTTTGGTTTTTTTTTTGTTTGTTTAGTTTTTATTTTCTTTGTGGGCTGGAGAATGAAAAACCTTTCTTGTCACTCTATTGTCTTGGTAAACAGCACCAGTAAAAAATAAAGATAAATCTATTATTTGTACAGTATGCTGATGTCAGTGCAGTTTCCATTCAACCTTGTGAAGAATATTCTTCTTTCCTTGTGTGGCTTTTCTGTGGCCAGCATAAGTCTCCTAATTCTTTGTCTCCAGTGTAAGTCTGGTTCTTTATGGTTCTACTTGTCCTTAGGTCAAATATCTTGACTAACCACCGTGGAAAATATTCAGAGAATGTTATTATTAATTTAATTACTAGTGTTTAACTGTAATGATATGGAAATTGTACAAGATTTTGAAACCAAAGACCTAGGCTAAAGTTATGTATCTGTTCCTGAAGACCAGAGTATATTAGACAATGTGACATTATTCTCAGAGTTTCCAGGTAGATAACTAAAGATCATATTAAATAACATCTTCATTACAGAATCGGTAGGACAAACTGTAAAGTATATTGCACCAGTTAAAAATTCTGAAAGTGAAATATATATATATATGAGTACTTTTAAGCCATGGAATACTGCTAAAGGGGAGACTTTAAGGATCACCATTGAACAAGACATTATTAGACAGGCTTATGTCTGTGTAAAACCTTCGTGACAAAAAAGAAGGAATTATCTAATTTATTCCAAACTAAGAGAGTAAATTCAGTATCTTAAATTATCATTAGAAATGATGATGTGATCCATTAGCTATCTGAATTAAAGTAGGAATTGTGAAATTTATCTTTAGAGAACTTCCTGGACATCGGAGTCCTGTGTTCTGTGTCTTAGAGCTGAATGTTTCCCTATCTCTGAGAGCTTGTGTTCCTTACTGAATTCGCAAGTCACGGCCTACAGCACCTCCATAGCATTAAAAATATAAGAGGTGACTCAGATTTTACAAATCCTTTCTGTATTTCTTCTTTTTATTTAAGAAGATGCAGAAGCACATAGCATTATAGACAAAAATTCCAGAACAAAGTACACCCTTATGAGTTATTAAGTTAAGATACACTTTATCCTGGTTACTTTGATTACTAAAATCATTATATGACAGAGTTTTGTGTAAAATTCAACGTCAGAGTAAAAAAAAAATCCAAATTTCCAATTACATTTAGAAATACCAAGTTTATCTTCTTTAGTTTGGAATTTATTTTTGTCACCAATGTTTTACACACAGATAGAATTATTAATATTTTAATGTTGTTTCTTAAATTTTATAAGTTAGCAGTTCTCCAGGGTTTAAAAAGTTCTTTTATGATTTTCTAAATTTTCATTCATTTCCCAAGATTCGTAAAGTGTTAACAATTAATATTCTTTTTTGTATTCGTTTTAGTTGTTTGTTTAAAGCAATCAAACTTTTCATATTATTTGTTGGGTCTCCTGTTATACATAAAGACATAAATGAAATGAAGTGAATTGGACAAATACTTCAATAAACGCTTGCTTCCTACAGAAGAATTTACACATATAAGTTAGTGTTCATCTGGAAAAAATACCACAAGTCATAATACTAATTACAAAAATGTTTTTGTCCTTTTTCCAAATATTCCTAGACATAAAATGATACAAAATTAATTGAGCCACATGGGACAGTCATGTAACTACTTACTTAGGATAATTTTCTTACCATAAGGAAGACTTCAGATTTTCAGGTTGAAACTCTGTCTTGAAACTTGCTGATGAGAAACAAATTTTTTGTTATACCATAGGTACCACAGCCTAGCAGCCACTGTCCTCAAAGTCCTTAAAAAAAAGCATAAAGAGAGGCAATGGAAGTATGTTTATTTGAGTTCTCTATAATAATTTATTGGTCTGGCTTTCATAGTTTCAATAATATAAAACAGGAGTAAATAATAAATGTCATTGTGTCTTCAAAACCTGGATAACTTCAGTGGTACTTAAATTAGTACCATTCAATACAAATACCTTTGCTATTGTGACTATAAAATACAGGATTATTATAAAAGTATATGCTTAGTGAACGTGCTGTTTTGCAGATTGGGATCCTTTCAACAGTCAAGAACACAGACAAGAAGAAAGTGCTATCCTAAGACATTCCCCAGTGGAAAGGAGAAGTGAAGGAGAGGATATTCTTAGTCATTCCATGGAAATCTTATTCTCTCCTAACATATATCAGCCAATGGAAAGTCTTCCAGTATGACATTTAAGTCACTTTATTTCCAAAAGCCAAAAGTTGACTCTAATGTGAACATTTTTACATGCGATAATATAGTAGATCTGGAAGTGGTGGTTCATGATATAACATTAACTAGAATTTAGGAGAATTAGGAGTACAAGGCTGGGATGATCCCAGCCTACACCAAGAGTTCAAGGCCATATGGACCACACAGCAAGACCTGGTCTCAAAAACACCTAATAATAGAAGTCATCATCATTATCTATGTTGTCATCATCTGAGATTTTAGAATGCTTTCCTGTCCTGATTTCTGATTAACAACAGCAAATGTATCAAGCTTACTTTACTTGATATTAAGTACTATAAGAAGTGCTGTACATATATCAACTCATTATATATTAATACATTTTTGCAAATAATGTGTATTATTTATATATTAAGTTGTATTCACATTTCAGTTAATAGAAGTGCCATTATCCTGGGTGTCCAGACCAGACACCTTAGTGCAATTCTAGACATTTTTTGACTCTTGCTGGATCAGAGATCTGGTTCTATTGGCTCTGACCTCACAATAAATCCAGAGTCTTTCTACCACTTATCCCCTGCAGTGCTTCCTCCTAGGTCCAAACACCATCATCTTTCAAGTGCATTGTGGCAATAATCTCCCAGCTTTGACCTTGTTTCATAACCCTCAACCCAGACAGGTTCCTGTAAGGCAGCTGGAAGGACATGGCTAAAACATGAATCTCATTGTGTCACTTCTTTGCCAGAAACCCTTCAAGGGCTCCTACCTCTCTAAATCCAAAGTTCTTTCTGATTTATGTCCCACAGTGTCCTAGCTGATCATATCGCCAGACACACACACACACACACACACACACACACACACACACACCCCTTATTGCCTGTAATCTCCCCTCATTGCTCTTCTCCAGCCACGTTTTCACTTTTGATGTCCTTGAACAAACAACCCTGAGCCTTTCACAAAGTCCTTGGTACCCACTATCCCTCTACCTTGAAGGCTTTTAACCTGCCAGTCTTTTAACAAATTACACATGCTCTTGTTTGTGGTTTTTTTCCTCTCCTCAGTGGTCATACTGACATATATTTGAGTATCTACACTTTTTACTGGAATCAAACCTTGTGGAAAATGAATTCTTGTCCTTTTAAAAAGTCTATTCTTTTTATCAACGACAGTGCTTAGGTAGCATATTTTCAGTAAGTATTTATCAAATTATATCCTCAGTTCAACCTTAGTATTTTCACCCATCGTGTTTATTTTTAACAAAAGAGATGAGATTTTTATATACTAATAATAAAATAGCATCTACAAAGATAAAATGAAAATTAAAAACATAGAAAATGTAAAATGAAAGCATGGATTTAATACTTACTGTATTCTTCTGGGAGTATACATTTTGCAGTGCAAATAAAAATCTGATGAGAGGGACAGACACCAACTTAGGCAATTGAAATCCTGTATTTCTTTGAGCATTGCAGTAGGGTTGAGCAATTCTAAAGTGGAATTTAGAGGAAGAAACACTGAATAGAGATCTGACAACAGGTGAAAGCAAGGCCTCGGAAAGTGAATTGTGTGCTGGTAAACAGTGGTGGAACGGGATAAAAGAACTCTAGAGGGAGACATGTTGAAAGAAGAGGTGGGGGAATGCAAGGACCAGTGTTTTGCCTGAGAAGATGAAAGTGACAGAAAGGCCTTGTAAATAACATTTCACACATTATATAATAGAGATTAGAGGCAAATATGGTTTTAGAAGGATGTGTTGGATATGACTTGTCAAAGGCTATCCTTACTCATCCAGATGCATCATATAGAAAATTGTCAGGTTCATTTCTTCCAGACTAGCTCCCTCTGTTCTTTCGTAGCATTAAAATTGCAGGGGATGGACAAACCAGAGCGAGAAATTCTGTTTTCCAAATTGTTTTTTTTTTCTAACATGTTAGACCAACTTCAAACTTCCACACATAACAATTTTTTTTAAATGCTCTTTATGCTCAGCCCCTTTGGTGTGATTTTCATCATCATGTGCATTTCCTTGACCTACCTACTTCCTCTAGTAAGTAAGGTTTCCAGCTGGCTGCTTTTCTTAGCTGACAGGAGCACTGTCCATTTCCTGGCCATCACTCAAACACTTCACAGTACAGTCTCACTTACTGACAGAGGGCTTGGTCTCAGGTCCCAGGTTCTCTACTAAGAGGGCATAGTGGTGGTCATTACAACAATGATCAAGGAAAAAGAAAATACAGATATTCCGGTAAGAAATGCTAAGGAGAGAAGAATGCAGCAGTAGATAAGGAAGAGGTGCAGTTGGCTTAGATAACAGTGGGGAGAAGATGCCACTGTTGGTGAAGCTGAATGATAGGAAGAGGCTGACATACAAAGATCCAAGAGGACAGACAACCAAGCACAGAGAGAGACCTGGAGGTAGAAATGAATTTGTTTTGTTTAAGGAATGAAATACTAGTATGACCAGCCAGAGGAGGTGACAACCAGAAAGAGGGCACAGAGTGAGCTGAGGGCTGGGTCTCACTTAGAGCTGACCTTCATTTATACCTACAGGCTCTTTAGGAATCGCTCTTCAGGTGTATCCCAGTTATGAGCCTACTATTACTTACAATAAAAAATAACTGAAATCTGCCATGTGCTGTGTAATTTATACAAACCTTTAACATTAATTCACATTTTACTCAAATTTCTGTAACATCCCTGTGAAGTATGCAAGGCCAACATTATTTCCTTTACAGTTTAGGAAACTACAGTACATAAATGTTATGTGCCTTGCTTGAAAAGGCCTTAAAAGATCTACATCCTCACCTCAGTCTTTCTTCCCTCCTCACTTTTTGACTCCCCATAAGAAATCAAAATTTCCAAAAAAGTCAAAGTCATCCTTGACCTCAGATACCATGTCTTTGGTATAAATAAATGCTCATCATTGTTCATAAAAAGAAAACAAAAGGAATTACTGTAGTGAATAGAAGGCCAAGGGTGGTGGCGCATGCCCATAATCCTAGCACTTTAGGAGGCTATGGCAAGGATCACCAGTTGGAGCCCAGCCTGGACAACTAAGTGACTTAGGGAGACACTGTCTCACACAGTATGAAAATGGGCTGAGGGCTGAGGATTTAATTTCATTGTGAAGGCCTGAGTCCATCCCCAGCACCACAGGGAAAAAAAAAAAAAAGAAAAAGAGAAACTTCAGTTTTTTTTTTGTTTTGTTTTGTTTTGTTTTTTATAGAGCACATGGGATTAGGATATATATAGATACACACACACACACACACACACACACACACACACACACACTCAATTTGGCCACATCTTTGAGTCTACTAGGCTAGTTAATATATCACATGATAAAGGCTTTGTGTCCGTCACAGTACCAAAAAAAAAAAAAAAGAGGAACTTAGGGGATTTTTTTTTGTTTTAAGCACGTGGGTTTAGTATATATACAGATGCGCACACACACACACACACACATACACACACACGCAACTTGGCCACATCTTTGAGTCTACTAAGTGGCTAGTTAATATATCATGTGATATTTATTGTAAGATTTAAGTGATTCACTGTGGATCATGAATTTAAGTAGTAAACAACTGATGAGACTAGTGTGAGATGCTGACTACCCAAGATAATGTTAATTCATTTCCTACCTCCTAGCTCAATCACCTTGGGCACCAAGGTCTTTCTGCATTATATGATCAGTAATGTTTGTCTGTGTTGTTGAAACAATTGTGCATATGACTGTGTCTTTTTTAAAAATCAAGGAAGTGATATATTACCAACTTTATGTTTCATATGTTTATTTCATCACAAAAAGGACTTCGGAGTATTCATAATAGTTTGTGGGAATCACAGTTATATTTCTTTTTTGTTTTGTTTTATTTGAGAGAGGGCCTCTCTCTGTAGCCCAGGCTAATCCTAAACTCACTATGTAGCCCAGACTGGCTTGGACTCATGGCAGTCCTCCTGCCTCAGCTTCCAGAGTGGTAGGATTACAGGCATGCAACACCACACCCAGCTTATGTGGTGCTACGGAATCAAATTCGGAGCTGTGTGCTTGCTACGCAAGCACTTTAATCGTTGTGCCCCAGCTGTATTTAATGTATACCTTTTCCTCTTATGTAAATTTAAATTTTTCTTTTTAAATTGCGTTTCAAATACTTCCCCTTAATTTTCAGAATTAATATTATTTTCTATCAAGAAATACTTTGGCTGTCCTTGCTCTTTTCTGAGTTTTTTTTTTTTTTTTTTTTTTTTTTTTTTTTTTTTTTTTTTTTTTTTTTTTTTTTTTTTTTTTTTTTTTTTTTTTGGGCATGTGTCTGCTTAAAAACACAAAGACAGAAATTTTTTTCTTGTTTTTATAATTTCAGCTTTTTAAATGAGGTTGCATTGATTTAAAAATTCAGTAATTTTTATATTTTTATATTAGTTGACCTTTATGATTAAATATTTGTTTTACTTTTTTTCTTTTTTACTGTAGAAATAACTCAGGGCTTGCTGTATACCTCAATGGTAGGGCTCTTTCCTGTTACCGTGAAGGCCTTAGATTCGGTCCCCAGCACCAAACCAAACAAGAAAACAAACAAGCACAGGGCATTTAACCAGGCTCAGTGACACATGCCTGTATCCCAGCTACTCAGGAGGCTGAGGCAAGAGAATTTCAACTTACTTAAAAACAACAACAACAACAACAACAACAAAAAAGAGTTGACTATATCTTAGTAGGAGGACTCTCAATTCTCAATAGGATCAAAAATAGTATTTTTCTTAGTTTCAGTTTTTGATGTGGAGACAGTCACACTATGTCTCTAAGTTGCCCAGATTGAGCTCAAACTTCAGATCTTCCTGCTTTAACCTCCAAGACTGCTAGCATTATGATCCTGTAACACCAGGCCCAGCTAAAAATGTTGTTTTAAAAATTTCTCTTCCACTTTTCTTCTAAATTTTAATGTTGCTTTTCTGGTTTAACACTGTACGGTCTTTGCAGCTGTTGACATTTTTACAATCACCACTACCGAAAGTTCTCAAATTTGAGAAGTCTTGTGGTTACTGTTCACTAATGTTAAACTTCCTCTCAGTTTCAAGCACCTTACATAAAATGTAATGCATAATAATTTCAAAAATTCTTTAGTTTTCTTCATATAAATATTTCAATCCAATTTTAATATATAAATTAACATCTTAAAATGCAACATGATTTTAATGTGCTCAAATTTTTAAAAGACCTAACATACATTTTTGTGTTATTTTAACAATATTTCTAAAACAACATAAGATACACATTATTTTATTCTATTTCTTGACACACTTCTCCAAATAATTATCTCTTGTATCAACAACACGTATCTCAAAGTTCATGTACATGCCAAGCAAACACCTAAAGCATATCTTACGAAGCAGAAATGGGTTAGGATAAAAAGGATGATATTTCCAAGGGAAATTTTGAGTTCTCATTGACTTTCCTATTGCATACATCCATATGTTGGTAGATAAGGAAGAGACAGCAGCCCTGAATTATGTTCTGGTGCCGTGGGAAGAAGCAGCCCTTCCATGTGTTACATTTCCTTGTGTTGCTTCCTCTTTTAAGCTATGTATTTTGCTATTGAGATTCTCCAGTAAAAACAGTGGAAAAGGACTGCTGATTGATTCAACTGAAACACCTAAATGCTACTGCAATAAGAAAAATCAGCTTTTGTGGTACTAAGAGTTAACCGGAGACGGTAGAATAAGCCTGCTCGTGTTTGTTAACTTGGCTACGTGTGATTTACTACTCTTGCAGTGTGGCCGATGAATGATGAGAACATCGTCGATACATGGAGATGACAAGATGATTTGGCTTCCCTGCTATCCAAATGCTTTTAGGGCAGCATCTTTCGGTGGCTGCCCTGCAGCCAAGAAACAATCAGGTTGACATTTAGTTCTCCCAGTTGCAGCAGGGAGCTTATTTGCTGTCTTTTCAAAGATGATTAAAACCACATGCCACTTAGCAATAGGGAAAACCGATATAAAAGGCTCTCTCCTCCTACTGGAATTCATGGATAAAACAATTAGGCGTTTTGGAGATGGATCCTAAAGGTTTTGCTTTGACAGGAGAAATGGAGAGATGGATGTTTGAGGCACAAGAAGCGCTCTACCCCCCCCCCCCCATGTCTGTAGTGTGGCACTTAGAAGACTTCCCCTGTCTACTGCTACACAGGAGAATTGCTATAAAGATGGTTTCCTAGGAGAAATTTCTAACTGAACTCTTTCTCCTTGCCCTCTCCCTCTGTTATCCACACTGCCATCTTAATGATCTTAACATAGAATTCATTTTTTGCTTTAAAAAAATTCTTGATTTTCTGCTGCCTACTTCATATAATCAAAAGTCCTTGCCGTGGCACACGCGGTCTTCCATCGTTTGCCCCCTGTATTTCTGGCATCTTCTAGATACCTGGGATACCTCTTTATATACAGTGGATGTTATGGACGCCTTCCTCTGGATATTTTTGTAGTGGTCAGTGAGCAAATACTTAATAGTAAATATTAAAAGTATCTTTTAATCTCTTACCAAACACCAAGGATGATACCAGGCACTTATATCTTTTCTTCTATTTATTTTTAGTATTATATATATATATATATATATATATATATATATATATATGCTTATATATATATAACATAAATATATTCTATATCCCATGAGGTATAGAAGTTGTTATAAACTCCACTGTATAAATAAAAAGAGAAACAAACATAAAATATATTTTTGAGAGTTCAGGCCATTTGCCCAAGGTCACACCTAAAGATAGAAGTGGAGTTGTAATTTTATCTGTTCAGCTCCAAAATTGATGCTACTGGGCACATTGCCTGGTGTACAGTTCTACTTGGTTAATTATTCATTTTTTGAAAATCTATTGCTGGAAAACTCACAGTATCTGGAAAAAGACTTTTTTCTTTGCGCCCTGTCCCACCAAAGTTAGGTGATAGGTCCCTTGACTCTTTCTCAATGCCCCAGTCTTCACTCTCTTACCTTCTCCCATAGCCACCCACACCCATCTCAGTTGGCTGGTCTGTTTACTCATCTGGTGCTGATGATTTGCTGGCATTCCCGTAAGTGCGTGCACTGCACACTGCGTCTCCATTGTCTGCATCCTCAGAGCTCAGCGTCACGTGCAGGGCTCAACAGTTGTTGAACAATTGAAGGATTGACATAAACTCTAAGTAGAATTTTGATGTGGGGCTCTGTTATGTCTCAAAAATGCTGAATTCCCACTTCTATCAAATGTTAGCTTCATTAACCATTTAAATAATACCCCGCGAGAGCCTAGTCAAACTCAATATGGTAAAATTGAGTGAGAAGACAGAAATCCAGCTCCATCTCCATTCCTCTTTTTCCTTCATTAAATTGAAAACTTTTTTTTTTTTTCCGGCTGGGTAGGAAAGAGGACATGCTGCAGTGAGAGGAGACAATTTAAAATAATTAAATAAAATTGAAATTCTTTTTTAAAAAATAGTGATGCTTTGTTCTAAATCTGTAAAGACTTGGGTTATGTTTTGTTTATTCTCTGATTCTTTTTATAATACTATGCAAGCACAGTCATCCCTACATTCACAACATGGCCGCGAGGTTAGCAGATGAAGAAACACTCAGAAATTTTAGCATTTGAGAACTAAAGGGAGATCAACTGATAAGCACATGCTTGCTCGGTGGTGAGTCAGTGTAATTTCCAGTAGAACTTCTCTCTTCTGACTGGGAGTCCAGGCTCCTAGTCATCAACTGTTGTAATCTCTCCTGAAGAATTTGATAAAAATAGAAGATGGTACAATTGACCAGTTGGCCACTGCCAGTATCCATCTTCTGTTTTCCATGTTTAATATTAATAGCATAATTCAAAACCTCATAAATGCATCTATGCTTGAGATTATTATGAAATATTATGTCAGAAATACCACTGTCCCCTAAAACATTGTCATTGTAACTCTGACCTTGGATCTTTGTGGGAGAGAGTTATTTTTGACTTGATAGACACAACAGAGCTGATATGCCCATGTGAAGAATATAAAGGCCATAAAGTGAGCTGCGAGAGGAAGTAACAGGACAGTTCACAGAAGAGGAAGGTCAAATAAGAGTATTTATTAAAGGGCTTATTAAGCTGGGTGTGGTGGCTCATGGCTGTAATCCAGCACTTGGGAGACAGACAGGAGGACTGCCCTGAGACCAAGGCCAGCCTGGGCTCCGTAGTGAGTTCAGCCCCGCCTGGGCTGCAGAGCGAGACCCTGTCTCAAAACAATAATAACAACAACAACAAAAAACAAATACACAGTTTATGATATGACAGGTTAAAAAGTGAGGAACTTAATCATAATTGCATTCCTTATGTATATATCTACTATGAAAAAATTCATATATAGAATTAAATATATATACACATTCCTTTGCTTTCCCCATTTCCAAGACTCTTCTCAGTCCAGTACTCAGTAGCTCTTAAGTACAAGCACAGAAACTCTGCTTTGTGCTTCCTTGTTTGTGCTGGTTGGGGGCAGAAGGGATTGAGGGTAAGGGGGGGTCAGAGGAGTGGGAGGGGTTAGGAAAAGGTGGGGAGCCATTACTTGGTATACAGATAATTAGAGGTGAAGACAATATTGACTAAGTATGCCAAACACAGGTTCAGTAATGAACAGTCAGGAAGATCAGTATGTGAGCGGGGAGACAGAACGATCAGAATGTGCTGGGAAGCCGCAAGTGCTGGTAGAGGCCGAATGGGAGCTGGCAGCACTTTGCATGTGTTGAAAATTCCTAAAACTCCTTATTTCTTTGTTCTTTAATTTCCTTAGCTCCCAAATCAACATAAATAGCATAAATAGCATAAACTTGCACATATAGAGAGAGTAAATACTATAATAACAACCTGTGAGTTTTCTGGTCTCACAATTCTTACAGCGACTCACTAGTGTTATGCAATGACATTCATCAACCCCTGTTTTCATGTGCATAGATGGAACATAAGTTAAGAAGGCAAATCACAGACTTCAGAGATGTTCAGGCTTGGCCTATTTCTGCCTCTCACTTTTCATTTTTTGACCCATGTTTCTGAGGGGAGCAACGACAAAAGATCAAAATATTTTTGTGGTTTTATATTTTCAGTAGTCATGAATTGTAAAAGGTAAAATATTCTAAGGATAAGAGTCTAGACTGAGAGTTTTTAGCAAACATTTAATACTTTCCATAAGCTTCTGTTCATTTATTCATTCAACAAATATTTTATTGATTAGCTCCTATGTGCCAGTAATGAGATAGATCTTGTCATAAAAATAATCTGATTCTAATAAAAAGCAAGTATATGTTCAATGATTTTCAACACAGATTTACTTGGTGAACATATTGCTGACATAGTCATTTAATTACTAGCAGAAAAATAAAGCTTCAGAAAACTTAAGTCCTCTGTTCTGCAGAAACTGCTGTGTGTGCTTTGTATAATAGCATGTCCTATATTTCTTGTTGGGATACAGTGCCAAAAATATGCCTAATATTTAGTTTGAAAACTTAAAATTAGAAAGCCTGGGCATATTTATTTTGGAGAAGCCAAAAAATATATCTATTCCCACTGAAAAAATGTTAGTGCTATGTTTTCCACACTTAAAAATATGTTAGAAAGATACATCACCGTGAAAATTGATAGTGAAGAAAATAGAATGTGATCCAGTTAAACATATCCTACTGATTTTAGTTAAAGAGTTCAAAGAGAAACAATAGTGTTTTTCATGATTATGGTAAAAAGGATATATTTACCTTTAAGTAGTATCGTGTTTGTACATGTTTAATTTGTAATAATATCCACTATTGGAGTAATAAATTATGAAAGTATTTTCTCTGTCTTTTTTCACTCTGTGGATGAATGTTGGAAAACTGCCCTAAAATCTCAATGTGTTCTTCAAGTGCTATTTTCTTTGCTTTTGGGAAGTTATTTTGCATCCAGCTCCTGTTTACATTTGCCTTTTAATAAATTATTTCAGGCCAAATGAAACCAACCTTTTGAAAATAAAATGAAATTCAAACAAAATGTCTAAGATACATATGCTGTTCTTGTTAGCTAATGCTTATTCTGTGTTGATTTTGATCTTAAATCAGGTGTAATAGATGAATAAGCAGACAGATACGTCAAGAAGGGAACATTTTTATATACCACTTAAAAATGTTTTGCCTTTTGTTGTGTTCAGTGTAATTATGTGGTCTACTATAAAAGATCTAATTGTTCTTTGTTCAAATCACATATAAATACTATGATTCAAAGAACTCATATAATACTAAACAACACAAAATCATTTCAATAGCGCTGCTCTGTTGTTTTGTTACTATTAATATATGACTGTCTTACGATTAATTCATCACAAGTAATCAACTTTCAAAAATATTCCTTCTATTATTTTTCTGGGACTCTAGTAGTGTTTGCTAACTTTACCTTCACAGTACTCCCTGTATCATTAAACTCAGAGGATGTATCTCTAGAATCAATGTAGTCGTAGCTCCATAGGAAAGGTATGTGAGAAAACAGAACTCTAAGAAAAAGAAAAGAGGGCCAAGTGTGGGCCAACATTGGGCTGTCTGCCTCATTTATTTTAGCCCCAATCACTTGGGCCAGTGTTTGTTTGTTATGAAAGCTGATTCTGAGTTACCCTGTGCTGATGGAATTTATTATAAGGAAAAGGATAATTTACAAGTCATGACCTCAACTAGAAGACTCATGTCCGTATAAATCATCTACTCTGTCCATAAAGTCAGTCAGAAGACAATTCAGAAGGTACAGTACTCTTCTAGATTGCCCTCAGCCTGCTGCCTCACTTCTTAGATTTCCCAGAGTATCAAGACTGATTTGAAGATTCTTTCCAAACTGCAGAGATCTATTACAGTAAGATAAAGAAGTAGTGGAGATGTGTACATTCAACTTCAATAGCGTTTGGATATTTCCTCTCTAAATAGGCCCTGTTCTGTGTATCAAAAATGTATTTATTCCTGAGGATACACAGGAAGATTGTATGATTCATACAGGATTTATGTGAATGACAGTAAGATCTCTTAGCTTTTCATTGTTTAATGTGATTGACTTTGAACCATTTCATTCTGTAAAATTTAATTACTTAAATTTCTCATGATGAACTCTCCAAGAACTATTGCTGTTCTAAAGGCTTACTTGGATGATTCGACGTAAGATAAAAAGTCCGATTTGGAGGTTTAATAAGCCATCATAGTCTGAAGGATACTTAATATATAACCAGAAAATCTTCCAAGAACTCACAGTATGCTCACCTTCAGGGTCCTGCCTTGCTCTGTTGGAAACATTGCACAAAAGAGGATCAAGCTGTACCTGATTTCCAAGAGAACCAAAAAGGAGTCAAGAGCTGAAAAGCTAGTTTATATGGAAGTTTCTAGAAGAAAAACAGTTTAACCTGGAGTAAACAGACTACAAAATCAACAAAAATAAAATTGGCATATGTTTATTGATCACAGCTATGAGCTGGTCTTCACAATAACTATATAGAGTAGGTACTGTTCCCAAACTCGTTTCACAGGTGAGAAACTGAGATTTAGGGAACCATAAGTAACTTGTTTAATGTTATATACGTAGCAAATGAGTAGTAAGTGACAGAAGTAGAGGATAAATCTTAGAGATTTAACCCTAAGCTCTGTTCTTTAACACTATAGTCAGCATAAAATCATAAGAATGACTTTTATGTATATTGAGTAGTTAATTGTATCACATAACCTCTTAAGATACTTATACCAAAAAAGAGAAGCTTACATTTATTCAGGTTTTTAGAGTTTGTGTCGTTTATAGGAAGAAAGGGTAATGGAGGAGGAATAAGTTAAATAATATCACGTGGAAATAAACATGAAAATTCAGACCACAAGACAGAGCCTAGGATAAGTGACCCATTTCTGAAACAAGCGAATGGCAAGCAACAAGAAAAACCAACGAGGCTTTAGGATCAGGCTGCTCAAGTGTCATCCACACACACACACACACACACACAGGAGCAAAATTAGTGACAGTTAGGCTGTGTCCAGACTTGGCTGTGCTGCGTGATGTGCTGGTATATTCGATTACATTTGAGAAGCACTGGTCTCACTGACCAGATATTTAACCAGATGTAGAATATATAAACTTATTTGAGTCATGATTCCATAGCTCAATTACAAAAAGACATCTTCTGCAGTTGGAGAAATTTGACTATGGTCTTGTGCATAGACTCTATCAATGAATGAATGTAAATTTCACGAAGTATGATAGTGCACCAAATGGCTATCGATGAATGTTCAAGTCTTTAAAATTTAGATGTTCATGCTGACAGTAATGTCTGAAATATAATTTAAAATGTTTCAGCAATGAGAATTGCATTAAGTGATGTGAAGGTGACAGAATAGGGAACATCACTGAGCGTATGTGACCACCCACTCTCTTCTGCTACCTTGGAGTGTGTGAGAATCTTCCATAAAATCTGCTTGAAGACTGCATGAGCCAATCACTGAGGAAAACTAAGAAATGTATTAAAATACAGGATTAAGACGCCAAAAAATCTAATAATAATACAAATTCATTGGTGTGGGGAACTTTGAAATGTAGCCCTGGCAAAAGCCAAAGACATAAAAGTTCACCACGTCCCGTTGCCATAAATAATTCTGTGGTATACTTGGTAACAATTTTGGACCATTGATCTCAAATTTAACGTTAATGATTTAAGCCCATCTAATGTACTGTTTTACGACGGCTTCTTGCAGCCCTCATTTGCTGTCACGGCGTTCATCGCTGACAGTTCATTTTAGCGCTGTCTGACAAGATATTGAGCTACCTACTCATTCAAATCAAGCACTTAATACAGAGTCCTATACTGATCTTATTTTATTGAGGCTCTATGCTTATAAGTGTGCACTAAGGCTTTCCGATGCATATGATGAACAGGAAATGCTTTATGCTGGTATGTGTTTTGTCATATAGAAAGGCATTTCTTTCAAAAGTGTATAAACCCTTAACATAACTCACTGTCAAGCTAATGAATTTTTGTTGTTGTTTCTGGACAAAGCAGGGATATAAAGAGAATTCAACCAGCTATTAAAATATATATCCTTTTGCAACTGAAGTAGCTGTGTCTGTGGCAATATTTTTTTAGTTTCTGGTTTAATCCTATAGAAACCTGAGGATAGCCCTCAAAGACTGAGAACTAAACTCAGCCAACATCCCTAGAGGTGAATGTACTGGTTGTAGAGGAGTGAGCACAAGGTCCAACTGGTTTAGTAGGTGCCTGTGTTTTTAGAGTGAGTCATCGCCAGCACAGATTTGCTCCGAGAAACCTTTCCATTTCAAGCAGAAGCAGTTTCCCCTCCACCATAAGGGACCATGCTTAGTATACTGATTCAGACTTTAAGAAATAGTCTAGGGGAACTGCATTTTTTGTGTAGATTAGGAGCAATTCATGAGCAGAACAATATCCCAGAGAAGAGAATATTAATCCTGGTTTGAAGTAGAATTGCTGCTACTCCAGTGCTGCCTCCTATGTCTCTGATGTTGGGATGATCACCAGCCCTCTGCCAGCTGCCTGCCAAGAGGAAGCCACATTTTTAGAGACGTTATCTTTTCAAGTTTATGGGCTCTTGAGTTTTCTCTCCTTCCTGTTTATTCTTCTGGTAAATGCCCAGATACCTACTTTCTCTCTGATCCTTTCCCAAGATCAATCTTTGCATAAAATTTTCTCTGTTGTTGGCCACTCTCTACATAAGCAAAACCTGGTGGTCAAATGGGAATCACTTTTTTGACATCCCACAAATCTCCTTTTTGTGTTTCTCAACTTCTTACCTTGTTTGTTCTGCTACCGCCCATTATTATATTTAACCATAGAATTTTAATTATAATTTCATATTTTCCTATCTTTGTTGCTGTTAAAATTGATTACTATAAAATGTAACACTATTTCAGATCTAGAATGCCCCTTTACTGGTGCAGATTGATTTGAGTGGTTGCATGATGCAAATTTTTCAGAGAATTAATGAAGAGTGTATAGTAAAAACCTTATTTCCCTATTTAAAAAAGAAATCATGATTAAGAGCTTTAATGCGTATGCATGTGTGTGTGTCTGAATTGGTGCTACAGAGAACAATTGCACAATATGTTTTAGAATCATTTTCCCCAAAAAGGTAAGGTCAAGATCAAGGCAGATATAAAAGTGAACACAGTTAGTAATTTTATTTACCTTATTTAACGATGGAACCACTGATGTTGCAGACAGTTCAAATAAAGACTACAAAATCAACTTCAATAAAATTGGCATGTATTTATGGAGCACAACCATGGACTGGTCTTCACAATAACTATATAGAGTAGGTACAATTTCCAAACCCATTTCACAGGTGAGAAAGCTGAGAGTTAGGAAACCATAAGTAACTCATTTAATGTCACATAAGTAGCAAGCGAGTAGTAAGTGGTAGAGGATAAATCTTAGAAATCTAACTCTAAACTCTGTTCAAATAAGAATCTAAGCAGGAGGCATATTTATAGATAAGAATTATTGAAATAAATGTGCAGACGAAGGCACCTTCTTCCACTGTTGGGAGGAAAGTCAGTTCAAAATGTATTGGACAGAATTTGGGTAGATAAGAATGTCTTTGTTCAAAGACAAGAATCGTCTCATATTTCTGCCTGCCTTTACATGGCTGTGAGTTAGGGCATGTAGAATCAGAAGCATGTGCCGCTGAGGACTACATGCTATACCCTGTGCAATTTTGGATTCTAGCAGAGATTTTTAACCATCTGTACCATATCTAAGTACACCATCCCCTTAGTGACTCACGACTCCCTCCTGAAAATGTGCGGACTCATTTGGTTGACAGTCCGGTGTGGTCTTAGCTCTTCCCAGTGTTTTCTGTTATCCGTCCTAGCACTGCAGCATCTTACTTACTTCAACCAAGGTTACTACAAATTCGCAAGTTCTGCTCATCTTCCAAGTCCTTGGTACATTGTCACCTCCTCCAAAACACCCTGTTGTACATCATCCTCTGTCTAGGAATTACTATCCTAGTTAGGCAGTAATTCTTTTGTGGATAATCCTGGGTACTTTTTTATGTGCACGTGTGTACTATGGTCTACAGTTCTCAAGCTGTCGGTGCCTCCAATGACTTGAAGAACTTGTAGAAACACAGAGTTCTGGCCCCTCCCCATCCTCTGCATGGCAGATCTGAGGATGAGCCTGAGACGTTGCCTTATTTATATCTCACTAGATAATATCGATGCCCTTGCTGTGAGAACGACCAGCACTGTGAAGAACCACCTGCCCTGGGTGTCAGAAAAACAAATTTTAACAAGTTTAAAGATCTTAACAGCTTCCCCCCCACCCCACCCCCATTTGTAGAGATTCATGAATCTGGCAACAGAAAGGTGCTCCAAAGAGCTGAGTAGAGGACGTGGCTGATACAGGCAAGGCGGAACAGAAGGGACAGAAATGGAGAATGGCTTTTGTTTTCTAGGGTGAGGCAGAAGGAACTTCTTTAGCGTGCCACACTAGGTTAATGGGACCCTCTCTGATTTGATACTGTGAATTTTATTTTTTATTGTTTTTGTTTATATATGCATCTATATTTATTTATTTATTTATTTTGAGACAAGGTCTTATTTTGTAGTCCACTCTAGCCTTGAACTCATGACAGTTCTTTTTCCTTAACCTCCAGAGTGATGGATTTACAGGCATGCACCACCACACCCAGTTTATGTGGCGCCAGGGGATTGAACCCAGGGCCTTCACTTGCTTGGCAAATGCTGTAACTGCTGTGCTATTTCTCTAGCCTGTTTTTGTTTTTATAATTGGCTAATTTTTAGTCCAGTTTGATTTCATAGTACCTGGCCCAAGTGACTCTATCTTGATTTGGCCTTGTTGGCATCTAGCATAGGAGCTTGGTCCAAAACAATGACCTTAATAAATTTCACAAAGAGGAATGAACCATGATTAAAAACTGCAGATAAAAGGTGAATGAGTTATAGATGCAGCTTTTTAGAAGTTTACAGTCTATGGAGAGTTGAGAGATAGCTCCAAACATATCACAAACTTGGACTTTGTTAAGGCCAAGCGTCAGTTGTAGAAGTGTGGAAAATACTGCTTCAGCAGAGCCTTTTTGGTGCCATGGAGGAAGGCCAGGTGCAGCATAGGAGGGATATTTGACATTTTCAAGTATCGACCACCTGCTTGATTTAAAGCAGCTGTTTAAATACAGCAATTTGGCAGGGAGTGGGGATGGATCATGAGATGATAGTTTAGGACTGACTGATCAAATAATATGAGGATTTAGAGACAGAGTTCAAAGACTTGTAGTGTGTAACTGATTCATTTGACAAGTGGACATATCATGCAGGATGCTTCTAGAATAAACAGATGACTGGAAAGTTGGATATTTATGTTAATGCACATAGTTGTGTGAATACTTTTCTATTCTCAGAAATTGAAACTAAAATATAATAAGTTGAGGTAGCTACAAGGTCCTTTATACAAGATGAGTATGTAATATCTTCAAACTTACCTCAGTCCGCCACTGCCAGAAGTTACAAAATTGGGACTGGAGAAATGGCACAGCAATTAAAGAGCTTGCTGCACGAAGACCTGAGTTTGATTCCCCAGCATCACATAAAGCCAGATGTGGTGGTGCACACCTGTAGTCCCAGCACTTGGGAGGCTGAGGCAGGAGGACTGTCATGAGTCCAAGACTAGCTTGGGCTCCATATTGAATTCAGGACCATACTGGGCAACAAACTGAGACCCTGTGTCCAAAACAAACAAACAAACAAATCCCAAGATTGTGATTAGCATATCGAGGAGGTGGCATTATATTTAGTAAGACAACATTCCTTGTTTCTTTTTTGTTGTTGTTGTTTATACTAACATGCCTAAAACTGACACAAGTACTTTTATATCTATATCTTAGAAATACTCAATATCAAACTGAGGGAGAATGAAAATAATACATAACATTATTATTATTGTATATATATATTTCCATTAGTTATATGTAGTTTAAATTTTCATGAGACTCATTAGCGATTATCCCTGTGCTAATGCAGATCATCCTCACTGGATAAACCTTATGGCTAGGTAGACTTCTGGAGAGAGCTCTTTATCCAAACTTCTTTTTGGAAGGAAACAGTAAGAATGATGATTTTCAAACTGCAATTATCTACTTAAAACTAGTTGTCTTCAAGTCTGTATCAAAAAGTAAAGGGATATAGCTGGTGGGGGAAAAGATATGGATATATTTAAAAATCTGTATAGCAACTAATCTCTGCTTTGGAAATTTATTTTAAAATATTTTCATAGCATAAAAAGTATTATTTTTCAGAGCAGTTTTTGGAAACACTCTGAGTATATTATAAGCATATCTGAGAAACACAAATTAAGACTAGAGATTGAAACTCTGCTAGTGATTCAGTGTTTAAGTTCCTAGGGAAAGACTTAAAATTTGTGTTTACCATATGTACTCTATATTTAGTCATAAGCCTTAAAAGAATATTGATCATGCTTTTAAGTGTCTAAAACTCAAACTAAAAAATGTGCATATTACAAATTAACTTCACATACACTTAGTCATAACAAGCTAATGTACATTTTTAATGAAATCACTGAGATAAAATTCACTTCAGTGTTCTTTTATTAAGCTTTTCGGAAACATCTGCGTGGATGGTAGGAGTTATAAAAACCGTGACATCATGTTAGTGGTATTCGTAACATTCCACTTTGCTAGCTAAAGAGGCATCATTCTGTTAGCAATTAACCATTCTGCAGGCAGCTATCTTCTTCCTTTACCATATGGACTTACCTCACACCTTCCTTTTAGTCCCAGATTTTCTGGGCTAATTGCAGCTACATCTAATTGGTGTAAAAGGACTTCAAAGAGAGTGTGTCTGAAGTGGAATTACATGAGGCTGAAGGAGCGAGCCCAGAAAGACATGCTGCATTTTCTCTGCAAATGAGGTAGAGAGTTACTGGGATCAGTGCAAGCGAGCTCTCAACTGGTGCAATGCAGTATCAAAGAAGAAAGTGCCAGTTTGAAAGAATATTCAATATTTTAGTTAGATACAGGATAAAATAACCCTTTCTTGAACTATATCAACTGCTAAAGGCATGATTTGGTTATGGGGTTGCTTGATCTTTCGCAGCATCTAGTAGACCACGTTTTTTTAATATGGGCATTCTTGACATATGAATCTAGATAATTCTTTGTTGCAGGTATTGTGTTGCACATTACAGGACTTCTGGCAGCATCCTTGGCCTGAACTTACTAGATTCCAGTGGAGCACTTTCATTTGATAACCAAGTTATCTCCAGACCTTGCTAAGTTGTCCCTAGGGATAGGTTTGCCAGAGTTGGTGTGGTAAAAAAGAATTTCACACCAACAACAAACAGCTTTTTGGTATAATTATATCCCATATAACATTTGGTATAGACTTTTACTAAAAACTATGTTATTTATTAGAAATTTAACTGGGATCTTTATTCACCTGCCAACAGTACTAGGGTGGGTGGTGCAAAATTCCCTGATTGGAGACCCCTGTGCTCTATGTAGCAGTAAGTTAAGAGCAGATTCTTGACTGATGTGACTACCACTGTCTCCTTCCCGAGCCCCCCCCCCCCCCACCATCTAGGTCTGTACAAGGGAGCTGCTTACCCTCCTTTGCAGACTGATGTTAAATATAAATGAAATAATGTATATGAAAAACCTACGTCCAATGCTTGGCATACTTAATAGGAGATAGATATTCATTGTTGGGATAATGATCACTCAAAAGATAATGTCCTCATATTTACTGGTCCTAGAACTTAATTTCATTAACAACATAAAATTATTAGGGAAAAGCAGGAATCTTATAGAAGTTCTATCTTGTAAGCTCCGCACTGATGTCACCAGATGAGTATTCTGCTAGATATACCTAATGTCTGAGATTCATGTCGCTTGAACATTGAAATTTTCAGAAGTTTGACTGGTGTCCTAAAACATGTAGTCAAGTCTGAAAACCATTCTTGGATAGAAAAAAATTAGATAATAATTGATTCTCTTAAGAAGAAAGGGAGTAAATTCAGGTTAATTCCATCAAAGTCTTGAATGGTACAAAAAAAGTGGGTTAGCATCAGATTTAGAGAAAAGAATGTGTATGATTTCTTTTACTCATTCGACAATATGATACCTGAGTGGCAACTATGTGCCAAACTACCATTTCAAGAGTGAGTGTTCCCTATTTTCACTGAAGACTAACATAGACAGCAGTTAACCTATGAAACATTTTAATGTAACTTCAAAGACCAGAACCAAGACCTACATGACAGATGGTAGCACCCAAAATAACAAACTTTGGCACATACGTCATGAATACTCTTAATGAGAAAGCAAAATGGGGGAAACCAATGTGATCTGACAAGACTTTTCTGAGCTTAGCTTGTAAAAAGAAACAAAAGTAGGAAGGATCTATGACCAGGATCAGTAAAAAGGATAGGGGACTTAAGCCTCCCCGCTCCCCAAAAAGAGAGAGAGAATGGAAAAGGTTGGGACATAGAGTCAAGTTTTAGATATGTAGAGAAATCTAGCTCGATGGATCACTATGAAATGGAAAGTTTTGGGAAAAGGAAAAGAATGGAGATGCTCTCTTTTGAAACAGTTGTGTGGTGTTTAATAGGTTATTACAGGGTAGAATAAGGTTAATGCCTTTTGTACTTTTCTTGACTAAAAATGAACTTTTTAATTAGTACACAACAAATATATGAAATGTAAAATTTGTAAGCTAAGGCAGATGAGGATATTGTGAAAACACATCTACTTCATATCAAACAAAACCCCCTTGTATGGAAAATTAAGTTGCCATTTTTCATATGTTATCACAAAAACGTTGGTCATAATCTTGAAATCATAGTCATTTGTAAAAAGTATGCTTCTCCTACAGCAAACAAACTACAATATATATGCAAAAGGACTTAAATTCAACACCTGTTTATGTCTTATTTGAATCTAAAATTGGAGTTTCTGAGTGGAGGATGGCCCTTCTCTAAGGGGAGTGGAAAGGATAGGGAGGGATCCAAGTTCTTTCTCTCTTAAGGCCCTGTCCTCTTTAGTAAATGGCTTTTCATGCCCCCACGGTCATCCACTACAGGGCCATGAGCAGCATGGAGGCTCATCAACCTGAGGTATTCCAGGCTAAATGGGAAATAGTACACATCACTTTTGTAATCCTTTGCTTGGAAAGACATCATTCTCTTGAGTATCCCTGCTCAAAAAGGAAACTGAGAAATACGGTGGTACTGCGATCTCAGAAAAAAGAATCAAATTTGGTGACAGCTAGCCTCTGCTAGCTGGGTAGGGAAGATCTTCTGTAAAATCTGGTTAGAAGAATGAGCCAAGTTTCAAAAGTGGGGTCAGAATGAGGGTTAAAAGATACCGGAGCAGCACAGGCTTCAAATCACATGGGAGGTGGAAAAACATGAACACTTAGAGTCTGTATCTCATCTTCTGGGTATTAGAACCATACTCAACAGATATATGTCACCTGAGAAATGAAGGCTGGATGACTGCACCATTTAATGGATTCGTGTTCCTTTAGATGAAATGTGTCCAGTGAGTGGAAATGTTTATCAGTGTCACAGGTGGTCTCTGGTAGGGCGCCTTGTGATGCCATTGCCTGTGTCTCAACAGATATGCTTTGTGAGCAACTTAAATTGAGGTAAATTTGTGGCTGACTCAGTAAAAAGGGTTAGTGAATGAGTGAATGACACTGGGTGAAAGGCTCCTGAGCTGTCTGGTAACAACTCAGCATTCTAGGGTAAGTCTGCATAGTTTTTCTGGAAGAAAAGCTCAATAAAATATTTTAGTCTTGAGGTCTTAAGGTGTTTTCTGTCATAAGATTTCTGTTGTTGAGGCCCCAAAGCAGCAGTACACAATGTGTAAGTGCACAGACATGGCACGTTCTGGTAAAATCATATAGGTAGAAACAGGTGATGCGCCATATTTTATCCATGGGTCATTGTTTGCTGTTCCCTGGCCTAGAAGAACAGGCTGAAATTTGAAAGAAATTAACATAAATGTGTTCATTTGAGGCCAAGCAAAGCAGGCCGAATTACATGTATGAGTCGTGCTGTGCTGTTTTTGAGCACAGAGGAGCTCCAAAGTAGGCATTCTTTGCTCTTGTTTTATAGGGCAGGACACTGACTGACCGTCAGTCTGTAGTTTCATCTATATTTTGCAGTTAGAAAATCCTGTGTGTGATATTAATTAGGCCACCTCTAAAAATGTTGGAGCTGCAAAAAAAAAATGTCTTGAGTAAAAGAGAGAGGAGAATTTCCCGTGGCAGCACTTCCCAGGGAAAGCCCAGAGCCATTACTGCTCTGTTCTTATGCCAGTGTGTGACCTTGAGCAATTTCCTAGGGCGTGGATACCTAATCAATGAAAATAGGTGGCCCAATGACATGAACAACAGTGCTCCTCTCAGACCTAATAATTAGGCTGCTATTAATGTGTTAAGGGAGATACATGAAAAAAAAAATTGAGACTTAGAGCTGGGACTGTATCTCTATGGTAGAGGGCTTGCTAGTATATTATAGGTGCTGGGCTTAACCCTGACACTGCAAAAATGAATATAAAATTTTTCATAGGCCTAAAAATCAGTTTGTTTTAAACTTTTCTAATGTAGTTTTAGATGAGATCAATATATAAATGGCACATTATGAGCATAGATGCATTTTTAAAGTTCAAAATTGTATCCCTGGTTTGTGACAATATTTATTTGGAAAGTAGGCTGATTCAAAACTATATTTTTTTATGATTTACTGATGTATTCTTTTTAGCTTTAGTGACTCATCATTCTACCCAGTTTGGGTTATTTTGTTTTTTTATTATGTACATAAAAGGTAAAAAAATGTTAATAGTCTCACAGTCTCACATTATTTTTCAAAACAGAAATTCAAAAATGAATGTGTTAACCTAACAACGTAAGTCAGGTGGTCCTCACTGTGTTAATTTGGCATTTGATTAAAAATTGTAAACTAAGCGCTTATAAATCTTTGTATCACCCAGGGTAAGCTAAGCTTATGTTATGGTGCCAGTGAACCCCCACATCTCAATAATCTGTATGATAAGTGGTAATTTCTTGATTTTTTAAATTTTTTTTCTCATGTAACATCTCCAACTCCAGGTGAGACTCGGGGGCAGGAACTGTGATTGCAGTAGTTACTCAGGGATCCAGATGGGTAGAGGCCCCAGCAGCATGTGGCATTATTGTCCAGCATGTCCTGTGCATGGTGGCTGAGGCGTCTGCAGAGTAGAACACTTGCTGTTGGAAACAGATGCTATTCTCTTGTGTGTGTTTGTGTGTATGAAACACGTATGTCACTTCTGCTCTGTGATTGCTGGAACTAATTCACAGCTAATTTTAGAAGTAACTTGGTAGTCATTTAAATGAACTAAATATGTAAAATCACTTTAAGGACTATGAAGTCACCAATCTCCAACCTGGTTCCTAGTTGATGTCCCACCCTGCAACCCTGGAATCTGGATCTCTGGGTATAATTGGAGAATTTACATTTTAAAAATTTTCCATAGTTGATTCTCACTGTGCGCAGGAAGAACTACTGTGAACATAGTATGTTTTTAAAACAAAGGAAAGACAATATTTAGATCTGTAGATTAAAAATTTCCTAGTCTTACCGTTGGGGATGGATGAAAAGCAGGAAACTGGAAAAGGCAGTTTCACTTCATAGAATTATAGCATTTAATGATCGCCATAACTTCATGTTTATATGTCATGTCGTAAATTACAAGAACCAATGAAGGCCCGAGGCCTAAAAGCAGAGTTCTTAATTTCTTGTTATATTTTTAAGAATCTCATCCCAACTCCTTCCTTCCCACATCCTAGGAACCAGGACAAAAGGTAAAATGGCTGTCAGCCATTCCTTGTTTAATTCACTCAGTAAAGGCTGCTGATGCTGTTGGCTGTAGAGCCAGCTGGAACCTTATGAGTGCTTAGGGAAGGGCGGTAGCTATGGAGAAGGGGCTGGAAACGATCAAACGCTCCCTGAAGCTTGCTGTGGCAGCACGGACTGGGGGTTCCAATGCGGGTGTATATTGCTGTCTCTGCTGCTTTCTAGGAAGACTGAAAATTGAGAGTAGATGGATCATAGGATAGAGTGACCAATGCGTGATTCTTTTTGAAAATTAAAGCTCCCTAGTCAGTGCTGGGTTCCACAGGATTGCCTGTTCATGCTGGGATTTCTTTCCATTATAATGACTGTCTTCCTATTGCTCCGCTCAGATAATTAGCATCTCTCCTCCCCACTGCAATTACTCTGTTATTATTTGTGATAACATAATAATTTAGGTTGAGGATGTAATGCGTATACATATCGCGCTTTGATTGTTTTTACTTCCCTTCTCTTCCCAGCTTCTCACAGTCCCCCATATCCTCTTTCCCTCTCCACAAAATCTATCCCCTAATTTTCCTCCTTTGCTCTAATTTTTATGACTTTTTTCATACTAGAGAAACCATTTCTGTGTCTGATTAATTCCACTTGGCACAGTGGTTTCAAGGTGCCTCCATTTCCCTACAGATGACTCAAACTTGTCTTTCTTTATGGGACAGCAGTACTTCATGTGGTAACTAGCAGTGAACAGTTTCTCCTCAAATTATTTTGCTGTCTTCATTTTTCCTTTCCATTTTTCCATTAATGCTAAAAAACACAGATTAAAGAGAGGGAAATTATTTCTAATAGTATTAACCTAAAAAATTAAATATTTAAGCACAATATAAATTTAAAATACTTAACATTAAACTCTAAGATTAATATCATGAGGCATTAATATAATACAAATGTTTTTCACCTTTTTAGATTGAAAACAAGTGCCAAATTTTTATTTTAATAAAATGAGGCAGAGCTATATTTAAAGAACTATATGGAGTTAAGAGAGGAAACGATAAAAAGGAGGAAAGAAGGAGTCAGAAAGTTAAGACGGTAGAGTCAGAACACCTCATGGCTATGAACGTGGTCCTCTCTGAAGACTCACGCTTTGTACTGCAGCCCCAAGCAAGTACAGGGAAAACAACCCCAAGATTGAAAGGGAATGAGAATGTTTGTCTTCAAAATATGACATTCATCTTTGAAGATTAGCTGCTATTCCTAAAGACTTTCAAAGCTTTGTTGAATTTTCACAAGTTTAGTCAGACACTTAATACTCCTTGGCACTTGGTCAGTGAACTCAGTGAATTTGATCCAAAAACCCAGAAGTTGCCACATTCCAGGTATGGAGTATTTGGGGCTGTAATTATATAATTGTAATTACAACCTTCAATAGGATATAAAAATAGTACTGAAATAATTCTGTGGTAAGCTGATGTGAGTTATCGTGACCTAGGTTTTAATTATAATTCTTAACTATGGTATTACTGGGTCCCACAAGCGTGGGAGTTAACAGGTTTTAGACATTTTTTGGAATTGAGAAAAAAGTTATTTGCTGTTCAGTAGGATTTATAAAGATGGTACCCAGGGTTGGCATTTACCAGAAGAGAATTATTTCTTAAAAATCAGTATTAGGTTCTTTTCTACTTTGTTGAAAGGCCGTATTAAATCTTTCTCATATATTCTTCAATGCTATAACCATAGTTGTATCTAAACCTACCCTTTTCCTCTCGGTGGTAGTATTGACCAAGTGAGAGAGTTGTATTTGATTTTAAAAAGTTGAATATAATTCTTTTAATGGGGAAAGAAATTGTCAGACTTAAAAAAAAAAGAGTTAAGTCAAAGGTAACCAATTTGGCTATCTACCAACTGAGGCATTAGGTTTCCTGATAGAACTATGCATATGACTGCCTAAAAGTGATTGTGTTTTCTCCTAATGCTTATAAAACTTCTTGTAGTGCTCTCTTTATTGATTCTATCAGTTTTTCCACATAGAAAATTGGTGTGCTGACATTTCTGTTTCATAAAATATCTCATGAGATAGTTGCCAGGCAGATCTAATATGACAACAAAATTATTGTTTTTATTTTACTCTTTCAGGATCCAGTTGATCTTTTTCGGAGTTTATTAATGTACTTAGTCCTTTATTTAGTACACAGATCTCACTTTACCACTTTACATTAAGGTTTGCAGATACTTGGTGCTCACAGACTTGTCTCTCTGTGCTTTCTAAGTATTCTACAGTTCTGCCTCTGGTTTAAATCCCACTTTCCCTAATACCCATTAATTCTTATCTGCATTGAAAGTTAACCTTTAAAAGTAAGGAATACAAGATTGCAGCTACCCCTAATAGATTTTGTAAACCATGAAGTTGGCCAGGATATAGTTATTACTTTAAATAACCATTTGATGATACCTTGACAAAAAATGAAGTGAGTCTGAATTCACAGAGCATGGCATTTAGTGTGGCTGGTAGGTATGGGAGCTGAGAAAGGAAAAAAACAAACTGAAAAGAGAATATTAACCAGGACTTCACTCCTTAGCCTACATAAATGAACAAATAAGAGAGTAGTACTCTTAAAGTATGAATAGCTTAATCTATTAAGAAATTTTTTAAAAACAATGTGTTTGGTAATTTAATTCTAGTTACTTTAGGTTATTTCCGTGAAAGTAAAATGAGAAGTTGGATAAGGTGACATACCCTGTAATCCCAATACTTTGAGATGCTAAGGAGGAGGATCCCCTGTTTGCGCACTTCCTGGGGATGGTAGCCACTTATTGAGATCCTGTCTTAAAATAAATAAACAAAAGGGCTGAGGATGTAGTTCACTTAAAGGCCCTAGTCTTAATAATAACAATGATATTAATAATAAAATTAGAGGTATTTTCCTAATGCTCATTTCAATTTTTCTCAAATTCATATTCTTAGCAATAATTATCTTACTTGAAATTTCCATATGTAGCGATAAATTCTTAGCATTGCATTAAACCTAGAGGTGGAGAACCATTTTCCTGCCAAGGGCCATTTGGATATTTATTACATCCTTTGTAGGCTATAAAAATTATCAACTTGAAAGTTAGTCTGCTGTATTTGGTAAAACATTTAGTTACTATATAATTAACTCACTCCTAAGGTAGCCTTGGCCAGGCTGGAGCAAATAGCTCTGTTTTTTTGTATACAGCCCATGGGTGGTATGTTGTTCACCTCTGCTTTAAACAGTAGGTGCTACAATTTTGATATTCCTATAATCCAAATAACAAAGTTTCCTTTTAGGAATGCTTTCAGAGGAACAGAATTTCTTTATTTGAAAACCATTGTTTAAATTATCAACCTCAAAATAATAATGCACAAGGTTCCAACCACTCAATAAGTTACTTTTCAATAAGTTTTATCACCTACAGATTTTTTTGAAAATCAGTGTGATGTAATTAAATGTTCTAACAGTAATTCAGTCTTGTTTAATTTGTAACAATAAATTCAGACCTGAAATGATAAAAAATGCACCAGATATAGTATAAATTGATATGTAAAGATGTGTGCAATAAATTGGAGTAGAAATCTTTAACAAAACTATGAACTCAGTGAGTTCTCATTTGTGTCCAAATAGAAAGACCACCATGATTACATACCTACTAGTTCTTACGTAGATGTATCTACACAAATTTCGAGAAGTATATACACAAAGTTGCAAGTATGTCCAACCTGAATCCCCATGTGTTGGACTTGGCTGTGTTATAATAAAAAGGATTTTTAAAAAGAACCTTTTTACTTATATATTAACTATTTAATATGTGGCCCAAGACAATGCCTCTTCACTGAAGGAAGCCCAGGCAAAGTGGTTGAATCTGGGAACTACATGCTTGATTATATATTTTCTTTTAAATTTAAAAATAGAATAAAAACCAATTTCAGTGGGATCAGAAATCATGAAGCAAAGGAAAAGGCAAAGTAGTTTTACTTTATGAAAAAAATGATTTTTTTGTATTTGAAACAAGGCAAGATGGTAGCATTTCTTTTATGATTAATGAAAACCTGTGCTAGATATTCACAAGGACTTCTCCTGACAGAAGATTCTAAAAATATGTAAAAAAAATATTTTAAAACTAGGTATACTGCATAACAGCATAATGAGTAATGTCTTTAATACTAGTTTCTAAAACAATTATTTCTTGCACTGAGCTTCAATAAAAGTCATAATGACAGTAACCGTGTTTTAATGAAAAGCATTAGAGTTCACATTTACTGAGGACTTAAATGCATTCCAGGTACTCTTCTGGGCCCATTGATTTCACTCGTTAAATATTCTCAACATCTCTAACTGTTTTACATGTAAAGAGACTGAAGGAAGGAGGTTTAACCAGTTTCTTTCCATCCAACTGCCAGTAAGTCAGGGAGCCTGAACTTAAAGCTAGATTCAAAGCCTAGCAATTTTTTGAAAGATAAAATGGACTCACAGCAGTGAGGTACTCCTTTTGTTTTAACTTACAGAAAAATCTTTTTCTCTCTTTTTCTCCTTTTCTTCCTTCCACTTAGTTTTTTCTTTTTTCTTTCTTTCTTTCTTTCTTCCTTTCTTTCTCTTTCTTTTCTGTGGCACTGGGATCAATTTCTGGAGCACTGTACCCTGAGCTATAGCCACAATTCCCCCTTTTTTTACCCCCTCCACGTGGTGAGAATGGCTTCAAACTCATGATCCTCCAGTTCAGCCTCCCAGGTAGCAGGATTTGTCAGTGTGTACCTCCATGCCCAGTCCAAAACATTTTTTTTAAATAGGTGATGTGTGCACGTTGTAACACAGTGAAAATTAAGGCCCCTTCCTATCCCTAAACTACCTACTTCTCTCAGAAGACAGCCATTCTCCTTTTCATATAGACTAACAAGTGATTTTCATATACATGAATATATTTACTTTATGCCCTTTCAAAAAATAGAAGCATAATACTGCAGTCTTTTGCTTTTCCCTTTAAAAATATTTTTTCAAGATTCTTCCCCAAGCAGTTATCCCAAGAACTAATTATTTGGACTAGCTGAATCATATTCCATTATATGGGCATGTCAATTTAATCATTTTTGTTGATTATCAATTAAAGTGTAATATTTTGCTACTACAAGTTGAAATTGTATCATTTCATTATTAATGGGATATGGTAACTTTTGCCAAATACCCCTCTACAAGAAGTACTGCTCCTCATTTTCTACCAGCAATGTATGAAAAGCAGTCGTTTTTACCAAGCCGTCCTAAATGTTACCCAACAATTTGACTTTCACCATTGACATGTGGCTTTCATTCTGACAATAAGTTAGGATTAGTAGGAGATATTTGAATTTCTCTTACTAGCAACAAAACATGCTTTTTTTTTTTTTTTTTTGCTATGCTTTTGGTACACTCTCTAGGAGTTCAATGCCAACTCCAAGACCATGAAAATGTAGTGAAATCCTACTTCCTCCTACATTTTCCTCTAAGAGTTTGATACTTTTAACTGTTGCATTTATAATTTTGATCTATTTTGAGTTAATTAATTAATTTATTTTTTGAGACAGGGTCTCACTCTGTGGTCCAGCCTGGTCCTGAATTCACTTCAGAGCCCAGGCTGGCCCTGGACTCATGGCAAGCCTCCTGTCTCAGCCTCCCGAGTGCTGGGATTACAGGTGTACTACACCACATCCAGCTTATGTGGTGCTGGGGAATCGAACTCAGGTACTTAGTGCTTGGCTTAGCACTCGCTCAAGCGCTTTAACCACTGAGCCATTCCTCCAGCCCCTATTTTGAGTTAATTTAATGTCTGATGTGAGGTAAGGGTCTACCCATTCTTTTGCCTGTGGAAAATTGAATTGTTCTAAAACACACTTTTGCTTAAAGACCACATATTTTCCCCATTAAATGGCCTTGGTATCTTTGTGGAAAAATCAGCTCATTTCTGAATGTTTGATTTTATTCCACTGATTGTATATATCTGTCCATATAATATACAATTTTAACTACGGTAAATGTACTGTACTTAGTTTTGAAATTGGGAAGTATAAATCCTCCAACTTTTTTCTTTTTTCAATATTATTTGGCACATTTGTAATTGTATATGAATTTGAGAACTGCGTTTTCCATATCCACTAAGAAAATAATTGGAATTTTATTAGAGACTACATTGAGTCTATAGATTATAGAGTTGCCATTTTTATACTCCTATGTATTTTCCCAAGTGAAATATATATTAACAAAAATCTTAAGTATATTCTCATAGTGTGACTCATAATGTCCATAAGTCAGGAATAATTCAAATGTTCAACATGGAATGGATAAATCAATGTGATTTATCTATACGGTGTAATATTACCTGGCAGTAAAAGAGTGAAATAATAGTACACACTACAACATAGAAAAGAATCCTCAGAAAAAATTATGGTAGGTGAAAGAAAGAAGCTAGACTCCAAAGACCCAAGATATTATGATTCATTTATAAAAGTTGTTTGTAAAATTCAAAACCATAGACAGAAAGAGTGGTTTCCCAGGGCTGAAGACAGCAATGCAGAGAGACTTCTTCAGATGCTGTAAGTGTTCGAAGATTAAGCTTTGATGATGGTTTCATAACTGTGTAGCAGTACTAGCAGGTGAATGTGTACTTTGAACAGGTGAACTTTATGCTATGTAAATTAGATATTGTTATGCAAGTATCTTCTTCTGGAGAGATGTGAACACCTGTGTCTATTAACCCCTATCTGGGCAAAGAAGATGGAGCAAAGTAAGGATTATAGCAACATCCTACTTGGTGAATCGATGAGTTCTTTGGGGTTATTTACAGGAGTATAGGTTAGGAGTCACCCACAGAAACACAGGTGGAAGGCTATGCACAGCAGCACAAGTAAGATTACTTGTAGGCCTATGGGGACTCAAAAGCAGTCACTTCACAGAAAAGCCCGCCCAGCAGAGATGGAGACTGCAGACTGCCTCCCACAACTTGGTGTCAGTTCTTTTCTCTCAGAATGTCTCTGGGTGGCTCCTGCTCTCCTCCCGTGTTAGCTTGTCTTGCTGGCTCCAAGTGCTCACTGTATTTTCTCCTCCCTTACACTTGCTCTGTCTCTACCTCTGTAACCTCTGCACCCTCAATACCCCCGGCTGGAGGGCATGTCCATAGGCACCGGAGTGCGCGTGTCACAAGCTGCACCCGAGGCTACAGACCAGGTGTCTGTACACCCAGGGGTGAATGAGAATCTCCAGATGCGGAAATTTGTTATATTATGTGTACCAATAAAGTTATTTTAAAATGAGGCAGAAGCCAGCTGACAGACTGAGATATGTAAGATAGGGCATAGAAATATGGTATTTAAGTGTAAGAGGAACTTATCTGACTGCTATAGGAAGAACAGAGGGAAGAAAATACTGTACAGGAGAAAGAAAAAACACAACAGAAAGAACTAATAAGGCTTGCAGATCAGTCAATGCAAACGAGAGGTAAATTTGTGGAAAGACACTGACGAGAAGGGAGGCAAGATATAGCAAGAAACTGGTGTGTAAATTGAGGAGAGGGAAGAAAAATGAGTGTTCATACTTGATGGCCTGTGATTTTCTGGGTCATGTAGAAGGCAAAGTAACGTGTTTGAGTGATGGATTTGGTACTTCAATGGAATGATGACAGTTCAGACAACCATAGAGGATAAAAAAGAAAGCTGACTACATGAATAAAAGCATTCTGAAGACATTAGTGCTCAGCTGAGTGTAAATCAAAATTTGTAAAGCACTCAGTCATCAAGATGATTCATTTTTCTTCAGCAAATCTTGTTCTATGAGTTAGAAGCAAAACAAGTAGTAGTTATTTCTTAACTGTCTGTGAATCTGTATTCAAACTGGTAGAGTGCAGGTTCCTGCTAAGGTTGGATGAAAAAATTTAAATGGGTCTGAAAATTTAACCAACATTTGCATATGCTGATCACAAACTACAAAATTTCAAGAAGATGCAAAATATACTAGAGGAATAATTTCAGTTTATCAATTTTTCGGGATTTAGACTTCAGGTTGTAAAATTCTCGAAAAATATTTTTTAAAGTATATTATACTCATACAGGACTCAAAAGTGGTATTGAGTATAGTTATGCTTCCTGTGTGAAAGAAATTCTCAGAAATAACGAGGAGAATTGGGGGCTGGAGGAATACCAATAGGGGTTAGAGGACTTGCCTAGCAAGTGCAAGGTCTTGGGTTTGATTCTTCAGCCTCACATAAGCAGAGCTTGGTGGTATATGTCTATAGTTCCAGTGTTGAGGCAACAGGACCGCATGGGTTTAAGACCAGCCTGGGACTGCAGAATGAGATCCTGTGTCAAAACAGACAAAAACTACTATCTGTCCTTATCGGTTCAGAATGTTTTAGTAAAGTATCATGGACTAAGTGGCTTGAAATGTATTGATTTCTCAATAGTTCTGAGAATTCAGAGATCAGGATTCCAACAAGTCTGGCCAGGTGAGGACCTTTTTTAGGATTGCAGGCTGTCTTTTCTTTCTACCCTCACATGGGAAAAAGGGAGCTCTCTGGGGTTCATTTCTCAAGGGCACTAACCCCATTCATGAATAATTCACTCTTATCATCTACCTCCCAAAGACTTTTCGAAATACATTGGGTGGGTATGTTTTCAACATGATTTTGAGGAATGGAACTATTTTTTATATCATCTTACAAGTAGTTATGAGGTACAGACAGAAGCTTGATTTTTTTTTTCTCAAGCAGCATTTTGGAACACAAGAGTCATTATTGGATGTGCAGATTTCCAGGCATCTTTTGCATAAACACTAGTAAGTAGGCACTCTGGGAATGCAGTCCAGGCATTCTATATTTTAATCAGGTAACGTTGATACCAGTGTCGGAATGATGAAAAAATGTTTTCAGCCAAGTAAGAATTTGAACTGAAAATGGAGAGGGTGTGGGAAAAGGAGTAGATGAACAAAAAATGTAGTAGATGAGCAAAAAGCTCAAGTTATATTCTAGACTTCATTACTTGGAGTAGTTAGCTCTTCAATTTTCTAAGAAATTTAAACGTTTCCTTCAAATACCTTAATATATTGGTGATTCCAAGGACGATTTATTTAATTCAAGGGAAAACTGAAAGGGCTGTGAACAGATACGAGAGGAAAAGATTAACCAGATCTTGCAGGAAATTAAGTGGAGTAGGAAATATGTGTCAAAAGTCACTGCTCTTTCCCTGTCAGGCTCGTTGTCCCTGCAGAAGGAGATCTGCTTACTAATACTCCTAATTACCTTGCCTTTCAGGACTGAACTCAGGCACAGCCAAATCCTCACATCAGTTCACAGTGTCACAGTGGACTTTTGAATGTGACTATTAATACTTTAATTATGATGACAGTCTCACGTTATAAGCACTTCTTCACTCCTCAGAACCCCCCCAAAAAGTTGCAAAAGTTCAATGTCACCCCCGTGGCCTCTCAACAAAACCCCAACACACTTCTTAACACTCTGCAAAACCCTCCGAGACTCGCGAACTCTAAGCAGCTGCAGCAAATTTCCTCGGAGTCCTCTCCTGTGGTCTAGTTTGCCTAATGGCAGCAAGTTGGGCGTCCTCCTAGCAGTCCTGAAAGTCCGGTCCCGGACGGGGCGGGGCGGGGCGGGGCGGGCCTGCTCCACTAGAGCCGGCAGGGCGGGGGGAAAGGGAAACAGATCGGGCCGGTCTATCTTGCTTAAAAGCCATCAGCCTTCGGACCTGAGTTTGTGCCACAAAGGAAGTGCCTGTTTTATGAGCGCAGCTTGTCTGACTCGGCGTGGGAAGCCTGAAGAAAAACTTCCCACAAACTTTGGCCGGTCGTCCGGTCCCCCGACGCGCGGTTTCCTGATGGTGCGCTCCGAGCTGAGAGGGGGCGCCCCCGCCCCCGCCCCTGCCCCTCCCGCGCCGCGCGCTCGGCCGCCGCCCCCGTCAGGGTTGGACGGTCCGGCCGGCGGCGGGCCAGTGTGGCCGACCCAACGGCGCCGGCGCCGCCTCCCCGGCCGCCGGCCCGCGGCGGCATGGACTACCTGAGCACGTTCACGGAGAAGAGCGGGCGCCTGCTGCGGGGCACTGCCAGCCGCCTCTGGGGGCTCGGGGGCGGCGGCGAAGCTCGGCAGGTGCGCTTCGAGGACTTCCTGCGGGCGCCCGCCCAGGGGGAGCCGGGGGCCGCGTTCCCGCCCTGCCGGCCGCCTGCGCCGGCCCGCCCGGAGGGACCCGGTGAGCGCACCCTTCCTCCGCCCCCCGCGCGGCGACGCGGGGCCGGGGCCGGGGCCGGGGCGGGCGGGGGCCGCTGCCGGGGCGCGTGGCGCGGGGCGGGCGACGCGGGGCGCGGGGCGCGGGGCGCGGGCGGCGCGGGGCGCGGGCGGCGCCGGGGACGGGTTCCGCCGCGCGCTGGCGCTTCCTGCTTCCCTCACCTGGCGCGGCTGCCCCGGTGTTTACCGCGCGGACAGTCCGGGTGCGACCCGCCCCCGGCCCCGCGCGCCGCACCACGTCGGCACAGCGCCGTGTCTGCTGTGGTTTTGCTCTAGGTCCGTCTTTCACATTGGCCAGTTGTTACAGTTCACGTCCGAACTTAAAAAGCGAAATTCGACTTTGTAGTGGAAAACGATTCACGTAACAATGGAACCTAATTGGCGTTTGCCCTTGCGCTCTGGAAGGCGGCGTGTTGTCCTGACGTGACAGAAACTAGAAACTTTCTCACCGTCTGTTTTGAGCTTTGGCCTTTTTCTTTGATTATTGTGGCTTATGCTCTTGAAAACAAAACTAGTCATGATCGCAGAAGTTCCACTAAAGACAGCAACGTAGCACGTGGATCTTTTCTAGCGTAATTGGCCTTTTACTGAGTAGGCATCAGACCTCCTAGTCACTTATATGTTACTTTTATTTTTGTTTATCTTAATATGCACTTGGGGGTTATGAAACTAAGTATGTGCACGTCTCACACAGTTTAGAATGTAGAGAAAACTCACAAATTATATAGTTTATAGCTTAATGACCTGCCAGTCCTTTTAAATCACCCAATAGAGAATTTGTCTTCTTTTAGCCCTTATAAGTGTGTAAATTAAGCTTTGTAGAAAGTGGTAAAATGTAGCATTAGTATGTCTACTTTGAGCACATTTTTTTCACCGTACATAAAATACCGTCTTTCTTTAGAATTTGTTTGTGGGACTAGGAAATGGTCTTTTTGTTTTGTTCTTAAGGAAGGTTGTCCCATGAAAAATCCTCTTACTGGTGGAACCAGCAAAGAGGGTTGGAATGGGACGAGGAATGAGGTTTGGAATTAACGTTTTGGATAAAGAAATTTTTAAAATAAGTTTTCAGTTGCCTAAAGGAGAACATTTGATATGTGACCAGGCTCTTACTGTATGGAGAGTTCAGAACTATATGGAGCAGCCTAACTAAAAAGGAATATTATAGCATCTTAATAAATAATTGCAGAACATATATATTCAGGTTTCTATGCATAGACCTTTATTGACCATACAGATGAATTTTCCTTCAGTTGTGTGTTTTTTCTAATGTTAAGCAGCTGATGAATTCCTTGTACTTTTTAAAAATGCATACAGTGCCCCCAAATCTCTGCCAAGTTAGAAATGCTTTAAAATGTCACAGAATGTGACCACAGTCAAGTGAACTGGTACATCCCAGCTTTAAGTTCCTGGAAGAACTTGCCAAATTACTTGCCTCTTTAGGCTTGTATTTTCTTTCTAAAACGGGGAGGATTGGATAATATTAAAAGTTCCCAATTCTAAAACATGTTCTCCTAGAGCAAAACTACTAAAGCTACAAAATAGCACTTATGTCTGTGATGTTACTATACAGATTCCTCAACGCAGCTAAAGAAATAAGTGCCCTAAGAATTATTCTGTCCTATTCAAAAAGTAAGTGTAGTTGCCCTCCCTGGTTTCCACTTTTCCTTTTTCCCAGTACTGTGAATTGGACCTAGGAACTTGCTACCTCCTTGGTTCTTTTTATTTTGTATTTTGAGACAGAGTCCTGCTAAGTTGCCCAGGCTGACCTCAATCCTGCTGCCTCATTCTCCCCTTCTGCTGGAATAATAGGAGGCACCCAGCAGATTTTCCTGACTCTGGAGAGGCAGCATGAATTTATAGGGAACATTTGCCTTCAGTGAGAATCCCTTTGCAGCTGCCCGCCGGTGGGTTTTGGCTAGACTGTTGCTCCCTGTATTTGTGTTCTTTAGAATGAGTTCCTTTTGGAGAGATTTCCCTGCCCTTTCTGATACGACTGCGGTTGTTTCATTCTATGTATATGTCGTGCTGCATTTCTCTGAAATTCAAAAGCCCTGTATTGTGGGAATATTTCCTATTTTTTTTTTTTTTTTTTTTTGAGACAGGATCTTGCTCTGTAGGCCAAGCTGGCCCTAACCTCACTATAATTACAAGTATGTGCCACTACACCTGGTTTATATGGTGCTAGGGAGTAGAACCCAGGGACTTCCACTTGCCAGGCAAGAGCTTTAACCTCTGAGCCATGCCCCCTGGGGGAGTATTTCTTACGCAGATACAGTCACAGTGGTAAATTGGCTGCATTCCAGAGCCTGGTTGTTGGTGACTTTGTCCTGCAGTGTTTCCTGTTCAGTAATGATGTTGATAAAAGTTTTACACTGACAGATTAAGAATAGACCAGTTCAAACTTCAATCAGTTGTGTCCGATTTTACCCTTTCTATAAACAAGCCACTTAGTAGAATATTAGTGTTACTGCTGCTGTTCTCTGCTCTGAAGTGGCTGCTGTTACTCTTATCAGCTGTTAATGTGTGTTGGCTCCCACATTATAATCCCCGCAGGACCATCGTAATTGAGGGACACATTAACACATTGCTCTAGTTAATTAAAAAGAAATATGATACAATTCTTGTTGCTACTTACCTTATGATTTTAAAAATTTTGTACCTTCTAAGTATTATTATTACTAGGCAACGGGACCCTCGCTTACTTTCAAAAGTATTCATTCAGCTCGTCATGATAATATAGATCAATATATTTAACTAGTTAAGAGTCTCAACTCACTGTAACGAAGTATAATAGAGGAGAATTCTTTGTTTTTAATCAAGATGCCCATTAGATTCTTTCTTTTCCCAGTTGATGACAAGATTCGTTATACAGAATTCAGCTTTGCTTAAATATTTTTTTCATTTGTTTTCAGCAGTTAACATCCTTATCTTTGAATTATTGAAGACTTGATCTCATCTTCAATTTTCAGTGCTATTTTAAATTTAGAGCTCCACTCATCCTCTTACTCCTCATTCCCATTCCCGGTTACGTTAGGAGTGGAGGCAGGGTCCATGCTGTCATAGGCATAACTTTTCAGACACTGGTTGTGAGACAGGTGCATTTGTCCATCCTAGTCTTCCCCTGCCCCTGGTAGGGAGGTGACTAGAAGTAGTGGAAGTAATGATGGCATCAGTTTTGCTAAAGTGGCTTTTCCTGTGTACAAGTGCTGACCTCAGTAGTTAGCATTTCTTTCAGATTTGAGGGTAGTCCTTGCTTGGGCAGCACATATACTAAAAATTGAGGGTAGATTTTTTTTTTAGTGTATTTTAATAACAGCCATAAACTTTGAATGCAAATTGCTGAACCAGGCATCCAAACCATTCTGCTTCATAATGTATTATTATTATTATTATAATATATATATATATATATATATATATATATATATATGGGATATAATAAATTTTTACCAGAATTATTTTGCATGTGATGGAAGAACTATTTAGTAATATTTCTAAAACTGAATGACTATTCATGAAACTTCTGTTTTGTAAGTTTGATTTTTAAGGGTTTTTTTTTTCCACTTGAGTCCCTTTGCTTGTCTCCTACTTTAATGTTTATTGAACTCTTTAGTATTTGTGAATGTAAAGGTATACAGGGCTGGATTTTAAAAGTTCATATAGCTTTTGAAGAGCTTAATATAGGACCAAAACAAAAATTCTGTTTTACTGACTTTGAATCATAAGCTTATCAAAACAAATTCTGTGCAAGAACCCATTTCCCTTTACAGCAGAAAAAACCCTCTCTGCTTGTGTGTATACCCAAAGGAGAGGCCTGAGATTGATGTTCTTATTACTCATACTTATGGAAAATGAGTAAGCTGACACATAGGAATACTAGTAATAAGCAACATTCTCTTTGGGTACTTACGAGTTACTTAAACTGAAAACTGCATTACTTGGCTTACATTAGTTGATCTCCTAACTTAGATGGCAAATGTACTGCATAATGGGTAGGATGCATGTGTGTGTGTGTGTGTTGTGTTTAGTATGAATACTCTAGACAAAGGAATATATCTGGAACAGGACCACGTAAGTTTAATCATGCTGCTCAGAATAGCACAAAATTTAAAATTTATTCTTTCTGTAGTTTTCTGTGTAGTGCTTTTGGATCATAAATGACTGGGTACCAAAAACTGACGGGAAGCTATGGATAAAGGGTTAGGGGTCACATTTTACAAGAACTACTTTCTTGGTCTCAGACAGTGTATATTAGGAGACTCAGTAAATTTTATTCTATGAGTGGGACTAGTACAAAAAATAAAAAGGAATGTGTTTTTCCCACCATTTTTATTAATATCCATGTGCAATACATAAAGTTTACAATGAACTTGAGTCTTGTGCACATATACATCACATCACCATCACAATCCCTTCCCATTTTTGGCCCTCCCACACTTTCCTCCTCACCTTCCATAACTCCCACTATCACACCGTGTGGTTCTGTAGAATGCCTGTATTCTGGATTTCCCAAATCAGAGAAACCATACAATACTTAACATATTTAATCTTGTGTGTCAGGCTCTTTTCACTCAAACCACCACTCATTAGCTCAACTTCCAACCCCTAGACTGAGCTGCAGTGGCCAAATCTTGATGCCTCTTCTCTGAGTCCAGCAGAGCCCTCTATTGGGATATTTGCCAAAAGGTTTTTTTTTTTTTTTTTTCCTATATTTTGCTGTATCTTTGTTGAGATACTTTAACCTGGCCTGAGCCACCAGTCCACATCAGAAAAGAAGTGTAACAGTGTAATTCATAAGGCTAGAAAATGAGAGAAAGAAAAAGAGAGAAGTTAAATTTCAAATGCCTTAGCTGAGTGCTGAAAGGAATGTTTGTACATTCAGAAGGTTATCATTACATTAATTAGTTTTCTTAACATGAACTTATATCGAAGACTGAATAAGTGAATTGTTACCAAAAACGAACTTGTCTATATCAAATTGCTACATTAAATGAACTTAAATTTCTGTTATCACATAAGTGTACTTAAAGCAATAGGTATGATGACATACCTAGTTATTTCAGAATTTTTTTAAACTTTCGTAAACTTATTTACTCACATCTCACTAATTACTAATATTTTGCTGGATTTGGTTTATCATTTTTATCTACCTATCCATCCATAAACTCATGTACACATATTTTAAAGATTTTATACCAATTCCCCATGTTGAATGTAATTATTTGCAGATTAATATGCTATAACAAATAATAATTATATGGGGAAGTTTCACAGATTTTATAAAACAGCTGGCACTATTTTAGAGGTATATCAGTCAGATGATTCAAATACCAGTCTATTTTTTTGTTACACTTTCTCTTTAGATGTTTCCTTTCCTCCATGTTTTTTGGTGATGCTTGTGTCTCTGCCTCTCTCAAAGAGTATAAACTTCTATCCAACATCAAATACGTGAATTGCTCGTTAAACAAGTTTAAGTCTTTGTCAATTTGCTGCATTAGATGGACCTATACTTATGTGATTTACTACAGTTAAAGCAATAGATAAGAGTGGCATGCTTAGTTGTTTCAGATGTGTTTTAAGGTCGGATACAACAGATACAAGTGTCAGAGCAAAACCAAAAATTTGCTTTTGTTTCCTAGCAGTCAGTGAAAAGAAAATATGATCAGACTTAAAGTGTTCCTAAGACAAAGATAAACCTATTGCTTAAGAAAGCAGGAGAAACACAGCTGTTGTTTAGGTTAGGAATAAAGAGAATTTTTTTATGGAAGTGTATAAATGCAGAAAAAAAACAGATACCTACTGTATTATAATAAATAACCATTCCCAGTTTCAAAAGATACCATTCTTTAATGTGGTAATACCAAAATGCGTAATACCAAAATGCAAGCTAATAAAAGCATTTCTTTACAGGGACAAACAGTCCTAACATGCAGTTATCTCTTTGTTTGAACGAGAAGTAGGTTTTAGGTTATATAGTCAAGAAATCTAGATCAGATACGTTCATTCTGACCCACTGGACACAAGTGACCCTGGATATCTAGCAATGTGGCCTCACAAGATTATAATTTTTAACAGTATTTTGTGGTTTTAATGTTTTTTCCATTACTCAATTTTATATTCCTTCACAGAGGAATATAGAATATATAATAATAATATTATATAGCCTAGTGATGGATTTATAAAACCATGATATAATTTTGCAGGCGTTAAAAATTGCTAGTGTTAGCTGCCATGAGTAGGGAGTTAGGCAGTGAAGCTATTTCTCCCACCAGTTACTCAGCTTGCAAATTCCAAGCCTTCAGAAGCTTTATTAATAGCAGTATTTTTAAAATATGATGTGTGTGCAAATCAGTCATGAACCAATAGTGTGAGATTCTGCATTCACATGTTTCTAGAAGATACAATACCTCTAGGCCCACAGATGTACTTTTTAAGCAGCAAATCTCTATGACCCATTATCTCACAGACCTATTCACTTAGATTAGAGCCACTAAAAAAATCTTTGTGGTGCATATTAACATTGTAAATTTTGTAGGAGGGGATAAATGTCATTGAAAGTAGATTTGGGCTTTTAAAACTCAACCATTGAAAGCAGCAGAAAGATGGGGAGATGGATACAGAGCTGAGGGAAAACTGAAAAAAAATTACTTTTGATTATAGATAAGGAATCAATAATGAATAAAACATGGCAAAATTCATGCTTTTTTCTAATTTCTTACTAAAGAATCAGTTAATCAGAGAAGCTTTAATTGGCATCTTTTTAAAATTTAATTTATTTTTGAGACAGCGTCTCACACCAGGCTGGTCCTTAACTCAATAGGTAGCCCATGCTGGCCTCAGATGCAGCAATGCTTCTACCTCAACCTTCCAAGTGCTGGGATTACAGGTATGTGGCACCTTAACCAGCCCCTTCTATGTGTTATGGGGCTTTGCTCATCCTGGGCAAGTACTTTAACCAAGGAGCTACGGTCCCCCTCCCCCGTATCTTTTTTTGTTCAGAAGAAAAATTTAAGGTCAACATTATTGAAAATATTGATAACAGGGCTGAATCACAGAATGGAGCAGGCTCATGGTCCTGAGTTTAATTTCCCAACACCATGTAAACTGGGTGTGGTGACATAAACCTGTAATTCCAGCACTAGGGGAGGCTGAGGCACTTGGGTTGATGTGAATTTGAGGCTGGTCTGGGCTTCATAGTTCAGCACCAGCTTGGATTACAGAGCAAGAACATGCCTCAAAAGGAAAAAAAAAAAAAAAAAAAAAAAAAACGTTGATCGCAATTCTGTACTTTAGCACTTTTAAATCATCAAAAGTTTAGTCATCTGCTACTACTGAAGGTATACTACTCCAATATGAGAGCTTTGTAGTACATTAAAACTAGGTTTGCCATTTTAATTGCTGATTTTCAGATGTAGTTTCTCCTCTAGTTTGCCTTTTCCATTCTGTTACTAAAAGGTACTTTTAAAAGATATGCAAGTGCTTTGTTAATTCGTTACCTAAAAATATTTGAGGACCTCTAAGCTTGGTAATAGAAAGCTAGATAATTCAGATGGCTCTGATGAAAATCAAACACTGGGCCAAAATGAAATAAATTTTGTGGAGCATATCAGAAACGTTCTGTTTTCATGATGATTCATGCCTGAGTGGCGGAGGCAAGAGAATTTCAAGTTCCGGCCAAGCTTGGGCAACTTAATAACTTCAAGAGACCCTATATCAAAATGAAAATTAAAAAGGGGCTAGGGATGTAGGTCAGTATTCCATCCTAATACTGACGATTGGGACCATGGGTTGCCTGGGAAGGTGAAATGGCATAGCCATTCTGAGGACAGGGGTTCGAGGAGCCCGCACTTTCAGACTCCTTTTTCCTAAGAGAGGCACATCTTGGAAGCGTAAAGAGTAAATGTGCTTTCAGTAAGCTATGGTATACAAAGACAAGCTATGGATAAACGGGGATGGATAACGTGCAGAGCCTCCCACACTGCAGCAGATGAGAGACAGCTTTGGAGAACTTCTGTTTGGATCTGAAAATACTTTTTCTTTTGGGTTAAGATAAAGTAAGAGCTGAGGGTGTAGTTTCACATGTGCAGGGATTGAGGCTCTGGGTTTGGGTTCACATAATAGAAAGGAGAGAAAATTCAATTAGCTGGACTCTTCTCTCCTCAGTGATAGTTTGGCTTCAAATCAAAATTTCTGGAAGATCTTTTACATCCTCAGACACCAGAGAAAAGCATACATTTATTCTGTGAAAAGAAATAATGGCAGTTTCACAAATTCAGTGTTTAGTACACAATTAGATACATGTCGAGACAAGATATAACAGCAGAGAATAGAGTCAGCAGTTTTTCTGTTTGAAAATATCCTAAAAGTTCATTAAACATTTAATTATAAAGAACAATTACTTCATAAGTAGGTTGAGCATCCCTAACCTAACTCCAACCTGCTCCAAAATCAAATATTTAATTTCAGTGCAACTATTTCTAAATGCAACAACATCTAAAAAGAAACACTGTTTTGGTCTCAAGCATTTTGAATAAAGGATCCTCAACCGTTATTAGACAGAGTAAACATAGACTCACAGTAACTATAAATCAGTTAAAGAGTGCTGTCTGTAATTGTACTTTGTGTGGCTAAATTACAAAATAAAGGAATATTTTTGGCTCCCTCTGCTGTTTTATGAAATAATAAAGATTAATATCTTAAACTTATTTTAAAAGTTTTGTTTTTTTATCAAAGTAAAAATGTAAATATAACTTATCCAATGGAAAAAAAACAGAATATCCCAATTAAACAGAAATAACCTTGCTTGTAAGAATTGTGGCATTTTTATAGTCTCATCAGAACTATGGAGGAATACCCGTTTTTCCACAGCTAGTCTACGGTTAAGTTTTTGAGTTTTTACCAAACTCATATTAAGAAATAATGTATCTTAAACTTTAAACCACATTTCTCTAATTTTGAGTGAGATGGAACATCCTTCATGTGTTTAAGGGCCATTTTTATATCATCGTATAAATTGACTTATTTCTCTTGCCTGTTTTTCACTTGTTTTTTCCACCCTCACTTTTAAGAATTCCTTAAATATTTAGAATTCAAAGAAACAACATGTACATACGCACACTTTTCCCCTGAACATGTAACATATGGACCATAATCCTCTTTCTTTTATTTATGAAAAATTAAGAACAAGTTTTAAAGATTACTGTAGTTCTAGGTGCCTTTCAGATTGTTGCTTCAGCATGTTACTTTCATGAAAGTTAGGTGCTTGTCCTGTGCCCTTGGTTAGGGAGAAACTGTAGAGCAGAGTAAGACAAGTTTTGAATTTACGGTTTAGTGGGAGAGATTAAAACCACAGATAATAATTCAAAAAACTGTATCAGATGTGTTTTGACGTTCTAAAGATGCTGTATAACTAAGAGCAGAGACTTGGGCTGCCTTGGGTGATTGGGAAGGTTTTAGGGCAGTTTTTAAACATTGCAGAGCTTTCTCTTTATGACTTTATTGGGCTAGTAATTATGTATGTATCTTCAAGTATATATTTAAAATACAGTTTTCAACTGTAGTTTATTATAGAAAGAAATGGCCTGTAGTTTAGTTTTTAGAAACATTGTATATTTACAATTACTTAGTCTTAAATTTAACCTCTGATTATTGTATGGTTCATAATGGTCAGTCCTGAAGCAGAAGAAAGGATCTACTTACTTGGCTGCTTATCTGCTTGATTTTTTTTTTTTTTCTCCAAAGCCAGGGAGTCCCAGGGAATGAGCCATGTTGTTAGTATATTATTTACCTGCTGTATGAGTTCTACTTGGCATGATTCTGCAAGGAAAAGGAATCTGCTAGCAATTTGCCTTATTTCTTTTTCAGACACTGGCCAGAAGAAGAACCTAGACAAGAAAGATGGGAGACGAATGTCTTTTCAGAAACCTAAAGGGACTGTTGAGTATACCGTAAGTTACTTGCTTTTGAAAAGCATTTTTTTTATCAATTTAAAAATACTTTTGGTTTGTGCTACAAATAAAGGATTACTAATTACCTTATTTTAAATATTGGCGTTTCCCTGGGTGACTTACTATTAATGATACATAAGTTTTTAATTGAATATTAAGATTTTTTTCTTTAATGAGATAATTTACTGTGAGCTACACGTAATTAATCCAGAAATTTAATGTTGGTGACAATTTACTAGGAGTCAAAATTTTTGTGTTACAGTAATTCTTATTAGGTTAGGCACTTAGGAAAATATTTACTTTTTTAGCAATGTAATCATTATCTTCTTAGTACTGATGACAGATGGAACACTTCAAAGCTAAGTTTTTAGTTGCTTGGTTAGCTCTGAAATGGAGCTTGTTTTTTTCTTGAAATGACCCTGAAAAGTGTCCCAGCTGTAAATTTTTCTCAGTTCTGGTTAGTAGGAGAAACCTAAGTGAGAAATTAAAACCATGTGGTTTGCTGCATGTTTGGTTGGTCATAAATATTATTTAGATAATGTTATACTTTAGAGCTATTATTGAACTTGTGTTTTATTTTTCTATCGTAACTGTATTAAGAACTGTTAAACATTTTAGCATTGACTTATGAAACTACAGTATGATTTTCTTATTCATGAATCCTTAAAATTGAGCAACCTTTCAAAATTTGAGTATACTATATAACTAATGATTTAAATTTTTAAGCTTTTGGAGCTGGACGAATGGCTCAGTGGTTAAAGCACTTGCCCAGCGCTAAGTATTTGAGTTCACTTCCCCAGCACAACCTAAAGCGGATGTGGTGGCACATGCCTGTAATACCAGCACTTGTACTCAGGAGGCTAAGACAGGAGGATTGCTGTGGGTCCAAGGCCAGCCTGGGCTCCATAGTGAGTTCAGTACCAGCCTGAGCTATAAAGCAAGATCCTGGGGGGATCTTTTTAAGCATTTGAGAAACTCAAGAGCTAGATAATTTAAGGTAGAACTAAATCTGCTACTATCAAAAGAATCTTGTTTTAAAATGTATTACAAATTTAGTTATATATGTTTGTGTCTATACAGTTGAGAAAATAAACTTAAGCAGTCGTGGATGAACTAGTGTAATTTGTTGTATAGACAGGCAGTTACTCCAGGCAGTTAATTTTCCATCAGTGATTTGAAGATACTAGTACATTGTCTTGTATTCTCTTTTTGCCTTTTTATTTTTGTTTGGTTTTAAAAGCCTTTTTTTTAAAAAAAAATTTCTTTTACAGTTCTGTAGTGCCACTGTCATAGTCTAGTTCTGTACATATTTTTTCTCAGTTGTGTTTCTTCAGCCTTAGAAGTTTATCATTCATAAATTCTAGAAATAATTGTTAGCCATTATCTTCAAATGTATTCTCTTCTATGTCTGCATTCTTTCTTCTAAAATCCAACTTTATTCTTGTAGCTAATAGGGCAACATTTTATCAATTATGTCCATTGTCCTGGTATTCTTACCATAATTTGGATTATATCATCTCAACATTGTTGACGGTTCATCTCTTTTTTCCAAATGAGTGGTCCTGTTGTTATGTTTGCTTTTTTCTCAACTTTTCTGCTGACATGAATTCTGTTAGTTGGAGAGGTTAGGAATGTTATGTAGAATGAGACCAAACTTTTCCTTTTCCCACCTTTCTAGGTTCCTGTGTTTTCTACTATCATTTCCTGTTTAACAAACTGTAGAAAACCTGCTCTTTCTCCATCCTTTCATAATGCTTGGTTTTCTCACTTCTGTTTCCGTTCAGTTTGGCCTTTCTAGAGTTGGTATCAGTTGCTTATACACCTGTGATCCCCTGACATATTACTGTTACAATCACAGTTCCAATTTGGAAATATTTTGTCTTGAGTCTTACTTGAAAATCTTAGACCTTAGTCTTTTTCTTTACCTTTTATACCTTAGACATTATTATGTGTAAATTTTCTTGTTCCCAGTAATCTTAGACTTATAGCCATGTCAAAAGATATCACGAATACCACCGAAGCCAGGTTTCTTGCTTTATAACCATTACCTTTGTTATCTTATTTAAAAGGCGTTTTAAGGAAAAATGTGGGATTTTAGTTACAAGAGAGTACTTTGTAAAATTACCAGTTACTGCAAAATAGCCTGGTTCCAGAGAGCTGTGGTATTCCCTTAGTAGAGTAGGGGATGTATTAGCATATTTGCACAGATGGAAATAAACAGAACTAGATTATTCAAATATTTGGGGTAAAGTTGATTTTATAAAGCTGTTTAAAAAGCATGCATTTATTGTATTTTTGTAAACACATGAACACACATACACACATACGTGTATTTACTTTTTCTGACTTCTGAGTTTTCTGCAGCCTAATTCTAAATGCCATTCAACCTTGTGCTTTTTAGAAATTTAATTCCAGTTACTTAGCTTAAAAATTATTGCTTTAGCTGGGTGTGGTGGTGAATGCCTGTAATTCCAGAACTCTAGAGGCTGAAGCACTAAGATTGCTGTGAGTTTGATAACAAACTGGGTTCCATAGTGATATCAAGACCAGCCTGGATTACAGAGTGAGACCCTGTCCAAAGAAAAAAGAAATTTGCTTCATGAAGATGTTCTCCATATTTTAAGAGGAAGAGACATTACCACATGCATTGTTTTTCATCTATTATGTAATCTCTACTTAATTTTCCACCCCACCAGAGAATGTAAATTCTTTGGGCATTAATCCACTTATTTGTATTTAGAAATGTCATAAGGCCTATGTAAAGAGAACCCCAAGGAAATATATTGATTGCTCACATGCCTTTTTCTTTTTGGATAATTGACAAAATCCCTTTACTTAAAATTACTAAAGATAGGATTATGAAAACAGATTACACAACAGTTGCTCAAATATTCTGATTTATACAACTAGATAGCATAATATATACTTAAAAATAATTAGAAATAACGTTTTGAATGAAAGTATATATATTTTGCTAAAACAAATTTAGTATGTTTCTACAACTTAACATATGTTCTGTACACTAAAGGAATAGTATATTCTTCTAATGCTTCTTTTAAATGAAAATAATTTTTTAAATTATGCTTTATAGTTTTAAATTGAAATGTTGTCCCACATGGAATGTGATAAAGCGTACATGCTCATATAATTTAGTTTTTCTGTCTTAACAGATTGAAATAATTGTTCTTTTAAACAGGTTGAATCAAGAGATTCTTTGAATAGCATAGCCTTGAAATTTGATACAACACCCAATGAACTTGTTCAACTAAATAAGTTATTCTCCCGAGCAGTTGTTACTGGACAGGTATTTCTTTTTTTTTTTTTTTTTTTGATGTGTCAGTGTTTAGATACATTATATAGAAATCATTCATTGCACAGAAGTAATGATGTAGAAAAATTCAGAATAATTTTATGTGTGCTTTGAGCAAATTATCTTGGCACTGTAAGTGAAAATTTACTATAATGTATGTCTGTATGAGTTTCTTTGGTGCATACTGAAAGTAATTGTAAATAGTCTTTTCAAATATAGCTTCAAAGAGCTTTTTAAAATATTCAAAATGGTATATATATTAATATATAATTAAAATTTCAACATTTTTAAAGGTAAGTTTTCCTTCCTATTCAAACTTCCAGTTTTCTTTCAAGCAGCAGCCAGTTATGAGGTCACATCTACTTTCAGATATATTCTTGCATATTTTAGGGAATTTAATTTGTTTTTGTTTTTAGTCAAGTTTAACTGTGATTCTTGAAAAAACGCTCTATTTAATCACAACACTGCCCCAGACTTTATTGTGTGCACATAGTGACACACTATGGTGGTATATTATCATTTAACTAGTCACTGTGAATTTTAGCTTTCTTTTTTGTCTGGCACATTTTAATATTGCTATAGTGGACACTGTTGTACCTGTCTGTTTGGATATATGTGTAGGTGTTAATACAGGGCAAATTTCTGGGGATATATATGCTATTGCCAATTTGTTTCCCCACCGTCTCTCAACAGAGTGTGGCTAAATTGAGTTTAAATATCCTTTACTTTGAATTTATTAGTTATATTATGGCAATAAGTATCACTGTAATCTGAAAATTTGTATTTTAAATATCTTACCAAAGATCATTTTTAATGTTACTTTCTTAGAGAACATCATCAGATTATTAATATTTTATTGTAACCGGATTTTTTGCAAATGTTTTCTTCAGGTTTTGTATGTTCCTGATCCTGAATATGTCTCCAGTGTTGAGAGTTCTCCATCTTTAAGTCCCATAAGTCCTCTATCACCAACATCATCTGAGGCTGAATTTGATAAAAATATTGTAAGTATCTCCTCCTTTCGCAGAAGGCTGTGAATATATCCTGTTTGTCATGTTTTTCCTTCAGCTTTGGCTATGGTTAAAATCAAATTGCACCTTTTTTCCATTTTCATGATGGAGCTATTATTTACATGTGTAAGACAGTTATAGTGACATTGTGTGACAAAGGCCCTTGATGTTGCTTTTTTCACATAAGGTGACACCTTTCTTCTTCTGTCTCAGATTGCCCTTATAGATTAGGGTACCAAATGGTAAAATGATGACAAAACATAAATTGACAAGTGTAAATTATCAATTAATTTACTCATTTCTAAGTTACAGGATTCCACATTTAGTTTCTAAGCTCTAATGTTCTATTTTGTTTATATTGTTCTACTTTTTTGTGAGGCAATTAAGACTGTTATTGATAACTATTTTTTTTTCTTGTCTGGGGAGCCCTCCCCCCTTCTGTGGGGGGGGGGGGTGGTTAGAGAGGGAGAGAAACTTTTACAGATATTTACTTACTGAATTTCTTATTTGTATAAATATGGAAATATTATACTTAAGAATGTAGTCATATGAAAAGAATGTATAGGTTGAAGTTTCCTTATCTGAATTGCTTGAGATCAGAAATATTTCAGATTTGAGGGGTTTTTTTTTTCCAGTTTTTAGAATTACAGCATATATGTAATGAAATATCTTGGGCATAAGCTCCAGGTCTAAACACAAGGTTCATTTAGGTCTCATATACATCTTAGATACATAGCATGGGAGTAATTTTATACAGTACTTTTAGTATGTCTGAGGTCAAATGTTATATTTTCCACTTGTGCCTTATGGAAGTACTCAGAAAGTTGTAGATTGTGGAGCATTTCAGATTTTAGATTTTCAGAATAGGGATGCTCAGTCTGTATTATTTGGTTATTGATACAGAATATTTTTTTAAACATAGATGTGCCATTTTCCCAAGGGACTAACAAAATTATGTGCATAAGGGTCAATGGCTAACTATAACATCACATTAATTCAGCTTGTTTTTTAAGCCCTAATATGGTATTATGTAGAGACAAACTGTGATGTTTTCTGGCATAGAGATAAACTGGTATTTTCTGACGAGATCCCACTGGGACCCTTCCTATCCCTTCTTTCTACCATACCAAATCTGTCTACTATTTGACATTCTTGCAGTAAGATCAAAAAGAAAGTCAAGCAAAGAAAATGGCCAGGTTCCTTATGTAAAAATGCTCTCTTCACTTCTGCCATGCAAGTTAAAGATGGGGAGGATAATAGATCCTTGTGAGAAGGACCTCTTGACCCTCAGTAACTCAGCTTTTGTCAAAAATGACCCCCAAAACATCCTTTAGTGTGAGCACTCATAAAAATACATTCTTTCCTCTTGGGATTGATCAAGGGAAGAAATGAGTTTGAAGAGTTGTTGTACTTATGCAAGATGATCGTCATCATCATCTGTCAAAAAGACTGCAGTAATTAGGAATCTTTTGTACAGTGTTTTTAAATTATGTTTATTATGACTCCACAGTATTTCTATGTAATTTTCTACATATCTGAAGTGCTTGTATCTCTGTATTATAATTATTTCCTGTATTATGTATCTTATGATACATATAATGATACAAGGATATTGTATTTTATTAAATGTAGTTAGTATTGGTATTACATTATATCATGTCTGTTAGTATTGCTATGTGTTTATCCCAAAAGTCATCTTTTCATATTTCTAGTAACCTCTGATAGAGTTCCTGAATGTCCAGCTTTGTAATGACTTATGTGTGAACTTAAATGTCATGTTCCTGACTTTTTTTTAGTATATTTGGTTTAATTTTCTGAATGATGTTTTCACATATGATTACTATTCTTAGAAGTTTACCTAATCAAATTTTCTCTTATTTTCTTCACTTGTGGAAACGTAGAAGGAGTTGGAACTAAATTGGAGTAAAACTGAAGAAAGTGGCTAAAATTTACAGTTCTGAGCACTGTAGAAGTATTAGCATTTCCTTTTTAGATTTACAAGTTAACCTGTGGCCTGATGTCTGCATTTGTCACTTGAGACTCATGGTATTTCCGTCTTCCTTTGGGCAGCAGATGATGCCAGTGGGCATCCAGAAGCATTTAGCTTCTCTTGGTGTTGCCCTTTCTGGAGAATTAGCAAAAGCTGTGAGTGCAGAAAAGAGAAAAGATGAAAGTGTGTTTATTCTGCTAGCTTCCTCCATACAAGGTCACCAGAGTGGCCACGTTCCTCAGCCTGTCGTTGTCAGGCTCCCTTTTTAGAGCCTTCTCTGTATCTAGCTGTAGGCATCTCTTTCCCTCCTTTCATCTTTACGGATGTGGATTGTGGTGAAGCCTGTTGTTTGCCTGATTATTATTTGCTTACCTAGGTAAATAATTCCATTTTCAGCTCTCTTAAAATTAGTATGCTAATCAGTATTGTTATAACAATTTTTACAGTGGTGGAAACTGAGGAAGAAAGGGTAACTAATTTGCATATCGTCACTTGGAAAGGTATTTTGTGAGCTAGTATTTCAGTCCAGACAGTCTTAGTACAGAGCCTGTATTCTGTTACTGCTTTACACTGGGAATTGATGCTTCAGAAGCTACTATTGCTGAATAAATAATGAATCCAAAGAGATTATTAGTAATAATATGTGAGTGTAGTAGTGGTTACCGCTTTGCACTGTTGTCTTCTCCTGATTTTTTGACTTTCACATCCTTCTTATGTAGAATCTGTTTTGTTCTCCTCTGTACCATGAGCCTCTTTATTGGGCTATTTTAGGTTAGAATTACTTCTATATATTCAGAATGGAATGCAGAAAAAAATGTTTAGTGTAGAAAAACGAAATGATTTTCAAATTGTTTATGCGTCTATTAATATAGTCTATTGAAGAGATATAAATAGTCATGTTTTCTTAATGTAACCCACTTTTTATAATGCAGTCAATTTAAAAGATGGTATTAAAAGTAAGATTTATTTTTAATACCAGTTGGCTTGGCTGTCCATCATGGTAAAAAAGTAAAAATTTGAAAAAAAAAACACATTCAAATGTTTTGGGAAAGACATACGAAGTCCTAAAGGAGAAAAAAAATATGAAGTGGCAATAGAGTTTAGTCAAATTAAGTTATTCTTTTTAAGCACAGAATGTGAATATACTGCTATAGTTTTTATCTTCTCCTTGTAGTTGCATTTTACTTTGTTCTAAGGGCTTTCAAATTTTATTTAATCTCCAATAAAAAGTATCATTTCTATTTTTAAAGTGAGAAAGCATGGAGAAGAGAATGACTAATTTATACAAGTTTGCATATTTAATAAGTGATGGAGCTCTGATTTAGACTCAGGCTGTCTGGGTTCAATTATTTTGTTATGTTCTTAACCACTTTTTTCCCCATTTTATCGATATGTGTAAGTGTAAAATTTAAGGTTTACAATGAAGTTGAGCATTTTGTGCACCTGCGTGTCTTGTCTAGATGACAAGGACTTTCCCACTCTCCTTTTGTCCCACCCCCTACCCATCCCTCCATCTCTCCCCACCCTACCCGCCTGGTTCACTTTGCTATTCACTTTAAGTTCCATGAGATAGTTGTGATCTGGGTTTCTCATATCAGAGAGACCATTCAATGTTTCACCTTGTGCTTCTGACTCACGCTTGCAATACGGTGAAGACTAATAAGTGCAAGAACTCTGTAGAAAAAAACACTTGATAGAAAGTGGATGGTTGTGAACTTTATGGACATGAGGAATGAAATTTTTGTTTGACCATACCCGAAATATAGTTAGCTTATAAGTCAGAAGTATCATTTAAAATTATGAAAGGTCAACAAAAGCATTGGGTTTTCCTGTACTTGGAATACTAAAGATTGGATTTTAAATACAATGTTCTGCTTTTTACATAACTTAAAAATTAATTAGTCTCCTATGTTTTCTAGTATTCCTATAACAAAGGATCATAAACTAAAGACAACTGGATGAGTATAAAAATGTTAATTTGCATCAGAGCATGAAATGATTAAGGAAAAGTTTATATAATTTAATAATGGTACATGATCATTAAAGTTTAATTCTATTTTAGGTTTTCAAAATAATCAAATTGTTTTACACTGGATGCAGATATTTTGCATGTGTCTGTACTTTATTCAGCAAGCATCTGTATATGGATCAGTGTTACAGATGCAGCTTCAGATTTTAGATAGAATATATGAAGGGATGTCTAAAAATAGTTCAAAGTTAGATTTGTTTAGTAGGGTAGAAAAAGTATGTTGAAGTTTGATATGCCCTTTCAACTATCTCAGAACCTATGAGACTGAAGAGGAAGCAATCTTGTTATTTCTAAAAGCTACACTAGGGCTATTTGATAAATGTCAGAAGATGAGTAGATTTTAGCTCAAAGCTTGGAAGGATCGTGGTCTTACGAAAAGTATTCTGGCAGAGCTGCTCAGTCCATGGTTGCCTGGATTTAGAGCAGGGAAAATCACGTCAGCAGGAAAAGGAGGGAAGGACCAGATCGGACCCTAGAACTGTGCCATTGTGATCTGCACAGGCCCCCAGCAGCAGGCTCCGCTGTCCCATGGGCAGTTCCCTCAAGCTGGGACTCCACCTCGCTGCCTCATTGAGCGTGGAAATAGTGCCTTTAGGTTTTTACATAAGAATTTATTTTGAAAAGAGACTTGGGTAAATGATTGAGATGTGGTATTTCTATGCACCAGTTCTTCAGCTTAAATGTTAGTGTTAGGTGTTGCAAATGTATACTAATAAAAAGAATAATTTTGGAAAAATTGTTTTCTGAACTAGAATATTTATTGGGGGAAAACTTTATTTGCTTTAAATAATCCATTTTTTTGTAGTTTTCTAAACGTGCCTTTTTGTTTTTGTTAAGAATCCTGATGTAGTCCATCCAAAGGAAGTAACTCCTTCATCCACTCTTCCTGGTATTCGACCTTCAAGAGTTGTGTCTTCAACATCTGAGGAAGAAGAAGCATTTACGGAGAAATTCCTTAAAATTAATTGCAAATATATTACCAATGGCAAGGTAGTGCATGATACCTTAGAGAATACCTCTAATTAGGCTGTATTTACTACCAGTATTTGATAGTTTGGCATTTAAGTCATCAACATCAATATACTCCTGAATATTTTTTAAAAGTATTTGTTACGATTACTTTTTTGAGCTTCTATGGCCCTTACTCATAACTTAAAGAGGCTGGTGGTCTGTTGCAATTCAGAAACTATATTTAAAAAGCTACTACTGGGTATTGTTGGGAATGGAAATTTTTTCAGACTTATTATATAACACACAAAAAGTATGTTTAGTAAGTACCTACTCTGCCAGGAACTACTGAAAGTATGTTAATTGACTCATCAACTCAGAATTATCCTATGAAATAGGCAGTACTCTTTCTCTGCCCTCTGCTCACTACAAAAAGAAAAAAAAAAAAAAATTAGAGGTGAGTAGGTCAAGATTTCTCTATCGTGGCCAGAGTTCAAATCTGATTTGAATCTGTCACACCTGGCTGCTGGTTTTTTTTTTTTTTAACTTATTTATTTGAGACAGGGTCTCACTATGGAGCCCAAGGGTCTCACTATGGAGCCCAGGCTGGCATTGGACTTAAGGAAGTCCTCTTGTTTCAAATAAACAAATAAAGCCTCCTGAGTGCTGGGATTACTGGCTTGTGCCACCATGCCAGCCTTATGTGGTGCTGTGGAATCGAACTTGGGTACTTAGCACTTGTGTTAGAGCTTACTACGCAAATGCTTTAACCACTAAGACATTCCTTCAGCCCCTGGCTGCTTTTTAAATCAACATAATTTGAAATACTAAATACCAAATTGAAAAGTAAACTCCAGATCTTACTTATAATACAATAAGGACTCTAGAAATCACACATGAGAACCATGACTTTAGAGTTTTAATTCATTATTGTGTCTGTCTCTTCATGCTATGATCATGAAGATAAATTGAAATACATGTGTATGAAGTGTGTTATTTAACAATATTTATGTATTATGAAATGTTAACTACTCAAATCATCTGCTTTTGAACCTTAGTTTATAAAAAGAGAGTGGACCATTGAAATTGGTATGAATGTTTGTATAAATGCATTTAAAATTGTACAGCTTTTCATGGTGAAATTCACAATAGTTACCGTGTGCTCTAGAGATCTTCTAATTTTACTGATGATGAAAAGGCCCAGATGCTTTCTCACCTAAGTTCATGTGACTAGGTGATAGTGGAACCATGTGAAACAGTGATTTCTTTTAAGGATATTTTTTAAAAGTTATACTCTTTTCCTTTTATAATGGATTGAATTAACAACCATGACTTACATATCTGTACTATGTACGTGAAAATGTATGTGGTACCTGAGGTGAAGGAATAACACACAAAAAAACATGCAAATTATTGTAAAACATTGTCTTTTTTTCCTGCAGATAACTTAATGTTCCTTTCTTACCTTTCTGAAGTTATTTTCCTGATACAAGATACCATAGTATTTTACTCAGTTTGCCCATATAATTCTTGATTGTTTTGGAAGTTGGAGGAATGTCACAGTGATCAAGCACAAGGTCCTGAGTTTGATTCCTCAGCACCACATAAAGCCAGGTGTGGTGATGCATTCCTGTAATCCCACCACTTGGGAGGCTGAGTCAGGAGAATTGCCATGATTCCAAAACTAGCCTGGGCTACATAATGAGTTCAAGATCTGTCTGGGCTATGGAGCAAGATACTGTCTCAAAAAAAAAAAAATCTTGATTATTTTAGGGTGTGAAATTGTATTATGCCTCTGCAAAAGAAAGAGAATTTACCAGGAAAATATTTTTTTGCTAAATATTTTCATAATACTATAGTTTTAGAATATATTATATGTAATATGTGACCTAAAAGAAAAAGTGTATGTAGAAATAGCCTATTATTGAAATTGTTAACTTTGAAAACTAAATGTTACTTTATTTGTTCATTTTAGGGCACAGTCAGTGGTGTACTGCTAGTTACACCAAATAATATAATGTTTGATCCACATAAAACTGATCCTTTGGTTCAAGAGAATGGCTGTGAGGAGTATGGCATCATGTGTCCTATGGAAGAGGTGATGTCAGCTGCCATGTACAGAGAAATTCTGGATAGCAAAATGAAGGAATCTTTACCCATGTAAGAGTCGTATTTACACTCCTTTATAATTTATTTGCACCTAAATAGTTCACTTTGTTCTAATAACGGTGTTTATAATTTTATTGTACAAATTTTCATTTTATCAATAATGAAAAATTAAAAGCAGAAAAAGAAGTTATCCACCTTTACCATCCATCCAAAGACATTTTATCATAATGAAAACTAATTTCAGTATTAAAAAGATTGTTATTAATACATCTGAAATAGTTAGGAATTATTTTTAATTTCTGTTTGTGTATTTGGTGAGAGAAGCACAAATTTGAAAAATCCCCACAGTAATTGTGTAATTACCAGCCCTTTTCATTTAGACATAGCACCCAGAATTACCTTGAGTAGTCATTGGCCAAAATAGTTTTCAAACTTTTCTCAGTAATTCTTCATAGAGTGAAGTACAAGCTGATTTTGCCAAATCTAGAACAGTTTTTTTTATTGATTCATACATGGTTTCATGTTTCTGTCCTAGGAAAGTATAAAATATGAAGTAGAAGATGTGCACGTTGTACCAATACAGAGTTAAATTTAGAATGTGGTGGGTAGATTTGTTTGGTAAGGTTACACAGGTGTGAAGCTGGAGGCTGGTACAACCTTTGGAAGTATAATAATGCTTGTCTGAACTTGAGACCAGACCAAAAAAAGAGGAATGAGAAATAAAAAGATAAAATGTAGGTATACCAAAAAAAGGGGGACAATTGGAAGAAAAAATAATGTGTAATAGAAAAGAGCCTTCCACTTCCTTTATACATGACTTTATTAACTCCGGGATGATGCTGGCTGTTTTAAGATTAACCTTTGGGCAGAATAATTTACAAGGAAAAGGGCTCAAATTAGCTTTATCTTTGAGGAAGACTGTATGAGTTGTTAGGATAGCTGTTAATAGAGCAAAACTCCTCATTGGAAGTGTCTTCATCATACCCTTCAGATCACAGATACTGGTTTGGCTTGGCAGGCTAATCTCTAGAACCATGTAACACTTCTAGAGGACATTATTATTATCCTTTACTATTGGTTATATTTATAGATAATTATCCAAAGAAAATTTTAGCAAATAAGGATTATTGAAGACAGATGGTAGGGTGAGAGTCAGGTGAAAGAGTGAAGATTGCACTCAAAGAGAAAGAGCAAGGTTATATATGTATATGTGGGTCTCTGTTGTCCTGCTTTCCCATTTGTGTTGCACTTTGGAATTTTCTTATCTGAACAGTTTGTGACTATACTACATGAATGTTTATGTTCCCTTTTTAGATCTCCTTCCCTTTGTATTAGTGTCACAGGAAAGAGTATGTATTTGATTTAGACATTTTTAAAAATTTCATCAAAAAAGAATATCCTTTAAGCTTGCTTTATAAGACTATCAAAAATAATATTTGGTACCGAATCAGATAAAGCAGATGATTTTGCAGAGCAATGTTATATGTGAAAAATTGAAGTAAAAGATTTGGTTGATTTTGTTATACTACTCTTGATTTCAAAGATAATTTCTTATCTTTTCTTTTCTTTTCATTTGGTAGTGGGGGGAACAAGGTCTCACTCTGTTGTCCAGGCTGGTCCTAAACTCACTCAATAGCACAGGCTAGCCTTGGACTCAGGACAGTCCTCCCTGCCTCAGCCTCAGCCTTCTGATTGCTGGGATTATAGGTGTGTGCCACCACCACCATGCCCAGCTTTCAGAGATACTTTCTTGAATTGTGTTGAACAATATCAGCTTCACTGGTATATATGCTTAGTAGGCTTTCAGCACAGTAACTTTTAAAGATACAATGCATGTTCTGTTAGGTGTGTTATATTCATCCTCCTACCTCTTATAATTCTGTAAGTGTTCACATATAATTTATGAAAATTTTCACTCATTTTGACCTACAGATGCAGTTGGAATGAATCACCAGTAGGTGACACTATTACATACTAAATGACACGAATTGTATGTATTTCTTTTAAGTTGTATCTAGTACAAAGATAGCATAGGTAGGAATTTGACTTTAATTAGGTAATATTTAAAAATTAAGTTTTACATATACTAGTTAAAATTATGCATGTTCATTATAGAAGTTTTGAAAAATGTAAGAAGTCAAACAAGTTATTCATATCATCATCCATCCAAAGTCTGTTATTTTTGTGTTCATTTATTTGTGGTGTTTCTTGTTCAGCCTATTTTTGCATGATTGTGTAGTTGTACAAGTGTTAACATTAATATCAGGGGCTGGAGGAATGGCTTGGTGGTTAAAGCGCTTGCCTAACAAACGTTAAGTCAAGTGCTAAGTAACTGAGTTTGATTCCTCAGCAACACATAAGCTGGACATGATGGCGCATGCCTGTAATTCCAGCACTCAGGAGGCTGAGACAGGAGGATTGCTGTGAGTCCAGTGCCAGCCTGGGCTCCCTAGTGAGTTCAGGACCAGCTGGGCTACAGAGCGAGACACTGCCTGAAAAAAAAAAAAAATATACTTTCCCACTAAGAACTCCTGCAGATTGCATTGTCACAAAATACTGTCACCAGCATTCTAAATTGTTGACTTACATTTTATGATATCTGTGTTTACTTCTTTCCAAAATGTAAACTAAAGCCTTTGAACATTAGTGCCTACCTAGTCATCAATCTTGAAAATCTAGACTAAGTTATAAACCATATATTTATTCTTTACCTGAACAAGTTTTCTTAAGACTGTTGCTGAGATTGGTTGTCAGAGTGAAGATTTTCTGGAAATGTGATTGCTTTAGTTCTGGTCAAGCTGAAATCAAGCCTAGCATGTAAGCCGTGTGTCTTAGTTTTATCTCCTTTTGAGTGTAAACTTTACACTCACATGTATATACTTAATCTGTGTTCTTTATAAGAGATTTAAAGTTATAATTGAAAAGTTCCAAGTTTTCTGTGTTCCATCAATGTGAAAATTTTAATTTAAAATTAAAGCAATATTCAGAAATTTCTCATCAGATTTTCTTCAAATAGATTCCCTGCACAAAAAATTTTTACTGTTTTTTTTCCCCAAATCTTAATATCTTGATGCAAAATTTAACTTAGTTTATATGAGTAAATCGTATTTTTGTTTTCTTTGAGACATACTGTGTACTTTTCAGAAGCCTCTTCAGTGATATTGGTCAGTATTCTGTTTTTAAAAATAAAATAGTAAAATGTTTTTTAAAGTCTAACAATTTTTAATTTTGTCAATGACAGAGAAATAGATCAGTTATCGGGAAAGGATTTCTGCCATTCAAAGAAAATAACAGGAATTAATCCTGAGGAAATGGACTCAAGAACCCGTGATGCAGGTAATGACAGTGCCAGCACTGCTCCCCGGAGCACTGAGGAGTCTTTTTCTGAAGATGTTTTCACAGAATCAGAACTCTCTCCTATCCGAGAGGAGCTTATTTCTTCAGATGAACTGCGACAAGGTAAATCATCTGGTGCGTCATCAGAATCTGTGCAAACTGTCACTCAGACTGAAGTAGAATGTTTGATGGCCAAATCAGAGTCTGTTAGTACTCCTGGTCACTTACAATCCAGTACTGGACATTCTACGGATGAAGTCAGATCTTTATGTCATGGAACTGGTTTAAGTGCCACTGAGGAAGGAGATCAGGTGACATATGACCTTCAAGAAGGATCAGGCCCTAAAGAACAAAGCACAGGTATGAAAGGTCAGGCAGACCAGGATTCTTCCCCTCGTGACAATTCCCTGCACAAAGAAGCGAGTGGCAAGGAAAACATGCCTTGTGGAGAAACAGCAGAATTCAAGCAAAAGCAAACTGTTAGCAAAGGCAAACAGGAAACTGAGCAAAGTCGGGACTCAGAGGCCGAGGTAGAAGAGCTGCGCAAACTCTGGAAAACTCACACTATGCAGCAAACTAAGCAACAGAGGGAAAATATGCAGCAGGTGTCACAAAAAGATATTAAACATAAAATCCTATCTGCCGATGGGCACGTGGAAGGTAAGTGTGAAAGAATGTGTGCGGTTAGTTCTGTTGTTGATTGTTTCCTGCCTTTCCTCCCCACCTGAAAGCGGCTGTCTCAGGCTGGGGGAAGGATACTCAAGGTGTCCTTGGCAGAGGGGATGGGGGTAAGTGTACATGGTCTCTTGAGTCTCCTGTCCTTCTCTCACCCCACTGGCGAGTGTACACAAAATGAACATCTTTTTTTCTGTGCTTAAACATCCGACATCCGTGACCTAGCCATCTCTCCTTATTTCGTGGAAGTGCCTACACGCAATGTGTCTTCAGTGAGCCCATTTTCCCTTTCAGTTTTGGTGTGTCTTTTGCCATTGTACATGTAATAGTCTAGCTGCAGAGGAGCCAGAGCTGTAATACCACACTTTTTAGAATTTTAAATTGAACATAAAAGTCTATTTTTAGATTTCTAAGACCCAGAAGCCCAATCATCATCTGATGTTTTCCTCTAAAAACAAATTCTAAGGATTAATGAAACACCATTTTTCTCTCAGTTCTCTTTTTTGGTACTACTTACTATGAATCTTACAGACTTTTATTATTTATATATTGTAATTGTTTTTTAGTGTTAAGGCTCCTATGAGCTATAGCTCGCTTAGTTTAACAAACATTTTTTATGTTAATCTATTGTAAGGTTGATCTCAGATTAATTTACATGTGAACTTTATGGTCTCTAATTAAAAATTATTCTAATGTGTTAAAATATAGAGCATAAATAATAATTAACTATTTTTAATGATGAAATATACATAAGCCTTACCATTTTAGCCATTTTTGAATGTGCACTTCAGTGACATTTGGTATGATCCTGTTCTTACACAGCTATCTCCATCTGTCTCCAGAACTTTTTTATCTTCCCAAACCGAAAATCTGTGCTTACAGAACAATAAATTTTTATTCTCTCTTTATCATAGTCATTGGCCACCATCATTCTACCTTTTTACTGGCTTTATTATATGGAAGGTCAAACAGTAGTTAATTTTTGTATGTGTCTGACATTTCATTTGGCATAGTTATCCAAGATTCTTCCATGCTACAATGTGTATTAGAATTTCCTACCTTTCTAAGGCTGATTAATAATACATTTTTCTAGCCTGTTCATTCATTAATAGACATTTGTGTTTTACATCATTTTGGCTAGTGTGAATAGTACTCCTGTAAACATTATTGTCATAGCTGAGTCCCTCCTTTTACTTTTTGGGAGGCATATACCCAGAATTGCTGGATGATGTGAAAAATCTGTTTAAGTTATTGAGGAACTTCCTATCTTCGTATCTTGTAGCTCCACAATTTTAGAGTCCCATACACAATGCATAAAATATTTTGTTTGGGTTTTAAAATGATAAACTTTCTGTGCATCGCCAACTTTAGATATTCTGATGACCTAAGAATTAAAGGTGTTAGATATTAAAGCTTATATTTACTTAAAATAAGTGTCATAGTTTGACTCTTTCCTTTACTAGAACCAGTAAGTATATATTTGTGAACATTAGACAAATACAGCAAATTACTACATGATTTATAAAAATCTGGAGTTGATCACTCATCATTTTTAATTTTTAGTACATTTGTCCTTGAAATATCTTTGGAGGATGTATATGTGCCCACACACATGTGTATGAGTGTGTATGTGTGTGTATATGCGTGCTTATATATTTATATATAAAACTAATGTTTGTGTGTATTTGTACATATGGATAAAATCAGGATTATACTATATGTATATATATATGTATATATATATATATATACGTATATATATATATATATTTTCTTTTTTTGAGACAGAGTCTTGCGCTGAGTCTAGGCTAGTCCTGAACTTACTGTGTATCCCAGGCAACTCAATGCTTTTAAATCACTAAAACTTTAATCATCTGCTACTACTAAAGTTATAATATTGCAATGTAAAAAAAAAAAAACTTGTAGTGCATTAAAACTAGATTTCCTACTCTGCTAATTTTCAGGCTTGGTTTCTCCTCTAGTTTTGCCTTTTCCAGTCTCTTACGCAAAGGTGCTTTTAAAAGGTCTGAGACTGCTTTGTTAATTCTTGGCTTAAAAAGTATTTCAGGACTTAAACTTGGTAATAATAAGCCAGATAATTTAGAGGGCCCTGCTGAAGACCAAACACTGGGCCAAAACTAAACAAATGTTATGGAGAATATCAGAAAACTAACTGGCAGCCTGTCATGGTGATTCATGCCTGTAATCCCAGCATGCTGGATGGCTGAGGCAGGGGAATTTTAAGTTCCAACCAAGCTTGGGCAACTGAGTAACTTTAAGAGACCCTATCTCATAATGAAAAATTTAAAAAATGGCCAGGGATATATGCTAATTTTTATGTGGTCATGGGGAATGGAACCCAGGACCTTGCCCATTCTAAGCAAGCACTTCAACCACAGAGCCAAACCTCGAGCCCTGTTCTTTTTTTTTTTTTGAATATTCATAATGAACGTTTTTTTATATATGATATAGTTCTTTGGAAATAATGGTTTTAATAGCCTTGTAGTGTATTCAGTTAATTCCATGTTTTTAAGACATTTGGATGTTAACTAACAATTTATGTTCCTAAAACTTTTACCTGGTAGAATAATAATCCTGGTGTACCTTCACTTGTATATCTTTGTATCTGGCAGTCACCTTGTATTTAACTGTTAATCTGAATGATGAGACATTCTGCTTTAATTCTTACTAGTTTGTCTAGTTTGTTTTGGTGATGAGAAGCGTAGAGGAGGAGTTTTTATTACACTCAGTGCTAAGTGGAGAAAAATTGTAGTTTTAGATAAGTATCTCTAGATGATCGCTTTCTGGTTTTTTTTTTAATCCAGTGAAACTAATTTTAAGTGATTTTAAATAACTTGATAATCCATAGTAGGCAAATATTAAATGTTTCTCATATTCATGATTTTATAATAAAAACTATGTAATAAATAAAATTTAAAAAACTGGACTGTAGCTATGAACAATTATATCCTTTTAGGCAAGTGAAAATTCTGGAGTTCAAGTGGATTGTGTATTTTGTACAATATTATACACACACCTACAAAAAACAAAGTTATGACTAGCACCTCAGCCTCTGTAAATGTACTTTCCTCCATAGAGTGTTGTCTTGGAACTATTAATATCTAGATTCCTAAACTCACCCATATTATCAGATTTTCATTTTACTTTATCTCAGCATCTCCGATCAGAGGAGTTAGAAATAATTTAGGTCTAATTAACTGTTCAGACAGGTTGGCTGCATCTAGCACGTTGGTGATTGGTCACACCTATTTGTATTATGCAGAAACTGATTTTTTTTGTAGTCACTATATTAAATTAAGCCTTTAAAATTCTTCACACTTTAGATATCATTCTGAAGATTGTCAGGAAACATTGCAGAAATCTTTATGTTTAAAGCTCAGTATATATGTTATGAGCAAAAATTTAATTGTTTCCTGAATTATTGTAATTTTTTCCTAATATTTCTAGGTATTACCTCAGTTCATTAACTTGGTTTTTGTTTAGTCTTGCTGTATCTATGACTTTACCTTTGGGAAAAAAAATGTAAGTTACGTGAGTTCATTTAAGGACCAGCAAAGTGAGTTTTAATTTATAGTCAGAATTTAGAAGAAAAAATTACTTATTGCCACTTATTTAATCATGATGAATGAGGGTTAAAAGAACACTACTTGCATCACACTTCTAGGTTCTGCACTTTTAAAAGAAAAAAGAAGGCATCGATTACATAAGTTCTTATGTCTCAGAGTTGGAAAACCAATGAGGAAAACTTTTGTATCTCAAGCAAGTGCTACCATGCAGCAGTATGCACAAAGAGATAAGAAGCATGAATATTGGTTTGCAGTGCCACAAGAAAGGTAATAAAGTATAAATGAGAACTTGAAATATTTTTAAGATTCCCTGAATTACGTATGACGCAATGCCAATGGCCAAGGAGTTTGAAATATGATTTTTTATTAAAAGTTGACATTAAATTTTTTTGAAATCATTTAGCTGCTATTTGATCCTTTTTAATTTGCCTCATTTTATTCAATCTTGTTGTATTATTGCCAATATATATTAATGAACATGTACCCAGCTTTAGTAGTGAAAAATAGTCCATAGGATAAGGTTCATTAAAATGCTAACTGGTCTGGCTCTTCCCTGGGGGCCGTGAATGGTATGTAGTCCCTTTATTTAAGTTTCCTCAAGTATATTGATTGTCTGCTATGTACTGAATATATATAGATATATACAGAATTAGCTTTTCAAAGAATGTGGTGATGGTGATCTTCAAGCTGATTTCTGTACCCTCTGAGCAGGAGTAGTTTTTGTTATAAGTTTAAGCAACTGTTAAAGTTGTCAGTATTTACTGCATTATAAATATTGACATTTTATGTTAAAACTGTTGAATTGAACTTTTAAATACTGGGCACCCACTAGAATCTATCATTATTTCTTAAAAATCACTTATGCGTACTCCTCAGGAGTTAAAGACTACGTCCTTAATCTTAGCTTCACACTTGTATTTTCTGTGACACATTCCCACAGAATCTTATACAAAGTATTTTTCATTATCGTCATTCTGTGGAACAAAGTACTTATATATTTACATATTGTATATGTCTGTGAAATTACATTGATTGACAACTTTTTGTGACTCTTACCACAATAAATAAATAAATGATATAAAGTTATCACTTGCTTTGAAGCTAACATGTTACCTGCCTCAGTCAGATTCATGCTGACAGAAAATGCAGTCACAGCAGTAGCAGTGGGCAGAAACCTGTTAGTGAATTTGTTTATTGCAAAGGAGGAGGTAGGATTCAGCATCTTTGCTACTTCTCCATTACTGATTTTTGAAGACGCTGAGAAGCTTTATGTGAGTCAAAACACTCAGAAGTTTGGTATAATGTCAGTCAAATCTTTACATGTGTTTGTATGCATGTTCCAAAAATTCCATAATTTTCTTTAATCTGAATTGGTTTTATTGATTGTCAGTGAATAACTACATTGAAAACTCCTGTGTTGGAGAAATCAATGAATTAAAACAACTTGTTATACGAAAGATCTTACTTTACAGTCTAATAATTATTTTGTGCTTCAGCGTCAATCATCGGCAGCCTTGGAGTGTTTCCAGGCATGTAAATAGGATTGTAAAAATCTAATGGATGAGCATGTGCCCTTCTCTACAAATTAGGAAAAGGTCTTCGTTGAAAGCAGGGAACAGGGAATCTGTAAGGTGTCTTAACCATGCAGATGAGTGTGACCAAAGAGCAATATACATCAGAGCTCCTGCCGGCAAGCAAAGGACCCAGGGTTTGATTCCCTAGCACCACATAAGCTGAGTGTGGTGTTGCATACCTATCGTACTAGTACTTCGTAGGCTGAGGTAGAGGATCACTATGAGTTCAAGTCCAGCCTGTACTGCATACTGAGTTCAGGACCAGCTTGGACTACAGAGTGAGACCCTGTCTCAGAAAAATAAATAAATTTTTAAAAGAGTAATACAGAAATTGATTCCCTTAGAACTAGCTTAAGTGACCAAGTACTTCTTGGAAAGGTTTTGTAAGCTTGCTTTAAATACTACTGTTTTTGAGTATACAGTGATAGTTTTTCCTTTTCCATTTAATCTACCAAATGTACAGGAGAATCTGTACCTTCAACAAAATATGATTACAGTCATAAGTATATGGTATGATTTGCATAGTTCATGAAAAGGACAGAACTACATCATGAAATTTGCCAGTGATGTTAAATGAAACTACAATGAAAAATTTAATTATATTTACTTTTTCTTATTAAACTGGGTTATATTTTAATTTTTACTTTAATATTCTATAATTTGGCAGATGTTCATTAAAAGTTATTGAGATTTGGAACTTTTAGACATAAGTTATGAAATATTTTATTAATAGTGACAAATTATTTGAAAGTATCACATAATGACCTTTGAACATGTTAGTATCACACAGTGACTTTTTTTTTAATCCTTATATTGGATAATTCCCAAAACCATTTGTATTGATTGTTAAATGTTGACCAAGAGTTTTGTAATCATTTTTCAATTGTTTATAGTAAGGAAAGCCAATAAAACATAGACACTATGTTTGGCCTTTCCGTTTGTTTATCTTTGGAATGCAGTAACCAGCTTTGCTTAGTTAAAAAAACATTGGAAGTGGAAACCAAAGTTATAAAAGATTGGATCACCTCTCTGTGAACTAACAGGATATATACTTCAGATCACTTAAAAGTAGAGAACATAAAGTTTCTGTTTAACTTGGAAAAGTGTTGTACAATATATAAATGTTTCACAAGAGACAATTAGTAAATTGTTTCCTTATATTTTCATCTTCAGATCATAGTGTGAAAGAGTTTGAAAATGTAGATTCAGTTTGCTCTGCCATCACAAATATTTTTAAGGAGAAAATTATTTTATATGGTATAATACTTTTGGGAGTAACAACTTAATATAACATGTCACCAAATAAAAAACTATTGAATTAATGTCTTTCTGATAGTGGGCTTTATCTTGTAAAAATACTATATTTCATATATCCTAAATCTTTAATTTTTTTCAAGATATTTCATAAATAGAATTTTGTAATTCTAATAACAGAATGGTAGGTTCATTAACAGTTACTTGTTCTAACAGGTCAGACCACTTGTATGCCTTCTTCATTCAGTGGAGTCCAGAAATATATGCAGAAAGCACTGGTGAATATATCAGAGAACCTGGATTTATAGTAGTAAAAAAGATTGAGGAGTCTGGAACAAATGAGGATTCTAATAGTCAAGCAGCAGCCAGAGAGTGGGAGGTAAGGAGAAAAACATGAAGGTTTCATTCATCTTCTTCCTTTGTGTATATTTGTAATCTCATGGTAATATAAAGTACAGGTAATTTTAATTTGAAAGAATAATTTTGTAGTGGTTCAGATTTGCTGTCCACACAGAAGGTGTTCATTGAAAGAATCTGAGTAGTAGAAAAGAAGTCTATCAGCAATAAAATGATTTTTATTGAATATATTTTAAATTATTTGGTTTAATAAAAAGTAATATTGTGGCAAAGAAAGAAATAATTTTTATCACTGTTAAATTTTCACAGACATTTACTGCAGATTTAATCTTGTCTCCTTCATGGAACAGAGACAGCAGTCATTTAACACATCTAGGCAGATTAGCAGGTCTGTCTGACTTCACTGCATAAGTATTGCCTTGGTTTGAATTTAGCAATAGTAATGTAAGGAAATAAGTTGGTAATAATTGTATCCAGTAAAAAGTTTTTTTGTGGTCAGATTTTACAAACTTATTTAAGTGGCTCTTTAATACTCAGAAACTTTTTGAAATTTTTTGGGTAAATCTTTTAGGACCTCATTATCTCATTATACTTGTTTTCTATGGTGGATAGGGTGATAATATCTATGTTGTTGCCAAAATTAATGTTTTCTTGATTTATTATTAGAAAATGTAGAGCAGATGCTAAAATGTGTTAATTAATGGAATCAAATTTTGTTATCCATTTGGTCGTTTGTGGTTTATGTGATATGAATTGACTTTGCATGCACTTAACATGTATAATAATTGAATGTATACATGATATGTCTTTTGTTTAATGTGTTAATCTGATTTTGAATGTCTGATTTTGTTTTGTGTAATATATAAAGCATCCATTTCTCATGTAATTCCAGCAGGAGAATGAACAAGAATATTTTGATGTGTTCGTTGTATTCCAAAACAGAAAAAAATCTACTAGTACAGGCAACATCGTGAATGAATTTTACAAGTAATATACGTAATAGAAGAGGACAAAGATAAAGAGTTTATACTATGTAATTCTGTTTGTGTGAAGTTCAAAAGAGGAAAAACTTGCCTGAAATGTTCTCAGACTAGTGATTACTGGGAGTTGAAGAGATGGCTAAAAGAAAGAAAATTTTATAGAAAGAGCACTGAAAATGTTCCATATTTTATCTGGGTGATTGTTGTATGGGTGGTACAGAAAGAAAGGAAAGTAGAGAAAGGAAAGAAGAAAAGGAAGAAAGGAAAGGAAGGAAGGAGGAAAAAAAAGAATTCCAACCTGTGTTTTTAAGATTAGTTTTAGGAAACCAAATAGTTCGTATTATCAAGGATGTGTGCCTGAATTAAGACAACAGCAGTTGAAGTTGGAATAGAACAGGATGAAATAAACTAGAAAAGGTATGACTTTGGTAGAATTTAATGACAAGTAGGTTATGACAGGTGGTGAGGTAGCACATGGTGATATTCTCAGTCAAGAAAGAATTGAGTTTTTTGTCTCATTTATAGTTTGAGCATTTAACTTCAGAAATAATAGACTACTATATTGATTCAAAGAACTAAATAGGTTCTTATGGAAGATTTCCCATGTTACAATTTTTAGATTTAAAAAAATTAGTTATCTCTTCACCTGCCCTTAGACCTGTTCAATTCAAATGAAAAAAATAAATAGAAGAGAAAAGAGTTATTTTGTAAAATTTTGCTACATTGTTTAGAAACAGTACTGGTTTGTTCAGTGTAGTAGCTATTCGCCATTTGTGACTCTTGAATACTTGATGGGTGGGTAATGCATCTAAGAAATTGGATTGTTTAAATTTTAAAAAATGATACTTAGCTCTTGAATGGTTCTTAAAAATATCTGTACTAACTTATTTGTAATCTTTTTTAACTGTAAATTTTATGAATTCTAAAAAGTAAGTCTAAATAAGGAGAGGTTTCTGTCTAAATTAAGATGCATTGTAAAGGTGTAATTTCCAATAGATAAAATTACCATTAGCTATATATAACTAATGTATATTTAAAATGTGGCCATGATGAATTGAGAATTTTTATCAAGTACATACTGGATTTTAGTGACATAATTGAAAAAGAGAAGAAAATATATTATTATTTTATATTGACTAGTATTTATATGATATTTTGAAAGTATTAGCTTAAATATTACCAAGGTTTATTTCACTTTAGTGTAGCAACTAAATAACTTACGGTGACATATGTATCTTACATTGTATTTCTCTAATACATATAAATTTATAAGTGCCTAATGGATACTGAATACCAAAAATTAATATTGTTAAACTACTCAATGTTTATTTGAGTGAGAGAGTAATTTTTAAAAGTTAAGGGCTGAGAACATAGCTTAATGGTTTAAGTACTTAGCAGGCCCTTTGTTCAAATCTTTAGTATCACAATTAGCTGAGCATTGTAGTATATGCTTGTAATCTCAGTACTGGGAAGGCTAATGCAAGAGAATTGCTTAGAATTTTGATGCCAGACTGGGCTACATAGTAAGTCCCCGGACTACCAAAGGAGACCTAGCCTAAAAATTAATTTTATATTTTAGCTATTGTTAGTTGTGCTGATATGAACATGGGTATAGATGTATCTCTGTTCGATATGTTGTTTTGACCTCTTTTGGAAATATTCCCAGGAGGGGTGTGGCTGAATCGAAGGGGATATTTATTTCCATTCTTTTGAGAGTTCTCCATACCACTTTCCAGAGTGGTTGTAGGAATTTATACTCCCACCAGCGGTGCAGGAGGGTTCCTTTCTCCCCACAGCCTCCATAGCACAGATTACTATTTCACTTGTTGATACAGGCCATTCTCTCTGGAGTGAGATGGTATTTTAGCATTGTTTTGATTTGCATTTCTCTTGTGGGTAGGGATGTCCAACATCTTTTCATGTATCTATTGGCCATTTGAACTTCGTGCGTGAACTGCCTCTTCATTTCATTTGCCCACTTTTCAGTAGGATCCTTTATTTTGATAGGCTTACTTTCCTTCAGCTCCCTGTATATTCTAGTTATGAGCTTCCTATTTGAGGTGTTGGTGGTGAATATTTTTTCCCAGTCGGTTTGTTCTCTTTTTACATTGTTGATAGTTTCCTTTGCTGTGCAGAAACTTTTTAATTTGACAAGATCCCATTTGTTAATAATGGGGATCATTTCTTTTGCTCTTGTTGTCTTGTCAAGGAAGTCTTTGCCTACCGCTGTGTCTTAGATATTTGCCTAATTTGTCTTCTAGGAGGTTCAGTGTTTCACTTTTAATGTCTAAGTCTTTGGTCCACTTTGATTTGATTTTGATGCATGGTGATAGGTATGTGAGTAGATTCATTCTTCTGCATGTGGATGTCCAGTTTTCCCAGCACCATTTGTTGAACAGGCTGTCCTTTTCATCTACAAACCAATGGATACACAAACTGTGGTATTTATACACAATGGAATACTAGGCATCTATAAAGTCCAATAGTGTGGAAGCTTTTGCAGGCAAATGGAAGAAACTTGAGAACATTATGCTTAGTGATGTGAGTCAGAAGCAGAAAGTGAAACATTGAATGATCTCTCTGATATGAGAGTCCCAGATCACAACTATCTCATGGAACTTAAAACAAAACCAAAGTGAACCACAGGAGTAGGGTGGGGAGGAAGGGAGGGGTTGGTACAGGGTAGGTAAAGGAGAGTGGGAAAGTCCTTGTCACCTTGATTAGATACGGATGTGCACAAAATGCTCAACTTCATTGTAAACCTTAAATTTTGTGCTTACGCACATCAATAAAATGGTGGAGGGGGAATGCAAAGACATCACCTGTTCTTGGATAGGCAGAATTATATAGTCAAAATGACCATAGTATCCAAACAGATACGCAGTTTCATTGCAGCTCCTATCAAAATACCAACAACTTTCTTCACAGAATTTAAACAATCCTGGATAGCCAGAATTAATACAGTCAAAATGACTATACTACCCAAACTGATACACAGGTTTAATACAATCCCTATCAAAATACCAACAACTTTTTTTACAGAGATTAAAGAAAACAATCTTTAAATGCATATGGAACCAAAGGAGACCCAGAATAGCCAAAGCAGTCCTGACTAACAAGACAAAGGCAGGAGGCATGAAGGTTCCAGACATCAAATTATATTACAGAGCAGCAGTTATAAAAACCTGTTAGGTTCTGGTGCCACTGCTGATCCAGCAGGGAGCAGAGCATTCCTCTCCTCTCTTTCTGCTACTGCCTGCCATTTCAGAGCTGCCCTCCAGCAACCTCTCCTGTGTAAGTTACACCTGCACTCTCATTGGGACAATGATCTTCAACTAAACTGATTCTGGGTGTCAGAGGACCACTACTCTATACCATTACTCAGAATTTTTATTTATTTTTATTTATTTATTTATTTATTTATTTATTTATTTATTTATTTATTTATTGAGATAGGGTCTCACTCTGAAGCCCTGACTGGTCCTGAACTCACTATGTAGCCCAGCCTGGCCTTGGACTCACAGCTATCCTTCTGCTCCTCCTCCTGAGTGATGGGATTATAGGTCTGTGCTGCTACACCCAGCTTTATGTGCTTCTGTGTAATCAAATTCAGGGCCTTGAGCTTGCTAGGCAAGCACCATAACCTTTGTGCCAATTCTTCAGCCCCCAGAACGTTTTAGAATCTGATGCTGGCTTAAATAGTTTAAAAAATTACTTAATATTTGTATTTTTTAAATTTGTAGTGTTCTCAATAAATTATATGAAATAAAACATTGACTTAGTTCTAGTGTTTTAGGCCATAAATATCTGTCCTGTCATTTTGAGTTTGTTCAAATTATCCTATGACTCCATCCTATTTGTCTAACTTCCATTAAGTAGTGTTACAGCCCTGGTGCCTCTTTGCATCCCAGAGAAGACTACACCCTTGACATTGTTGCAACTTCTAACAAGCATTGTATCAAAGGGCCTCAGTTACTTGACCAACTTATAGGTGATGTGTATTTTGATGCTCATTTTAATAGACATATTTATTTAAATAAAATTATATTAAAATATTTTAATATTAAAATTGAGTCAGTGTTTCAAACAAATACTTCACTGATTCACCTTTCTGCCTAGCCAACAAAACCCACATAGAATTGATTTCATTCAAAATGAAAGATGCCTGTGTGTCAAAAGTCACCTCAGACACAGAGATCACATTTCTCAGAAATGGATGTTGAGTAGGCAACCAGCAAAATATGCTGTGTGGCTGTTTGATTCATTTTATTCTTCACTTTGGAATACATTTAATATTTTTTAAAAATCAAGCTAGAAGTTTTGATGGGTTTTAAAAATTCCACCTCCTCTGCCAAGTTACATGATATTATAGATTGTTGTGTAGGAGGGAAGTATGAAAAGGGGATCAGAGGTGACCATCATGCACTCTGTTCAAGGGGACTCTGAGGCCAGTATGGAGTTGATGATACTGTGCTAATGAGAGATTGTGGGAGGGCCTAGGGGATTTGTCGACAGGCTGGTTAAGAGGAGTAGAGGCTGGCTGGTGGGGAGGGAGAGTGTTCACTGATGTGTGTGCTGCATCCTGTGTGTGCTAGATCAGGGGAGCATCGGTGGGCTACAGTGCTGTGTGTGTTAGAAAGATGGTGTGTCTCTGACGAGGTGGTGCTATGCGTGTATATGAGGCATGAGAAGGCGGATTTGCCTTGTCATGGAGGAAATATTCAGATACAGTTTTACAGCATTGATATTCCAGTTATAATTGAGTTCAAGATAATTTTAGTTTTTATGTGTGTATGTTACACAAACAAATTTCTTTTACATTTGGTCTTTTAATGGTCACTTCTTTGACTGTATCCATCGTAACACTAGTTAGTGAAGTCCACTACATTCTGCAGCCATATTGAATGTAAATACCTTTTAAGGAAGTAGATACAACTTCAAAATACAGTTCAAAATGTATGTCTTATTGTCTAAAATGTTCATAGAAAAAAAATTAAATTTTATAGATTCTTAGTTGTGTATAAAAAGAACAGAATTTCATGACTGTAAATTGAAATCATTTGTGTAGTTTGGAAGGGAATATGGAAATTGTGCTTACTACTTTTTTTGTGCCCTAGATATTTTTGTATATTTGTTATTGAACTGTTTATTGAAAATACATGCTCTGTGTCTTTAAACTTCTGAGCCTTTCCCTTGCACATTTGAGTACAGTGCAACCAAACTTAGGCATGGGAAATCCTCTATTCCCACCCCAGCTTTACAGTCTCCACTCAGAGCTACCTTTGCTATGGCTACTACTTAGTGATTAGCTCTCAGTCTTGTCAATCAAATTTTTGTCTCTAGCAAACTGTTTTGTCACTGTAGTAGGGCTCTGGTGCTGGAAATTTATCTTTGACAGAAGAATGCTTTTGAAAACAGTTCTTACGTGATTTGATGTAACTTAATTTTCTCTGGAAAGGAAATGTCTCGTCTCTGGTATGGGAAAAAAGGAAGAAGACATCAACCAATTAATCATAAATATACTCTGGTAAATCTTAGTCATTTATTTCAGTTTCTGTATGTACTAGTCATTTTATGTTGACATGTAAAATACAATTTTAGAATGTGTATGCATAGAAAATATAGAATAAAGAATATGGTAGCAAAAAAGACTTACATTCTTGATTCTAAATATGAAGTAAGATATTAATGAAAGAAGATAATTTTGATTGTCTTTTCACCAAAAAGATACCAAATATCATGTCTTAATTGCTGCTTTACTGCTGTTGCCTCAGCTTAATTCTGTAAGAAAATATTCATGATTATTCTTGCTTAAACATAGAGTGGAACAGAATAACTTCCTTTTTTAAACTAGGTCTGAAACTCACTACTGTTATAACATTTATCTAAGAGTCTGAAAAAAATCTTTGATGAATCTGCTCAAAAAGTTTTTGAGCAGTTCTAACTAAGAGAAAACTGAAAAATATCCTTATGAAAGAAAATGCCTGTCAGCCATACTATTTTTAAGAGTAATTGTTATTTTCCAGGATAAATGTGTACATTTGTTATAAAATGTATTGCCAGTTGTTCTTCCTGTGGTAAACACAATTATATTTTTTTACAAGTGTTAATTTTATTTTTACTAAAATTGTGGATGATTTAAATAAGCCCAGATGTAAACTTTAAACTAGGAGTAACTGGAAAGTGCCACCAAAACATCAGTCCTCTCCTAAATGTTGAACATCTCAAAAAGGCAAAATGCTTTCAGTTGTTATTTTTAAATATAATTTCAAGTATTTTTAATGTGTTAACATCGTTACATTTTTTAAAGTTCTGAATACATTTGTCACATTAGTAGTTAGCACAGTTTTGTTTCAAACCAAGAGCAATGTAGCTATTCAAATATTTTATTTTAGTTCGAATAAACATTCATCATGAATTTGCTAAGACTTCAGTAAAATTTAAATAATTAAATTTAGAGACAGGTCAATGCTCTGAAGTACTTTAGACAAAATAAATTGCTAATGGTTTAAGTTGTATTTGTTAGAGTAGTGTGTGTGTATACTTTGTTCACTCACCCATTCCTTTTAATTTTTATAGTAGGCCATGACATGATTTTGTCAGATATTTGATCTTTTTATTTTATATTTTATTTTATCTTTTTCCTAAGTATCAGCTCTCAGTAATAGTGTGTGTGTGTGTGTGTGTGTGTGTGTGTGTGTGTGTGTGTGTAAAAGTTCACTGATTTTACACTCACTATTACTTTCCATTTCAAAGATGAGGGAATTAGGGTCTGAATAGTCACTGAACATGAAGTGTCCTAGTGTACTGAGACAGCTTGACATTAGCACATTTTTTGCTTCACCAAGATGCCCTAGCAGGTTTTCTAAAGTAATACAGTGTTGTGTCTTGATCTGTAGACTGATTCACTTACTAATCTGTTTCCCTTGCTTTAAGATAGAAATCTTAAGTTGAATAGGGACTTAAGAAAATTAGGTGGAAAAATAGTAAATGTTCTCTTATTTTTTATAGATAAAGATTCTGTATATATCATTTTGACTTACAAGGGCCCTTCTACATAAAAACTTAGTGTTTCTTCTGAGGGGATAACCAGTATTTTAAACAAAAGAAATTTGGCATTTGGGGGCATTTTTTGTTACTTTGTTCTGTTTGTTGTTGTTGTTGTTGTTGTTGTTGTTGTTGTTTTGAGAGAGGATATTGGTCTGCAGTTTAGGCTGGTCCTGAACTCACTGTGTAGCCAAGACTGGCCTCAAATTCATGGCAGTCGTACTGTCCTCATGCTTGAGTACTGGAATTAAACATATGCGCCACTATGCTTAGCTCATGTGCTTGGAGATGGAACCTGGGGCTTTGTGCTTGCTAGGCAGGCGCTTTAACCACTGTGCTCTGCCCCCAGCTCCTGGACTTCCTATTTTTAGAATGTTTTGTGTCTTTCACACAACAGATTAGCAGAGGTATCTGTAGACCTCAGCAGTGAATTGTTTTATAAAATTAGGAATAATATAAAAAATTTTGTAAGCCTTGACAGTCTTATAAATGCTGATATATTATAATGTTCCATTATATCTATATATTATACTATTCCAGTATATCTACAATAACTCAATGTGTTCACCAGGGGCAGATTTTTTTATAAATGAATTAATTCTCAATGACATGAACTGATAACTAGCACATAAAATATGCCTAAACAAAAATATATGTCATGAAGTTAAATCTTTGCCTGTCAGCATCCTTGAGAGCCAGAATATTCAAGCATGCTTAACTTGATATAGCTTTTTAGCCATAAGGCTCTTTTAATATTTATTCTGACAATTTAATCTCTGATCAATTACTTACTTGAAGGCTTTTACCTGTATTTGAGATACCCCTGTGCCATAATTCAACTTCCCTGTTACTGTCAGTAAAGTGTAATTTGCTTAAAAATTATAAGCCCATTTTTATAGAGGTTTAGGATTAGTCGTGTTAAAAGTCACAAGTTTCAAATAATACCATCATTTTATTGTCTTATCATTAATTCACTGATTTTAATTTTATCACCATTTTTGTGCTATAGTATATGAAGAAGTTTTTGCAGTTATGGAAACAGGAGATAAGTTTCTGGTGCGTTACTTATATCTTTGTGAGAATTAACAAGTATGCAAGGAGAATTTTAGGAAGTCATTCAGATGTGAAAATGTTTCCAGTGACATCTGCTTGAGATAATAACGATTGTGATGAAATTGTTTCTGCTAATTCTATATTAAATACTGGTTTAACATATAACTTAGGTTAGCATACTTAAGTCTCACTAGCCTGTGAAATCATAAGAACCCATCCAGGCCTTCACACTCTGGACACTGCCCTTATGCTCTTCTCCATACTCTTAGAAAATCTTCAGAATATAATGAGGGGAAGGGATTTTTTTATTTCTAATGTTACATAGCAGAAATTATTTTATATATTCGATATACACCTTGCATATTCCTAATAAAAAGCTTAGTGTGGATATTATTTTCACTTGAAAAACTAGAATTCAGTTGAATGAGATTGCTGAAGTTCACAGAAGGTAGAGGTAGAGTAAAGGTAGAGGTGTGAACTCAAAGGCGGTATTCGTTTAGATCTATTTTTGCTTACCTGTAGTAGATATTCACAGGACATTAACAAGTCTTTATGCATGATTTATTGTTAATGAAAGTTTTTATTCTGAAGTCAGTTTTAACTTTGATGTGTGTGTATATTCAATTTAGAATTTGTTTGGGTTTTTGTTCTTGAGTCAGTAGTTAAAAAGTGTATCTATTAGGTAAACAAGCTATAAAGCATAGCAATGAATGAATATCTTTGAACCCACTACCAAGCATAAGAATTACTACATCATAATCCAACTGCATCTGCCTTTCTGTTTTCTCTGTCTCATCCCATTGCCCAGATTGAAAGTCACCACTCTGAATTTTGTGCTGGTGCTTTCTTTGCCTTTTAAAAATTAATAGATATCACTTTTCTGAGGAATTTTATGTTAACAGAAAAATCAAATGGAGAATATAGAGTTCCCCAAAGCCTTCTTGGCCTTAAACACAGTGTACTCCATTACTTTACTGTGGTGTTGATGGAACACATTTGTTAGAATTTGTGCACTTTACTGGTTACCTGATGAGTTCCAAAGTCCATAGTTAACCTAGAGTTTATTTTCTATGTTATATTACTATGGCAGTTGACAAATGTTTAAGGATATGTATCTATAGTTGCAGGATCACGAAGTATATTTGTACTGCCTTAAAAAGTCCCTGTACTATTCTTACCCATCCTTTCTTTGTTCCCCTGAACATCACGCTCCCACTGATGCTTTTTCTTTCTATATTTTTGCCTTTCTAAGATTGTCATATAGTGAAAATCATGTAATACGTTGCTTTTGCAGATTGTCATTCTTCACTTAATGATCTGCAGCACCATTGTGCCATTACATCAGGTTATTTACTCACCTACTGAAGGACATGTTGGTTGTACTTTCACATTAGGCATTTCTGATAAAAGCTGCAGATTTTGTGTGAATAGAAGTTTTCAACTCTTTTAGGTAAACACCAAATAGCAGTGTTGCTGGATCGTATGGTAAAATATGATTTGTTATGTAAGAAACTACTACGGTGTTTTCCAAAGTATGGTACCATTTTTATTGTTCCAGGAATGAATGAGAGGCACTGTCAGTGCTTTGGACTTTGACCATTCTGCTGGGTGTGTAGTGATAGTTCATTGTGGTAATTTTGCACTTCCCTGGTGACAAATGATATTGCCATCTGCATATCTTCTTTAGTGAATTATTTAAGCAGATCTTTTACTCATGTTTTAATTGAGTGGTTTGATTTCTTACTCCATTTTAAGAGTTACTCATATTTTTAATAGCAGCCCTTTGTCAGGTACATGTTGCAAAGCTTTTCTCCACTTTTGTGGCTTACCTGTGGAAGTTCTTACTTTTAATGAAAAACTCAACATCCTGTTGTTCTCCTTCATGATTGTGCTTTTGGCAGTCTATCTGAAAATGCATATCTAAACCCAAGATCATCTAGAATTTTTTCATATGTTATCTTCAATGAGTTTTATAATTTTACTTTTTTCTATTGGATCTGTGATCCATTTGGAGTCTATTTTAGTGAAAGGAATAGCATATTGTCTGTTAATTTTTGTTTGTTTGTTTGCTTCTTTGGTGCTCCAGCAGCTTGGTCCTTGGAGGAAAAAAAAAATCAATCTTTTGTCGATTGGTTGTTGTTTCTTTCTCAAAAATTAGTTGACTGTATGTTTATCTATTTCAAGGTGTTCTCTTCCATTTGTCTGTTCTCTTGCCAACACCATGCCATCTTGATTATTATACATTTACAGTTAGTCCTGAAAAGACTATTTGTTTTTCATTATTGTGTCACTGATTGTGAGTTTTTCCATATAAACTTGAGAACTTTAGAACCTGTTTACTTATTGTCACAATGTAAGTTGGTGAAATTTATAGGAATTCTGTTGAAACTATAGATAAAGTTTGAAAGAAATGATAACCTTGACAGTATTGAATCTTATTAATGATCAGAGTATATCTCCATTTAAATTGTTTTCTTATCAGAATCTTATACTTTGCTTCAAGAAGATCTTATAAATATTTTTGTTAGAATTATACCTGAGTATTTCATTTACTTAGTGTCAATGTAAGCGGTATTAGTTTTCAATTTCAAATTACAGGTTTTTTCCCTAATTGTAATTTCAAATTCCAGTTTTTTATTGGAAAAGATCAATTTTTGTATATTGAGTTTGCACCCTGCAAACTGTTAAGATCATTTATTATTTGCAGTGGTGTTTTCATTGATTTTTTTTGAATTTTCTGTATTGATAATTATGTCATCTGCTAATAAAAGTCTCTTTCTTCATTCTCAGTTTTCTTTTCCTTCTCTTACTGCAGTACATGGGACTTTCTATACAGTGTTGAATAGGAAGTGTGGTAGGGAACACTCTTGTCTTGCACCTTACCTTAACAGTAAAAAAAATCTTGCTTCTGACCATTGCTTACAATATTGTCATAGGTTTTTTTTTTTTGTATATGCTATTTACCAAGTTGAGGGAGTTTCTCTGTTCTTACACTGTCGAGTGCTTTTATTTAAAATGAGTATTAGGTTTTAGTTTGTGTTTTTTGCATCTATTGGTATGATCACATGACTCTTCTGTAGGTTGTTGGTGTAATAGGTTACTGTATCAATTGATTTTTCAGATGTTGAACTACCCTGACATCTGGGAATAAGTCCTGCTCAGTCATTGTATATGATTATTTTTATACATTATTTGATTTTCTAAAGCTTTTTTGAAGATTTGTGCATGTGTTTTTATGAGAGATAATGATTTGCATTTTTACTTTCTTTGTAATTTTTTAGGGTAATGCTGGCCTCACAAAATGATTTACTAATACTTTCTTGAGGATTTGTGCATGTATTTTCATGAGAGATAATGTCCTATAGTTTTCCTTTCTTGTAATGTCTTTATTTGTTTTTTTATTAGGGTAATGCTGGCCTCACAGAATGAGTTAGTAAGTATTCTCTATGCTTTTATTTTCTACAAGAGATTGTGGAGAATTAGTATAATTTCTTTCTTTTAACATTGGGTAGTTAATAAGTGAACCCATCTGGTACTGTTGCTTTCTATTTTGAAAGGTTATTAGTTGTTGGTTCAGTGTATTTAATAGGTATAGTCTTAATCCGATGATCTCATATTTCTTCTTGTGTGACTTTTGGTATTTCCTGTGTTTCAAAGAATTGATCTTCCACGCTTTTCTGTCTTCTCTAGTTTTAATTAACCATCTTATACGATTCAACGTTCTTTATTAGCATGTCAGTTAAGTTTTTTTCTATTAGTTGCTTTAGTATTTACAATAAACTTTTTTGTTATAGTTTAAGGTAGAGTTTCTCCTTTCCCTCTTAACGTTTCAATATAAAAAATCTTATTACAGAAAATGATATTTTAGCTTTTCTATTTCATATATTTCATATAACTGCTTTCCTAAGGAAATTCTGTATCACGTGTTGTGCAGCAAATCATTTTGTCCTTCATATTTTAGGGTGCCGGGAATCTATCCACGGCGTAATTTTCCTGTACTCAAATCTTACTATCTCATGAATTTTATCTCTGCACCCAGTCAAGAGGATATCGGTATGAACATTTTGGGTTGTTTTTGTTTTGGTTGGCATAAGCTTGTATTTCTATACTTGTGAAATTCCCTGAAAGTTTGTTCTTCATAATGTCTAAAGTTGATAAAGATCTTTATCTCTCTTCCTGACAGCAATAAAAAAGTCTTAGATGTTCTCGATTTCCATCTTCCTCTTCCCAGTAACATTCTACTGTCATCTGTATTCATTGTATCTTTTTTTGTTGTTGCATCACAGATTATATTTTGTTTTATTCAATGTTTGTTTGCTTGGATACACATACACTTTTACCATTTTAGTTGTTTTTCATAGCTTCTTGCATCTCAGACCATTCTTTTCTATTAGTTGTCTTCTTCCTAGCATATATTCTTAAAAACTTCTTTTGTGAATATTTGTCAATAATTGACACCATTAGTTTTTATTGTCAAAAAGTGTAGTTAGCTATCCACATCCTTGAGTTTCATATATTCAGATTGAGCCAACCATATATTTAAAATAGGAAAAAAATTACTTTCTTCTGACCATATGCAGGCTTTTCTCCCCCTTTTTATTGATCTGTATAAGTGCAAAATTTAAGGTTTACAATGAAGTTGAGCATTTGGTGCACCTACGTATTTTGTCAAGGTGACAAGGACTTTTCCACTCTCCTTTCGTCCCTTCCCCGTACCTACCCCTCCCTAACTCCCTCCCCACCCTACACCCCTATTTCACTTTGTTTTTCGTTTCAAGTTCCATAAGAGTTATGATCTGGGTCTCTCATATCAGAGAAACCATTGGATGTTCCACCTTCTGCTTCTGACTCACTTCACTGAGCACGATGTTCTCAAGTTTCTTCATTTGCCTGTAAAAGCCTTCACGGTGTAGGACTTTATAGATGCATAGCATTCGTATGCAGGCTTTTTTATTTTGTCATTCCCAGAAAAGACAGTATCACAACTATTTACCTAGCATTTGCTTTGTGTTAAGAGATGTTAAAATATATAGGAAGATGTGCAGCTTATATACAAATGCAGCATTGTTTTATCTGAGGAACTTAAACACCTGATAATTTTTATGTCTACTCAAAAGTCATAGAACCGATTCCTCCTGATGGTCGAGAAGGACAATTGTGTTTTTGTGTCATCTTAAAAATAACATTTATTGCTTGAATAAAAATTGTAGGTTGGCCATTGAATTGTGAGTTTTGTGATCTTTTCCTGTGACAATCCAGGCCTTTCATCCTGAGTTCACATTTGCCTAAGTAATTTTGAGGATCTAAAATAAGGAGACTGTCCTTTGAGAGGATTTGTATTTGTTTTCAACAGTTATTACATCCTGATTAATTAAGGTTCATAAATTTTTTACTCATTGTTTTTAAAGGTATCTCATGAAGTTTTTTCTCAGTGTATTGTCTATATTTTTCTTGTTTAGGGTATGGAATGTTTGTCGATCTATAGACTCTTCAGTCAGTTCTTAAAAATGGTCAAGTATTATCTTCTAAGATGTTTTCTTTTTGCTGAGACCTAATTGAGACAGGTTATATCTTATGTTTTGTTATTCTATAAGTCTCCTATCTTTTTTATGTTTATCATGTCCTTACTAGTAATTATTTGTGATTTCAGATTATGTTTTCTGGTTTGCTAATCACCATCAAGCTTTTTAAATTTTTTTGTAAAAAATAACTTGTTATACTTACTATTCTATAGATGGTCTATTTGGTGGTTTTCTTAGTATGCCTTTTTATCATGCTTATTTTTCACATGTTTTAACAACTCATATATAGGCATGTTTGATAGTTTTACTATCTAAAGTTGGTTCAGTGTTTCAGTATGCGTATGTTGTACATTGTGTTAGAGTATCTTTTATATGACCTCATATGTGCTTAATTGTAATCTGTCTTCAAGGATCTCAGCTGAGCACTACCCCCAGGATTGATTCTGACAGACTGTGCTATATAAGTTAATCATCTCCTGAGAGTTGGCTGATTCATAAGAGAGTCAGGTTTACTATGCAGTCTTTACCTCCTGAAGACTCAGTCAGCATCCTAGCAGCAGTGTGTACCATGTGTGCCAGGAGGAAGCGCCTTTGGCATTCACAGCTCTTGGCTATGTTTTCATTTTTGTTGTTACGGAATAAAAACGGGAAAAATTAATTTTATCAATGAAAAAACTGGTAACTTAAACATAACCATACTGGTATTTAATAGAAGAATTTTATGTAATCCTTTTAAGTTTTAGGTAATTGAAAAGCACTATTTACTCAGTGTGCATTTATACTGTTAAAATGCAAATGAATCTAAAATAATGAAATGTTCAAAAAATATTAAAAATTAAAAATGTTATTTCAAAACTATAATTTGGCTGTGCACATTATACAAAATACTAATGAATTCAGATTATATAATGAATGTTCTTTTCCCCTGGTAAGCTATAATGAAAAACATTCTTTTTATGAGACTGAATTTTATAGTTATGTTTCAGAAAGCTAATACAGTATAAACATGTTAAAGTTAGATAATACTGAATATGTATGAATTTAATTTTGATTAAAAGAATTGTGGCCTTGCCTGCTTTCTTATGAAAATCTTTGTGTCATCTGCAAATATATTTTATTAGAAAGTGATTTTTTAATACAGAAGATTTGTTCAAATCAGAACTATGCTAGTGTGTTCCATTTTTATTCATTCTCTATTTAAATGTTCCTCTGACAATTCTAGTTAACAGTATTTGTGATTCTCTATTTTTTTCTTATGCCTCTCTATAGTTATATGAAGTGTTTTTTGAAAGTGTTTTAATTAGGCGAAATAGAGCAGTTTTAACATAATTCTGGTCTTACTTTGTAGTGAAAGACTGTTAGACATGATAATTTATGATAGAAAGCAAAGTTGTGTGACTTCAGGATGCTCTTATATGCTGATGCTTCTGTGTCTTTCTCCTTTAACATATCTGTGATACTAAAGTGTCAGCAGCATTGATTAGGTAGCGTTTTTCTATTTGTTCACATTTCTACTAGAAATGTTAAAGTTGGCACAATCAGCAGATACGTATGAGACTTTTCTTAGTTTCAAGCCACTTGGAGGAAGAAATTGTTTTGATTTGTTTGCTAAATTCGTAAAAACTACAGTATCCTGGAAGGACGTTAGGCCAAGGTAACATCAATCTGTGTGTCTCCTAAATAAACATGTTCATAGGCTGACAGCAGCTACAGATTTTCTCTACGTTCTGGGTTGTTGCTATTTGTCCATTTGTAATGAAGATGGGTTAATTTAATCCTATTTTACAGTTCTGTGATTCTGTGGAAATGAACACATAGGTAAATATCTGTTGTGTGTGAGTGTCCTTTGCCAAAGACTGAAACGATTAGAGGGTGACACTTAATTCCATAGAGCGTAGGTCATGACACCTCATTCCTCCTGAGGAGACAGCAATATAGCTAAACCCTCTTATCACTCAGAAAATGACTTATCCATATTTTTTAAAGGTTGAAATATACTGTATGTTAAATTACAAATTCTCTTTTTGATTTCACACAGACTTTCTCTTTGACAGTTTTCTGTTTCTTCACTCCCCACGATAATAGTAGGGTAAGAGTGGTGCTAAACTTGTGAGTCCTAGGAAAACTACATTTAAAAAAAATACAAATATGAAAGATCTATAATGTAAAACTGTGCTTTGCCATATTACAAGCTTAAACTCATGATTGCAATTCGTTATCTTTTTCTTAACAATAACTTGTTCTTTCAGTGGTACTGAGACAGATTATACCTTATGCATTTTGTCAGCATAATTCAGTTTCACTGCTATCCAAAAAGTTTGTTTAGTATGGTGTATGGTATAAAGCTCATGATTTGAGAAGTGAAGACAGCAAAATGTGATTGGCCAGTAAGTATTTTGTAGAAACCTCTTTTTTTCTGGCCTTAGAAAATCAAGGTCATGGATTTTCATTTTTAGTTACCAGGATTTCTTTTACCTTTATTTGAAGTTCTATTCTTATTTGAAAGGGCTCTTATTTTTATCTAATACTAAAATTTAAAATTAATTTGAGAATGGTCATTCAAAATATAAACATAATTGAAGTCTGAATCCTGACATTTTAATGCCAAAAATAAAGAATAAATAAATAAATAAGGAGGCTTTTTAACCACCATCATTTAGTTCTTAGAGTATTTGGTAGAAAGTGAGTAAGTAAATGTGTCAATAGAAGTTGTTCTTACAATACAGGGTCCTTTATGTGCGTTTTCTTATTTCACTTGCATTATAATATTATATTTATTTTCTTTATTTTATGAGAAAGTAGAAAATTAAATCTATGTCCATCTTAGATCCTCTCTACCCCAAGCCAGAGGACATAACCATTTTGGGTTTATTCCGAAGTCAGAGGTCAGTGTCATGTTATTATACACATTTGTGCTTAGCAAAACTCAACATAACAACAATAGGTCTGCTTAGAATTCAGTTCATTTTGCTTTTTTCTAATTTTATTTATTTCAGTAGCTTTAAAAAGCTTTGAATAGCTTTTCATAGACTAACTTTTATGTTACTGGTAGGCAATACATTTTTGTTGATTAGAACAGGAAACTTTAAAAAAAAAAATCTGTGCTTGAAGTCTGTATTCTTTATGGACTAGCTTAACTGCACTCTGTGACTGCAGCCTCTTCCCATATGTTGTGATTGATCACAAGAGGAAGCATAATAGCTTGGGAGAGTCAGCACATTTTCAGTAGTAGTTCACTGAATTATGGTGATAGTAGTTGTAATAGTGTCATTATCTGAAAAAGCTGTGCTGTTGCGTCAACCTAAAGAAACTTGTGGAGTTTTTGGTGTGCTTTGTGGAAGTTTTGTTGTTTTTCTGTAATCATGTTTATCTGTCATATATGCCTTTCAGATTTAGCCCCAAGCAAGAGAGTGGTCTCGATAAAGAGAGAATTTCTCTTAGAAAATTAGAATCTAAGGCAGTTCTTGAACTTTAGTCACAAATAACTGCTATAGGACAACACCCAAAAAATAAAATAGAACAGGCAAAAGCTCAAAAAGGTCTTTATAGACTACAGTGGACATGTTTGTAAAGATAACTGTTTATTAGATAGGTTTTTAATTATAATTTTCAATTTTCCTCAACTCATTTTACTGCCTCAGATTCTCAGATGTGGTTACTGTCTTCTTACACCTGTTTTCTCCTTTTCCTGGTAGATAGGTATGTCTGTCCCTGTGCTTAAAAGCCAGTTCTTTTAGCATGGCCATTAGGTCATGAGCATGTTGTGTTTTAGCTCAGCTGAATTGAGTGAACAGTTGAAACTACCACTCTCTTTGTAAACTGCAAGACCAGTAGATACTTACTTGTTATCTCTGTTATCAAAACATATTTTACATGTTTGCTTTATAGAAACTAAAATATCTATTGCTAAATTCAGTCTCTGTGAAATAATCCATAAAATAAACCTGATATTCCTGACTTATCAGATGTAATGGTGAAACTCATGTGTCTGTGTTCAGTTTGATAGTTTGATATCTAGTATGATAGGTAAGTTTCTTCAATTTCAGCATGGCATGGGAAAAGAATTCCTGGTTACAATTCTCTTTCCCCATTTAAATTCCTATTTATTTCTTTTCACTTCTCTCTCTCTCTCTCTCTCTCTCTCTCTCTCTCTCTCTCTCCCCCCCCTCTCTCTCCTTCTCTCTCTCTCTTTCCCCCTCTCTCCCCCCCCCCCCCCCCTTTGTTTTTGAAAATTTTTCTCAACTGTCCCTGGAATTGTCTTCTGTCTCCATATTCAGGTAGTGTCAGTGGCTGAGTATCACCGCAGGATCGATGCTCTAAATACTGAAGAACTACGCACACTCTGCAGACGTCTCCAGGTGCCCCATTCAGTAGTTTAAACCTATCCAGAGATTAAATACCACCTGTTGTTTAGTGTCCTTTGTCAAGGCAGATCTCATATTTGAAGGATTTGTCCTGACTCAAGCACTAAAATAACCCATCAGAAAATTCCTTTTGTATTAAAGAGTGGAATATTGCTTTGAAGAGCTGTAAAATTATCTTTTCTGTCATCTTTTCATTTAAAAAGTATTCAGAATAATTTTCTATCATTTCAGAACTATTGTCATTACTGTGTGTTTGATGAGTTTTCATTTAATTTTAACATTGGAAGTCTGTCTTTGGTTTTTGATTCACTACTAAGCGGAATTTGAAACGTGTGGGACTGTGAAAATGTCTTTATAAAAATTAATACATAGTAAGGCTTAAATATTTGTCTTTATGATATTTTCAGTTGTACAATTCCACATTAAGTATCTTAATGTTGCAAATTATTTCTGTTCTGGAGGCATTCCTGATTGGTATGAGAAGTACTTGGAAGTACAGCGGGATAGGTTAAACGCTAAAACTAGAAAATTATTAAAATTTTGTGAAGTAATCTGTGATTTTTTTAAAATCAGAAAGATACAATTGAAAACTCATTTTGTGTGTTATTAATTGTGTGCTTTCTTCTTCTTAGTGAAATGCTTTCATGGCTTGCCAAACCTACTGAATTTCTTCTGTTTTGTTTCTATGCTTCTGACGCTGCCTTCAATTTCTTTTTTTTTTTTCTTTTTACACTTCCACATCATTGATAGAGAGTACACGTGGTGATGTGAAAGCATGACTACTTAGCTTCTCATAAACCCCCTTCCTGTGACATGTATTGGTTGAGAACATTTACTGTTCAGGTTTGGTATGAAATATGTATTACGTGAGCAAAATGATCCAGCGAGAATTCGTTCTCATGTGCCATCGGTCACCAGGCTGTGCTGCATTTTAGTTATCTGCTCCAGTAGACTTCTTTCCAATTTTGAAAGTTTCACTTATAATAGTCATGTTTCATGTCTTTTAGTTTCTAATGTGGTTTTTATATATTGAAGTTAATGAAAAAAGTAAGTACCAACAGAATAGATTTATGGTACTTTCTGATTAATAAGCGTTTTTGTTATCTAAGTTAACATTTTCATATTTTAAAATACCATATTCACCAAACAAAAGCATTAAACATTTTGGTTTTTTAAAAAAGATTTATGAACAAATCAAAATTGCGTGGCTCAACTAAAAAAGTGCTCTGTTTGAATAATAAAAAGAATGCATTTTGGAAAATGGTAGGAAAAAAAAGAAAAAAAATGGTAGTTTTTTTAATGAAGAAAATAAGTGCACACCAGGAAGTTTTCTTAATTATTTGTGACACATTTTATGTTTAGCATGAAAAAAATAATTCCACATATTAGAAGTAGAACTTAATTTTAAAAAACAGGCTGGCTGGTTCACTCTTATGCTTTCAGGGCTGAAGTTCACATGGAATTATATTCTGTTACATAAAAGTACAGGAACTAAACTTCTTAGTCTAAATAAATTCTGACTTATTCTAGTAAAGGAATTAGTAAATTCATTAACTAATTCTTCCTCATGTGATAAATCAGAAAAGTGGATTTTTGCTTGAAGGTTTTCTTTCCATAATAGTTACACCAGATATTTGATGGGTACTCTATGCTTTATAAAATTTTAAGGTGAAGTTTTAGCTACTTTGTCTATGGTATAAAATTTTATTTAACTCAAAAGTTGAATTCATGAACGCATATCACAGTTTCTTACTAATGTACTGCTGTTGTTCACCTTTTTAGATTACTACAAGGGATGACTTGAATTCCAAGCAGATTGCTCCAGTGAAAGCAGAGCTGGAGTCTGAATCTTTTCGACCAAACCTGAGTGATCCCAGTGAGCTCTTACTGCCAGAGCAGATTGAGAAGGTATGGCATGTTCATGTCCAGGCCTCGTGCTTATGAGAGCACAGTGGCTTTCGGCAGTTGTCCCTGCAGCAGCAGGGTTACCACTGCTACTGTTCCTCCCCCCTGAAGAAAAAGGAAGGAAAATGCACTAATTAGTGTTAATAGAAAGAGGTAGGATACTTACATAAATAAACTTTAAATAACAATGGCAGTCAGGGGAGACTCTGTCTTAGTCCACATCTGGTTTGTTACTGTATGCTAGTTGCCCTATATATTATTTCATAGTTGGGGCAACAGCTGTGGGAATTAGACATTATTATTGTGTACATTTTTTGTAGGTGAAGGAAATTTTTTCATTACGTTAAATAACTTGTTCAAGCTCACACAACTGGAATGTACTGAAGCATGATTTCTAACTGGGATAGTCAGGCCCCAGACCCCATTACTTGAGAGGTATTTAAATATGCTAACGGCCCATCAGTATTTTTATTAATTAAGAGAGCTCAGCATTAAGTGATCCATCTCTGGTTCAGCGTGATCTTTTCCCTAGTAGAGAACTAATGTTTCATGCTGAGAAACCTATAATTACTTTTCAAGTACTTTAAGATGAAAATGATAAATAAATTCTAGGGTTTTTTCTTTTGGTAGCCTACATTTTGTAAATTGAATTTACAGTTAAATTCCAACTGTCATTAGTATCCTTCATGCTGACAATACGCTTCCGAGAAAAATCTAACATTTTGTTTTTCTAAGCTAACCAAGCATCTTCCACCAAGAACAATTGGCTATCCATGGACTCTGGTTTATGGTACTGGGAAGCATGGCACGAGCTTGAAGACCCTTTATCGAACAATGACAGGTTTAGACACCCCAGTGCTAATGGTGATTAAAGACAGTGATGGACAGGTATGAAAAACTAACTGCCTAGACATCTTATCCTTTAGGATATTACAGTAACAATACTGTTTAGTATGTCCCTTCAATAAACATTATTTGTCGTGCATTTTATTGTGTAACTGATAATAATCAGGTACCTTTAACATGCAAGGCAATGCTGAGTGTAATAGAGGATAGCTGTGAGTAATACAGGTGTAAATAAATGAGTTTCTGTCTTTAAAGAGAATGTAATGTGATAGAAAGGAACATTTAATCATTCTAATCTCTGTGATGCTAAGCCAAATATGCTAAGAATAGTAAGAGCCCAGAAAAAAATGAGAGGTGCTTAGAATAAGCCAGTTATTTATATCTGTGACTTAAGGAATGAGGTTCACAAAAAAGGTAAGAATTGAGAGTTACGATGCGTAATGACAGTTGTAGTTGTGCATGGTGCTGGGCGTGTAGGGGGGCATGATGATGCACTGTAATATCAGCACTCTGGCAAGCCGAAGCAGGGGAGTCACAGGTTCAAGCCTAATCTGGCCAACATAATAACTCAATGAGACACTATCTCAAAAGATAAAAAGGCTTGGGAAATATAACTTAGTGCCCTTAGGTCAATCCCCTGTACTTAAATCTTACTAATAATACTTATACTGATAATTGTGTTGTAGTGATAGAAAAAACAAAGCCACAGGTAAGAGGAGGAACTTCGGTTTGTTCCTGTCATTATTAAATACAAGTAGGTTGGAAAATAATGAGTAACTGAATAGCAATATTAATTAAAATATAATGAAATGATAGTTATACTGATACTTTTAGTATGTTTATTATATGCCATGTATTTTACCCTTCATTCTTCCTGTTCGATGTTATTTAAACACCAGAGCTTTATGAGAGTTACATTGTTTTTCTCAGCTTAGAATTAACTTGCCCAAGTTGATGTACTGAGGAAAAGGTGTTTATGAAAATAAATGAACTACTGCTACGTGCCATGTCACCAACATGATCTTGCTTTTAAAAAAATCACATAATAAAGAGTAGCTTATGAGTTCATTAATAGAAAATTCATAAAAGGGCAAGATAAATGTATATCATATAGTGTCATGGCACAACTTGCCTCGGGGATGTGGGGCTGTGGGTAAGACAGTGCACAGGAGAGCCTTTAGAACATCGCTGAAGTACTTTTTCCTGGTTGGAATGAATGTTACATGGGACTTTCATTTGTGGAAATTCAAAATTGAGCTGTGTATCCGTTTAATTAATATATATTAATTTTTCAATCATGAAGTCTTTTAAAAATTAAAATCATAAAGAATAGAGTGAGAGATCATTTGTTAGAGATTGTCAAAAATCATTTATCAGACCCTGTATCCTCTTAATTTTGAATGGAACCTTAGACAAACTGAAATGACTTTCCCTGATCTTGTGTTCATTCACTCTCTTATCAGGGTATATACTGTGTGTCTTACACAATGCAAGTTGATGACATTAAAGGACCAGACAGTTCAAACCTGAGCCAAGCCTGGTGGTCCAGGCCTGTCACCCCAATACCCTGCAAGATTTGACCGGAGGAGCACAGGCCTAAGCCTAGCCTGGGAATTCATTGATTTAAGGAAATTATCTCAGAATCAAAACTAAGATAAGAGCTGGGAGTTTAGTTTAGTGCCAGCGCCCTGAATTTGATCTCCAGTACCATAAAAACAAACAGACAAACAAGAAATCAAACCTAAGCCTGCTCTTACAGAGGTTTTTTTTTTTTTATTATTGATGAAAAAATAGCTTACATTTTAGTGATAGAATGTGTATCTATACCAAAGGGTTTTTTATTCCTAAGCTCTGCAATCCCATCGGCATGTTATCCTTATAGTTTACTTAAGTCCTCCTGGCATGTGTTATATACTTTTTTGAATTGTCTGTTTAATTAAATACTTTTAGATTTCAAATTTAGAACTTATTGTTCTCTCTGAGAATCTGATATGCTTTGTATTTGAGAAGTGAATTATGTTATAACTGATGATTTTCTCTTTTAAGTACAAGTCGCAAATTATTTCCAATTTTAACGTGCTTGTATTTCATTTAAATGTATGTGATAAATGATAGAAATGGAGGAAAGGTCATATCATTGAATATGCCTTTTTTTAATTCTTAGGTTTTTGGTGCATTAGCGTCTGAGCCATTCAAAGTGAGTGATGGATTTTATGGTACTGGAGAGACCTTTGTTTTCACATTCTGTCCAGATTTTGAGGTAAGAAAAGTTTTTCTATATTCTTTTCATGTAAGGAGTTCGCATAATTAAAAAGACATGCATTTTGAATCATGAACATTTTAAGTACAAATGTCAAATCTTCCCTAAGCAATGAAATTATAATTTTGAGAAAAGGGATTAACATTGTTGGTTATAAATTCAGAGTGTCTTTTTTCAGGAGTCGTTTCTATGACCAAAATAGGAAGAAGGTGATGGCACAGTAGAAATTCTCTTAAAAATTTTTCTGTGCTTACCTGGCTTACCAGATTAACCAAGGTTTTCCATTCCCTCCGTAAAACATTCCTGTTAACATGCCTGAAAGCTCATACTTTTCACAGATTTTCAAAACTTCAGTTATGCTTATTTTCAAACTATGTTGTTGCTACCTGCTAGCTATAATAACATAGCCAATTAAATATCAGTGGAAATATCAGTGGTCAAGGGAAATTTTATTGAAAACTACAAGAGATACTTGTGAAAAAACAAACATGGCAACTATGAGGTGCTAGATATCCCTGTTATATCAGATTCAGGTAAAGCATACATTAAATATTAGAAAAACATTTAAGATATTAACAGTCATTTTGTTCTTGGGTTCCTAAAATATTTTAAAGTTCTCACTTCAAAGAAATTGAAATTGGAAAACAGTAATACACATGATGAGTATGACTGATGTAAAAATGTTGAGCAGCAAATTTATACTCCGTAAAAAGACCTTGGCCCTGTACCCTATCAATCTGTATTTCTGTTTGTGGTTAAAAGAAATAGGAGTGTGAGAAGAGAGAAGTTTGAGTGAAAAGTTGAGGATTTGGAATTGAAAATTGCTGAGTAGTACAGAGTGTGCTTTCAAATATATTCATGTGGACACTGAAACAAAAGCAACAGATCCTTCTGTACTAAGCTTTTTTGTGTTACTTTTTTTCTTGTTACTGTCAACTTAGACTTTAAGTCTTTTAAGTTTTGAAAAACTGTGTCTACTGAACATTTTTATCTGTATATTCAGAACTTTTTTCCATTCATGTAGGTCTTTAAGTGGACTGGAGATAATATGTTCTTTATCAAAGGAGACATGGATTCACTAGCTTTTGGTGGTGGAGGGTAAGTCGCTTGAACATTTTACACAGAGACTTGAAACGTTAAAATTGCATTTGAATTCTTTATAAAAGTCGTGATATCTTAGGGAAGATCTTGACATTAGAATCTAAAATATGTTAGGTTATAAATATATTCAAGTAGAAGAAGATGCCCAAATACAGAACTTGAAACTTAGTGATTTGTTTCTTCATTTTCAGTGCTGTTTAGTTGATTCTCTTTACATTAAAATCCATCTTTTATCTTAAAGGATGGTCTTCAACCTTTTGAACTAGTCTATTTGAAGATTATCCTCCGAGGACCCCACACACACTGACACACATGCACATGTGCGCGCATGTACCGGCATGCACCAGCAGGTGACTTGTTTTGTCATACAGTCGCTTGTTAGTACCTTTTATTTCTCTTTGTGGCAAAGGAATAATAATGGGAGTACCTACAGTTAGAAAAGCAGCAGGAAGTCACAGTGTTGTGTAAGACATCATAAAGTAACATCTGTCCCCCTGAGTGATATAGTCATATAGTAGTAAGGCAGAGATGCAAACAGTGTTTTCTGTGGGCACCAGCTACCAAATGGTAACCCCACTGCCTAGGGGAGGATCTGGGGAAGTGCTAGTGTCAGTATGCCTTTCTTAAGTTGAAAGTCCTCCAGTTTATCAGGGCTTTCTGTTTAACAGTATGAGTCAGTTCATTTGATCATTTTGGTGTAATAAGCACTGGGAAGAATTTTGTTTTCTTATTCTGCTTTCCCGCCTTTATTTAGACCTTGCGGTGTTTAGCAGGTGGCCTACTCTGCTATGTCTCAGCTTCAGTTTCTCAGATAGTGCATAGAAAACAGTGACTCCTTTCTGTGATATTTCTTTTGGTTCTTCAGTGTCAGACATAAGTATGTTACATAATTCCCAGGCTTGTAAAGTGTTACATTATTTATATGCTACAATTAAGGATATATAATTATAATTTATTCTGGCCACAGAATCTTGTTAACTCATAGGAATACTCATCATTTTAGGTGACCTAACAAATTTTTTTACAACTTCCTCATAAATAGGTGTATGAAAAACATTATCACAGTGATTAAAAAGGAACCATGGCTATTATAGCCTCTTCAATTATTTTTAAGTTTTGCACTTAACATAATGATGTTTAAATAGTCTAATCACAACTTTTTTGTGAGGTGAGACTATCATGTGGTCCTCTCCTACATTATAGTATTAGAAGTGATTGCTTTAGCTATCCAAGAAGACCTTAATATCAAGTGTTAAGTTTGAAGCTATTTTGGGTGCTTTTGAAAATAACATACATCATTAGATGTCTTCTAAAACTAGATTTCAGTGTCACAATAGGAGTACACAGCTACAGTAACCATTAGGTCATTTGATAAGATAGGTTTCTCATCTTTGAAGGAGCGTATACATTCAGAAAACAAAAACTACAGGGACTTCATATTCCAGAATTCTAAGCAAGAACTCTTTGTTAGTACACTGTCTGTTGCTATAACAAAATATCTGAAGCTAAGTACTTACAGGAAAACAAAACAACAACAACAACATCAAAAAACAGGTTTATTTAGCTTAAGAATTTAGAACTCAAAGTCTGAGATTAGGTCGGTGTACCTTTTTGTTCGTTGATGAAGGCCTCCTTGGCTGTATCAGCACAACAGTGCAGAAAAGGAGGAAGGTAAACAGTAGTGTTCAGAAGAGATCACTGGGCAGGAAGGCGAGGGACTCGGGGGCTAGGTTTGTTCTGCTATATCCTTTCACAGGTACCAATCAAGGGCCCAGGAGAACTTCATGAAGCCCTTTCTAGGATGGTAGCCGACCTTGGAACTTAACACTGGACCTCATTTAAATGTTTCACCACCTCTCAGAATTCGAGTCTAAGCTTTGGAGAACACACTCAAAATACAGGCTTTGAAGTCAGGTAGAACTGATTGAGATTCTAGCCTCATTGCTCTGTTGGTGGGATCTTGAAAACACGAAACTTTGCTTAGCTGTAAATTGCAGGTTAACTCACCACTTAAAGTAGGTTGTGAAAAAGTCATAAATTATAAAATAATGTCTGCCATATAGCAGGTGCTAAATGATAGCCACTGTACTCATCCCTTCTGTCTCTAGCAGTGTTTCCCGCCAGTGCCATGGTAAACAGCGCTGCCTGGGTTCTGTTGTACTTTCATTTCTACATGAGTTAGATGACACTGAAGAATTGAAATACTTTTATTCCTCCCACTTTCCTAACCACTCTCCTTTCAAAAAGTCCTGTGAATCATTTTTGAAAGCATTGTCTATGTAAAAACACACTTCTGTGTGTTTCTCCTGGAATAAAATCATAACCTTTGAGTACATTTATAATATCTAAATATTTCAAGTGCTAAAGCCATAATTCCAAAAAGGAATTTCAAAAACTGTAGATTACCTTGGAAAAACTCTATTCACAGTTGAAAATAAAACTTATTGCAGAGTTGGTGGTGTTTATGAGATGGTTGGAGGTCAATGTTGATGTATTTTATAGAACCAGTCTTCTGAATAAATAAATGTCTTATCTTTTTTGTCAGAAATATTTTACAAGGAAAATTGGCCTCTTTATATTTTTCCAGTAGATAGGCTAGGATAGTCAATCTTCATTTTTTTATGGGATACTTGGATTTAGATATTTCTTTAAAAATATATTGATGTCATTAGAGAATCTGTCTTGTCATAAAGCAGTTTCTAATTGTTCTTATGTCTCCCAGTGCTAGTGTCTACTATGCAGTAGATAGATATTTAAAGTTGAACTAATCAGTCAATGAGGTATTAATTCAAATTTGAGTCTTCCAGGGTCATGGCTTCCTCATAGAGTCTGTTTGGGGGACAGTCTTTCTTTATGGTGCTTCCAAATTGTAGACTCCAGAATGGTGGCAGGGTCATCTTGTGTCATAGCAAAGTAGTATTTCATTTGTAGAGAAGGGTTACCAAAGCCTCATCACTAGTTGTTCCTTTACAGTTTATTTCTTCTCTCTCAGATCTCTTTTCAAATGACATTGGGTGATCTGTGTTTATTGTGAATGACCATACTGATACCGTTTATTGTGAATGATACTTATCATTCTGTGATTGTCACGACCAACTCTGAGGAATCATTCTGCATGGTCATTGTGGTTACTACTGTCTGCTTACACAAAACTACATGTCTATGCCTAGAAATATATGCTTAACATGTTAACTGTCTGATATTGTGTGTGATTAGAATATAAATCAATTCTTTGTTTTCTTCCAGAAGTATTAGAAATAGATTTCTACACGTTAGTTAACTTTAAAAAGCCATGTGACTCATTGTTGGTAATCCTGAAGTTTATACGTTATCTTACAACTTACTCAATTTTTAGAGTTCGGTGTGTCTGTTAAGATTATCTAACCTATTCTTTTTTTCTATTTTTTATATAATTGATAAACTCCACGCCAGAGATATTAAGTTATATTATACTATTTCACATACATAGTGGTCCATTGAGTATGTAGAGAGATCTTAATAACATACGAATTTTTTTCTTTTTGTGCTGAAATGTAGCTACCTATTTGTTTGTTTGTTTGTTTTTGTGGTCCTAGTTTTTCCTACTGAAGTGAATTCCCAGTACAATTTTTTTTTTCAATTTTTGTTTGGAGACATGGTCTTACTAAGTTGCTAAATTGCCCCGGCTGGGATTAGATTTGACAGTCCTCCTGCCTCAGCTTCCTAGAATTCTGGGCTTATAAACCTGTACTGACAGATCCAGTTTTTATATTTTTAACAAGTTTTCTCTCCTCTGCCTCAGCTCTGCTGGCTTGGTATCTAAGTTGAAGTTTGGAGACTCTCTATAGAATATCTCTGAATATTATGATTATGCCTTGTACATTCCCTTCTTTCTCAAAGGAAGAACTTTATTCACCAGGACTGTAGCATCAACCCCAGATGATAGAAAGGTTCATACTTTTAGGAAAGTCATGTTAAACATACTAAAATTGTATGACATAAAAATGATACCAATTATACAATAATAGAGTAGCACCTATGACAAAAGCTAACTCTGAATATAATTACTTTTAATGAACTCATTTTATTTCTTGATGTATATCATAAGTGCTTTTATAAAGTAGGCTGAGAACAAAAGAGAATTGCCTGTGAGTGCCAGGAGGAATAGGGGAGAGTGTAAACATATCAGTTGTTTTAGAGTTGCTGGATATTGAAATACCTCATTTAAATTATTGTACGGATTAGGCATGCATATTAATGGATTATTTTTATGTGTTGCAGAGGAGAATTTGCTCTTTGGCTTGATGGAGATCTGTACCATGGAAGAAGCCATTCTTGTAAAACATTTGGAAATCACACTCTTTCTAAGAAGGAAGATTTCTTTATCCAGGATATTGAAATATGGGCTTTTGAATAAAATACAGTACTGTTTGTAATAGCAGGAAAATGGCCCAAACCTAATGTGGACAAGCATGGTTTGTAATGTTCAAGAAGCAATACAATGTAACATGGCACTCATGCTTTAAAAATAGTCTGTACCCCTCGTTATTTTGGAGTTTACTTTTCAAATTACGTTCATGGCCCAGGGTTCCTTAGGTTTAGCCTATGGCCTGGATCTGTATTATGTAGCCCCTTTCTTTTGTCAGAATTTTGGCGGCATTTTGATCATAGTGACCACATTGTTTTCAGTCAGTGTTTTCTCAGTCTCCTATTGGATGGTGCTCTTTTGTTAAATGCAGTTGGTTTTTCTTTCTTTAATTTTTTTCACTATTTTCCTTTTACTAGAGCAGTCTCATGGGAGCATTGAGGAAATGATACTCTCCTACCTTTAGGTTCTCACAGGTGCCACGTGGATCTGCTCATCTTCTTCTTGTGAAGGACGAACCACATGCCGAAATGACACGTATTTCACAGACCACTAAATTCTAGTTTGATTGACACTAAATATTCAGTACTAATTTAGCAAGGATTCTCAATTTCACTCAAAAGAAATGGAATTTGAGGAGAAGACTGATTATGCTAGATGACAGTGTGCATGACCTGTAGGTTTGGGCATATGCGTTTGTTATTAAACTGTCAGACGGAGAGCTATGTAAGTTGACAAAGGAGAATAAGAACTTAATGATTCTATTGAATTTAATATATTAAGCAAGAAATTATAATATTTACATATTTATAGTTTAATAGGGCATTATCATTAACAAAAACTCCACGACAAATGCGTATTTCTTCAACATTGTGTCAGGTATACTGTTTTATAGTTCTGTTGTTTTAGCCTTGTTGAGCACCAACTCCCAAAATATAGGCTTTAGTTTTGTTCAAAAGAAAAAAGTGTGCATCTTTTTTAGTGGTATATGTTATTAGCATTTGCTCTTTAAAAAGGGCAGTGATTGTAGTAGACAATATTGTAACTCAGTAGATATGGTAAATATGCAAACTTACTGTCAAGTGACTTCAAAAAAAAAAAGAAAAGATAGAATACACTCGTAGTTCTTATCCTCTTTTGTAGGAAACCAGTAATAAGCCATTGTGGCAATAATCCGTCAGTTAAACATCAAAGCTTCATGTTATGCAAAAAAAACCACAAAAAATTTCCGGCTGTTATACATGTGACAGTGACTTTGTGCTGAAATTTCAGCAGTTCCAGATAAACATTGTATATGTTGTAAATTAATGTTTAAAGGTAGTTTTGTTCTTATGGAAAGTGTTAATTGCTAGGTTGCTTATAGCACTTTATTCTAAAAATGAAATTATAAGCCAGATATGTTGGCTTAAGTAGTTTTAGTTGAAAAACACTTAAATATATTTAGTTCTTCTGAGAGATTAATTATATAAAGAAAACATAATGATAATCAAAAAGTTCAGTGTTCTATTATAATGTGCTACTGCTTACTATGACTAGAAATACAGGACATCATTTCCTTGTCTACGTAAAACTCTCATCACCAATTAGTCACAGTATATAGATTAAATGTTTACAATACAGATCGGGAATTGTAAATAAGTATATTGGGGGTTTTTTTCCTCCCTTTAGTCTTCCACAGCAGTATTATTGTCTTTGTGGAGTTGACTAATCATAAGAAAAAATTTAAAAATCCTGTAGTGGATTTCAATTACAATAAGGTCATAGTGGTATATACCAAATAAAATTAAATATATAAATGCAAACTGAGTTTGGATTTATTTAATTATCAAGTCTTTATCATATCTAAGAAATCTTATTTAGTAAGCACACTTTTTATTTTTATTTTTTAATGCTCCTAATAGCCTCCATCGTGTGGGGGTGGTGTTGGTAATAATGATGGAAGGATATATTCAATTATATTCATTTAGAAGCAGCAACACAACTTAAGGAATGGAGATAGGAAGTAGATAAGCACTTGGCAGATGGGAAGGAGCAAGTGATTTGAGGTTTTGTGGGCTAATTTTTTTTTTTTTTTTTTTGGCGATTCCGTAGTAAAATAAGCCCCGTGACATAAAGAGCATTGTGTACATTGGAAGAAATTTTTATTATCTTTAGTCCCACAGAAAAAAACCAAGAACATTTGAGTGGAAGAATGACAGCATTAAATTTGCACGTCAGGAAAAATCTAAAAAAAAAAAAAAAGATTAATAGAGTGAGAAACTAGAACCAAAAAACAATATACAGTCATGTTGTAAAATTCAGGAAAAGTGCTGAAGTCCTAATAATAGAAGTAATGATGATAAGGAATGAATTAAGAGGTATGGACTGGAAAGGCATTTAGAAATAAGGATTAATAAAAATTGTTATTGAGTGGAAATCAGAGAGGAAGAGTTAAGGATATCTCTGAGGATGTTGGCTTAGGACCTTAGGTGTATTATTCATCCATGTATGAATGCACAGTGAAATAAAGTTAATTATGGAGCATAATATGACATGAGAAATCAGAATATTGATTTGGAGGAGGGATATAATACTCCGTTCTAAAAGATAACATGCTGTGAAAATACACAAGTGAATTTGAAGTTGTATGTATAGGTAACAGGTCTTTGATGATCATATGCCAAATTAAAAATAGGGTTCTTGAGATTTTTGTAACACAGTAAAACCGAGTTACAGGCTTTAAGAGATAAGATCTCATTGTGAATTCTCTTAAGACATTAAACTTAGATGAAAAAATAAATTTTACGAAAAACTGCAAGAGGAAAATTTTATATACAGAATTTGAATCTGCTAATTTAAGAAAAAGCCTTCCGACCAAAAAAATAAAAATAAGAAAGAAAACATGCAGGCCCACAGGGTTCCACTGACTAATTTTTCTAGGTACTTGAGGTCAAAGCATTAGTCTTATATGAATTGCTCCAGGGTACTGAGGAAAATGACTGACTTCTCAGATTGCATTGTCAGAATAGCACACTCCTGATTCCAAACCTTGAAAATATTTATTAAAATATAAGTATATGGGATAGTCTGTCATATTAACAGGCACAAGATTCTAAAAAAAAATTACAAGTGAATTTCAGTAATATATAAAAATATTTTAATAGCCAAATGATGTTAGGTAAGCTAGAGTATTGATTTTTAATGTAGTGTCATTTACAACATTAACAGGAAAAGTTGTAACTAACTGTGTAAGCAGAGCTTCCTTATGTTAATTCATTGCTAAGGTTGTTTTGTTTCGTTTTGTTTTGCTTTACATACCACCTCCCTTTTCCCTTCCCAACCTCTCCCCTGTCCCTTTCCCTATCTGCAAAGTCAATCTTCTTTCTTTCTTTCATATCTCATTTTTTTTTATGGTTTGGGTTTCTTATGTTAGAGAAACTCTATAATATTTAACTCTTCTGGGTCTGATTCATTTCACTGAGCTTAATGTTCTCAAGGTACGTTTTCCTTCAAATGACAAAATTTTTAATTCTTTTTAGATTTTTTATCTTATTAATTAATTAATTAATTTAAAGACAGAGTCTGCCTCTTTAGTCCTAGCTAGTCCTGAACTCACTATGGAGCACAGGCTGGCTTCAAAGTTCCAGCAATCCTCCCTCACCCTTCCGAATGTAGAGATTACAGGATTACAGTTGTGCGCCACCACTCCTACATTATGTGATACTGAGGTATTGAACTCAGGGCCTTGACCTTGCTAGGGAAGCTCTTCAGCCACTGAGCTATTTCTCCAGCCCCAAATGTTTTATTCTTACTGGCAGAGTAATACTCCACTGTGCATGTATGTATGCCACAGTTTTATCCAGTCATCTGTACTTGGCCATATTGACTTCTCCCAAGATTTGGCTGTTTTACATTGTGCTTCTGTAAACATGGGTATGCATGTATCACTATAGTATGACTGACTCTTTGGGGAGTATAGCTAGGTCAAATGAAATATCAATTTTCAGTTTCCTGCGGAATCTTCATAGTCCTTTCCATAGTGGTTGTACTAGTTTATAGTTCTCCAAACAATGTATGATGGTTTCTTTTTTCCCCCACAGCCTCCCCAGCATTTATTTTTGAGTGCTTAATAGCCAGTCTTACCGGCATTAAATGAAACCTCAGTGTTGTTTTAATTTGCATTTCTCTGATGGCTAGAAATGTTAAACATTTTTTCATGTATTTATTGGCCATTCGGACTTCTTCTGAGAACTGTTTATTTCATATATCCATTTTTTGATTAGGTCCTTTATTTTGGAGACTCTAATTTTTTTCAGTTCTTTATTCTTGTTAATGGCCCTCTGAAGAGTAGCTGGCAAAAATGTTTTCCCATTCTGTGGGTAAAAGCAGAACTTTTTAAATTCAGTACTTATGTTAAAAATTCTCAGTGAAATAAGGAAGAAGGGAATCTCTCTTACTCTGTTAAAAATTATCACTGAAAAATATATAGGAGGCTTCTTAATAATGAATGGTTTAAAGCTTCTGCCAGAGATAGGAAACCAGTCATGGCTTCTGTAGGCTTCTTGTGCAGCATTGTTCTAGAAGTCCCAACCAGCATGATAAATCACACGAAGTGTAACAACTGAAAGGAAGAAATACGTGTATGTTACGGCTGTTGGTCAAGAGAGCCAGAAGGATCCAAGTATTGAAATTAGTTAATTTATTATAGCCACTCAACACGATTTAATACTCAGAAGCAAAAGCAAAAGAAACCTCTTCATTTGTTCAGCAACAAGTAGAAAATTTAAAATATCCCACTTTGTAGTAGACCCTCTGAAAATATGTATACAGCAACAACAAAAAAGATCTATGTAGGAAGGTTATACCATATTCATGTCTGGCAGCCAAGGCTGAAAGATGCTGCATCTTGAAAATTATATTAACACTGAACATCTCAGCCTCATTTTTGTGGAAATTAACCTGATTTTAGAATTTATTGAGAAGCAGGTTTTTTTTTTTCCCCCAGTGTTCTACAATGAAAGAAGGCATGATGCATTATGCACGTTTATTTTCACATTGCCTGAGTTGTGTCTTCAAGGGAAGAAGAGGATCAGTCAAACAGTAAGTGTGGTGTAATTTTGTTAGATACCAGTTGAATTAAATATTTATCTGGCACATTGTGTGATAACCCTTGTGATGACAGATGGTACTCTCAAAACTCGTATGCTAATAGTTTAAGTATGTAAAGAAAAGATAGAAGAAAGTAACAAGATGGACTTTGTAGAGGGAGAAAGGGAAAGGGAGTGAGGGGGTGGGAAAGAAAGGGCGATGATACATTAAAAAACAGAACCAAATGTATGTGTTCATGGGATTAGTGTGGAGGGGGGATTTGTGGGGGGAGCGTCCAAAGAGGGAAGGGGAAGGGATTATAATTTTGACAAAATACTCAAGTTTAATATAAACATGTATTGCATATATATATATATATATATATATATATATATATATATATATATATATATATGGGGACAAAGATACTGACTGTGCTTACTTGTAGTAGGACGTATCCTAGTAGGTATTGTGAATGAGATTTGAATATTCTGGGAATCTTGAGGAGGCATCTCTATGAAGTAACCCTTCTAGCATGGGCCAGGTGGTCTCCCTTTTTTGATATGCGCTGAATGGAGTGACTTTGTAAAGAAGATGCAACAAAGAATAAGTTCACATTGACGAAAGCATTCTCATTTATACAAAATTCTGTATCATGTGAAAAATGGTATTGGTAATCTTTCACTGTACATAGTGGTGGTCAGAAAAAAAAAAAAGGAAGTGAAGTGTGGAAAACAAAGAAAAAAGAAGACAAACCAGGAATATAGATGGGGCCTCATGTTGCCAGAGTGGGAAGAAAGAGCAATCTCAGAACTTCTATTCATGATGCAACTGGGCAGAGTGGCGAGAAGATGAATTGGAAGACCTAGAAAACATGAAACTTAGGAAGTTGAATTAAATATTCAGACAGTCCGGACAAAAAGGAAAAAGTACATAGCAACAGTTCAAAACGCTTTGAACATCAGAAAATTTGGAAACTTAGGAATCGTACACGGTCTCTTATTGGGACTTTAGAATTCACTGATAACATATATTCTGTGTTTTCTGTTGGTAACTACAAAAATACTAGAACTTGTATGAAAGTTTACTTGCTCAGTTGTACTATATTTTTTAAACGTGTTTTTCAACCACGAGTTTTGCTAATACTGCAAATGGCCTTACAATTAAATAAAAATGTATTCAGCATACTAATGATACATAATAGAAAATAAGCTGGGTAAACTCTGAGCTATTCATGAATCATACTAACAGCTCTTATGGTGAATCCAGCTTATAGGCTGCTTATCAAGTGTGTGCCTGTGACGTGAGCAGCCATTGTCCCAGGAAACTCTCTCATGCTTTATTCAGAATCAGTGAGTGTCAAATTTGAGAGAAGGGGATTTATACTTCATCTTCAAATTCAAGTTAAATTTTGAATAATTTGTGTCAGTGGCTGTATAAACTGGTATTATTCATAGTTGGATGTAAGTACAGTACCAATACTTGGTGCACCCTAAACTTTATATAGTTTTGTTGTATTTTTGAGTACAAGAAATCAGTGTTTTGGAATGTAGCTCAAAGTAATATAAGAATAAGACCAGAAAATAACAATAAAACATCATTTATTTTTATGCTATTTGTTTTTAAATTTTGACATAGATTTTACTTTTTTAACAGAAATGTGTATCTTGTGTGAAATTCTATTTAGATATAATAGTTACTAGTTTGTCAAACACATGTATTTTCTTCTTTAAGAAGATATTGAACCTTTCAGTTTGAAAGAGAATCCATACAAATGAAGACAAAGGTAATTCCTAAGGTCGGGTAGCCTATAGTTTATTTTAAAGCTAGTATGTAACAATTACGAATGCCTAAATTTTTAGGTATCATAAATTTGACAGTTTCGTGTTAACCACCAAAGTAGTATGATATTGCACTATAATAGCTTATATTGAATTAGGTAACAGTTGTATCATATCTTACTGTTTTTTAGATTTATAAAACACACGAGATCTAATTAAGGAGAAATTAGCAACTAACAAGTTATGCGAAATAATTTTCTCCTAGCCAACATTAACCATGTCTTATTTTCTTTAACGTTGACAAAACTAATGTTATTTTGTGACTTTTAGACATTAAAGTTCTGTTAAAATATGAAGAAAATTGAATTGTCACAGTCTATTCTTCATTCAATGATTCTGTGAAATTCTAGAATATTCCATTTCATAGAGTTCAGTGAATTCTGTATTATGCTTTGACATAAATATAAACAGCATAATTCATTAAGACTTGGAGAAAAAAATCAAACTTCTCCAAGAAGCCCTAGGAGGCCCTGAATCTCTGAACTCTGTTCTATGGGATAGCAAATGTAACCGTGTATTTTGTTGGACCTAAGATGACTGGTGCTGTCTGTTACTACGTGATTTTCCCAAATTATACAGAAGGAGGAAGGCTAATTTCTCTGGAATTTTTTTGGAATCTAAACCAGCAGAAGAATTTCAAAAATCTCAAGCTATTGTTGAAAACTTTTGTGACTTGTGCTTTGATTTGAAAAAAAAAAAAATAGTCAATTTTCTTGGAAATTTTTAGTTTAACAAACCTAATTGAATTTTTTTTCTTAAGAAATGTTGGGGGACACCAAAAATTTTTGTGATCTTAATATGAAGGTATTTTAGGTGTAATGTTTGCTTAAAATCTATCATACTTTTTTAGTGAATAGGCAGTTTTTTTTTCCTAAATGGTAAGTGAAATTTCGAATGCTAACATTCAAATATTTAAAACATTCTGTGCGCTTTCTGAAAGGTTTTCAATATGCTTTGTCGAAATCTTCAAGCTTCTTGTGGGTATAGAGTGCCAAAAAGTCTTATGTAAAAATTGCTTAATACTCATTAAATCACCACATGTCCGTTCACCTTTTAAGTTCGAATAAGTTAAGATGTAGCAGCAAGATGACAGTGAACCACGTCTGACCGGCTGTGGAAGGTTCACTCGAGGAGCGTGACCAGCACGTGGTCATCTCGACCTTGCCATAGCATCTCGCCTTCGAAGTGCACCAGTCCATGTTTCCTGGCGCGCATCAGAATGCCCACCACTTTATCTGAAATACGGACATATCTGTCAAAGAGGTCCCCAAAAGTAACCTGGATCTTGCCATCCTGCCTGTGTCGAGCCATCGTGCGGATTACGAAGCACAGCTCCATAATTTCTCGGTAGATGTGTTCCTCTGCTCGTCTGGCCCTTTCGGCAGTCTTGGTTCCCTCCTTGGGACGACCGTAGCCTTCATCTCCTTTGTGGAGGCGAGTGGACATGGCCAGCTCGTAGTCAAATTCTTCACTGAAAGGATTGAGTCTCTGGTTTTGTATGTGCTCGTCGGCCCACTGTTGCCATCGCCCCTTCAGCTTGCCCACCTGGCTGTATTTCTGGTGGGCCTTGCAGTTGAGTTGCTCTGTGTATCTGTTAGCCCTACAGGAGAAGGACGGTAAGGAATCGAGACATGGGTCATACCGAGCTGTTGCTCTTCCTAGCTCACACATGTGCATTTCATGCCATTATAGTTTTTTATTACAAATATAAGTATTATATAGAAAAGCATGCTACAGAAAATTAGAAATGAAAGAGAAATCATACACTCCCACCATTATTTTAGTATGCATGTCCATCCACATTTTCTCCATGAATAACAAGCAATACTGTTTTAAACACTATAATTATATTCATCTGTTTTGAGAAAAAACCTTCCTTACACAAAATTTCATGCAAATGTGTTTCCTTACCTCTATCCCCATCTTGGCCCTTGATGTCAAAAAGGAATGAAGTGGTGGATGGAGGCAAGGTGTGGAACAGCAGGTCTTTATTGACAAACAAAGGATAGAGCTCCCATTATCTGGGACGGGCTCCCAAGTGGGTTGCCCAAAGTGTGTGCATCTCAAAGTTGCACATTAGTAATAAAAAATGTAGTCATACATCTATTAGGTAATCCACTCCCAGGACCTCCAAGACCAGTTATTTCACAATAAGTTTTTTACCACCACGCATCAACATAGTGATAGTCATATATAGATGGTCATACAGGAGTTGTTAATGAGAACACGTCTATAATAGCACCAATGATATACACAGACTTTGAGATACTAAGTTATACAAGTAGAAGATACCAGCTAGGGATAATAAGATTTATTTAAAATTGTGTGCTATAGGCACATTGTCTAATATGTAGTGAATTGTTTCAAATGTGTGTGTATCCTTGAATTTAGAAAGCATCTTCTTATATAGCCACACGACAACAGCAAATGCAGCTGTGTGAAGTGTAGACCAGCAGTGTCAGGAGAGGACAGGCCTACCTAATTTTAAAATGGACAAATTAAAAATAAAATAATACAATTTTATCTCAAAAAGAAAACGTCACTGCCAGCCAGGGGTGGCTGTGCGCTCCTGTAGTCCTAACACTCAGGAGTACTGCATTTGTGAATTTGAAAACTGGCTTACAATAGTGAGTTCAAGGACAGCCTCGACTCTTAGTGAGACCCAGTTTCAAAAACTAAAAACAAAACCCTCTTCTGCCACTTCTGTATCTCCATGCTGTTAGAATGTTTCTTCCTACATCTCTTTGCCTTTGCTAGTAAGGCAAGTTTGTGCTCTTCCTCACAAGCCACTTTTCCTTCTCACCAGCACTAAGGGGCTCATGCCTAGAAGCATTGCAACTGGAGATATTAAGAACAGTAATGAAATGACTTAGGAGTGACATGCCTGAGCTCTATAAACTCACAATTCACTATATAAAATCCAGGAACGAATCAAACATGGGTGTCTATACCTCACTATCCAGACTCAGTCTGATATATGCTCAGTCTACCAAATAGGACATTAGATTTAGCTTCCACCGAGATGGCTTTGAGCTTGTTCTAAAGACTATGTCGTTGATCACGCTGGCTCCAAGGACGCGGAAGTTTGTCTCCTGTCCTTGACAGTGAGATCCAACAGCCTTTCCAAATACAGAATCAAACACGTTGATAATTGGGGAAGAACTGTGCTCTAGCACTGTTTCCAAATGAAGAACGGCTTCCACTGGGTGGCGAACTTTCATTAATTTTCATTAATTCCTGAGTTACTTCCAGAAGTCCTGCACTTGCTATATTTTTACTATTACACAAGAACCAGCTGGGAGGATATCTCTACAAATAACACTTCTGCTCTTTATAGCCACACGGTAGAAAATCTGTCACAAAGTTGTTTGGGAAACAGCAGCATGCAAAAACTACACAAGTCTTACAACTTTATGAAATTCTGTACACACGAGAAAGTTCTAAGAAGCCACAGCATACTGGAGCAGAAGGAGCTCTTTTGCCCCAACTTATTCCCAGCACTCTGCCTCCCTCTAAACACTCCCTGTTCAGCTGCCCACACGATGGACTACATAATCTCATTATTAAAGGAGAACAACCCCTTGACCTCAGGACCCATGGTGATCAATGACAAGCCTAGTCTCCACAAACTCAAGAGCATCGAGGCCAAAGCCAAACCTTATGATACACTGGATCCCATGGCATTCTGCCAGAGAAAAGACTTGAAATATGTTGGAAGAAACAGTACAGTTTTATTACAGAGTAAAAAATATAATATTCCCTACCTCTTAGCGTTGGGACACTTTGATATTGCTCCTATCCTTTATCATGATTATTATCACTATTATTATTGCTGGGATACATTTCAGGCATTGTCTTCAGTAGTTGGGTATTTAATAATGAAAACAAACAAAAAAAAAAAACTCAGCAAATAACCACTGATATCATATTCATGCCCAAGAAGTTCAAATTTGTTTATGCAGAATTGTAACTATATAGAATGTTTATACACGAGGCTGAAGAATTCAATAGTATATGCTTTAATGAAAATAATTATGTTGGTATTCAAGTGACAGCTAAACTTCTTGTGAAAAATTAATTTTAGTATTATATTGATTTTATAATTTTAAGAGAAGTATTTAAATAGCATCCAGAGATAGTTTGTGTAAACTAATTGTATATTATATATGTCTCTTATTCTTTGATGATTTTTTCTTCTGCTGCTTTTAATTAGGAACTTAGATGCCTGTATGTTGAAACACAATGTCTTTTGTAAAGAAAGTTTCAGTTGAAATGGTAGTAAATCTATGAAGAGGAGAAATGTGTATCTTCTAAAAGAAGTACTTTGAATCTCTTCGTATTGTCAGATTAAGCTAAATAAGAAGGGGAAGGGGAAGCAAAGGAAAATGATCAAATTGTCTCATTTTACAAATGTTCTGCATTTTCATGTTTCAAAATTTTTATAAGGCTGAAAGTTTTAGGCTCAATTCGGATTAGAAAGTGTTTCAGGAGAAAATGTGAAAAAGTTTTGCTTTAAAAAGACAATCTAGTAAAAATTGAGAGAAATTGAAGCACTACTCAAAGACTAATGTCTCACACATATTTTAGGGGAGCAGTGTAGAATCCAGACCCCTGTTCTCAGTTTTTTCACTTTTTAGTAATTAAATTTCTTATAATCGAGACATATTTTCCCTCTACTGCTGTGTATGAGGTAACAAATCCTGCCCGACTTTAGAATGAATTCATCTTGGAAAGACTACCTTCATTCACTGAAATGAAGTCTTTAAAATACTTCTGACAATGTCAAAAATGGCATCAATATAGTGGTGTTATCTTACATGAATAGGACTCATTAGCAGTATAATATGAATGTATTACAATTTTCTCTCATTTTGGAGTAATCATATAAGTAAATTATTATATTTGTATTACATTTCACAGAAAATAATGTATCTGAAAAGTTTACTGGGAACCAACCCAAGTATGCTGGTACTGGAAACACTCTTACAGATACCCTTCAGCTGAGTCCATCCCTGCTTGCCTGAATCCGGGCCAAGAAGGGAGTCTCTCCTGGTCTCTCTCGGGTTTCTTTGAAGTTGAGCTGGACTCTGCTAGGGAGGGAGCGTTTCTCCTGAATGCTGAGGCGTTCCTCTGTCATTGAGGCTAAAAGGTTCCTCTCTTTGTTGATTACTTGCTACTTCCTACAGGAAGTGCAGGTAGTTTGATTATCAGAGACATGACATGGCCAGAAGCAGAGCGTCTGCTATGTCCGAGACCTAGGCTGTGCTGCTCCTTGCAACTTGGCAACTCCTCAGCATCCCTGGAAAATTCTCCAGCTCGTAACAGGGGCTGAGATTAGGGAGCCATTCTTTGGAAGAGAATGGTGCCTAAGGCTGAAAATAAATGAATGAAATACCCATTTGTGTTGACTTAATAATGCCATTTTCATTTCTTAAGCAGTACGTGGGAATCTCCTCAGGCACAATATCCCCTTAGACTTCTGTCCAGTTTCTTGATCACAGTTAGAGTCCCCACTGACTTTAAACCTGCTGTTGTTTTACACAGTATTCTGCTACCCTGTGTCCTCAAAGACCAAAACAAGGAGGGGAGAAGTGGATATAACTAACGACCTTACCCACTTCCGGTCCAGAGACCAAGTTCTTAACATCATGAAGAGATTGAGTCATAATGGGTACAACTTACTAAGGAGTCCCTTGGAGTCCATGTCTTTACAGAGTTAATATCAAAATACCTCCACAAATGTGAGTTACCACATCTACTCCTAGAGGAGGACACAGATTCAGAATTTACCAAAGTAATTGGGATTCAAATCTGATTTTCACTTACCCAAAACTTGTACGTTTTTCGAACATGCTAAGAAGGTGTCTGTGTACGCTCCTGATGCCAGAAACATTGAGAAAGATCCTGATGCCAATCCCACATTTATATGAGACTGTTTTGAGTAGTGGCATGAACCCAGGGGCCCTCGTCTGAGGCTGGCTCCATCCTGCCAGCCCGCAGCGCACGTTCCTCGGGGGACTCGTCACCTGCCTGACTTTTCAGACTCCCACTCCCATTCTAATAGCAGTGCCCCTGCGCTCTGGACTTCGGAGCCTGGGTCCCATCCGTGGTCCCACGCAAGGTTGCATTGACTTACTGGGAGGGCAAGGGCCGTTTGATCCTGGCGGCGGCCACCTGCGCTCCGCCCTGCTCGGGCCTCTCCTCCGGCTCCCCTCCGTAGCCGCTGTCCTCCGTGTCCACGCTGTCACTCTTCCATTTGGGCTCCTCCTGTTCCAGCTCTTTCCAGCCCTTGGTCAGCTCGGACACCAGGTTGATGCACTTTCTCCTCCGAGTTGGGGACCCGTGGCTCTGGAGGATCCTGTCCACGTCACCCGGCTGCCCGGGCTCCGGCGTGCCTCCCTCACTCTCGTACCTGTGGCTGAGGTTGTTCACGTCTCCTCCCCTCTCATAAACCTTGCTGACAACTGTTTTGGTCACCTCTTTCCTTTTGATACGGGAGACTCCCGCAGCCTCCCCTGATCCCTGTGCACCTTCACGACCCTCCGGCTTTGGGGAACTCTCAGCCTTCTGGTGGGCAGTGGAATACACCACTGGTTTGGAAGCCTGGGGCGGGTCCTGGGACCCTCCAGGCACCCAGCCTGCAGGCTCCTGGGCCTGCTTGGTGCTGTTCTCATTTGCCCACTGCTGCCAACCTCGAGCCAAGTTAATGACCAGGGTGGCCGTGCGTATCTTCCGCAGGGCACTCTTGGCTGGCCCTTCCCCCCTTCCGCTTTCTCCTGGAGCCATGCTACCTGTCTCTTCCCCGCTGACAGCCTGAGCACTGGCTAAGTGAGTGTGGTCCAACAGAGTGCTTGGATTTAAATAGAAACAGGGTGTGGGGTGGGAAGGGGACCCTGGTGACGGTGGAAACTATGCGAGGCATTTCTTGCCAAGATGCGGTGCCTTTGCCCTGACTGTGTTCTTTTTTTAAATCGCGGCAGCTCCAGTTTCATCATGGCAGAGGGACGCCTCTGCTGGTAGAGGGCGGTGATCCGCTCAGTCCCTTTCTTCCCCAGGTGCCAGAGTGGAAATTACTAGATTGAATCATGTGCACAGCTTTATGTTTTCCTTGACCTTAAAACATGAGCGCGCCATTTATAGGAGCATACAGTATGTGGACAACCTGTACTAGGGACGCTCAGGGCTTGTTCTCATTTAAACCTCAGCAGCCTTTAATTCAGCTCTTACTTGGTCCCATTTTGTAGCTGAGCAAAATGAAATCTAACTTTCTACTGCTGATATCTGAGATTCAACTCTCGAACTCACTCAAAGCTTGAATCTCCTTCTCCTGCCTTAGCAAAGATCCTAAGTTAGCCTTTACTTTTACTTTCAATTCTATGAAGAATAAACCTTAGAAGATCACCTGGTCCAATTTTTGTTTTCTAAATGAAAAAAATGGAAGCCCAGAGGGAAAACAAAATCAAAATAGTTAAAAGCTAAGAGTCAATTGTTAATTCTTAGGCTTGACTTATCCTATAGGTGCCATATAATAATAGTCAAAATTTTGGTCTGTCTAGTCATTTTTAAAAAGCAAAAAGATCTACATAAACACTGAATTTCAGAAATTACGACAGGAATAAATCTTTGAAATACATTGTTTAAAAATATAAAAACAGAATGAATAGTACACAGAATTTTTCCCTCTCTTCTTCACTTTCAATAACAAAAATTTTTAGTAGACCTTTTGTTGATATAGGCAAAAACACTTTTTTCAACTTGCATAAAAAATGACCGTAATGTTTTAGAAGACCTAAAAAAGTAGGTCATTTGGGCAGGGAAAGAAAGAACTCTGTATGTGGAATATTAATCCAGATAAGACTACACAAGTCGTGGTACTGAATAATTTCTTAAAGGCAAATAATATTTTTTTCTTTACTCAACAGCTCCATAGACTTTATGCTACTTCTCTTACTCCAAGCCTGACATGAAGTGACCTACTGATTGAAAACTGCTGTCTTACAGCATTATTAAAACTATGAAACTTAATTACTTCTGATGGTAAGACACTTCTATGTAGGAAAGAAGTTAATGTCGGTCCTTCATCACGTCAGTTATGCCCTAACATTAAAACAAGTTGGAAAATGATTTAATGCCCTATCTAGAAATTTGTCAGACATGTTCTCAGAGTTCAGCGGCATCTGATAATGTTAACTGAGGGCCACCAACACACAGACAAAATCCCTCTTGATTAATTAAGAGGAAATTGGATCACAGAGAAAACTATTACAAACAGAGACTTAAATCTGAGTCCGAAATTTCTGGCATTCCTTCCTGTATCATAGACACACTGCAGACTCTTTGGATCGTGTCAGACTTCCTTAATCTCAGTGAACGGCCTTAGGAAAGCATGGCGTTCCTCCAGGCCTGATGCGGGATCAAGGTGACTCGCAACTTCCAAGGGATTTTTCTGCTTCTTTGCACACACCTGCTCCAGTTTCAATACTGATAGAAGGAGAAGAAATACAGACAGCAAAATGTTACCAGTTTTGCGTATTACCAGAGAATTCCATTAGCTGCTGGTGTTAGGGTCCGTCGGCAGACTTTCTTGGCAAAATACAGAAAAATACCTTAATAATAATAATAATAATAATAATAATAATAATAATAATAATAATTCTGCTGTTTCCTCGTTTTGGCCTTCCTGGCAACTGTGGTCATTCATACTTTAAAGGAAGAGAATGTGAAATTCATTTCCTCCTTGAATCTACTTTGAGCATCTCTTACCTAAAATTAGGTTTGTATCCTACATGCCATTGCATCTTTTAATTGCTATAAACTGCTATGTTTCCTATCTCAGTCTAGATCCAGATTTTTAGAAGTTAGTCTACTTTAATAAGTGGCATAAAAGAAATCCAGTAAGATCTCAAAGACAAAGACATAAATTGTATAAAAACTGATTTACAAAGAGTTTCCTATAAGACCCTAAGATTCGAAACTGTTGGTGAATATGCAAACCTAATTAATGAAGTAATTATCACTTATGAAATTTGTGATACATGTGAAGTTATTTTTTAAAATATATGTTAGTACGGGATGATGTGAATAACACTAGAAACAGGAGCAAGATATATTTACCCTTTTCTCCACATGATTCACTTAGAAGCCAGAAAAAAAGCTTTCGCAGCCAGCAACACAAGCTTATAAACTTTAGAAACCTGTATCTGCTCAAAGCTTATATACAATGATCATTTCTTGGCCACGAAAATAAATGTAAGATGTGTTTGTATAGCATGGAGCAAATTAATGTATCTCATTACTTTGCATTGACAGAAGCAGCTAAACTCTGCATAACAAATATCTCTAGTATAGTTTTATCAACTGTGGCACTCAAGTCACACGCATTCTGTTCCTAGACTTGTTCATTCCACATGTATGCTGGCTTGTGGGGTTTTGGCCTATATCTCTTCCTTTTCCTCTCCAGTTTTTTTTTTCATGAATATTTGACTTTTGCTTCTTTAACTTGGCATAATATCCTCCAGGTCCATTCAATTAATTAATTTGATTCACTAATATGGAGAAATTAATCATTTATATACAAGCCAAGAAGTCATGTGTTTGTGTAATTACAAAATTGGTGATGAAAAGACTTCAATGAAGAGATTTTTTTTTTTTAAAGGATCTCACTCAGTAGGCTGATCCTGAACTCATGCTGCAGCCTAGACTGGCCTCGAACTCATGATGACTCACGTATGCACCCAGCATAAATGGTGCTGGGCAGTCAAACCCAGGGCCTTGTGCTTGCTAGGCAAATACTTCAACCACAGATTTACAGAGTTCTGCCCCAGTTCCATGAAGAGAATTCTTTTAGAAAAGCTCTTACTGCAATTGAATACACTTGTTCAGAGAATGAACACCTATTAGAAATATAGCTAGAACTGTATGATAACACTGAACAATGGTTGACTGGATCTGCTGTAAAGAATTTACAAGATTGGTGATGTTTTATCTGGACTGAAAGGTAAGGAAGATTTCTACTCCACGGGTAAGGCCACTCCTCTAATCTGAAGAAACAACACCAAAAATCTTACAAAGGCCTGAATATACCATGATACACTTATCATGAGACTTTCTAGTGACCCAGACTGGAGATAATAAACTCAATGTCTGTAGGGACAAGCAGACCACCTGGTGGAATAATATTTCAAAAGAAATAAGAGATCTGTATGAACTCTCCCAATTATCCGAACTGTCGCAGACACATGCGCAGCATTGCTAGGTGACCAGCACAGTGTAGCGTGCCTTCACGCTGGATTCAGTTTCTGTGTGTGCAGTTTACGACCTTTGGAGACGAACGTACAGTGTTTACCAAATGAGGGCAAGGAGCCTGCCAGCAGTAAGAGACTCATTTAAAGAAGCTGAATCTGCTTTGTGAAGAATGCCTTGCATAACAATCAATGTGAGTTTCATTGAATTATTTAAATCAATCCTGAATGTGATACAACCACTTTCTAAAACTAGCACAGTAGAAACTGGATTTGAAAAAGACAGGATGGAAAGACCATGTGCAGGAATTATTAAATATAATCTTGGAAAGGTCAACCGAGGGTCTAAAAGAAGAATGATCTGAGAGGCTAGTTGGTCAGGGTGGGGGCAGTGAGGGATGATCTAGGGGTTCAGGGTTACGTGGTAGGTGTGAGGAGGTGACTTCAGCATGGCAAGGAGAGTGGAAAGACAGAAAGTGTGTTGAAGAAGAATTTTCTTATGTGAGGTGAAAACTTTCAAGAAACGTACGTGGAGATGTCAAGTCAAATGATGCCAGAAAGCTGAATCCAGTGAAAGTCTCGGCTCTCTCTGCAGGTTAGCAGAGTGACCTATAGTTTAATGTCTTGAAGGTTCAGCTTTCTGCCTGTGAACTGAGCGTTATCACAGCCTCTACCTTACAGGGCCTCTGTGAGAAGCAGGTGAGCTAGCAAATGTCGACAAGTTGGCACCACACGTGGCACACGCAAATTCTCAAGAAGTGGCTGGTGTTATTAATCACTTGATGTTGCGTTAGCAAATTAGAGCTCCTTAAGTTCTATTTGTCTAAGAACAAGATTGATACAAGACCATGACTGAAATGAGCCTTCAGGTAGGAGGGTCATATAGGGTCATAGGTAAGGACTGGAGGCTGCAAAGGGAAGCTTATTTATAGTGTCTTATTTTAAGGTAATTAATACTGTGGCATTTAGGGCTGTGTCTAAAATGTTTCAGCCTGGTTGGTGAGGTCAGATTAGGTGTCTGTTGCTTAGTGATAACCAGAGTTTTGCACATATATTTTTCTGGAACTTCCTAGAATATAGAAGCTGGTGGTTCTCAATCACTGAGGATCACATTAAGTTCTTAAATCACTTTAGTTTCATCCATGAAGCTTCCAAGACCATAGCCAGCAGAGTATTGTTGCTAGAGCCAAGTCTTGCACAGGATCTTGAAACAGGGCAATTTAACTGTCATCAGAGCTGAGCACCATGGTTCCAGCTGCTAGAGTGCTGGGTCTAACAGACTCAACTTAAGTACTTTAAATGTGTAATGGCTAGCAGTCCAGTTTGGAGTAGGGGAATATTTTGACTTGACAATCTGGAGCTTCCTTTCAAAGCCATGCAACCTTGGAGTTGTTATTTAACTTCTCCAATACTCAATTGCTTTGTCTGAAAATGGGAATAATTTTAACCTTTTCTCCAATACATGAGGCTATTTGATTTATATATCTATGAAAAAATAGCCCAATGTCTTCTACATTCTATAGGGGTAACACATGGAAGATATTGATGTGTGATACAATGTTATTAATACCAGATACACAAAGAACACATTAAACTTCAGCATGAATAATTGCAATATAAAGTTTTACATTATTGACAGTAACAACTTACATATATTGACAGAACCCAAAGAAATTTTCAGAGAACAAAGGTCAAAAAATCTTATTATCTACTAAGCTATAATCATATTCACTTAATTCAGTAAATAAACACATAACATCTCTTTGTGCCTAATTTAATCTGGAACGTGGTGCCTCAGGACCGGTCTTGTAATTGTGACTTAAATAAACTTTTCTTTGAATAATAGTTGTTTATTATTTACTATGTTAGCAACACTGAATTGGTTCAGTGCATGCCCAATTAACTCCATACTGTATTAATATAGAAGTATAGCTCATAAATCTGAAGAATTACCTAAACCAACAATACCCATCATAGTACCATGTCCTAGCTTATTTGCTCCTGAATGCACAGTGCAACATACCAAGTACTGTACCACCTCCTGTACACCACACCCATTCTTACGATTGTGATCTGGAATACCCCTTCAGAGCCTCATGTATTTGGAAGGTAATTGGATCTTGACAGTTAATTAGATTAAATACATGAATCCATTTCTGATTTTCTGTATTGTCAGGAGGCGGGGTCTGGTTGGAGGAGTGATTGCCGGAGGAATGACCTGGAAGGGTGTGCTTCCCATGCTAGCACCCTCGTGGTCTCAGTTTGCTTCTGGGCCACAATGGAGTGAGCAGCATTTATCCAGGTAGGCCATCACCATGCCCTTCTGCGTTGTGAGCCGTTCATAAACAGACTGAGACCTCTGAAACAAAAGCCAAGATAAAGCCTTCCTCTTTGAAGTTGTGGAAGTTGAAAATTGTGTCCCAGCGATGAGAAAGTAACTAAGACATCCACATAGCTGGCTATGACTAGAGAATCATGAAGAAAATGTCCAACCTCGCTCCCCACCCTTAGCTCAAGCCATCGAGCCTGGCATAGATTATTGCATAGTGTCTTACTGGAGCCTCTGCTTCACCTCTTGTCCACACAGTCCGTCCTCAAAGTTAGTCGGATTCTGTAGTCAGGTGATATGACTTCATTCAAAGCCTTTCTGTGAACTTCTCATCTCATTTAGAGTAAATGACAAAATCCTCACCGTGGTCTGCAAACCCTGCAGCACGGCCCTGTGTCTGGCCGCCTCTCCTGTGGCGCTCCTCCGCTGTGACGTGCACCTTGCCTCAGTCGTGCACACCCCAAGCTTGCCTCTGCTCTAGGTTTCTTGTGCTAGCTTCCTTTGTCCTTCGTTCTTACCAAAGTCGGTACCATTGTCCCTGCATAATCAAAACACGTGTTAGAACTTTGTGCTAAGGAAAGGAAGTTCTCCTCTTAGGAGGAATGCTTTCTTCTTTGTGGAATCGAGGGTGTGAGGCCTTCTTTTAACTTGTCCTTCTGCACTGAAGACGGAAGAGGCAGCTGCAGAGCATTTGAAGCTGAAGGGGTAGGAAATTTGGGCAAGATTGTTGCAGAAGAGTATCGCCTTCGGCGGAAGGTAGGCCTTGCCCTACATTGTAAGGTTTTAGTCTGAAGAATTGCACAATCAGAGTTACACTTTAATACATCTAATTTGTTGGAAGGAGGAGACATCTGGGCAAGATGGAGGCCAAGTAACAGAACTGCACCATGTTACCTCACGGATTCACTTGGTGTGGAGAATGAGTCCAAGATAGTGTCTGAGCCAGAGTAAGCAATGGTAGCAACTAAAAACAGTAGCAAAGTGTCTTGGAAAAGGTTGATTATACCCTACTCCAGGATGGTGGCAAAGACTTGGAAATTTCATTAGATAAAATTAATTAATGGGATACACGATATATGTGAGCTGGCCACAATTATACAATAGGTCTGGAAGAAATGGAATATTGACATTGAACGTGGGCATCGTGGCTTGAGCTTCTAGGTAGATAGTGTTTTTATTCACTAATGATGGAAGTATAGCAGAAGGGTCCAATGCTTGGGGATTGGATGAAACATTATAGTTTGGATATAATGACTTGGAATTACCTATGGGACATCCAGCGGAAGTTATCCAGTGGCCAGAACTCGGAGATCAGGGGAAAGGTCTGGGCTGTTACGTGGGTTAGTGCGACATTCAGGATCAGAAAGACCGACCAGTATGCCATGTACCAAAGCTAATGAGAGTAACACAGGATCAAGCCCAGGCCCTCTGGGTCCAGAGCCAAAGCTGGTGAAATCTGTGCTCTGGCATAAAGTCTCTCCTTTCTTGCCATGCATGTCTATCCTGAAGGACAGATCTTCACAAGCTCGTGATGCCACTTCCTAACCAAACTTCTTATAAAGATCTAAATATAGAGCTTCTTAACCTTGACTTTCAACTAACCCCAGAAAACTTTCCTTTACTTACTAGCCAAGTGTCGTCCAAAAGTAGCCTACACTTCTGAATTTATTGCCTCCTGTTTACTTCTCAACACATTCAAATCAAAATTCCTGATGCCTGCCCAGAAACAACTTTCTTAGGATCACAGAGGACATATTTTTATCTCATTCAAAGGAAAAGTATTTGGTTTTTCATGTATTTTAACTTTCTGTGGAATTTGATATTCCTTTTTCGTACACACTCCTGTGCATAGGCACATACCTGTGAATGTGTGTGTGTCCATGTGTATGTTGAAAGAGGGAGAAAATCATGAAAGAAACAGAACATTTGAAAAACGAAAGGGGGCTGGAGGAATAGCACAGCAGTTAAAGCACTTGTCTAGCAAGTGCAGGGCCCTGGGGTTGATTCCCCAGTACCACATAAGCTGGGTGTGGTGGTACACATCTGTTATCCCAGCACGTGGGTGGCTGAGGTAGGAGGATCTGACATGAGTTCAAGGACAGCCGGGGCTACAGAGCAAGACCCTATCTCTGAAAAACCAGAAGGAAGTGATCAGTCATAATTATGAAGTTAAAATCTGTTCCTAATCCTGAAACTTTGTTGTGCTAAAAACTTTTTTCTTCATTTCAGGGTTGCATTTTAACAACAAACACAGCAACAACAACAGCAAAAGGTTTGCAGAAATAGCCCACTGAGTATAATTTTCCAAGAGTCTCCTCCTTTTCTAGAAATTATATAAAAGAAATATGTGAAATTTAAAAATAAAAAGCTCGCAAACTATCTTCAATAAAAATAGAATAATCTGTTGGCTCTGAGATATGTGTAATGACCAACAAAGCTGCTCAGATTGCTTAGAATTTATCAAAAAGGTGTCAAGAAAGGTATTAAAAGTCCTTCAAGTGGTAGTTTCCAGAAAGATTTTGATAGGGCACATTTTTAAAAAGGAAAATGTTTATCTTCTGGTGAAAAATGTGTGTGGCTTGTTTACCATAAAATTCATGACAGTGAAATCTGGTCGCAGGTCTGGCAATAACATTCCCCTTGGACTATGTCTTTGAAAAGCAGGGTGGGCCCAGTGGTGCAGACCTGAAGTGCTAACATTCTGGGAGGCAGAGGCAAAAGGACTGCAATTTCCAACACAGCCTGGGCAACTTCAGGAACTGGCAAGAGCTTTTTTTAAAATTAAGAAATATATATTTAAAAAATTGAGAGTTCAGTGCAAAGGCCCTAGGCTTAGTCCAGTAAACACATGCACACACTCACACAAAGACACACACAAACAGACACACAATGCAATGTGAATTTGAAGGTACTAATGCAGTAGGGCTGTGCAAAAAATTACAAAACTGAAAAAAAAAGAGTCAGTCTGTGGTATCAAGGAAAATTATTTAGATTTTGATACCCGACTCTATCCTGACAATGATAGATAGTATTTTTTTAAAGATTATAGTATCAACTAAAAGACTCTAAGTGAAAAGTAAGCTATAATCATACTAGAAGAAAATTAGAAAATTTACTTTAAAATGTAGGGTGGAAATAATTGTTTAAAAATACGACCACCCAGTGCTATCAAAATCGATAAATGTTGTTAACACTATACAGAGAAAATGTGCACAGAAAAAATTAAAAATACTATAATCAAAAGATAACACATGGAAAAATATTTGCAAATCGTAAAACAGAAAAATTCCCGTAACAGAAAAGAATGTAGAAATTGATAAGAAAAAGGCCAACGTTGGAGTGGTAAATTATGCAAAATATGATTGAGGAGACATCCACAGAATCTAAGATGTAGACACAGGTTTTGAAGAGCCACTGTTCCATCTACCCTTGCAGGGTATCCTCTTCCTCTCTTTTATCATCGTATTGTGCTTTTAATGTTTTCTCTTTGTACTGGGCAGGCTCCCTTTGGATCGAATTAGGCTTGTCACTAGCAAGCTGTGTGACCTTGGGCATGTTACTTCAACTTCTCTCTGCTTGAGTTCTTCATCCAAATGGAAACTGTAAATACACATTGGACAGGATTGTTGTAAAGATTAAATGAAGCAAAGAACATAAAGCCATTAGGACAGCTCAGTAAATGTTCAAGGAGATTAACTCCTGGAGGTTAGCATCTGTAGCAGTAGAGACCAGAAGGAACCAGCTTTTCATTATGTAACTGACAGGAAGACATTTATCTTAGTTCTCCGCCTTCATGCCCTAAGCACATGTTGGAGGCTTGCATCCATCCCAAGACACCAGATTTACCTTGAGAGCCTTTCAGCCAGCTGACAGACAACTGGAAATCCACTATTTTAAGATTCAGGACACTGGTAAAAAGGTCTGAGTTATGTTAATTTTGGAGCCCTCTGACAGGCTTATCTTCTGATTTCTCTTTTAATGGAGATTGGAGCTCATTCCAAGAGTGGAAGGAAGCTGTGGGGGCTATCTTTGTTTAACATCTGCCTGTCATTTAACACCTCTTGTACCCCACAGGGAGGCAGGAGAGGCTGCCTGAGAGCTAAATTTAAGTCTAAGAAGCCCTTATAAAAGAAAGTAGATAACAGCTTCCTGTCTGGGTGAGATTACTGAAAGAGAAACTTCCCTTCAACGTTTCTGTGTTCTCTTGGGAAGAATGAACCCCATACACCCACCCCACCCCTACATAAGGTTGAGGCTGAAATTATTTGTAGTTAAGATGTTTTAAGTCTTTGTACATTTTTTTTTCCTGAAATAGAATATTTATTCACTTCAAAAACCGAACAAGGTTTAATCTTTACTTCTTTTTTCTCTTCTTTAAAAGAAAAAGATTTCTTTGGTAAAATAGCTTAGTTCAAAGAACATTTCCATGGAGATTCCATTTATAAAATAAGACAATAAACTTCTTAAGGTGGATATGTACAGTTGTTTGACTGTAGCAATAGATTCACTAGGTATGTAGAAAAACATTGCATTATGCATGTATCTTAAATATGTGCAATAGAAATAAAGTTAGAAGAAATACCTTCCACTTCAAGAGGAGATACTGGCGGACAGGATAACTCTTGTTCAATAGTTCTCTGTCACTTTTTATATCAATTATACATCTAAAAGAGTCTATCCAGTCACCTAATGTTGATAGTCCAAGGTGGGGAAAGGGTGCCATTACCTTAGCCATGGGGCAGTTGGGGTGGTCGGGGGGAGTGATCACCCCAGGTTATGAAGGAAGCTCATGGTGTCAATGGGAGAGAAATTCAGCTTCTTGGTTCAAGCCTGGATTCTTACAACACCATAAGCCACTCTCTGGGTGGCACCACAGGCTCAGGCAGGGTTGACTCTAACAATGAACATTTCTCAGCACAAGCTTCAGCTCATGCTTCTTATTTCTGTGTCTGCCCTTCTGCCAATCAATTATTATTATTTTTTTGTCTTTGACAGAAACTTTGGGGGCGTATGAAATGTCAGAGCTGACCTCTCACCATTGCTGGCGGCTAGAAACAGTGCAAAGCACTAGCAGGCCTCTGAGCCTTCCTGTAGCAGCTGAGCTGCTCTCCTGACAATAACATTACAGTGGGCCGTGAATCCCCTCCTCACTCCTGACATTCCGTTGTTCCATTGTTTTCGTCTCCGCGTGACCCTTTCTAGGCTGTGCGATTGCCGGCACTTGGTTCTGAGTATACCAGAAGTCCAGTCAACGCCCGCCTTACCTTCTACTGCGGCCACCTCGTAGGATGCCTTGGGAATGCTGCTGGGATACGTGTAATTTCAATGCCCTTTCAGGATCCGTGTGCTTGGCAGCCCCTGTTCTCTTGCCCTCTGCGTCAAAGCCCAGTGTGCGTTCAGCAGTGCGTTTTGTTCTATTTCACCAAAGACACACATGTTTGGTTTCCGGCTAATAAACCACAGACGGGGTCACCCTGTCATTACACTTTCATAAATCATCCTCGGCACCGGGCATCTGAACTCCCGCAACCTCTCCTTCCTCCGAAATTCTTTGTAAGCCTCTACAGGACGAGAGGAAGAAGCAGGTTGATCTCTCTTAGTAGGCCTTTTCTTTCCGTTCCTTTATCAACTGGAGGTTTAAGTTTCCTCCTTGTTAATGTAAATGCGTTATTCTTGTTTTAGCCTGTTGGAAGTGTCTGAGTTGTGAGAACTAAGACTAAAAATTCTGTCAGGTATATATGCTAATATGATAGGCTGTGTATATATTTTTCTTATTAATTAACTTAAGATGCCAGTCTTGCCATTTACAAATCATGTTTCAATTTCTGTACAGGCGTATGTATATATATATATATATATATATATATATATATATATATATTCGTATTAACATATTTGAAGTTCTTTGATTTCTATATATGCAAATCTTGCATGGCAAATATCATTAATTACTATTTTTGTGGCCAAAAAAATTTTAAAAACAAACTACTAGGGAGTGTACTTTTAACTCATTCAAGAGTACCTGATTTGGGAAGTTGAGTGAAAATAGCCAGTTCCTTTAAAACAGTATTAGTGGCTGAAGACAATTAAATAATGCTAATTCAGGGCAATAATACTAACACTGACAGTGATCCTACTGATAGATAAGAGACTATGAGGACAGATAGGCAGGACTCAGATAGGGCATCCCAACCGCCATGGTGCCGAGGTGAAATCAATACAAAGTCTCAATTAAGGCCCTGGACTTTCTCGGAAAATTCAAGAAGTAGTCAGGAGTAGCGTCCCCATCCCGGTTTCTTGTGGGTGCCCTCAGGTAATTAGTAGGCTTGCATTATTCTTCAACCCCCAGCACAGGAGACTGCTTGAAACCACCTGAGCAAAAGCTTTTTAAAGGGTCACCCTGGGAACCCTCACTTGAAACCCCCCTCAACTTCTCAAGAGCTTTACTTTCTCAATAAATCTCTTCTTGCTTTATATCTTCTGTGAACTCCAATTTAGTATTCTTAATTATATCAAGAGTTTCTTAATCTGGACATCAGGCAGCACCGGCAGTAACACTACTAATAAATATATCTTCTTTAAACAAACTGGAATCCACCTCAGTTACTAAAGACACGTGAGACTACATAAGTTGTATAATCACAGAAGAGACTCAGCACAGGTAATGAGTCTAGGGCTTGGCATCGTATTTGTTTCCTGTCATGTCTTGTAATGAGCAATTGGGTGCAGCATAAGATATAAACAAGAGCAACATAATGCAGATACAAGCATAGCTAGAAAGCTATAATACTCACGTGAAGCACACTTACACCAAACGCCCTATCCTGCCCCAGGGAGGTTTGCACACCTGTTTCAGTAACCAGGTTAACACTTGGCATACAGGGGCATTTAGCAGTTGGATGTCAATATACAGTTGCTTCAAGACTTAGCTTGAACTCTGTTCAGGGTCCCACGGTAGTTCAATAGTTTTAGTGTGACCCATCCATGAAAGTTGCTTGATAAGTAATTGGGATGTGGGTGAGCTACTAGTGACTCCAGTGAAGTGTTGCTGTCTTACAAAGGATTGTGATGTGTTGTCTTTTCTTTGTGTTTTAGTGTGTTTCATTGCATTTTAATTCAAACTTTAAAAATATCAATTACTCCCCCTTTACTTTGTAAATTGCTACCCAGACTGGAAAGCAACTTCATGGGAGCTGATATTTGGGGATTTAACAAGCTGTTCTTGGAGAGCAGTTTGAAATCTACAAATGGCATACCTTTCTGATAATACAGCAAGGGTAAAGTAACATTTTATGTAGTAAAGATCCACCTTGAATTTCCAAGACACCTGAATGGCTCTGATGTCAAAACTCATCCTTAGGGAAGAAGTTTGAAGATTAAGCATTTGATGTTAATATACAGATCAGATATGCTCTCTCAGGACAGGCTAACCTCAACCTCCATTTTCTACAGAGTCAAACTGACTATTCCTCCTTTAAGGGTTCAGAGCTTTTGCATTCCTATGCCTTTTCTAAGTAAAACTTTTTTTCTGATTAGTAACGGTCAGATTTCATCAAGAAGATGCATGTATTTTCTGAGTGATAACTCACTTTGGTTTACTTTTTCCCAGGACCGTATACGTTCTGATTAGGCTTGAATGCATGCTTTTTTTTTTTCTTTCCCTACTCCAGTGTCTTTTTACATCCCACTACTTGATTTAAACGATGAATTTCTGTCTTTCCTTGTATAGTGACAGGCCCTAGATCATTGCCTGACTTTTCAGTCAGTGGCAAGACAGAATGATCCCATCTTCCCCTCTGGTAATGATCCCCTACTGGATGCAGCTTTGAAGAACAACTCGGTTCCATTTTAGTCTAAAAGTACAGCTGAGTTCCTTGATCTTTCTACTCCTTAAGGTCTTGTGGGGCAAACTGCGTTGTCAGCTCACTCCCTTCACAGTTCGTAGTAAAAAGGAGAACATGTTCTTGTTCACATTCCGGTCACTGACCGCTTTGCTCAGCCAGCTGCTATGTTGTGTTTGGAAAAAGCAGCCTCTGACAGACTTAATACTTTCTTAACCAAAAGCTACCTCTGGGGCTAACCTCCAATCCTAGTAAGTCTCACTCAAATACTTTTGGTATATTCAGTGTGTCTTACTCATGTCAAGGACTTGTAACTAAAAACCTTACTAGAGTGGATTTATACTCGCTCGGGCTCCTGAATGCCACTGGGGCTCTCAGATTATACTCAGGATGTCACCGAAATACAGGAAGGAAATAGCAGTCCACTGAGTGTCAGAGAATAATTCAAGACATAAGCCCAGAGCTGCGCCTGACAAGTTCTTTCGATTATATTACCATTTTTAATGCGTCTGCTGAAAGTAGCCCTTTACTTTAAATCAATCAAGCTCTTAAAAGAAATAGAAAAAAGAAACCCTACAAATTGAAACATGCAATGCTTTTTAAATGGTAAGGCATTGACTTCCTATATTTTACTGCAATACAGGGTCATGTATAAAAATGCCTGGGCACTTTTAGTGTGTGTGTTAGGTTTTAGATTCTCAGTTTTTCTTCCCCAGAGTGACTTATTCCTTAACTAAGTCTGCTCTCTTTTTTCCTCAGTATTATCCTAGAAAATCTATTTACCGATCGGATGTAATTCTTTACTCTCCCACTTCATGTAATACCTTGACCCACCAGGGACAGCTGTTTCTTAACTGCTACATATTGTCCTTGTAACCTGCCTGTCCTAGTCTGCTTTGGCTACTAAAACAAAAACATGAGCTGGTGACATAGAAACAGCTAAGTATGTTTAGGTGATCTTGTCTGCTGAGGGTTCAGTCTCTCGTGCGGAGCAGTCTTCTCACTATAACCTTACCTGATGGAAGGGCAAAGGGTCTCTGGAGCGTCTTGTATGGGGGCACTAATTCCATTCATGATGACTCATCAGTTTCTTCAAAGCCCCTCCACCTAACACAAATGCCTTGGGAGTTAGAATTTTTGGCATGCAATTCTAGGGATGAAGGTTGGGAGGGGGAGGGTCTCCTTCTAGGATTGCCCCTGTGCTCCATACTTAATCCTCGCCTCGCATCCTGGCCTCTGATCCTCTGCACCCTCTGTTCCTGTTCGCTGAAGGAGAAGCGCTCCTAGACAGCAGAAGCCATGTGACCAACCACACAGCATAAACTCTGTCATTATAAGAAACTGGTATGATGGTATCACCGAACTGAGAGGATTTTCTTAGTATGAAGACAAGAGCATTGTAATGGAAGCCATTTCAAAATTGTAAATGGGTCTTCATAGTCCCATATAAAGACAGAGACACAGAACTAATGAACCTGGTCATACAAACAAAGACCAGCCTTTCTTTTTAACCCTAAGAGCTTATCTGGAAGAAATTTCTTTTCCCCCACCTATTAAATATTAAGTCTCATGTAACCACCTTGGTCATAGACGTACAGGTCCAGATTTATTTTATACCTGGGCAGAAAGTGGACAGTTTTTTCATAGGTTGATAAACCAACCCTGCAGTAGAAGGGGCTGTCTTTTGGTGTCTACTCAGAAGTTTCATTTATTTTGATTTGTTTTTTACTACGTCAGGTCTTTTTTTTAAAGGATTCTTTTTTCTCATCCTGTAACTTTCAAATTGCCAGAGTCAGTGTGTGTGTGTGTGTGTGTGTGTGTGTGTGTGTGTGTGTGTGTGAACAAAGAGAAAGAGAGACAGGAAAACTAGGGGTTACTTTTAAATGTATTAGTAGCTCTGCCATATCTCTGTAAGCTTTACAAGGAAAGGAATTTCACAGCACTAGAGGTTAACTGCAGTGAAGGATAAAGGGACACAGCTGGATGATTCGCCCGATGAGTCAACAGAGGGGTATGTGGGTATTTGGTCAGTGCCAGAGAGAACATGGTCTTTGATATATTTTTATTAGTTTCTGTTATGTTTCATAAGGCAGGCTTGTGTGTAATAAATAACATGGATTCTGTAGCCAAGCAGATCTGGTTTTAAATCTGTGCTTAGGCACTTAGTGGTCACAGAGGCTGAGGTAGCATTCTGAACCTCTTTGGGCCACATTTATAAAGTGGGAGAGTCACAGCAAGGGTTCTAAAAGGCATCTATGTGATGGTGTCAGTGAAATACTCAGCACCCAATGGACACTTGTTGATTCATTGTTACTTTGCTCCTGCTTAATACTGCCCAGGCCACTTGCTCAAGTGGTCAGTACGTACCCGTATCCCTGATTAGTGCCTGTGGCAAGTAACCCGGTGGTACTTTTTTTTTAAATTGAGCACAGTAGTAAAACCTGGAATTGTGACAGACATTTAGATTTTAGAAATGAGATGGCCAACTTACTATATTCCCCTTTGCCACGTTTGGAGTGCAAACTCGACCTGTTGGGGCAGGATTTCCCTGAAGAGTCTTGATATATCCCTGCACCATTGATTTAAATCTGAGTATCTCTAATTCTTTGGATGACAAAATTTTATATAAATTGTTTTTCAAAAAAGCTACTATCAACAGGTTAGAAAAAAGGACCCAGAGGGATCTTCTATTGTCTCTTATTTATACAGAAACTAAACGGTCGAGCTGGTGTTACTTGGAACTATACCTCTGCCCTCAGGCAGAACTGGACTGGGAACTTTTATGAAAATGAGTCAATACCTTTTTTGTGGTTGCACAACACTGATTATCTCCTTATGAATTTCATCATATCATTGTCAAGAAAAAAACATACTATTTAAAATCACTGTAAATTTGGCCTTCTTTGTACATAATCTAATTTTAATTTTTTAATCCGCAGTTTCACTTGCCTAAAATCTTCAGTAGGTCTTCCAAAATCAGCCCTTGATTTGTGGAATAAAGCGTGACTATGAAGACTTTGTTCTGTTTTCAGTGTTCAAGTGAAATGTCTTTTATAAAAATCTTTTTAAGTGATTGTAGAGATTTTAATACTTTATCGTAGTTTACCTAGTTATATCCTGTAAGATTTTGGAAATTTTTCAGTAATAACCAGAGCATAGTGCACAGTATAACTTCTACATACCTTATGTCCCTGTCACCTGGGTTCAACAATCATGAGGTAATGACTAACTTTTCCAAATCTAATGGGTGCCCACTGTTCTTCCATTGTCAGATTATGTTGAAATGAACCTAGACAGCAATCAATTTATTGATAAATATTTCAGCCTGTCCTCCTAAGCATCAATGTCTCTTCTTTTTCTACAAGACTATGATCACACCTTAAAAACATATTTCTGGAATGTCATAGTTGATCAAATTTCATAACTTTACCTTCAGAAAATTTGGGTTTATTTTCCCAGCTGTGACTTCCAGACACAATTATACACTTGTGGTCACCTGCTAGATGTGGTTAGCAAGAATCTTTGGTAATCAAATTGACCCACTTTCATTTGAAACTCAGGATACTCCCTGGGGATATATTAAGGTAAGAGCAACTGCCATATCCAAGAAAAAGGAGCAGATTTACCATGAAAACCCACACAGATCTGTGGGCGTTATGATTATTAAGTACTGGCTCTATGGGGGCAATCGGAAAACGTGTTCTCTTTCCTCAATGGTAAGCTAGGTGATGCAGAGACACAGGCGTAGAAATGCCACTTCTGGCTGAGCTCTTTTGCTATAGACCTAAACCTCGGATCATCTGCTCCATTGATTTATTAATTTGGGTTAATGTGATAATGATGATGGATTGAATTTTTTCTTAAGCTGAATTTTTTTCTTGAGACAGGGTCTTACACTATTGCCTAAGCTGGTCCTGAACTCATTATGTAGCCCAGGCTAGCCTTAGACTCGCAGAAATCCTCCTGCCTCAGTTTCCCAAGTGCTGGGATTACAGACCTGCACCACCATTTAATATGGTGTTGGGGAGTCAAACTCAGGGCTTTGCAGTAGCTAGACAAGTGCTTTAACTAAACAGTGTGTCATCATTCCTCCAGCCCCTAGGCTGAATTCTTTATCTCTAGTAAGAGGAAAGAGGCTGCCAAACTATCCTAAATGCCCACCTTGGTTATAGATTAAGGGCACTGCATTGCTTACAGCTGTATCCACGGTGAGTTCCCACTCTGCCGTATCATGATATTGGAGGAGGGAGGACGTGAGAGAAAAGCTGGAGTTGCCTCCTTTCATTCTGGAAATTTTTTTCCAGTATACGCCAAGAGGCAATGGAGAAATTGGGAACCATTCCGTCACGGAAGGGACGTGCTATCTCACCCTCCCCACCACAGCCACACTTCCTGTCTAGATGACTGTGCCTTGAGAGAAACGCTGTAGATGGGCGCATCCCCATGAAGTCTCCACCCAAGCTTATCAGTGGGCACATTTCTTCAGGTTGTGACTCCAGGACACTCAGTCTCAACTCCAGTTGAGACTCAGGAACACTCAACCACCCCAACTTTACTGTCACCTCCAGGATGTGGGGATAAAAGTTTCCACAGCAAACCACCAACTGGGATTGCCTGGGCAGAGAAAAGGTAGTTGTTTTCATGTGCTCGGAGGTAGTGCTTTTCTTTGTCCAGACTGTACCTGGCTCAAGGTGACTACACCGGATTGCCACCAAAGGGAGAGGGATCTGCGCTGGCCTTGTCCTCTTTGCTCAGGGCTCCACATCTTGTCCTCCGCAACCCAGCCACAGGCTGCCACTTCTACCGCTTCCTCCGAGGATTCTCTCTCTGTCTGGAACATTCGTTTTCTGTCTGGCTTGCCATTCTTTCCTCAGGTCTCAATTCAAAGGACCCTTGCTCCATTTCACCCACAGTAAGTAAAGGATGCTGCCAAATGGCCTTCAAAGCCCATTCTCCATTTCCTCTATGTGGCCTCCCTCTCGTGACTGCTCGATTGTTTGCCTATCCTTCCTATTTGCTGCCAATAATTAAAGAGCAAGAACCACCCCAACCTTACTCATTACTGGATTCTCCATTATGGCTATAGGAACAAGTAGATCGTTAATACATAGGTAATGAACGAATGAATTATATAAACATATTGTATTGGATAGGATTGGGACTCAATATATGATACCCTAAGGGAACAGGCTTCAGCCTAAGTTTTGAGCTGGCTGAAGATATCAATAAGGAACCAAAGTTATTAGATGTATGTCTCCGTTACTTTTCCCAGCATCCACATTTTAAGGAAGGTAAGGTTTATTTTAGCTTACAGTTTCAAGAGATCTCATCTCAGTCCATTCACGGTGGCAGGATAGGTCTGGCATAAAACAGCTTCTCACAGCCCCTCAAGAGGAAGAATCAGGAAGCAGGAAGAAGCCAGAACCAGAGTACACATCCTTCCGGCCGCATGCACAGTAGTGCACCACACCTTACTAGGCACCACTTCCCCATAGCACTCAAAATCCACAGACAATCTAGAGTCCAAACACAGTAGACCTTTGAGGTGCATTCCAGATCCAAACCATACATTCCACACCAGACCCCCAAAAACTCATGTCTACCTCCTTAAACAAAATTTATTTCATTGACTAGGAGTTGCCCAAGTCATAGCAGCTCCAGCACCACCACAAAGTTCAAGTCTAAGTGTCCCCCGAAATTCAAGGCAAACTCTCAGCTGTGAGCTCCTGGGGGGAAGGGGTGGAGTCTGTTGGTGGCCCACTCACATCTCCAGTGGATTTTCTTCCTTCATTTGCTAGCACAGAAGTTAGTCACTCTCATCCAAATTTCCACCCTACAAATTCCTAACATTCACATTGATAAAATGCTTTAAAGGATCACAGAGTAGAAACTTAATTGGACTACACAAAACTAGTGTTAAATTTATTGTAAGAAAACAAGAAACAATGGGCTATTTCTTGCTCCTTGTTGAACTGTGCTGTTGACAGACTCTGTCCTCAATCATGATGAGTGGCTCCACTGAGGTGGGGGACGGTGTCAAGTTCCTTGAGGTTTGGGAAGGCAATTGTCTGACATTTTTAGAACCCAGAACGTGAGAGCCGCCTCTTAGATGCTGTTCCCACAGTGTGGATCCCAGTTATGTGAAGAGGTCATTCTATGAACTACTAGTCTAGACTGTCATTTAATAAGAGCTTTCACATGACCCACTATAAACAAATGATAATATGGCCCTTCTTGGAAGAGCTGAGTCACAGAAGAGTTCATTCTGTTGTTAAGAAATTCTTATTTAATAACAACAAAATTTTTTTTGTATTTTTTTTCTGACATCTCATTTCTTAAACCTTTCATTCATGAGTTCTGGTTCTGGAGAAACACAGTGACTTAATGCCCCTCCAGTGTACAAACCTTGAAATGTACTTTAAAGAAGATCCCAAAAAATTATTTCCATCCCACAAAAATGATGCTGCTGACCTTAATAGTGGCCTGAAAGAAATGTTGCTTATATTTGAGCTATTTTGCTACAGACACAATCCTCAAATCACCTGCTCCATTAATTTATTAATTTGGCTTAATGCGATCATGATGATTGACTGAGGTCTTCATTTTCAAATTCCTGGCACTTGAACTCATGTACTGATTACTCACAGGTCAAAAAAAAAAAAAAAAAAAAAACTGACTCAGTTGCTTTGTTTAGTTTCTTAATCACATGCCTATTTTTAGATCATTACTTTATTTAAGAAGAATAGACAACCGTTTCTTCCTCACGTAGCAGACTAAGGTGTCAGATCTTAGGGATGTGGTAAATTTCATTTGTGGAGTAAAAGTATATGACTAGTTAGTTGTACGTCTAACATCTAATTCAATAGAGTTTTTATTATTTTCTAGCACAAGTTGTATCTAATAGCCTTAGCCTACTGGATTCCATCTAAGAATTTCAGCTATGCTGTGGTCTCCACCCTCTCAGTCCATGGCTCTGACCGCACACCCCCTACCCCTGGCCTGTGCTGTATAACTCAGAGCTACTCACGGTTGGTTGTGTGGGTGCTTGACGTCCTAAGTCATGCCATGCCCTTACAAGTCATGTCAGAGTGCCTAGCTCTATTTAGTGACATTCCAAGACACTTTGCCAGGAAAAAAATGATTGACTCACGCAAGGAGAACTTGTATTAAAAGTATAGGAGAGCAGAGAGAAATGATTTAAGGTGGTCTTGATATCTGAATCAGTTGAGAATGAATATTTTCGTTGTTGGCCCTGTTTGTTCCAAGTAACGGGAATGTAAAGGCCTGTGGAATTGAGACGTGTTCTTCAAGTGTGTACTTCTCAACTGAACATGGTGATATTCTGAAATAGCCAAGTCTAACATCAAATATCGATATTTTTATATGCCAGCTTTCCCCCCCCCCCTTTTTCAAGGGAACTTTGAAATAGAATAGTGGTTCTCAATCATTGGTAATTTTGCCCCCAAAGGACATTTTGACGATGTCTGACAACAGTTTTGGAACATCATGGTTGGAAGGCTGCTGTTAGCATTCAATAGGTAAGGGACCACGTGCACTGGTAAAATCCTCAACTGCATAGGAAAGTTCTCATCCCTGCCCCCTCCCAAAATTATCTGGCCCAAATTAATAACATTGCTAAAGTCTTGAAGAATCCTTGGGTTGGATGATGTTTTATGTAATTGATTTAAAATTATTTTTAAAAAATTTAACCTTATTTAATACTTATGAAATTTATTTTGGTCTGAGAATGACTGAAGTCAGAAAAGAGCAGTTACTTGTCAAATCCCTCAACCACGTTAAGTCTTCATTACAAGTGTAGCAAGGTGTCTCAGGTGAGACCATTTCTCCACGTTTTTTGTACCCTTACTGAGCAGAAAAACTGGTAAAGGAATCCATATTAGTTTCCACTGCTGCCATAACAAGTGACCATACATTCAGTAACTTAAAACAACCATCTTCTTTTTAAGAATTTTACAGTTTTGTAGTTCAGTAGTGTGCCTTGGGTCTGCCTGCACAAATTTCAAGGTGTTATTAAAGTTGCATTCCTTCTGGTTCTCCTTTTGCCCACATCAAAGCCAGTAACCATTGCCGGACTGACCATTCTTTTCTGGTCATATCTTCTAAGCACAGTTCCATAGGCTTTTCTATTGTTAAGGACATTTGTGATTACGTTGACTCACCCAGATAATCCAGAATAAGCTTCCCATCTGGTTGTGCTTAAGTGGTTTTTGCCCTGGAAGGTGACATATACTTCCACAGGTTTCAGTGATGAGAACACAAACACCTCTGAGAGCTATGATTCTATATACCACAGAGACATGCTAATTCTGACTCCCCCTAACTTCCGTTGAAATCTGGGTGTTTTATAAGATGGAATACACAGAGGAACAAGAACTTGGATAAATTTTCTTTTATCAGTAATCCTAGAACTGTCCTTATAGGCAGCCCAGCCACAGCCTTATAGGTAGGAGAGGGTTGCCTTGGAGGTGTAGGTAGCAGACACGAATGGAGAATGTTAGGGCAGAGGGAGCCCAGTCAGGGAGGCTTAAAGTAAAAAGAAGGGGTGCAAATCTAGAACGCAACACATGTCATCAATCGTGTCTATAAGTTAATTGAAAACATTCCTAGGCTTTGTAGGGCCATTTTGTTGCTGAAACAGGTCATTCTAGCCAGCTAAGCAGAACAAAGACCAGGTAAAGGGAAAAGAAACTAACAGATTCCCTAAGAGGAGCTAGGGACATTTTCCTCTGTGCCTGGCTGGCACAGGAGCAAAAAGAGGGTTAACATGTCCTTAGCTGAACTCTCCCCATTGTATCATCATTTGTAGGTTGTGTATAGGTGCCACTGTTCAAGAGTCTCATTTAAACAGAGTGAACATGCATGAGCAGAAAAAGAAAATTATGTAACTCAGAACACTGTCTGTGGGCAGGATGAGAGAGGGAATAGAGCAAACAGGGAAGTAAAAGAATGCTATAAGGGTGGAGCCTGACTCAAGTTCTAGCTGTCCGCACTTGTGGTGGGCTGGCCTTCCATATCTTTCTCAATATACTTCACGTGTTTGGCTTTCTTTTGGCTTGCGTGCGATCACTTATCTATCAAGCTCTCGCTGCAGGCCAAGTGAATTTCTCTCCCAGTGCTTGCAAGAACCCAGGCAGCCTCGTCCATCACCAACCATGCCTCTCCACTGGTAAGACAAGGTAGCGGGCCTTTCAAGAGTCCATCATTTTGGAAAGAAGTAATTCCTCGGTGAGTGAGTCTTACAGCAGGGTCAGAGAAACACCCGCTTCTCTCTCCAGGGCCAGGGCTCTCTTTGGCCTATCAGGGAAGCAGGGAGGCACCAAGAGCACGCATAGTGGTCGGAAATAGGAAGCAACCCTGGGCTCATATGAATCTGCAGAATGGAGTAGAAATTCTGCGGTATCTATAAACTAATGTTTGGAAATTTCTACTTTGTCTTTTTTTATAAAGTAGTTTGCTTCTGCAACTCTATGAGAGATGGTGGAAAATATTAGTATCTCCTGTTATACTTGGAGTTGGCAATTTTGTGATGCATAGACACAGCCTTCAAAGTTCACACTCACAAGGCTGCTGACAGAGAACGCTGGAAATGTGACGGCTATTTTTTAAATGCCAACTTGACTAGGGAAAATGTTGCCCCTGAGTGTGTCAGGACTTCAGTTTTGACTTTCTAGTAGGAAGCCAGTACTCCCACCCTTGAAGATCTCGATGTATAGCTTATTCCAGAGGTACTCAATCCTTCTGATGCCAGGGACCCTATTTAGTCGGAGACCATTTTCAAAAACCGTGGGTGAGGTGAGAGGCGCCTTGTTATGTGTTGTAGAAGGATAACCGAAATGGTGAGTAACAGTAGGAGGGGATCAGGGAGCAAAGTTCCGCCCCCTGGCAGATTGACAGAGGCATTAGAACCTGATAGGAGCTTAATGACAGGAGGTGGAGCTCTGCTCACCACGCCTTCTGCTGGCTGCTCATCTGTCTCCGTCTGTCCCAGCCACCCAAATCTTCCAAGGCCAGGGATAGGTAAGTGGTTGGGGACTTGTGTACTACAGTTTCCAGCATCATAACTAGAAAAATTACTGTCAGATGTTTTATATGACATATAGCCCAACTAAGGGTAGGGTGCCTCTTTAGAAGCACTCCTAGGGTTCTATTCGTTCCAAAGAATTCATGCCATATATATCATAGTCATTAGAATTAATTTCCCATAGGTGCCTTGTTATAAAAAAAAATCCAAAAAAGACCTTTTTTGAGTGCTTCATCAAATCAAGGCTTGGAAAAAGTGAGAAATAGGACAGAGTTCTGATCTTTTCTTAGCCCTTTGATTATCTCCATAGACTTCATAATGAGAGAAAGGTGCCTGGTCCCAGATGTATATCTGATCTCCTGAACAAGCCTTTTAACTCCCCAACTCTCTTCCTTTATTCTCTAAGAGTTAAAATGGAGGTCATGTGCTGAAAGGTTCTTAAATTGCATTTTTCACCAGAGACAGCAGCAGCTGCTTTTCCTCCTCTGCATACACAGTTTTCTTTTGAGTTTCAGCGTGTGGGCGATGACAGAAATACACTAGTCTACAAATGCCAACACCCAAGGCCACCTTGGGGGTGCAGAATTCACCTGTCAGAGTGTATGGACACTGTGTCAAGAAAGGCAACAGTTGAGGAAAGCTCTGCGAGAAATATTTTCTCACATAGGTGGGAAAGGCTGTCCAGCATCATAAATCAATTTAATGTCTATTTATTCTCCCAAGGGTGGATAAAATGGGAAATTTATACAGCACATGCAGTGACTTCATAGGGAATGATAGCATACAAGTAATGTGAGAATAATTCTTTACCATGGAATAAAAGGTCTTTGGTTCTTAATCCTCAGAGATCTGGCTGAGACTGGGGTCCGGTTGCTTCTGGGTGTCAATTTGTGTGTGCAGGCTCTTCCTCATAGTTAAGATTAATACTCATAAGCTTTGTATATGTCTGAAGAGACCACACCTCCTTTCAGCCAACCATGACAATAGCACTTAAATGATTTGCCCTTAGCTCTGCCACCTTGAAGGTCTTAGAGAATATTTCCTTTCATTTGCAATGGTGTCCAGCCTCCTTTGCATACTAGCAGGAAGAGGGCTAGGCCTGTTGCTGATAAACGTAAAGCATTTGGCTTTAAAAATAGAAACAAATTAGAGCAAGGTAGGAGAGCTTTGCTCCCTGTACAGAGCCTGGTTACTCTGAGCCTGTAGATCCACAGTTTGCAGACAGAATGTGTGGATAAGCATTATGGGGAAGAAAGTCCTTGGCTTAGGCAGGTACAGTAATTATGTCTGGATACCTTCAGAATGAGCCCAAATGGAATTGAGATTCTTGGTGTGACCACTTTGAACCCACAAACTCATGTACCTCCATTTAAGTATTAGTTTACCATGAAAAATTAATAATGATTCAGAGTCCAAAAGGATTTGAAAAATTGAAATATTTTATTTGTGCTATGTTAGCAGTAATAATAGAAGAAACCCAAACAGTATATAGTATGAAGTTTCTACTTTTCTTCTCCTCTATTATGTAATTTCTCCTATATCTCCTAATACTTCCATTCTGAGTGTGGATTATTCTATGTCCATAGCGATAACCATCTTTCTCTAGCCCCAAGGGAGAGAGCTGAGTTCTTACTGGAGGAACTCTTCCACACAGAACTCACCCTAAGACTTCAGGCAAGACGTAGGGATCACAAATAGCACACTTCTTCGGTTCCTGGACCCTTTTGCGCCATTGTTCCACTGTTACCACAGAAATGAATAACAATGACAATTTAGCAGTTGTTTACTTCACGCCAATTAGTGTGTCAGGCCAATGGTTCTCAAATTTGTTCAGGAGATAGAGTATCCAGATTTCATGGTAATTCTCAAAACACCATAAAAATAGATGGGCTAATTCTACTATCTGTCCTAAGTACATATTTTAAGTTTATAACATGAAATTACAATTTTGAGCATACCTGACCATGAAATAACATCACCAATACAGTCAACACGGTTAACTTCTTCCTTGGTTCTCCTCTTCGATAATATCAGGCATTACTTCTAAGCCTCCTGTTTTCTCAGCCTCTAGCACTTGATAGCTGATATGCAAAATAAATGCCAACGATATAATGAAAATATATATAAAACAAGTTTGAAAATACATCATCTTTGAAATGCTTTTTCTAGACAATGGAGAAGATAACGTGTGTGTGTGTGTGTGTGTATGAGATGCCTTCGTCCAACATGAAGCACTTGGAGTTGAGATACTACTTTGATTATTTTTGTTGGGTTTAATGGCGGAATGCAAAGGAAGCTTCTATCCACGAAGATGGCTCAAGGAAAGTCTTATTCCTCCAGGCCTGTTTTCTTTTCATAGTCTAGTTTTTTTGAATATAGTTTTAGCCTGAGTTTCCTTTCTTTTCTTTCCTCTTGTATGCTTTTTATTTACTTTTCTGTCTGTATCTTACATATGTCCTTTGCAACTTTGTCTATCTTTATTCACCCCCTTTCTTGAATTGCCCTCTCTCTCTGTTTCCTTGTATGACACTACTTTTCAGATTCTCTTCTTTCCTCTCTCACTGTGTCTCGGGGCTCCTTGTCCTTCGTCCATCTCGCGGAGGTCCGCTGCTCCAAAGCTGGCCAGATGTCACCTATCCTTCCTGGGCACCCTTAACTGTTGTGATATCTTCTTTATAGCTTCTGTGTGGATCAGTTGTAATTTCCCACCCAAGTTCGAATTATTCTTCAAACTCTTAAAAAAGCTTGTTTCTACCGTATCCAGTTGACTTTCTCATACACGTTGGCACTGTTTCACTCATACAACAAATACTTCTTAAATAATGGCAACATGATACTAAATAGTACAGGTTCTATGCCTTCATGATTTTATGTAGAAGATAATTTTCTTGACTGTCCATACTGCCTAGAATGTAAAACCCTTAGATATTGAAATTACCTTTGTTTTGTGTATGTCCGGATTCTATCATCACTAACTGGCATATTGACATACTCAGAAAATGGTCCCTGAATTAATCTCTGAATTTTAAACAATTGAGAGTAAAAAGAATTTTAGCTTTCATTTAATGCTCTAATTACATGCTTGAGTCCTTTATAAAACACTGTGATGATAGGTCACACAGTTTTTGTTGGTACTGGAGGGTTATAGTTTGTTACCGGTGCTCATAGGCTTTGTTGGAAATGAATTCCCTAAGTTTCTTCTTTCAGAAAAAGAAAGGAATAAATACTCAACCAAGAAAAACCTGGAGATGATCTTGGGATAAGTGAACAGAGGTCAAAAGAAATAACCAACATTCAATGAGGAAGTCGTAGAAACAGGTTAGAAACAGGGACTCATCTCATGTGATACCCATTCACATTAGAGGGTCAATAGTTCCAGCTGTTTTAGTTTTCCCAATTTTGCCCTCCAAATTAGACACGTGCCTTCCATTTATCTTAATGGGAGCCATATGTGTAGAGCTGATGGCAGTACTTATCGCTGAGGAAGAAGAGTGCTGAGTTCCTGCCACCCACCCACTTTGGTGGCTTGAATGAACCACGAGCAAATGAAAAACAACCACGCTCCTGGCATAGTAAGAAATCATGGCGTTTTGACAAAATCAGTTAGACAGGAAGAGGCTGAGTGTGGGGACTCACCTGCTGGTCCACTTTAGCGTCACGAGAGGGAAAGACCTAGTTTGACTGTCCACAAGACACTTTGTGATTCCGTCAGTGGGCTCTTGGGTGGAATCACGCATTATGAAGGATTTATGAAGGAGAAGACTCTCGGATCTGGGAATGAAGCATAGCAATGAGAATCATCAATATATCTATTGAACAGATGCCTCTTTGAACAACCAGAGGTTATCAGCTACGATATGTAACCCTTAGTACCTGGTTTGACTTCTACACAAAAAACTATTTTCATAAGGGCAGCAAATGACATTCGTTGACTCTTTTAGATGGTTAGCAATAATGGACTTGATGAATAAATTAGAGAATATTTATGTTAATAAAATGCCATTTACAGAAATAAAAGAAAAGAGAGCTGAGCCAGTGGGCAGTGGTGTGAAGCTTTCCTCAAGACTTTGGTAAATGGGGAAGGAGAACATCTGAGTAACGTGTGGTCACCTTTGGTGGACAGACTTGAGATTCTTTGAAAACACAATTCCCTTAAAAGCTTCGTAGGTCTGTGGCTTAAGAGCTATGTGTCTATTTCAGTCCTGCGAGAGCCAGTTATCTTGTTAAAGCAGCACGCCAGGTGTTAGATTCGGACCACAAACTGTGCACGTTCGGTCTGTGCAGCCTTACTCTTCCGTTTACGCTTTGTATCAAACACCATTCCGAAGCTACCTTTTCCTGTTCTCAAACCATAGCACAATGACTGGCTCCTTCCCTGGGCTTGGTGATCTCTGCTGCAGATAAGAAGCTCCCAGGCTGGGGGTCCGGGAAGCCTGGGGAAGAAAGGCTGTGGTGTCTTCTCCAAGTCTCTATTTGTTTCCTGATCCAGTTCAGCCTTCCTTCCAATATGAGCCTGGGGCCTAGAATTTAGTATCTGTAAAACTGTAAATTAAAAAGACAATCCGATTCTTAAACATCTTCAATTATTGATAGGCAGAAAAGATTCATCCCGGATAAAGTTTTACCATCTTCTCTCTCTCCAGAAATGATAAAATGCAAAGGTTATTTGTTTGCTAGCTTTTTGTAAACAAAACCCTGCAGCAGAGCCTCAGGGAAGGCTGCAAGGAATATTCGACATAACTTCACTTTCAAGGGCCTTTCTGCAAATTTTTCTAGTGTTTCCGCCTTGTCAGGTGTGCCACCTCTATCCCCAGTTCAGTGGGTGACAAGTGAATCACCTGTGATGAATATTTTCAATTTATCTTAGTATGGATAAAGACACCCTTCCCACCATCAGCCATTTCTGTATCTTATGGATTTTTATTCATAATACCCTCTTCCCAGAGACTGCTTTTTGTATTAGACACAACTTTCAGCTTCAAGTGATAGCCAATCTGCTGTAAAATACTGAAGTCAACATGTTCTACATGTGTAACACAACATAGTTTTTCTTAAAGAACCGCCGGATTCTTTCAGAACCTTAGTAGTTCTGGGCACCACTTACGAGCGATGGTGTCACGTTCTGGAGCACTTTCTTTTCACCCATACACACTGTTTTTTGGTCTTGGCTTCAGTGTCGGGCTTCCTATAACCACTTTCAGTAATTATGGACTTACGTTTTCTTAAGGCTGTTATCTTCAGAAGACAGTGAAACTCTCTGATTCAATAGCTTGCACAGCCTGGGCATCGTTCCACTGCCTCCACCGTCCCTGGCTGAGAGTGTGCTCACCATAAACACGTCACTGTGGACTGCAGAGGATGGAGCAGGTTTCGTGCTCCACCTTCAAGGCAGATTAGTTAGTTAGATCAGAAATACCTTCAAGGGGGTGGGACAGTTTCTCTCTCCAGGAAAAAGTACTTTGATTATTAAAATAAGTTTTATTATTAAAATAAAGAATGGAAGATGTTAGTGAAAGGGAAGAAAGTTGTAGTTAGGATAAATGTGTTCTGGACATCTACTGTATGGCATACTGTTTATTGTGAATACTACACTGTATACACTAAAATTGCAGAGATTAGATTTTAAATCTCACTATACGTGATGAGAACACAAGATGATGCACACATTAATCAGATTTAATGTTTCACAATATATTGAATATATTGTACATATTAAGTTTATGCAATTTTTATTTGTCAATAATACTTTCATAAAACTAAAACTAAAAGGAATTGACTCAGGACATAAAAATAAAATATATTGATGACCTGTAAAATATTAAAGATACAAATTCTTTATAGAAATACATAATAGATTTGAAAAAGAGAGAGAGAAAAAAATCCTGAGAAGTCTGAGTTTGTCAGAGGTGAAGTGTTTTTCAATGATCAGTGAAGAGTTATTAGAGGCATTTGTTATACTCTGATATGCAAATTTGAGGACAGAATATTTAAAAACTTATTTTATATAATTTTTCTGTTTTTTTTTCAAGAGATATAAATAAAGACACCACTGCTCAGGAGTTTTGGAACTATAACTGTGTTATCTTGTTGGTGCAATGCTATGCATATTCTGGTCAAAAGGGTGCACAGTTTTATTGGTGTAAGACTCTTACAAGCCATTGACAAAACTTTTAAGAAAATGACTAAACTCAGAATAATATTGAGCACAGAATCTCTACTTTCAAGCAACAGACCAACTGCTCAGAGTGCTTTCTTTCCCAATTGCCTTCAATGTTTCTGACTGCCAAGTGTCTTTTTAACAAAGATTTAGGGTCACCTTCAGTACAATAGCAGTAAAGATGACTTATGGGGGTGAACAGCCATAATGCATTGAAATCAGTTGGGTTCTTGTTGTTGTTAGGAAAACTAGGAGGACTTATGCTGCATGATAAACATGTAAATCCACCTAGCTGCACTTTAGAATCTTGAAGAAGCTTTAAAAAATATTGTTTCTTGGGCCCTATCCCTCATGATTTTAAAACAAGTAGTACAGCAGGCTTGACGTTGGTATTGGCCAGATGCTTTTCATGTGATTCTAATGGACGATGAAATACGTAAGCCACTGCTGTAGAGATTATCACCATCAAGCTACAGGTTAAGGCCGCTGTCATACAAGGTAAATTAGCTGAAAACACATATATTTTCTCTAACACCCTTCTGCCATTTAATTGGCTTAATATAACAAGAGAAAGTGTAACTATGAGATTTCTTTTAGGAAACAAAGATGGTATTGAATCAAGTAAGCTTTCTGGGTTTGTATGAGGAACCAAGTTGACCTAAAAAATAACTGTGAACTTCTAAAGACCTGAAGACAACATTTCAATATTGTGCATGTCATCCATGGTAGAGTGGGGCCAGAGTTCAAGGCTGGTATATAAATGTCCGGATTCTACTACAAATGTCAATGAATCCTATTATACAAACATCAAATACTCAGCCAAAGTTGTTTGCGACTTTCTGTATCTGTAGAAAGAATGGTCGCCAGAACCTGGCTGAAACACACTAAAATTTTTTACAAGCAAATAAACAGTTCCTTTTAACTTTTTAAATAAGTGACCCTTGGGTAGTGGCTTAAACAAGAATGAAAATTCACTATTATTATTTCTTACAGCGATGAGGGTTGGATGTGTTCAAGTAGATGGCTCTCCTCAGAGAGTCCTACGGTGGTTGGGGCTGGGAAAGTCCTCCACTCTAGAGTCTGCAGTGGAGCAAAGACTGTAGGGAGCGTCGTGCTCTGCAGGTGACTTTCTCTTGGTTTCTGCCGCCTGTGTTATGGTGGCTTCAGATTAAATGGACTCCTTACATGGCAGCTTGGGGCTCCAAGCATACCTTGAGAGACAGCCAGGTAGGTGGTAGTCACTTTGCTTTGTGTGACTTGGTCATGGAAGTCTCTTCTGCTATCTGCTACAATTCGTTTCTTAGGAGGATGCATAATTGAGGGAAGAGGAATTAGATTCGGCCTCTGACAGGAGATGCCAAAGAATTTGCCTTTAGCATAAAGCTTTGCAACCACCACAAAGTCTTACTTACTTTGTTTTTTAAAAGCTTTGATCTTAGAATGGACAAAACCTCAAGTACTTTGGTCAGAGTAAAACCTGTAATTTAGGTTAGTGTCCATAACAAATAAAATTTGCCTTTAGTGCCATGTCATACATATGGTATGTGTGTGAAGCCTACAATTCCCTATGGTAATGTTCTATGAATCACCATAGCTTAGGCTGTGGAGGTTAAGAATGGCCTCAGGAGTTAACTTTGAGTCTTGTCTGCTTGGAACCCAATGCTACATCTAGAGTGGTTAGTTTTCCTCCTTTTCATATCTGTGTGCTTGGGCATAATTTGTGGGGACTTCTTTTTTCCTTCCTTCCTTCCTTCCTTCCTTCCTTCCTTCCTTCCTTCCTTCCTTCCTGTGTTTCTTCTCTCTCTCTCTCTCTCTCTCTCTCTCTCTCTCTCTCTCTCTCTTGTTTTTGAGAAAGAGCCTGGCTCTGTAGTCCAGGATGGTCCTGAACTCACTATGTAGCCCAGGTTAACCTTGAGCTCATGGTAATCACCCTGACGTAGACTCCCAAGCACTAGTATTACAGGTGGGCACCACCATGCCTGGTTTATGTGGTGCTGGGAAATTGAACCCAAGGCCTTGTTCTATGCAAATACTTTGACTACTAATCTATCTCCCAGCCCTTGTGGGGACTTCTTAGCTGGGAAGGTGGCCACAATCATCTAGAGATGCAAGACAAATGAGTTACATTAAAAGAAAAAAAAATCTCAACTTCTTTTCTTTCATACATGGGATCTAAGATCATAAGTCCAAATTGAGAAGCAGATCTTTGCTGGAGGATGCTCATCTCAGTTCGCCATTGATCTGGTGCTTTTCCTGCCCAGGTTCCTCCTTGACTCTGTGTTAGCTTTCCAGCTTGCAATAGTTTATTTTCTCCAATGTTTCAGGTGTTTTCATACCGTCTTTGGTTCTTGCAGCAACATCTCACCACTTAGAAAAAATTCAACAGGGAAATTGTCTCTTGGGCTCTGTCACAATCATTCTCAGGCAAAGGCATGCGAATGTACTGGTTTTTTCCCAGTTTCACAAATAATGAGCTGTTTGTATAAGTGCATTTCCCTTTCCACATTGTTCCAGAGCTGGTTGGTGAGTCCAGTAAAACATGGCAGGGGTGGTGTTGGTGTGTCATTTCAGGTTACAGACGTTGCTGTAGCCTTCTTCTTGCTTTTATTTCACATGCTACGGCTGGGGCAGCTTACATGCGGTGAGGTAAACCTGGGAGGAGTCTAGTGTGACGAGTAAATGAGAAGGCAGATAGCAGCCTGTGTGATCTTGGAAATGGATCGCCCAAGGCAGGCAACACCTCAGACTTGTAATTCCAACACTCTGAGGGCTGAAACAGGAGGATAGCAAGTCTGAGGATTGCTTGGGCAATTTGGTGACCTAATGAGACCCTGTTAAAAATTAAAAATAAGAGAGAGCTGGTGGTATACCTCAGTGTGAAGGCTCTAGTTTCAATTTCTCATACTATGACTGGGTACAGGCTAAGATTTCAGGTCTGGCAGAAGTTGGGGAGCCTTAGAAGTGGGCTCCGTGGGCTGCTGGTTTCAGGGTAGTCTGCCACCAGGACACTGCTGAGGCCCAGCAGGGCAGAAACAGGGCCCACTGCTCCCCAGAGAGTCTGCCTCCAGTTTCCTTAATACGCCAGGCATTCCCGTTTGTCTGTGGTGGTTTTCTGTGTAGGAGCTGAGTGAGCCCTTGATGTTCTACCTCTAGGTTCTGCTGGAAGACACAACCTTTGAGCCATACAGAGGCATGATCCCAGAAATGGAGTGGGTAAGCCAAGACTTGCCATTGGTGGATGAAGGAGATGCTGTGAACTTGGTCGAGATCACCATGTTAGGAAGACCCCAGAAACCAGAGAAGAGGATTCTCCCGGGTGTGGCATTGAGCCATGAAGAATCCGGTGTGCAATGAGCTGAGAATTGGGAACACTTGAGGAGTTTTAAAGTCCCCTGAAGCGTTTCTAGACACTCCCCAGCATCCTGTTTGCAATGGTATAACTCTTCTCAGGAGCATTACGAAGAAAGAATAGAACAGGATCAAATTTAGTTTTCTTTCCTTAGAGACAGAATTAGACTTTTCTGTTTAGTTAAATAAGTATACAATAGTATTTAGATAAATTCATTTGTTTTATACAAAAGAAATAGGCTAAAACAGTAGAGTCTCTAATGCGTTGGCAAACACCAATTTGATATGTTCAGACATTATTGTGGTATCAAATTTTTAAACTCAAGTAAGTGTAGAAATGTCTTCATACTGAATTTCTTTTAAATGAATATAATGGCTGAAAAAGTCTTTTCATTGATGGGTTTTAAGGAAGCTTCATTTCCTATGTAGCCTCTATTCAACACTCAAGTTCTTTTTCCTGGAGCTGGAATTTCTGTCCCTAAATGGGTCTGGTCAAGTTTTAGCTTGTCTCCAGAATCAAGCATTTTGACAAAAGCTATGTACTTGTCAATTACTTCTTTAATAATATCCTTTTTCTCATGATATTTCTCTCCAACTCTTGTGGTTGTAATTTTCACTATAAGCTCAGGCTGCAGGCTGATCTTGAACTTGCTGAGTTTTCTTCCCATTTTATTGATATGTATATATGTGGTACATAATGTTTACGTTGAACTTGAGTATTTTCTGCACATATATACGGGGTCAAAATTACAAATCCATCCCCTCTCTCTTATTGACCCTACACCCTCCCCCTCTCCTTTCCTTCCCACTAATCCTCCCCTCCCACATTTAGCTTTCATCAAGGTCCTGCTTCTTTTTCCTCTAGTTTCAGTTGCTGGCGAAACCCTGTCTATGTAGGGAATATCCCAGCCTTTCAGTGTCTACTCCACTTTTTGCCATCCTTCTCTGTCCAGCCACGTAGTAAATTCTGTCAGCTTTTCCCACTGCGTAAAGTTTGTGCGATGTGCTCCTGGCAGTGATGTACTCACTGTACACCGTGTTGCTGTGAACTCGCTTACTGCCAAAGCTTCTTCTGAGAAGTTCTAGAAAGTTATTTCAGAATTTCTCTAAAAAATAATCTATAAACTGCTGAGGATTTTCTGAAGCCAGCAGCAGTCTCCGGTGGGATTCACACACACAATGACAGTTGAAGTTACTCTCATGCAAAGCTACGTGTCTGGTGATACCAGTGCAGCTTCTGAAACCCTTTACACTTGATTCTGTTGGCGATGGCCTTGGGCTTAAGAAAATCTAACTTTGGTGAGCACCACAGAGACCACTTACAGCACCAAAGAGCTCAGCCAGCTGAAAGCGGAAGTGAAGCGGAAGTGGGATTGCAGCGGAAGCAGAAGTAGACTGAAGTAGTGGAAGCAAGGTTTTTTAAATCTCTGCATTTTTTCCTATACCACATGGGTAGTGGTTTACTTTATTGCAAACGTGTATTTGATAAAACTACTCTAATAATTTGTTCAACGTCAAAAACTGTTTTACTACCCCCACCCCCCCAAAGCAAGTTTTGTTAAAAGAAATATTTCAGATCTACTGCAATTTCAGGAAACCTAGACCCTCTCTATTATAATAATTCACTCTCATATTTTGGGCCTTAAAAACTGAGATAGATAATTTTTAAGCAGCAACATTATGGGTTAATTTGTTACACAGCAATAAATAACAACTAAGACTTCTTTTCTTCCCTTTCCCCAATTTTCTCTCTGCCTAGAGAAAAAAATTAGCACTCACTTAGTGCTACATGAATGAATAAGTCAACAGTTTTGACCTTCAAGGTAGCTCATTGTCTTTCACAGTAAATAGCTGCTTTTGTTATAGGAATTCTGTGGGTCTTTATTAACTGTTTCACCTGACTATAGAATTGAAAACAGTCAAGAGTCTGTTTATTTGTAGTCAAGGTCAATGGTGTACACACACACACACACACACACACACACACACACACACACACACACACACACAGAGTGCTACCAAAGGCTTTCCTTTCCTAATAAAATAATTTGAATAGTTTTTGCTAGCCTGACATATCCAGATGTTATTCAGTCCTCGTACAAGTGTATTGTAACTATGTAAAATAATCCTTCCCCCACAGTTGTATAACAAGTTTTATTTCCTGCATAGTATTTACTTCTGCTTACTCCCTTCTCATTTTTTGGAGTCAATTTATTTAATATCTTGGAATTACAGAAACGAAATAGGCTGTTGACTACTCCATAGCTGGACTATGGCTTTGCATTCTTCCTTAGAGGATGTATACGAATGTTCAAAGGTAATTTTCACACCAGTTGAATCTGTTAAATGTACGTTCTTTGGATCTCTACAGCCTAAAGTATACCTGTTGATATTTCTGTATAAATGTGCTAATTATTCAGGGAAACCTCCATTGTTTTGGTAAGAAGAGGCACAAAGGTGAGCGGAGACTTCTTCTAGGACGTCCTAAAGGCTTCTCAGCCTGCCGAGCCTCTTGCCTAGAAGCAGTCTTGCTGGGTAGCACTTCCCTTAGTTACACTGGCAGGCACGCCTGGCGCCTCTAGGCTTCACTTGTCTCCTGAATGCGGGTGAGAAACTGTGTGTGCTTGGCTCATTGGATCTGATACTCAGGAAAGCCTTATGCCTGATCTGCCTTTGGCCACGTGGTAGGCTAAGAGCCAAGTGTCTGCTGGGTAGGGGCTCCTGAGGTTCACTGGTGCTGCCTGTTATTTGATGAGTATGGGAAACATGGTCCTGCCTTAACTCTGTTCTCCCAGCTGTCACCTCCACACCCAAAAGATTGCTTACAAACACCTGGACTTTTTCTCTGAGTGCAGACATAGGAATATTCTTGGTTCGTGCTCAAAAACAATCAGACTGCAAGCTGATGAATGGATGAAGGTGAAACTTAATGACCCTGGGTTTTAGAAAATTATCTTTGTTGGCACTCTTCCTTCCCCTTTTCATCCTCCTCCCATGCTTAGATCAATTTCCAGCTAAATTTCTTGCAGGCTGATCCTTGCTTCTGGGTGAATCCTTAGGGCTCATTATTTGGGACAGTTCAAGAGTGATGAAGTTGACATTTCCAACTAATTTTCCTGATTTCTCTTTTTATCTCAGTTTAGAGCCCAGGTGGGTAAATGATTTATGTTATTAGTGTTTCTTCTCAAATCTCCATAATTTGTACTTACTATTTCTATGAGTTTCCATATAATAAAATTGAAAACTGGGAATTTAAGCCATATTAATAACAATAAGTGAATTTGACTCACAATTCACTCTTCTACTGCCAAAAACACAAAGAAAAACTTTCAATTTTATCTTTTGTTTACATTGCAATCACCTCACGACAAATTTCATCTCCTTAGCTAGAATTTGAAAACCTTTGCGGCAGCTGACCATTTTGAGCATGTTTTAGCTTTTTCTCTTCCTGTTGGATAGCTACATTTGAACTTGTCTCTTCATTTATTTATTTATTGTGTAGTGTTTGTTTCTTGAAACTGAAAACACTTTTAGCAGCATGTGTCTCTTCACGTTTTTATATGTGTTCTTGAAGGTAAGTCGGATAAAAATTAGATATGAGAAGTTGAAGGTAGATACATTAGTACTTGCAATAAGCTTCCTTCTTACTTATAAAATGGGATAGTATAATTGTGACCAGTAGGCCAAAATGGAGCCGTAAAAGTTAGATTCTGTTTTTTTCTTTAGCGGCAACTGTTTTCCTGGGATGTGACTGCCACCTCAGCTTAGATGATATGCAGGTGTTGCCGCAGGAGCTCAGGGTTTAAGACGGATGAAAGGAGACTGGGTGTGCCTATTATTTTGTTGCATTTCCCCCCATGTACATTCCTGTTCCTCGCTATAGAAGAATAGCACACCATTACCAGAGAGAAGATGAATCGCGTGATGTGAGGTCCCTCCATCTGTTGGAGCTGATTTCGAATAAGTTTTTTTTTAATATCACCAACATAAATGGCCTCCTTGGATTTTGCTCAATGGCAAGCAAATGAATCTGAACATATGAACCTAAGTAGCAAATACCATTATTTTATTTATATAATAAGATTGCTGGTCATCTTAAAAATGAGTGAGTGTGTTCCTGTGCATGGTTATGTGTGTTTATTGTGCTGCGTGGCTGTCGTCATGCCCTACACTGACTCAAATATTTATGTCTCACGGTCATTTTGACTTTGGGAAAGAATCAGAAGTTGGAGAGTTCCGGATCCGGTGAATGAGGTAGGTGAGGACGCACTATTATGTTTTTACGAGCCTGAGTTTCTATTCGATGACACTTGGGAACAACTTGGACTGATTTTAAAAACAATACAAGTCATACAGACACTCACAGAAGACTTCCATAACTGGTTCATAAAGTAACAAGAATAATGGCATAAATGTGTTAGAAGAGCAAAGAGGATAGTTTGGGGACAGGATTAATGGCCATGTGCCATTTATTGTGATTTTTAAGTTTAAACTGTATACTTTGATTATGTCTCTTAAAATGCTGGCTTTTTCTTTCTCAGGACTAATTTCATTTTCCAGGCACAACAATGTAGCTGATCATTAAAAATAAAAAAGAGCTAGAACTAAAGTTCAGCTGAGGCCCCTCACAAGCACCTGTTGAACTCAAAGAAGAAATAGATTTTCAGGATGTGCTATTTCTATTCTGAGGATGGTAATTTCAGGTTACACGCAGAGAAGAGAGTGCTAAGTAGTCTTACTTGATTCTTTGTGACAGAGGCAATTTCCCCCATAGGCTGACTTGCTCTCCCGTGAAGAGTCTGATGTAAGATCAGACTCTTGGCATGGGGACTGTGCTAAAGACAGTCGAAATTCCTTGGCATTTGTCAATCACTGTGATCCTCAGACAGTGATCCATTTCACACCATACTGATCCTGATCCTGGACAGAAATGCATCCATCTGATTACCAAGTTCATTAAAATGATTTTACTCCCTGTTGCAAATCTACGCAACAGAGACCTTTGTCTTCCTCTCAAGTAGGGTTTGATTAATGAAAATAGAAGTCCCATATCAAGAAAAAAAAACTGGGGGACTTATTCATCATGATGTTCATTAATAAGCTTTCTTAATATTTGTGAATTTCTGTATCCAAGATTCTCTTTATTAATTTTTAAATGTCAAGTATATTCAGAAAGTCCTCTCATGTGAATTTACACAAGTATTAAAAAAAAAAAGACTTGCTATTTTCTAGCCTTCAGTGACACCTGGTGGCCTTTCGTGCTATGAGGGAAAGGGAGCCTTCTAAGATGTTCTGCTGGACAGTAGCTTGGTGTCTTCGGATGGCATCATGTATTTCAAGCTCAAAGAGCTCTTGTTCTTCAAATTACATAGCCTCTCTAGGGCCCTTTGACATGACCACTTGTTTTCGGCAGCACCTTTCTGGTGGTGCTTTTCATCTCTTCGCTAAGGATCTCCAGTAATATAATTTTTGTTGTTGAGGTTGAACTTAAAAAAAATGACTATCAAGCTACTTCCGTTCCCATATCCCTTCTGGTTTTCTCCTTTGCTCTTGCTATTTGAAGGTGAAGATGAAATCAAATGACTCATACGGTTTGCTTAGTGTCCTAGACTCCCAGCAGGCTGCCCAGCCACAGATTGTATGTCTTTTTGAGAAGGTCTAGAACTAAAAATCTAGGTGTTTACTCCGACTCTGTTTTTCCTTCCTCATGTAGTCATAAAGAAAGCATCTTGTTAACGTTAGCCCAGTATAGAAATGGCTTTGTAGATATGTCGACATTCTAGGATAGCAATTAATCACTCCTTTTTGGCTCTTAATGATAACTAGTACCAAACAGATCCAGGGCAAATAAAATTATTAATTTGACTAGTGTATTAAGACAAAAGTAGCGGGGTCTTACTATCTTCATCTAAATCCAGACCTCGGATTGGCCTTGTGAATATTGGGTCTGCAAAATATACAGTGACTCGCATTTACCAGCCATGGAGAATGTCAGGCTGACTTACAGTATGGAGTAAATACAGTGAGGGATACGCGTTCCCATGCGGATCTGCTTGGGTGTGTTAACACTATGGCATTTTGGGAAAAATACTCTCTACAACTGATTCAGGGACCTATTAATGGTTAATAGCATCTCACAGTACTTTTTCTCTTACTCTGGGATTTATGTATAAAGCTCCTAATTATCTCCTCATGTATTTTTCCATTTCATTGCTATGAAAGTATGAAGGCTTTGACACACTGGGTAGAAATATCAGACAGACAAGAAGTAAGCGTGCCTTGATGACTCATCAAAGCAAAGTGTCAGATTAAAGGTAGTTTGTGAAGAGACGGCATAGATGAATTTATTCACTAGTTATGTCAATTTCTATATGTAAGTAGGATTGGTTTAATGGTCACTGAAAAGACAGTCTCATGTAGAAATTCAATGAAACTCTGAATGAACTGGAGGGAAATTATCAAGTTTTCACGAAGCTCTGTATTTAGAACTGCACTTCTACAGAAAAATGAAATCAAAGTGGAAGTGTCTGCCTTATGCTAGAAATGAGGACTTAATAAGTTCTCAGGGAACTTGTGCTCTGATGGTCACACTGAGAAGGCTCAAGGGGACCTGTAACTTGGAAGAAAGACTGAGAATGAGGTGAGAGATATGGTTGAAGGTATGAGAAAAAAAATCCTGGAAATACAGCGCTGTTTCCAATTTTCAGTTGAGGAAACCAAACCACAAAGATGGATTAAATTTTCTCACAGGTATTTGAACTTTTTAAAGCAAAAATGACCAAAAACCATACCTAACTATTTCCAGGTTAGGTTGTTCTGATGTGTTCAGATCTCCCCTGCCATTTGTTGTATGTAACCACAAGCAACAGACTTGCCATGTGCTCAGTACCATGCTTGATGTTATGGAAAGTCTTCAAATCGCCCTGTGGCACTGAGCATCCAGGTATTATTATGTCGTATTTATATGGGAAGAAATTAGGATTTGTAAATTCTCTCTCTCTCTCTCTCTCTCTCTCTCTCTCTCTCTCTGTGTGTGTGTGTGTGTGTGTGTGTGTGTGTGTGTGTGTTTTCAATACTAGGGATTGAACCCAGGGATTTTGCAGTGAGCTACATCCTCAGACTTTTTTTTTACTTTAATGTTTTAAGATGGGGTCACTACCTCCACCTCCTGAGTGCTGCCATTACTGGTGTGTGCCACTGTGTCCAGCTATTGTAATAGTCATTGTAAATAAGTCGTTATAAGATAAATTCTACTGATTACACAAGGAGAGGGCATGTTTCTCTTGTGGATATATAGGATAAAATTTTATCTGTCCCAAAATTTTACATGCCGTTTAGGACAGGTGACAGAGATCAGTCCCTTAGTGTCTCAAAGAGTTGTGATAGCACAGGTTGAGACTCAGGAGGTAATAACAGAATGGAGCACCTTTTATCTTTTAATATCGTCACTGGGTAATGCCAGTGAGGTTTGGCTATGGATTCCATGGAAGGCATTGGAGTCTTGAGTTGCTCAGATGAGGAAGACTGACACGTTCATGTGCAGACCTGGTCATATCTGAGAGCCACTTGGCAGTGTCCCTTCAGTCATAAGAGGACACTAAGCCCTTGCGGCTGGTTTGCTTTTCCTAAATTTCTAACTCAATGAGATTAAATACAATGCAGATAAGATCCTGCCTAGAGCTAGAGGTGGTACCTCTGATATTGTAAAGCTTCTAAGTGTTTGGTACAGAATGTTGCAGGCACTGAAATAATGCTGGAAAAATAGATACCTTGTTTCTGAAAGAGCCTAGCATCTTTCTGTCGGGCTGATACAGGAAGGCAGGGAGCATATCTTATGAATCATTATATTCTCGGCATCTTGCACATCAGCATGCACAGAAGAGGTAAATAAATAAAAGCTAGACTACATGGAAGAAAACTGGAAGAATCAAAAAAAGGAGAATGACTGTGGACTGTTCATGAAGGGCTGTGAATAAATATAGACTAAAATGGGATTCAAATAATTAATATTTTTAAATGAATATTTGAATTTAAACCTTCTGTATTAAATATTAAAATCCCGTAAAAGCATGAAAATGGGGGAAATGAAGGTGACTAACATATCTAACTTAATAGAGGGTGTAGAAGAAGGGAGGGTTAACAGTAGTTCCTACAGAGTTATTCAACATTAGGTGTTCATATGAACTTCGAGCCAACGTTAGAGCACAGAGAGTTCTTGCCTGCATTCTTAGCATGCCCAATGTCCACGGTTTTTAAATTAAAGATAGATCTATATGTCTTACACACCAGACTTGCAGGCGGCACACTTGACTTTCTGCCATGAGATGCTAGCAGCCCCGGCTTTTGGGCTTACTCAGAGGAATCATCCCACAGCTGGGAGAAGGCTTCCGGGCTGCCTGGGAGCAGAGGGAACAATTTTTTGTTAAATTTTCTTTGTTCCAAAATGGCCTAGACCTTTTAATCCATTAATTGTTTATGGAGATATTAGTTTCCATATTTTATTTTTGTAAAAGTATTCCATGAGAAGTATTCAAAATTATTTTAGAGGTGGTCACCAGTCTGGTTTCTGTTTTTGGCTTTCACTGTAAGAAGGAGTTCACAAGAAGTGTGTACTTGGAGTAGGCTTTTGAGCGCTAGCCTCTTGCAAAATGGTAAGGAATAATTTGACTAAGTTTATTAATGAAACACTTAATAAAGGAGCTTCTGAGAGTTGCTAAGATACCATACTAGGCCTCCATTCAGAAGAATATTAGAGTTTTCAGAATGATAGCGATTTACTGTGCGTTAAAATTCTTCAGTGGGTAATTGGGAGGTTGAAGATGGGGGATTGCTATGTAGTCAAGGCCAGCCTGGGCTACAGAGTGAGTTCAGGATCGGCCGGGACTACCCAGCACGATTCCATCTGAAAATACATAAACAAACAAACAAACAAACAAACAAATAAATTCTTCAGTGGTTTCTTACTGTCTTTAGAATGATGCCAAGCTTGCACGTTCCTTCACAATTTGGTTTTGAAGTTTTTCTGATACTTGTCATCCCTCCCGCCGAGCTGCCTCTTCCTCAAATTGGGCACCTTACATCACATTCTTCTAGCTCCTTCCATGTTCTTTGAAATAAGTCCGCATTTAAAAAAAAACTTGCAACATGCAACAAAATACATTTTTATCTCAATTTTATAATGTAAGATCCATTATTCAATTAAACATTAAGTAAATTGATGATGCTCAGCCATCATACGAACCGATTTCCAGGGCCTTTCAGCACGGCCGGCGGAATCTGTACCCCCCAACTATCCCTCTTGTGACCCTGCCCCCCACATCAGTTCCAGTCCACCAGTAGCTTGGTGTCCTGGAGACGGCTTGAAAGGGAAGTCGCACATTTTGTGCCTGACTGCTTTCACTGTGCCTACTTCTTCCAGCTTCGTCTATGCTGCAGCGTGTTATGGCTTGGATCCAGAGTTCTCCAAAAGCGTCCTGTGTTCTGAATGTGACTGGGTCACGTGGGTGACTCATATCTACTGGGTTAATCTCCAGATGTCGTGTGCTCTTAGGAAGTCGGTCCTGGAAGGAGGAGATCACTGGACGCACGACCTGGAGGCATATAATCTTGTGCCCGGCTTCCTTTGGCTGTCTCTGCCTCCTTTCACCCCTGCTACAAGCTGCTGTCCCCCACACCAAGACCTCTGCTGTTGCCAGTGGCTGGGACTTGTGAGCCCTGAGCCAGGACCAACCTCTCCTCCTGTGAGGTCGTGGGTGCTGGGTATTGTGTCCCAGTGATGAGAGAGTGACCAAGACGTCGTGCGCTCAACTCCTCATTGCTTTCTGTTGCTGAAAGGTATTCCACTGTATGTACACCGCAGCTCACCTGTCCACTCGTGGACGTCTGGGTGATGTTCGCTTTTTGACTACTGTGAATACAGTTGCCAATAACCTATGTGAACAAATTTTTGAACATTTGTTTTCAATTCATACTTACACATGTATCTATGAATTGATATATATGTTTTGTATAGAATATATGCAGAAATCTGTATAAGATAAACAACATCTAATTTATACATATAATTATATGTAAATTTACCAACTGAATTAACATAAAAGGATTGCTATCTACTTAAATGTAAAAATATATGCAAACATTGGGTTATATTTTTCTTTTTGTCGCTAAATTCTATTTTTTAAAAAATAGTTTGAATACTGGACCCTTATCAGTTATATTTTTGCAGATATTTTTCTTTCTTTTTCTTTGAGGTAGGGACTCGCTCTGCAGTCCAGGCTGTTCTTGAATTCACTATGAGGCCTCCAAACCACAGAAATCTTTCTGTCTCAGCCTCCAAGTATGGGGATCACAGGTGTATGCCTCCACACCCAGCTAAGGTTTATGTAATGTTAAGTAATCAGCTCCAGAGCCTTGTGCTTGCTAGGAAAGATCTCTAACTGCTGAGCGCTCCCCAAACCCACACAGATGATTTCTATCACTCAGTGTGTAGACTTCAATCCTTCATAGTGTCCTTTGACACAAAAGAGTTTTTAATCTTGCCAAGATAAACATTGCCTATTTTTCTTTTGTTGTTTGTTGATGTCATATCTAAGAAATCATTGTCACACTTAATGTCATGATTTTTTCTATGTTTTAAAAGTTGCTTAATTTGAGCTCTCATACTTGGGTCTTTGATTCATTTTGACTTGATTTTGCATAGTGTGTTAGGTAAGAATCTAACTTGACTCTCATTGTAGATGTTCAGTTCTCCTAACACCATTTGAAGAGAAAATCAACCCTGTTGTTTTAACATTTCTCTGAAGCACTTTCTAGTCCTTCTCTAATTTAAGTAAAATGTGGTTCTCCTTAACGCCACCACTTTTCTAGCCGCCTTCTCCTGTAGAGGTAATTTTTTTCCTCTCTTCTCATGGATTCTAAAAGGTCAGTACACATTAAGCTTCCAATTTCAGCTTCTTCCTTACTGCAATTCTGTTGATTCTCATTGGTACATTTTTGGGATGATCTGTGTCAAATACCCTAAATTTTTGCTTGTACTTTCAGTTCTAACCTTGACTTCTCTATTTCTGTATTTGTAACTTCTCCAGCAGATACCTGGCTCTCCCTTTTCCTAAAAACTGAAATTTACACAGAATAGTTTCAGAATGGCTGATGCTTACCAGCACACACACACAAAAGAAACTATTAATTCCATTATTTCTTTTGAAAAAACACTTTGGAATTTTATTTGGAACAGTTAAGTTTGAGGTGCTTATAGTATATTTGAATAGAGCAGATCTTGTTTCCAGTGTAAGCAGTCTTTACACCTCATACAGTACTGTGATCCGGTGAAAGGTGGAAAGTGCAAGGGAGGGAAGAGATAATCAGCAGAAGGGCAGGCACCCGGAAGACCCTCAAAATTAGGTAAGAGAGGTTTGCTGCAAGAGAAGGCTGAAGTTTTGTATTGTATCAAAGTAGAAAAAATATAAAAAATACATGTGCACATACAGGCATGTGAGACAGTATTTTTAAATCCATTTCTTAATGATGCAAATGTACAATGAGAACAACATGAGCCCGTTAGCCTGCTGATTCCAATCATGGTATCAGCTCCACAGAGGTGTTTTGACTTTGATGTATTCTGAGTCTTTTAAGATTATTTTTTTAGAACAATAGGTCTTTATTTAGAAATAAAAGATAAAGGAGAAAGGCTCCCACTGTCTGGGAGGGGGTCTTGAGTGAGTTGCCCCCCTTCGAGGATTTTTAACAAGAAAAAACCTTTTTTTTGATGAAATAAATGCCTTTTTGTACTTATTGATTTTTCTCTGCCTACTCGCCGCGTTCCCACTTCCTCCACTGTCATTGATAATGGCTTTTTAATGGCATCTACTACAAAGTGATTTCACATTTAGAAATATAAGAAGCACGGTAGTATACTCAGCTGTGTGGAAAAATTGACTCATCTGGCCTGCGGAGCCGCGTCTGTTTAGGACTCTACTTCTTTCTAGATGTGAGATGTCAGTACCAGGCGAGTCTGTTCTCAGTGTCCCAGGGAACTGATGAGATGCGTGTGATCAGGCTCTAAGAAATGATTTTTGCCTGATTCTCACCTGGCAGCTGTTTAGCAATGCTCCTTCAGTAGTTGGGGGACTAAGTAGATCACCTCTAGGTAGTTAGTGAGCTATGAACGAATCCATGACCTACACCGATACTGCCACTCTTCTTTGCTTTCTGGAACCAGAGATGACATGCTCAGTGCCATATTTAGGTTGAAAATTTTCACCAGCTGTTCTATATGTCAAGATATTTCTGATCTCATTTACCATGATGAGCTGTATGCAATATGTTTCAAGATTTGGCTCTTTTAATTCATACACTGAATGATGCCATCTCTCTGGGTGGTCTTCTACCATTGGAAGAGATTACAGAGATCTCTGTTGTATTTGGCAAGAAAAGAACACTTTGTAGGCCAAGTAATACTTCAGTGTCATACTCATCTCTAAAAGTCATTTCTCTTTGTAATATATATATACACTCTCTTCTTTCTGACTATTAGAGATGTTACTGCTTCTCATTGTTTTCTCCTTGTACATTTTTTTTAATACCGAGATCAAATGTTTATGTGAGGAGACATTTTAATTACAACAAATAACAACATACCATAAGCTAGGTTGCTTATAAACAACAGAAATTTATTTTGCATGGTTCTGGAGACTATAAAGCCCAAACTCAAGATTCAGGCAGAGTGATACCTGCTTCCTGGGCCATGGACAGCCACCCTCTCCCTGGGTGCCCACATGAGGGAGAGAAGGAGTGAGGGAGTTTCTGCAGTCTCTTTCATAAGGGCACTAATCCTATTTGCCAAGCGTCCACCTCTCAGCACGATCCCACTATGGGTTACAGCTCGACATACAAATTTTGGGAGCACATTACCGTTGAGTTTACAGTGGAAGAAAAAAATGCTAACAAGAGCAGAGAGAAAAAGAACAGTTTATATATTATTATTTTAGTTGGCATTATTTTGTTCGAAAGGAACAGAAACCAAATCAAATTCCCTTCAGCAAATATTTCATTATAAGGGTACTAGGAACTGCACAGAACCAAAGGACAGGAATGTCTATGGGCCTCAGGAAATGCTTTTCAAAGATTAAATGATTCGAACCCCTGTCAAGACTCTTCTCTGTTTCTCTGCCTACTCCTCCCTCTGGGTTTCCTTTTCTTTGTTTTTCCATTTTGCTACAAACAAGCCTCTTTTGCTTCTTCACCCACACAGCAGAACAGAGCCCTGACAAGCTCAGGCCTTGTGAGCTGCCTTAGGGGCACACAGGAAACGCTATGTCAATTCTCTAGTGTTGAGCCCACATTGTAGAAGTGAGAAAACTCATTGGCCAGGACCAAAGGCAAGCAGTCTGTGGTGGCTACTACAGTGAACACCAAGGCTGTGGCTACGTCAGGTCCTCTTTCTATTTTTATTTATTTATTTATTTTTGTGTGTGTGGTACTGGAGATTGATCTTAGTGCCTCACACTGATTTATATTCCAGAACTTTTTATTTATTTTTGCTGTTTTTATTTTTAGTCTTGAGAAGGAACCCCAGTAAATTGACAAGGCTGGGCTCACAGTGTGATCTTCCTGGCTCAACTTCTCCGGGCCTGGCGTCAGACAGTGGGCAGGTAATCACCAAGTGTTCATTTAGCATAGTTAGGATAACTTAGTCAAACTTCTTTGCCCCTCGAACCAGTTTCGAATAAACTTTTACAAATTTCTGGTTGTTATCACCTCATAAATCCCACACATACCTGGCTGGAAGAACCTGTACTCAAACTTCAACCGACAGCAGTTTTCCCGAATATTCTGGCCTTACAGAGTTGGATGATTGAGTGGATTACTTCACGTGACTGGCCCCTCCATTCATCTTCTGTCCCCTTCCTCGCCTGGCCTTTCTACAACTGAGTGTTCCATAAGGTTTAGTGTTCTTGCTCCTCTGATTGTTTTGTTGCCATTCTCTGGCCATTTTCCACCTGATAAACGAGGGGATTTTAAAAATGAGAAATTATTTCTAGTAAAATATTACAATAACATCCTTTAGTATGAAATTCTAGATAGCCAGTCCACTCAATTTTAACAGTCAGGAGTTTCATATACCTTGTGCCTCCTTCATTACACACACTGGAGATATTTGAGAAAAAAAAATCTATGTGTTTTGTTCAGTTTTTGAAAACAGAAAAGAGGAGGCCAAATTATTTGTGACTAACAAAAGAAGAGTGAACATGTTAGAATTTGTTCATCCCCTTCTTGGATAGCGAGTGCCTCTTTTCCACGGGGAGCTCCTTGCCTGGGCATCTGTTGATAATTAGTGGTGGTTGCTGGAGGCCTGAGTAGGATTGGTTCTGCTTATAGGAGGCTCCTTACTCGTCTCTTTGGAGAGTGGGTTTATGGATAAAACACAATGTATTTCCCTCCTCAGCTTTCTCAGTTTCTCATCCTTTCTCACAACCCATTTCATGCTACTATATATATAGGAAGTTCCTTTGCGGTCTCTCAATACTCCTCTAATATGAACATGTCAAATGACCAGAGTTCTTTTGTCAACACCAAGAAGTTAACATTTATGATATATTATTTAAACTTTCCTATATATATTATTCAGATTTTAATCAATATTTCCACTAATGTCTTCTCTTTTGTATTTCACAAAACTCCTATGTGTTTATGACATTAATCAAATTTGGATACAAGTTTAAAATGTATCTTTTATGATTTAAATTGCAATGTCCTGGAACGTTACATGGTATGAAAGTAAAAATGAATATTTTAACACAAAATAAGCTACATTATACATAATTTTCCAGTGATTCTAGTTCTGTTTCAATCTCAATTGCCTGGTGCCAGAATAGTAGAAAAGAGAATTACTAGATTTAAATTTTATGATTCTGAGAAGCAAATATTTTCTCTGACATGTTTTGATGTTTTAATTTTTTTGTATTTTAAAAATATAGCTCTATTGAATTTTGTGAAAGTTTGTTTCTTAGCACTGGAAATTAAAACTGTACTCAGTTGACAAGGCTAACATTCGTTTCTGAAAAAAAATATTTTCTAAGTTTATCACTGTGAAAAAAATTTCAAAGAAAATAGTTTCGGAGGCAGAAAAGTTAAGTTTTTTGGAAATAGACCTCAGAATTTTCTGGTTATCTTGGTATGCTTTTTACAAGCTGCCTGATACACACAATTTTCCTAACATCTGTACGTTTGATTTATGTGTTACATTTCTCTCCTATTTTTAACAGTTCTGTCTCTCTCTATATACTATATATTAGTATATTGTTCAATAATTTTTACATTTCCCAACCACATGCACATAAAATCCAGTGTTTTTTCTACACCATATGGGAAATTAAGGTACATTTAAGAGCTAGATAGTATTTGCAAAGAAAATTCAGTATAATCCCTGGCATGTAAAATGCATTTAAAAGAGATCTGTTGACTCAGTGTCCCGACAACTGAGAATAAAGGCAGAAAGGCTTCATTACAAAACCCTGAAGTGTAAGTCCCCTGCTGCCACCTTGAGGACACCGTGAGAATTGCACTCCATTTTATGTAAATGTTGGGTGTTATTCAGATGATTAAAGTGAGAAAATAACGTATTTTCGCACAAAATGTGCCAATTATTGAATACAATTACTGAAAAAAAAATCTTGTAGTTAATTTAGTTATCTAGAGCGAAGGAAAAGAAAGTCTGATGTTTTCTGAACTTAAGTGTCTTAGGGTCAAATTCTACTTTATTCAATTAGTTTTCTCTCTCTCTTTTTTTTAAAAATCAGAGCTGCGATGATTCGTCGGAAGCAACAACAAGAACCGTTTATAATATAGGCGCACGGAAGGAAGGGTAGACCAGTTAGTCGCGGAAGGGTTTTTTCAATGGTCAATAGCCCATCAGTTTGGGTCTTTTATCTTGCGTGACCATGTAGCAAGACCAAGTTCCTGGCCGAATCTTTTAAATAAGTCTCTCCCCTCTTCTTGGCCCCTTTCCTCCTCTTTTTCTTTCTCACGACCAGTCTGCGCCACTCTTAATTTCATTACCTCACAAGCTCCTTTCTCCACGACGGGGTGTGGAACCCTTCTGCATTCACTGCGGGTGACATCCGGTGGCCTTGTCCACCGCCCTGGTGTCTGGCGTAGTTAGTGTCCGCACACAGTAGGCGCTCTCTGCGCGTGCGCCCCGCGCGGCTCCGCCCACACCCCGCCCTGTGGTCCTTTGTCGCCTGCCTCCTCTGCCTTTTCCGTCTGTGCGACCTGTCTCTTCTCCCTTTCCTGTCCTGGGGAGGTGTCGCGGGCGTCTCCTCTGCAGCGGCCAATTTGTTCTGTGTCGGCTGCTCAGCCCCCAGCCCTCCTCCCTCCTCTTCCCCGTGCCCCTGTCATTTGCCACTCCCGTGCGTGCACGCCTCGGTCCTTCTAGAAGTCTCACCTTCCCAGACCACAGCTGTCTTTTCTTTGTATTGCTCTTCCTTGCCAGCCAGATAGTGCGAGTATTTATTTCCTTCTGAATACATTTCCCGTGTGAGGATTTCCGTAGGCACGACTCTCCATTCAGGGATTTACAGAATTGTTAGGTCGTGACTTCAGGGGGCTGCACCTCCAAAGGAAACCGGTTCTGCCTAGTGCAGTGTGGGTGGCTGACCGCGACAGACCCCTGCTCACTAGGTAAGTGTCTACTCCCTAGCCCTTTCAGTTCCTATTTTAGAGTGCATAGGTTTGCACCAACATCGAGCCTGATAATCTCTGCACTATCTTTTTTGTAAGCGATGGTTTCTTAAGTAATGAGCATACTCTAGAATACTATGTGTCAGGCAGTGTTTCCAGTGCTTTGTGTATGGTAATTCACTTTATCCTCACAACCATGTGAGGGAAAAAAAAAACTACCATTATTGTATTTTAGAAATAAGAAAATAGAAGCTACGAGTTGCTTCTTTCACGATAGTCCCAGAGGGCTTCTTCCAAAACAAGTATCAAGGAAACAAGACGTGTGCTAGACCTGGAATTTAGACTCAGGCATTTGGACTCCAGAACGCGGTGTAACTGGCAGAGGAAGGGGCCTGTGGTAATGCCTCCTGAGGCCAGGCTGAACAAGTCAGAGACCTCACCAGCTGCAGAATGACCTAATCCGCTCCAGCACACCAAGTTAACTCGGCACATTTTCCCTCAAAGGATGATTGCTACACATTAGACATTTTACAGGCCCTGTACATCAGCTACTACAAAGTCCAGGGTGTCAAGGAAAATGATCCCTGAAGGTTTTTGTGACAAACATCTGACCTAAACAAAATACTCCTCAGAGCTGGAAAAATAGCACAGCAGTTAGAGCACGTGCCCAGTAAATACTGAGGCCTAGAGTTCAATTCCCAGCACCACATAAACCTGGTTGTGGTACTGCAAACTTGTGATCCCGGCACTCTGGAGATTGAAGTAGGAAAATTGCTGAGTTTGAGGTCAGCCTGGGCTACACAGTGAGTTCAGGACCATCCTGGACTGCAGAATGAGACCCAGCATCAAAAGAAATAAAATGTCAAAAATAGCATTCTCCTCATGTACAGATAGGGATTCAGATAAAAGGAATATTGGACTTGTGGATGTTGAACTTGTGAATAAGAAATGGGAAGATTTCCTAAAATTGTACAGAAAATAATACTTCTAAAACATTCATAACAAAGGCAAATTTTATAAATATTTTGCTTTGGATCTTTAATAAAATATAAAGAAATAGATTTATGAGAAAGATGACTAGCATATATACATATGTAAAACAAGAAATGGGAAAGAGAAGTGTCTTTTATGCAGGTCAAAGTAAGAGAAACCTTGTATGAAACCTAAAAATGGTGTTACATCATTTACAGTTTTGATAAGACCAGGGAGGGGCATAATAGTTACAGAAAGAAATTCAGCAGAATCAGAAGAAACTCCTCAATAAATAAAATCCAAAGCAATATTCTTCTAAGTGAGAGCACAAACTTTCACCGATCTGAGAAAGACCAGGGTAGATGCAGTAGGCTCACCAGGAGAACTGATTGATGAAGGCAAAGCCTTCAGCCCACTCAGACGGATTGTTAAATTTCAGAGGTGTAGAATCAGCTCTGTAAGTGTGTAGGTAGAAAACCAAAACAGAAGCAAGCAAGGCTAGTTACAAGTGAACTGAGACCACTTGGACACGTCTTTACCAGTCTAGTGTCTGACCCGGACTCAGCACTAACCTCTGCTCCTGGGAGACACTTGTGACCCTGATCTCTCTCCCTTTCTCTCTAGTAGATGCGAAATCCAAAAATCTACAAAAAAGAAAGTCTTATAAAATCAAGCACTCACACAATTACATTACCTATCTACCTTTAAAATATTATTATATATGTATTGAAATGGGACATAAATTAATAACAAACTCAAAAAATATAAGTTAGGCCATAAAAGAATTTGTTAAATACCAAAACTGGTAACACCTTAAATTTATGTTGCAAACAGAAATACCAAAATAGTTCAAACCCCCAAACAGGTCAAAATATATAAAATAAAAATAATCTATGTTTAAAACTCATATCTTGCCAATGATAGCTGTATATTATAAATGAAAACTGAATAGGTAACATAGCATTAAAAGGAAGCAAAAACTTGCTGAATATTTTTAATTTATGAGACATTCGTGCACTCTTGATAGTAATGATTGAAGACAATTATTTTAAGTACATTTCAAAGACATTTTACATAAATTTCAATTGATAAAACCAGAACATATAGTAAAGTATAATTAAAAATCAGAAACTGAAAACAAGGCAATAGGGAATTGTAACAAGCTGCATTACATATACAAATACATACATTTTGTGTCAAATACTTGCAAAAAATAAGAAACATGCTTGAAGTTTAATCTGCATACATGACTGCATTTCACGTTCAAAGGCAAAAATTCAAGTGCACATATATGCTGCTTACAAGGGATGAATCTCAAACAACAAAGATACTGGATGGAATGAAGGTGGAGGGCATATTAGGCAGAAAAACTTTTAAAATGTTGGTAACACTAATATCCTTGAAAAAATACTTATGAGAAAAAGCACTAGGGAGATTGCTAATTTAACAGGGAAAGGAGCCAAACTGATGGTGAAATTGTCAAGTATTTTCACACAAAGTACAAACTTACAGCAATATGTATAAAATAAGAGCATCGACACTTTGAAGAACTTATTGATGTCCTTCAACCTCAAATAATGTAGCAAATTGCATCTAAGCGTTTCACTGATGAACACATGAGCAGCAGCGTACAAGCAATTGAAATCTTTATCAAAACAATTTTACTCACTGAAAATACCACTTGCCCAGTGAGGAAAGATATGTTCAAGTCTTCATGAAGCATTTTCAAAATATCAGCCCAGTGGTTTCAAGTGGGATAGAAAGATATTTGCCCAGAAAATATTGGAGGTCAGGAAAGAATGTCTAATTATATTTTCTAACCTTTAGAATGTATACATATGTGTAATCATTTATAAAATTTATTAGTGCATCTGCATACATTTATACATACACATTTAATACAAACACCAGTTCAAAATCTTCCCTAATAATGTAATATTACCCATAAGTTTGGAGAACACAGTTCAGTCCATTAATTTTTCCAAAGCAAAGTTTATCTAACTATCAAACAATGTAGTCTCCTCATCCCAAAATCAGTTGTATAAAAAGCGAATAAAATATTGAATATATCAACTTCACATATGTAATCTGAAAATATTTACCATTCAATACATATCTACTGACTTCTTTGCTTTGTACTAACTAGTTCACCCTCTTGCAGTCTCAACTGAAGCTACTGTTGGTTTTTGTATCCAGTTTCCACAATTCAAAACCTTCTCTTAGCTCCCCTCATCACTTACTTCTGTGGTCCCTTTGCTGTCTGACTGACCACCATTTCCCCTCGAAACTGCTACTGTGTACTGCACTTTACCTCTTGATTCCATTTTCCCTTGACTAACCACTTTCTCCCTCATTTTCTCTTGAGTTTCTCCAGAAGAGCTGACATCTCCTTCCCAGTCTAAATCATTTTATTTTTTTTCCTGAACTGAGAATTGAACCCAAGATCTTCACACTGAACTATACCTCAGCTCATATTTTAAAGTTATTATTATCATAGCAGAGTCTTCATGAAGTCACCAAGTTATACAGGCTGGGCTCAAATTTATGGTCTACTTGGCTCAACCCCCAGAGATTTAGGAATATAGGCTGGTGGTCTCAATTCTTCTCTACTAAGAAGCATCAATTTAGATCTCTCATTGTATCTAAATGTAGGTTTAAATCCTACCACATATGCTTACCTGGAAGGACTTATTTAGTATTCACTGTTTAATAGATACTATTTTGGGATCGTCACGTCTTAATTCACTTTATCATTTGTAGAACTTCCGGATACTTCCTTCATATTCCCAACGTGAGCTTCAAGGCAATGAGGTAACTTTCCTACTTAAGGGATATCAGCAATTTTATTCAAAGTTTCTTGTGACTGATTCCAACCCTCAAGGAGAGAACTAGTGAAAACTAGACTTTGGGAAAATTGTGCTTTTGCCCTTTTACTTAGGGATGATTTAATTTAACGCTCAATTTCATTGGAATGAGAAACAGTATATGTCTGAGTACTTGCTCTGCACCTAGAACAGCACCACGTGTCGCACCTGGGATTGACTTATTTCATCGCAACATGCAGCAGCGGGGCTGCGACAGGGAAGGGGACGTGTAAAGACCATACAGCCGACAAGGGGCCGATGAGGGATCCAATTCTGTGGGTTTTCTTCCGTGTATCTGACGCTTCATGTCATTAGAGCTACGTTGGAATTAACTCCTACTCAATGCTTGGTTTTCTTATTTTTAAAATGTGGCTAGACAGCTGAAAATCAAAGCATCCTTCAGTTTTATCATTATGAATGGAAAAATGGGTCGTTGAGATGATCAGAAACATTAGGAAGAGCCTCGGGCGGGTGATTTACCTGAGCATTTGCTCGCTACTCCACCTGCTCCTTCTGTGGTCTCCATTCCAGGCAAAGGCCCAGCCGTCTCTGAGGAGAGAAGCGCAGAAACGCGTTCACGCCCTTCTTACCGCCGGGATTCAGAGACTTTCCTAGTTCTGTCCTTTGTGCCCTCAAAGCCGGGCGCCTCTGCCAGTGTTCATGGGAATTCCTTTAGCCTAGCCACACTCCTCTCTAGCCTGGGGCAGCACGAGGTCTGGGGTATTCTCTCTCTTGCCTTTCTCTAATCAGCTCTCCACAACAGCTCACGATGCTCCATATAGAGGAATCCGAATCTCATTATGTAAACCTTACAGAAGGATCCCGTGAAGGACCCTGAAGGCCACATCGGGTCTCCTTAGCATGGCAAATAAGATCCAGGTGATCTGGTGTCGTCGAAGTGTCTCCCCTAATTGTCACTGCTGCCCCAGTGGAGCTTAGTCTCTGTTCGTTGACTAAAGCCAATTCTCTTGGCTTGGGGTCTTACACAATAATTCCCTCGGTAGAGATATGTTCTTCTCTCCTACCCACCTCACTTCTGTCAAAACCCTTGTAACCAACACCTCCCCGGACTTAGCCATGCTGGTCACTACAGTATCTCAAAGCTGCTGATTTATTACTCTTCCCACTAGACTTGATGTCCTTTTAGGCAGAGAGGACATGCTAAACTCAGGCTTTGGCACATCACAGGCACTTAGTAATAGTTGATGAATGAACGAAATCCTTTCTGCAAGAATCATGGTTCCTGTTCATAGCTTCTAATCCCTTGTATTACAAAAAAAAAAAAAAAATTGTTCTTGGGGCTCGTTGCTCTGCTTGTGCTTTCTACGTGAATTTGGTGAAGAATGATGAAGAAGTAGGGGCCAGAGAAGAGACGCTGATGAAGTTTGTCAGGGAGGGAATAGCAGCTTTTCCTCTTGGATCAGGCCATGCCCAGGCCAAGACTGTTATTCTGGAGAAGGAGCCAGACAAGAGGAAAGGGCTCACTTGCGTCAAGCCGGATTCCTCTTGCTGGTGAAATGGGAAGAACGAACATGTGGGAACAAAGTGCTAGAAGACCCTGGAAGATCTATTTCCACTACGCGTTTAACATCAAGTTCAATTTTCCTCAAAGGACACATTGGAAAGACAACTTTACCATCTCTATTTGGTGTTGTGCTGCTTGTTGAGCCACCCTTGATCTCAGGGCAGCATCTGTTCTCTCAGACAGAGCCATGTCCCTCAGCAGGGTAGCTTTCCTGCAGAGCCTTGGTTTGGGAACACGTTGTGGCTGTCCTCATGGCTGAGACACTAGGTTGGATTTTAGTGGGTGAGAAGAGGGATGAAAGACTGAAGGTATTCAGAAGTCCTGTATAGTAAACACTTGTATAAGCTGCTGCTTTGGGGAGGGTTATTTTGCAAAATTATAATGTTAATGAAGCCTTTATGCATTTTAAATATTTAACACAAAGAATCAAAGTTAAGGAGGCAGCTCGTGCTGAGCAACCACACAGGGCATGCTGCTCCAGCGTGCCATCGTGATGCATGTGGCCCTGTGTTCTTACACAGAAGGAATGGCTGCTGGCTACTGGTCAGGTTGGTGATTTCGCCTGCGGCAAGGGGTGGAGTAGGAAGAAGACTCAACAATAACTTACTTGGCCATTGGTCAGGGTTTGAAATTCACTTAGGAAACCAGGGGCTGTTGGCATAGCTCAATGGCAGAATCCTCACCTGGCATGCTCCCGGGCCTGGGTTCCACTCTTGGCAGGTTTGTTTCAATATGAGGTGAGCTAAGGGATGGGGTGCAGAGCACACCTTCTCTTCTCATCTCCCTTCAAATGACTGTGGGTTAAGCACTCTGCCGCCTGGGACCCAGGTGCTCTGGACATCCATTTGGTGTTTTAGAAGGACCTATGTCTTTCCTGTCTTGTGTAAGTGCTCTTAGCAATCTTTTTAAAAATTTGAATATGAGTTTACTATGAATTCGATAACATATTAATTAGATATGAAGTGCGGCATTTGTGCGGACATATATAACTTTTGACCATTTTCTCTCCCTTTTTTTCTTCCCCTCCTCTTCCCTAATTCCACTCTCAGAGTCATTTTTTCCTAATAGGCCACCAACCTCTTCCTCCCTTTTATGTTAAGATCTGTGTATACCATGTGTTTTGGCATACGAGTGACATCATACAGTACTTAATCTTTTGTGTCTGGTCCATTTCATAGAGTATTATTAACTCAGGGTGACCTAATCTTTCATTATGGCTGCAAAGTATTTCATTGTGTGTATATATATCACATTGTCTTTTTTCATTCCTCTGTTGACGGACATATAATTTGTTTCCAGAATTTAACTATGATGATTTGTGCTGCTACAGACATGCTAGAGACACATGTCACATGTATGTATCTCTGTGGTATGATGTCTTTAGTTCTTTTGAGAAAATGCCCAGTAGAGCTGTGGCTGGGTCAAATGGGATTACTACTCTGAGTTTCATAAAGTAATCTCCACACTGCTTTCCTAGAGATTGAACTAGTTTGCAATGCCACCACCAGTGCCAACACATTCCTTTCCCCCCACAGCCTTGCCAACAGTTGTTTCTGAGTTTTTAATGTAAGCCATGGAAGGGACCCAGCTGCCATTTTCAGTTTATGTGGCTGCTGGCCCATGAGCCACCCTTTGGTTGTCCAGTGTGGGCCCTGGGAAGTTCCTGGCCATGGCTCTCAGTTTTCACAGCCATTGTCCCATGATGGCCACTTGGGCAGCCACTAAGACTCCCTTGGAGGGGGGCCCAAAAAACCAGTTTAATGCTACAACTATTCTACCCTTTACATTAAAAGACTCATCAATGTATCTGTCTGAATAAACCCAACATTGGCTTATTGAAAGGGTCATAACAAGTTACCAAATCATATAACCATTCCACTCTTAATGTTAAAAATATGATTTATACTAATAATGGAGTTATGTATCCCAATAGGGTAGTGGTTTATTAGAATGGCTTATTAAAGGCAACACTATATTATTGTTGATAATGTGGAAAAATCAATCTGCCTTAATAACTTATGTCTTATAAAGTAGGACAACATTCTTGATTCCCAAGAGGCCAAGCTATATGGCTGCAAGTTAGCAGTACTTAGCAACACTCTTGATCACAGCGGTGGGGGTAAGGAGGGAGAGGAGTGAGACCAGGGCTTTGCCTTGGAGGGACGAGAGAAAACAGAAGAGTATACAGGATGGAGACAAGCGAGACAGATTGGGGGTACCAGACCGATACTAGCAGAAGAAGCAAGAAACAAGGGAAACTGTGAGTGAAAGAGAGATTATCTCCAGACTCTATAGAAAGACTTTTTGAAAGAGGCATAAAGAAGTACTCTAGAGAAAACGAGAAAACAAATACAAAAACTTACTAGTTCCAAAAAAAGATAAGAAAAATAAAAAAGAAAAAAACCTCAGTACCATAAAAAACCCCATAAATTTAGGACAGCTACAGAGGAGAGCCGAAGTGCATATGCAGCGACGGTGGCCCTGCAGACCGAAGGCCCTGCCGGGCGCTCAGCCTTCCTCGCCAGCGTTCCCGGTGCTCCTGCTTCTGTAGCTCCTGTGGGGCTGGTGCAAGGTTGCGGGGGAGGCGAGAGGGATTTGCTTTTTACGATCTACTCCAGCTGGACTCGAGTTCCCAAGCAGGTGTGCAGCTTCCTCTCCCCTCCCTGGCCTTGTCTTCCGTGTGCTGTGCTTGATATTCAATAGGGTTCCAACATCCCCGAGCTGCGGAGCTGCTGGATTTCCAGCCCTGTGTCCCCAGCTTGTAGATGTGGGCTTAGTTCTTAGGCCTCTGCAGACAGGCACTCAGCAGGCCAGAGAACACCACAGCTGGCACTGGCCGGAGGCTCCACTGGCAATCAGTTGGCTAATGATGGGCCCCGGTACTCGTTGCCTGGCTGCACAGGTCCCCTTCTAAGGCTCCAGCACCAGGAAGCAGCCAGGTGGTGGAGAGCCACCGCAGGCCCAGCCCTCTTGCTCCAGCACCTGCAAGCAGTTAGCGGATGCGGCTCTGGGTGTATTCTTCACCTGGGCACCGGAGGCCCTGCTCCAAAATTCCACCAGCTGTTGCTGCTGCTGCTGGTGGTGGTGCAGGGTGTAGCGTTCTCTGCCCTGCGGCTGGCCTAGATCCAGTTAGCTGGTGGATGGACGTGGGTTTGCTAGGCTCTGTCTGGTGTGTGCATTTTCTGAGGGGTTCCTCTGGTGAGGAGAGCCTGAAGATCTCACCTGTGGCCTCAGCTCAGGTCCTGGGATTCTGCTATTATCCCAAACCAAAACACCAAGGAGGCCTCTCCACCACTTCTCAGTCTCCTGGGCTGAGTTCATTCCAAGCTGCTGCTTTTGAAGTTCTACCAGGCAAGTAAACCTCTTTATAATTTTCTGAACAAAGAACCAAATTATCTTTCTACATTAAACACATGGTGTTTCGTATGCATTTTTATTATTGAGTGAATTTGCTGTGATAGGATGTTGTCATTGTGTACATTGAGAGGAACTTTACTTCATTTCTTTCCATTTGAAATTTTGCCAAAAGTTGTTCATCATTATGGTAAATCTTATCACCAGTGACAATATGGCTTGTGGTATTTGAGTTGAAAATAATACGCCTGTATTACTTTGAATTGTTGGCTCTTTAGATTAGTACTTCTTTTAGTATATTTATACACTGAGCTATTATTTCATCATAGCATTGAGTTCTTTTCATGGCTTCATTGAATAGCTACTAGGTCTTTTTGTTTTTTGAAGTTCTAAGCAGATTATATTTTTCCATATAATTTTCTCGAACTGTTGTTAGGTAGACTTTTTCAATACTTTTTACTTCAGAATAGCATGAAGCTACATGTTTTGTAAAGATAGTTATTGGATTTGACAGGATTGAGAAATCACTAGTCTGTGTGAAAGAGCATAAAATGTATGAGCCAGGAAGAGGGAGCCGGTCCCAGGTGGAATGCCTGCTCGACCGTTTCCTTACTGTGAGAACTGTAGGAGGCCATTCCTCTTTCGTTTGGTTTAGTTTCCTCATCTGCAAAACAGTGAACAGTTGGGAGTGTAGCGGTGATGACCTACATTTTATATTGCAGAAAGAATGTAAATCAGGGCCTAGTGCATAGTGTTCAGTAAATATGAGGTATGATTATTATAAGTATTTACTATTTAAACTCATTTCCTGTCCACTTTTCAATCTTATCTTAGGGCATACGTCATTTTAGTTCTCTTGTTATTTATTAACAACATAACAATTATTTTCATATGTGATAAGAAATATGACTTATTAAATTCTAATAACCTATGGTATGGGGGTATAAAATCAATCACTTTTAATATTTTTGAAATGTGTATGTGATACAAGGAGTTCATAATCATCACAAGAATTATTCTAGAATAATGAGGAGTTATGATTTGGGGTTGTAGATTTATATGGACTATAAGTAACTTTAGAATTTGTTTTTAAGTCTTCTTTTGGATGGTGAGAAACGTGTTAATTAGTGGAGGAAAGGCGAGAGTGCAGTTGTGCTGGTGGGACAATCTTGACTAGTCAGAGGGTTCATTGTTCCTCCCTCCTTGCTAGCAGGAGACAGCCTGTAGATGTCCCCAGACGCATGTTGCGTTAACACTTAGAGTTCAACTTTGTTGGAAACAGCTATTATGCTTATAAAACACCAGCAGCTCCAGCGAGAGCCAGAGATGGCTCATCAGAGGGCCGTAGAAGGGGCCTGGACAGAGGGACGAGCAACTCAGGAAGCCGTCATGGCTGCCAGAGAATTGAAAAGAAGGGAAGTTTGGGTTTTTAAGGAGGATCATCAGCTGCAGACCGGAGGGCCAAGAACCAGATTTGTCTGGCTTCGACTATGCTAAAATAAAGCCTTATTTTAATTGGCAAGTTTTAGGTTTTGCTTTAAAATAATAGACACAGAAGATTTTCATTACATAACTTTGTTAGCCCATTAAAACATATGTAACTAATCACTGTATTTCTTAACTTGAGAAGGACGTTAAAATTATTTAAATATATTCAAGTGCAAAGTAGTTTTTGAGCTTAACACATCTTTACAAATCTTACTTCCACAGAAAACACAACATATACATTATTCATTAAATTTAATATCTAAAAATCCTGAGCTATGTGAATTGTAGCAAAAGAAGTAAACAGCAAGTGTAATAGTACCTAGAAAATGAGAATTGTATCATCGTAATTCATTGATCTATGAAAGGCCACTGGGTATACGATGATGTAGTTTACTGACAAGAGAATAAACGAGTGTCATCAGTTTTCCTGTTAGAGAAGTCCAAGTGCATCAGGTCTTCTAAAATTTGGTTCTGCAAGACAGATAATATCTTGCACTTCCAGCAGAACTCCAGCTAAACGAAGCTAGAAATTATGTGCCTAGAACTTTTGCAGTGCAGGACCTGGGCAGGAGGAGAGGTTACCCAAAAAGATAGGGGATATGCACCAATTATTTCTCTGGGAAGAATTTTGTTGTATATTAATACTCTAGAAATACAAGGTTAAAGAAGTTGAAGAATTCTTCAAGAGCTGGAGGACAACCCAAGGGGTGGAGTGGGGCCACAAAATTTCAAAGCAGACCACGTTGAGAGGGAGAGATTTTACAGTGACTCCTGGACAACAGTCGTGGCCAGAGGGTCCTCCAGACCTTAAGCCTGCAATTGTGAGCAACCTCTTCATTAGCTGGGCCTTCCTGTTTGAAAAACAGTTGATTCATCTACTTTAGTCTTTTCTGAAGCTGGATTTCAAACTACAAGGTCTCCTTATACACGTGCATGTGCTTGTGTGTGTGTCTGTGTGTCTTGATCTGTGTGTGCTACTGGGGGTTAAGTCTAGGGTCTCTTCACAGACATAAATCCCCACATTTAAACATTCTTTTGTTTAGATCCATTCTTTTGTTGATTTTATTTTTATTTAGGGTCTTGCTAATTTGCTAAATTGCTTAGGCCAGGATTCAACTTGTGATCTTCCTGCCTCAGCTTCCTATACTGGTGGAATTCCAGATGTTCACCGTTATGCCCTGGTTTCTTTATATATATTTTCTTTCTGTTCTTTCTTTTCTAATATGAGCAACCTGAGTAATTTGTATAGAAGTTGATGTGTTACTACATAATTAACTTTTATATTTCATCCTCTTTTGTCTTTCAGTAGTAATACTTAAGCACAAATATCCTGGCTCTGCTTAATTCTTTTTTTCTTCAAAAGTTATCCTTTTTAGTAGTATGTGCCTGAGATACTTAATAGTTGCATTCAACTTGAAGATTTTATGAACATTAATATCACATCTTAATCACCTTACTTCCATTTTCTCTTCCTGTCCATCCATCTCCCCCATACCCAGATTCCCTTCCCATCTTCACAAAGTCTACCTCTCTGTTTCCTACTATCCCTCTTTTATTCTTCATTTTTTAACTTGTAAAAAACTTTAACTTTTTGATGTCAGAAACCATGTGATATTTCATTTTCTGAGTCTGATTCATTTTGTGATGCATTATGGTCTCAAAGTGGTACCCATTTTTCTACAAATGGCTTAAATGTAGCATTCCTTTAAACAATCATCTATTTATTTATTTTGTAAACACATGAATTCCAAATTCTATAATACATTAGAGACATGGGGTTTGGGGAGTCAGCGAATGTCTATGCCCACCTCTTTCTCAGAGGTTCGCCCCTTTCCTAGCTGACCATTGCCTCTCTTTCTACCCTTTCATCCATGTTGGGGCCTTTTTATGTTATTATTTTTGTGCATTTCATAAGATAGACACCTATCTATAGTCAGTCTTTTGTGCTTGGTCCTTTTCAATGAGTGTTATTGACTCTAGGTGGCCCCATTTTCATTCAAAAGCTTCATATTGGTCTTTCTGCATAATATTCCACTGTGTGCAGGTACCACATCTTTAGCCATTTCTCTGTTGATGGACAGGTAGGTTTTTTTTCCAGAATTTAGTTATTGTGAATTGTGCTGCCATAAACATAGATATGCATGTGTCCTTTCGGCCTGTTGACTTTGCTTCTTTTGGGACTATACCCACTAGAACTGTAGCTGCGTCAAATGGAATTCCTATTCTCAGCTTTCTAAGGAGTCTCCAGATTACTTTCCACAATGGTTGTATCACATTGCAGTATCAAATGGTGTAAAGAAACCTGAATCTTCACATGCAGGGGAATAAAATTAGGCCTGTATCTACCACTACACTCTAAAAATCAGATTCAAATGGATCAAAGAACTGGGCATCAAAACTGAAACACTGAACTTACTGGAAGAGAAAATACATAAAATTCTAGAAGACATAGGGACAGGAAAGGATTATCTGAACAGATCATCAACTACACAAGAAATATCAGCAAGAATCAACAAATTAAACTACATTAAATTAAAAAGCTTCTGCACAGCAAAAGAAACAGTCAGCAAGGTGAAGAGACAAATCACAGAGTGGGAAAGATATTCACCAGTAACACTTCGGACACAGGTTTAACATCTAGAATATGCAAAGATATCAAAAGCACAAAAACCTCCCAAAATAAATGATCCCATCCAGAAGCAGGCAGCTGAAATGAAACTTCTCAGAAGAAGTGCAAATGGCCAACACACATATGAATTAGTGTTTTTCATCACTGGCCATCTGAGAATGGCCTTCAGGAAGAACTCAGAAAACAACTGTTGGTGAGGCTGCAGAAGAAAAGAGTAGCTTGCTTTATGGCAGAGTGATACTTCGCGTGCCACACTTTCCTTATCCAGGCATCTGTTGGTTGACATCTTCCAAGACTTAGCTATTACGAATTGTGTTGCTACAATGTTTGCTACCAAGTATGTATGTTTTACAGTAAAATAATATCCTTAAATCTTTTGGAAAGATACTAAGAACACGCATAGCTGGGCCAAATGGAGTGTCCACTTTCAATTTTTTGAGGAACCATCAAATTTATTTCCATAGTGATTGTGCTAGCTGATAGTTTCACCAATAATATGAAGAGGTTCATTTTCCCCTACAATCTTGTCAGCATTTATTGTTTATTTAATTCTTAATAAGAATCATTTTTTACTGGAGTAAGATGGAACCTCAATGATGTTTTGATTTACATCCTCTTAGAGCTAAGGATGCCAGACATTTTTTCATGTATTGTTGGCCATTTGGACTTATTCTGAGACTGGTCTACTGAATTTTGTCCTCCTCAGTTGTAACTTGCTCTCTTATAGGAAGCCTGAAACAGACAGATATGCTGGGGAATCTGCAGAACATGTGAGCTGCTTTCAATGCCTCTAGTATTTGCAATGCTGAATTTGTGGAGAATTCGAGGGACCACTAGAAGACCAGGCCCAGCCTTTGGTCTTATGTTTGGAGACCTTTTTGAACTCCCAATAATTATGAACTGATCCCACATGTGAGTTTTTTTGAATTTCCATAGCTTGTGGGCATGACTGGGGGTGTTATTATGCTATATTCCAGAGCATCTGTAATTCCTAGCAGACAGGGCATCTTAGGAATTACTTATTTTACTTGTCAGCATTACACAAAACAAGAAATCCGACCTAAACAGGCTTAATTTTTTCAATAACAAAATTGGTTGTGCAAAATGCACTTTATACACATTCTTGTATTTAAATTATTTTGTATATTTGAATGATTGCTATTTTGAATTTAACCTAAGAATGGATTTTATCCAAAAACTATACTTGAGTATGGGACATAAAAAAATGAGGTCAGGAGTTCCCAGAAGCTCACCACAAGCTAAGCATGGGATTTTGTGATTTACAGGTCTTAAAAACTTAATCCTTACAGTAGCATAGTAAAATATGCATTATTATTACAATATTTCAGAAAAGGGAGCTGAGCCTCACGAAGTTTGAATGTATGACCCAGGACCACACCGGGAGTAGGTAGAATAACTGGGGGTTAATTTGAGTTCTACCCAAACCAAAACGTGCTGCATTTTCTCACCTGAACAGGCGGTGAAAGTAATGTAGCTCTAGCAACGATGAGAGGCTTAAGCAGAAATTCGTATCATACTGAAATCATAGACTGGAACTTATAGAAAATATCAAAATCTGCTCAATTTTTCTACAATTATTTAGGAGAATCACAGTCTTGTTGATCTTTACTTTTTTCTTTCCTGGTGACCTCTTCTCTCCCCATCAGTAGCAATCTGCGACATCTGCATTTGTGATTTTCTGTTTGGAGATCAGGTTTGTAACCACTTTTATTAGTTTGGGTTCTTACAAAAGGCGGAATTTATAGAAATTATAATAAAAAGAATCTACTTGGAGGCTCACAGGTCTGAGGACAGAGATGATAGATGATAGTACGAGACAGCAGCTGGCATGTGGGAGAGCTGCAGGGTCTGATGGCTGCTTCAGCTGTGAGGTAGAACACCCGCCTAGGACTGCAAGACAGCTGGTGAAAGTCTGCTGCATATCTCGATGTTCAAGAACAGTGACAGACTGAAGATCAGCAACTGAAGATTGGTGATGTAGCAAGTTGGCGTCCGTAGATAATTGTGAAGGTGAGAGCTTTCCCAGAAGGAAGAGCTGTATCAATCTTTTCTCTTCCTTCCTTTTATACAGTTTGAGTCCCCAATTGGGACTCCCACATCTGGATGGGTACTTTTCCATCAATTGCTGGCCCACAAATCACTCACACACTAATCCAGGCTGGTTCCTAATTGCCTAATCTAGGTGTGGTTTCTAAACCCTAATCCAGGCGTGGCTCCTGGTTGCCTCAAATTGATGTAATCTCTCCAGGGGTCACACCACTATTTTCTCTATCCATGGTATCTTAATGCATTTGGCAAATCTCTTCCAAGTGGCTACCATCTTGGCCTCTCCCCTTTCTTTCCGTTTCAAGAGTCAAGGCATTTGATACAGTGCCCTGATTTGTTGACAGAATTCACATTTTTATTTATATACTTGGTGGGAGACAAATACACATACAGAATGAAATTTTATCTAGTAGGTTCTTGTTTGTTCATTTTCTTCATTGCAGATGAGTGATACGGTCACTTGGCATTTGACACATAGTCTATATGTTAATTGGCACCCCGTAGGAGGCTTTGCTGTCCTCGCTTCTTTTCTTCTTCCTCAAATTCTGCTGACTAACCCACTAATGGTTTTTGTATCAATCCTGGATTATTCATTCCACTAGTTGTATTATCTGAGACAGTACTACAGTGCTTGTGTCTTAGTAACTTATTCATCACTGGGACAAAATACCCGACATTCATAATTTAAGGGAGGAAAGATTTAGCTAGCTCACAGTTTTAATAGGTCACACAAGTCCAGTCCTAGAGCAGCTGTCACAGGGACAGCAGCTGAAATGCTGCTCATCCCATTGCTATCAGAAACCAAGTGAGGCAGGAGCCCAGGGCGTCTGCAGGCCCAGGCAAGACCAGAGCTTTCCTCAGAAGAAGCTGTAACAACGTTTCTTCTTCCTTCCTTTAATCACTTCAAGCTGCCAGTTGCCCCAACCCTCCCAAGCAGGGGCCCTCCGCCCTGACTTCCTGGCATATAAATCCGCAATGTGCACCTGAAAGCTGTTCCCTGGATATTTCCCACTTGCATCAAGTTGCCTCAATCTTCCTAGGTCAAACCCAAGCACCTGCATCCTGCCGCCATCCTCTGCCTCACAGTCACAGGCAATTCCAAATACATGAGCCCTTTGGGGACACTCGGGATCCAAACCACTACAGCATGACTTTTCTGATGGTTTGGTGGACTCTGAGCTAATTAATTGATTGGTGGAGGTTTCATGGGCTATGCCTCCTTTAAGTTAGTCCAATGCTTCCAGTACTCCTTTGGTCCCAAGTGGCATATTTTTGTCTGAATATCACCAAATCCTTCTGTGTGGCACATGACATTTATCTGTTCTATTCTTGGATCACTTTATTGAGATGATACCTGCTAGGTTTCTGGTTTCTTTGCTGTGAAGTCACTTCAAAATAACCGGAACTTTTCAATAATAATTTTGAAAGAAATTCTATCTATCTAGCTATACCTGTATTTATCTATCTATATACATATTTTACATTAAAAAAGGAAAAAAATGAAGGGGAAAAGCAAACCTCAACATTAAGAATTTCATAAATATTTGACAAGGAGTAAATTCTAGGATCTCTATGTAAAGAATCTAATAGAAGACTTTTCTAAAGATGGACTCTTAAAAACCTACACTTTAATGTATTGGAAAAATGAATAAGAATCCCACCATGCAGAGAGCATAGAGTTAGTGTAGCTTGAAATGGAGAAATATCAAGTTAACCATCATGCAAGTGTATAGCCTGGTTCCTATAATCTGTTTAGAAAACATGTTAAACATGATGATTTTAAATTGTCAGAACTCTTAAGCATATAATTGATTTTTTGAATCCTATTGATGAGATAAATATAAAAGATTAGGAGAAAAAAGGATAGTGACAAGAGATTATTTAGCATATATCTAATTAAGGTTTTGAAGGAAGAAACAAAACTGAGGAAGAAGCAATACATGAGTTAAGAAATGCTGAGAATTATCAAAATTTTGGAAAACTCTGAATCTTTCAACTGAAGAAATATAAGGATAAAGCACAACGTAATAGTCGGTAAATAGGGTCCTAACTGAGATGAATCTGAATGAACCATAGAACGCTGGAGGCAAAAATGAGGCATTTAAGAGCAGAAAAGAAATGTTAAAAGAATGCAGTGACAATTTGATGGATGACTTGATTCTTAACAGCACCCAAAAGATAAGTAAATATTTTTGAAGTGCTGGAGAAAATAACTGTTAACCTAAAACTACATGTCTGGTGAAAATATCTTTCAAGGATATGACTACAATACAGTCACTTTCAGAGGACAACAAATACGAATATTTGTTACCATTATACTTATACTAGACGACCTACTAATGAATATATTTATAGCAGAAGTATTTTAGGCAAAGTCTAAGAGGTGAGAAGAATTGGCAAGCCAAGATATTATAATTTGTATGACTAAAAGTCTACATAAACATTTAGTATGAAAAAAATCTGAGTACAACTGAAGTCTTTTTTTTTTCCCACGGAGGCAAAGAGATAGAGGATGTAGCTTTAGGAAGCAAAGAGAAAAAAGTAACATACAAATGTCAAACAACATATCATAGTGGAAGTAATACAAGGTGAAGGCTATTAGAATTAAAATATTCTAAGATTCTCAATTTGAATGAGGAGAGTAAGGCTCATAAATAATGTTTGATTTTGGCTATATTTAGTTATGCGTGAAACCCTTTAAATAAGAAACATAGCTTACACATTTTTAGAGTGGAGGGCAAGTGAATTAAGAAAAAGCAAACAAGACACCCCAACCGATTAAAAGACAGCAGGATATGAGAGGAAAGGAAGAAATGGGGACAGGGACCATCGTAAATACTAGAGAAAAAGTCAATTGTTTTAGTAATTAAAATAAACATAAATTAGATGTAATTCATAATTAGAATAAAATTATGTAAGGCTAGATTTTGAAGTTTAATTTTGTAATATTTATAGGTGGTGTGGTTAAAAAAGGATGCTGGGGGCTGGAGGAAAGGTACAGCAGTTTAGACACCTGCCTAGTAAATGCAAGGCCGAGTTTGACTCTCCAGCAGCACATAAAGCTGGATGTGGTGGTGCATGCTTATAATCCCAGGACTTGGGAGGCTGAGGCAGGAGGATTGTCCTGAGTCCAAGGCCAGTCTGGGCTACACAGTGAGTTCAGGACCAGCCTGGGCTATAGCGAGAGACTTTGTCTCAAAAACAGACAAAAAACCATCCAAACAAAAACAAAAGAGAGGATGCTAAAAATTTGAAAAAAAATAGAAAAATGATTCTTTATTATCATATTTAAATTAATCAATGAATGTAGCTGAATTGCTATCAGACAAAACAGACATGAAGGCAGGAGTAATTTTACTTTAAAAATAACAATTTATTATTTGTGAACTGTGTTTATTGTGAAAAAAACCTTTGACTTTTCTTGGAAGAAAGAATAATTCTAATGTGAATGTAGCATCAAAATATGCAAAACAAAAGTGACTAGAAAAAGAGAAATTGAAAAATACATTATTTTATAAGGGGGATGTGTTATTCCTTCTTCCAGTCTCTGGTAAAAGAAGCAGTAATGAAATATAGTTAAATATACGGTAGATTTTGAATAATAACTAAGAAACTAAATCTCATGAGAAAACAGAACATTGCACTGAACAACTGAAGAATAGACCTAATCCTGTGAGCAACGCATCTAACTGTGTGTCTGTAGAGATATTATTCTTAGTTTCTGATGAAAAGGGGTTATTAACATTTGGAAATTTAGGGCTCTAAACCCAAAGGTCTCAAAAAAGCTTATCCATCAATCTTTACTTCTGTGTTTCCCCATTTCACTTCTAAACTTCAAATCTTTGTAAGTAATGAAGTTGGCCATATTTGAATTGAAAACCTGCTGAGTGAGAGTGTTTTTCTCAATTTGTAGATAATTGGATTTCCATTTTTCATGGTCTGGTCAGTAGAACAAAGCTTGTTTTAAAGCAAAGCAGATTGAAAATTCCCATCTAAGCTTGCAATCAACCTTTGACAAGCACGTTTATTGTTTTCATTTTAATTTTTTTCTGACAGGGGGAGGGTAAAGAGAAATGTTTGTATGCAAGACAATTGTTAACTACTATATATGTAATATATATATATATATGTTTTTTCTTTTGTGTCTTTTAAAATCAGAGGGTGTGAGAGTTGTATGATGATGATATATAGATATTTTAGTTAAAAAAGTGACTTGCTTATTTTGTGATATGTACTGCTTTGCTTTTTGGCTCATGAGAAAGTATGCTTAGATTTTTTCTTTTGTTTAGAGAAAAGAGGAGAATCTTGAAACAGTGTAGTAAATTTCATTTTTTAAAAGTTTCCCCCATTTTATTGATATGTATAAGTGCAAAATTTAATGTTTACAATGAAGTTGAGCATTTTGTGCACATATGTATCTTGTCAGGGTGGCAAGGACTTTCCCACTTTCTTTTTGTTCCTCCCCCTCCCCTCCCCTCTCTCCCTTCCCACCCTACCCCCTTTTTTACTTTGTTCTTTGTTTTAAGTTCCATGAGAGTTGTGATCTGGGTCTCTCATGTCAGAGACACCATTCGATGTTTCACCTTCTGTTTCTGACTCACTTCACTACGCATGATGTTCTCAAGTTTCTTCCTTTTGCCTGCAAAAGCCTCCACACTGTTGGACTTTATAGATGCATAGTTATTTTTGTTTGTTTTGTTTTTTAATATGCAATCATGAGGAGAACAGTCTCCATCAGGTTTGGGTAACTTTTAGTCTCAAGAGATTTTGCTTATCAATACACAAGTTTAACCCTGGCAGTATCTCACCACTGATTCTGAGAAAAGGCTCTTGCGAAAGGGAAGGAATGGGATGTAACTAAGGGTTAAACATTCCAGCTTCCCTTTTCAACACAGCTGGAATTTCTCCAGTCTAATCTATTACTTTCCTCAGCAACGTCTTTTTTATTTTTATTTTGAGTTGATTCCGCTCTATGTCCTAGTTTTGTTCTCCAGTGACCCTTCAAAAGGTTCCCTGGATTTCGTGTATCTGTCCAGGACAGGAGAAAGGCTTTCCCTCTTTAAACTAAATATATGGTGGGTAAGGCACCCTTGCCACTGACATTCGTCCTAATGTGAGCAGGAGTCTCGGAGCGGAATGGGAACAGGGATTCCCCTTTGGGGCCTGACCAGCTAGACAGTTAGATCCCCGCTATACAGTTGCAAGGTTGAATGAGGCCCATGTGTGCAGATAACGCTGCACTTCCTATATGCCCAGTTCTTCAAATATGTGAAGCTGAAGCTTGTGTTTGATTTTGTACCTGAAGACTTGTTATAGGCATCTTACGGTGGCTTTTCCAGTAGTAATATTAAGGCTGAATGAAACATGGAGAAGAGATTTAGAACTTGAATGCATGTATGTATCTCGTCTATGAATCTCTATGTTGTTAAATACAGGTTCTAAATCATTGTTCCTTCCAAGTGTGGCCTGAGACTTTTGCATCTTGAACAAGTGCCCATGGGATACGGATGCTGCTTGACCGCACTGGGAGCTCTGCGCACTCCTCCCGAAGCCTCCAGTAGCCATGCGGAGTAGTGTCGTTCTTTTCTACAGGAGCAGCTTAGGTGAAGCTACCTGATGATGTCATGCAGACTGCAATGTTCTGCTTCAGTATTATTGGACACTGCTTTAACTTTAGTCCTCCTGTAAATACCTTAAAATATCTCTTGAATTGCTGTTTTCATGTATTTGCTGTTTATGTAGTAGCCACTCTTGGCCTTCCCTTAGGCATGTTAAATATTTATAATGTTCTTTTCAAAGTGGTGAAATGCAAATAGGCTGTAACATGCTAGCGCTGAGTTTTCAAAATGTCATGGACTTGTGACATCTTTAGTTTCTAGGATATGACACTACTGCTGCATTCTATTTATTTGACCACGCTATAGTTTGTGTTGAGAGATATGCAAAATGTAGTATGTTCTGCCAACGTTAGGGAAAGAGCTAATCTATTCATGGGATGTTCTATTAAAGGCAAATTTGGCATCCCTCCTAAATTTTGTGGGAGGAATTCTTTCAGAGGTTTTCAACTGACAGGAACACATGCAAACTTTCAAAAACTGACTGTACATATATTCTTCCATAAGGACAGGTAGATTTGAGACTTCTGTAGGTAAATGGATGCAACTTGAGACCGTCATGCTTAGTGAGGGAAACTCTGAAGGTTAAATATCAGTTTCTGTACTATGAGAAGCCCAGAATACAGGCATAAGATAGAAATCAATGGATTTGATAGTGGGAGTTACGGGGGATGGGGGAAGGTGCAGGAAGCCCCCCACCCAAAACAAAGAGTGGGAGGGATCATAATGTTGATATGATATATATGCGCACAAATACTCAAGCTCAATGTAACCATTGTGTATTACATATAGCTACTAATAAAAAATTGGGGAAAAAAAACTCCAAAACTGGCTGGGTGCTATCCCCAGTGATGGTCCAATGAGTTTGACAATGGATGTGGCATTACATGATTTAAAAATTCAGTAGCTGAATCTGATTTGAAGTGGAGGCTGTGGGCTACTGTATAAAAAAGAATTAATAATTAAGCATCTAGACCACAATTAGAGTAATTAGATCACAATTTCTTGATGGGACTCAAACAGGAGTAATTTCAAAAAGCTCTTAGTAATATTAATTTGTATTGTGTTTGAAACCATTGCCCACCTAATTTCGCTGTGAATTCATGGCCTAAGTGATGGATGACTTATATTAGCCCAGCAGCTTAAAAACTTTTTATTTTCTTTTATGATAAATTAGATTATCAAAAGAAGAAGAAGCTTAGCCTTGGTTAAAAAAATAAGAAAAGTGATGTAACATGAGCAGGATATCAGTAATATCAGATATTAGTACATGTTTTAAATCAGTTTCTAAATAAGAGTATTATAATTATTAATAACTGTCAGATGATCTCATTTGTACTGGTATTAATGCATGTCTATGTCGTCTATGTCTTTGTCACCAGCAATAATAAAATTAAAAAAAAGTATTAGTTTGGGTTTTACAAGAGACAGAATTGACAGAAATTATAAGAAAAAGAAATTTATTTGGTGGGCTTATAAATTTGAGAAATAGTCCAAGATGGCGGCCTGCATGTGCAAGGGCTGGAGAGTCCAGTGGCTGCTCAGCTGCAAGGTAGAACACCCACGCAGGACTCCAGGACAGCCGTGAGAGTCTTCTGTGGATGTCGGCTGTTGGAAGAAAAATGGCGAAGACTGGAGACCGAAGATCCATGATGGGTAACCAAGTGCAAGTCGAGACTGGAGCAAATCTGTCGTGAAGATCTGTGGCATGTAGCAGCCAAGTCGGTGTCTGCAGACAACTGTGAAAGCGAGCGCTTGCTCAGAAGAAAAAGCTGTAATAATACTTCTTCTTCCTTCCTTTTATACTGTTTGAGTTCCCAGTTGGGCCTCCCACGTCTGGGTGGGTGTTCTTCCCTCTTTCGCTGGCCCACAAGTCACACACACACACGACTATAAGCTCTACTCTGCGTGCGTTTCCTGATTGCCTCAAGTTGATTTGATCTCTTCAGTGGTCAGAAGAATAGTTCTAAGATATTTAGTTTTAAGGAGAATTTTGAAGACTCTTAAAAAATTGAGATCTTGTATTAAGGAAATTTTATGCAGTGTTTATTTTATTTATTTTGACACAGAGTCTTGCCAAGTTGCCAAGGCAAGACTCAAAATTTGTGTTTCCTCTGCCTTAGTCTCAGCCGTGCTGGGTTTACAGGCACATCCACCACATCTGGCCTGTTTTCATTTTTTTTTTAGCTTCTCATCATGTACAGTTCTATTATCATTTTGTCTACAGCTTTCTCTATTCCTTTGATCTTCATTTCTTATCCATTCTTAGCCAGAGCATAAAGGGGGAAAAAAAGTCTATATAGTATCTGACCCCTGACAATCTTGGATGATTGCATTCTGTCAAAGCTATTTCCCCCAGCGCCCTCGTTAGGCTGGAATAACTGAAGTCATATACATCTCTGCCATGTCGTTTGATCAAAGCCTGTAAGAATTAGATGTCACATTTCAGAATACTGACACTTTCCATCGAGTAGCCTGGAAGGACTGTCTTTAGTCACATGACCTGAGTCTCAAAATATGTTGGTTGTGTAATCGAATACTCTGCTGGATATGATGGCAGTCCGACTGCGACCTCTGCTACTTCACTGATTGCCAGAGTGGATTTGGCTGCTCTGACTGGCTTGGCAGGTGTCTCTTACCTCCATCACCACTCCACATGTGACCCCGCTGAAGCTGCACTTTCTGTTGAGGAGAATGACCTTCTCACGATAGAGAAGGATGACCATTCTGTAGTCAAGGGCACATGAGTAGCTTCACTTCTCTGCTAGAACCAACAAATAAACTCTCAAATAACTCTTCTATTTAGACTAGCAAGAATTTCTATTTTCTGAACTCTTAAAGTCAGAACATTTCAGTGTCTTTCATTCAATCTTCATTTAATTATTTTTATATAACATTTGGTACTCGTGATAACTTTGAAATTCCAATTTTTTATTAGTTGAACTTTCACGGGCAAACAATAGCTGGTGACTTTGATTGACATGAAGTTTTAAAATGGCTAAAACACTAGATAAAAACTGCGTTAACTCAGAGAAGCAAAGAAGAGTAGAACAGTTTAGATCAGGACAGTGGGGGAGCGGCTGGAATCTGGGGCTGTTCTCTCTAGTGATCTGATGCTTTACAGACTTTGACCCAAAAGCTTTTCATTAATTACTTAAGTCTCACTCTACTTGCAAAGCATTCTTTAAAACCCTACTAAATTTCTTCAAAACCAGTGATTCTACCTATTCTGAAGACCCCCTTCATTTTCAGATGAGAAAGCTAATCTAGAGAAGATAAATAACTTGATTATAGTACACATAATAAAACTTCTTTGACACTAAAGTAAGTAAACCCCGTAAATGCTTGTAGAACTAAATTAGTTTCTAAAATATTCCAAAGAGTAAATGTGATTAAAGTGACATTTGACAACGATGTATTGTGTTTGTTCCTTTATTGTATTGCAATATCTTGTCTTTACCTGTATGTTGCATTTTGTATCTTTCTCAGCCCTACTCCCATATCTACAATAACATCAAGACTATGTGTGATATAGATTGTTGCCTTGTGTCCATATGTAACTGAGAATATGTTTGAGAAAATAGATTGTATGAGACATGTAGAAAAATACAATTTTCTCAAAAGTATCTTAATACTTTTTATATGGTGACTTGTTAAAATTAGATTATTCTGAAAAGATTTTATCTTTAGGGTTTCATTTGTTTATTCAATGAAGATTTATTGCATATCTGCTCTATGTAAGGCACACAACAATTTGATATATTAGAGGAAAGGACATTAAAACAAAGATAAATTATATACGATCCCAGAGTAGCTCATTCCACTTTGGGAAGCAGACGTAGATGAGAAATATGTAATGTGAGTAAATTATAAAGAATATTTTGCTGTACTAAGCACTACAGGAAACCAAGGAGGACAGGGGTGAAGATGAAATCAGGTTGTAATTTCAAATAGTGTTTAGAAAAGTCCTCACGGAGAAGATGGCCTGGAACAAAGACTCAGAGTAGGTGAGAAATTCTTCTGTGGAGGAGAGGGGCAGAACAGCAGGCTTTATTTTGAATTTCCTTTGTGTTTTTACTTATTTAATTGGTTGGTTTGTGTGGTATTAAGGATTAAGCATAGGACCTATCAATTGAACTATACCCCCAGACCATTTTTTATTATTCATTTTGGGACAGGATATTGCTAGGTCACCAAATTGCCCAGGTTGGGCTTGAATTTGCAATTGCCCTGCCCCAGCCTCACAGAGTGCTGAGATTATAAGCCTATTCCCCTGGTTGTGCTACCCTTGGATTCTGCAAATCAACTTTATTGAAGTGTGATTTATACACAATAAATGGAGGAACCTGTTGTGCCCATGGAGTTGATGAGTTTGACAAATGCTTATTCCTTGCGACTGCCACCATAACCATAAGAGAAGGTTTCTACCATTTCCAAAGCTTTTTGTCCAATCCCAGTCAATCTTCATCCTTCACTACTAGACCTAGATGATTACTGACTTATAGTCCACAGCTATAATTTAGGTTTGTCTACTAGATTTTCATAACACTGAAACTGCAATGTGTTCTTTTGTGTCTGCTTTCTCTTGTCCAGAATTGTTTTTATTAGTTCATCTTTGTTTTGCAGTTCAGCAGTTCACTGTTTTCTCTGCCATGTAGTTTTTCACTGAATAAGTATATTGTAATTCATGTTTCCATTGGCAAGTTAATGGATCTTTGGGTTGTGTCCAGTTTTTTGCTTGTACATATAAAGCTGCTATAGAGGTTTGAAATAAGAATTTGCATCGTCTTGTGTTTTCATTTTTCTTGTGGATATTTAGGAGGAGATATCTTCTTAGATCATGCGATTTTTTTTTCACTCTTTCTATAGTGTCTCTTTCACTTTTACAACTCTACTTCCAATAATGTATGGGTGGGCCAGTAGCTATCTATCTTGCTATGCCTAGACAGTGACAATCTCTAGAAAAGTTTGCACTTCTCACTCTGCTAACTGACATTTCGTTGTGGTTTTTGTGTTTTCTCATTACTGATGGTGCTGAACACTTGTCACTTTGTGTGTAAAGCTTGTTCAAATTCCTGTCTTATTTTAAAAGTTTAATTGCAATTTTTAAAATTATTGAGATGTAGAAAGTCTATACAATCAAGATATAAGTTCTTTGACATGTTTTGTATAAAGTCATTAAGTATGTAACATATATGCTCCATGGTCATATAGTACATGTGTGTGTGTGTGTGTGCGTGTGTGTGTGTGTGTGTCTGTGTGTGTGTGTGTGATTTCCTTCTACTCTGTGGCTTGACTTCATTTTTGCAATATGAATGACCAAAACTCCAAAATGTAATGAAGATATGAAATTATTTGATTGAAGGATCTAAATCTAAATGCAGATTAGGAAATGACTGAATCTTGTATTTCCATGATAGGTCTTTGTCAGCTAAAGGCTATTTGTTATATTAGGTGACTCTTTCTGTTCCTCAGTATCCAGAACTTGATTTTACTTTTTAAAGAAAAATTTCCTTCACTTTCATATTTCTGAGTTTTCTTATCTAAATGATATGTTCCTTCTTCCTATAAATCTCCTTCAGATTGTGTTATATTTTTATTCCCTGTTTTCCAGGCAGCTCTGCTCACTAGACACTGAAGAACACATTTATTCATTTGATTATAACTGAATTTCAAGGTCCAGGTTTTCAAATTATTTAGTGTTTGGTGATTGGTCTGGTGGTTTTTCTCCTGTGGCTTGGTCAAAGTTCTCCAGACAAATGGAATGGGCCACAAAGATTCCTCATCAGGAAGTAGCCTGCATTAATCCCAAAGGCTGATCTGCAGTCAGCAACCGGGAGACACACGGAAGCCCACGAGAAGTTCATTCTGAGTCTGAAGACCTGATAAGCAAGAGAACCTATGGTGTCAGGTCGGTGCAACGTCTAACCGTGTGGAGACCCAAGAAGAGCGTATATTTTGGTTTAGGTTCAAAGACAGAAAAAGTCAGATGACTCAGCTGAAAGATATTCAGGCAGAGATAATTCATTGCTGCTTTAAGAGTGTTAGTGTTTTTATTCTATTCAGGTTTCCAACTGATTAGACATCATGCACATTACAGAAGACATCCTGATTTACTCAGCTTCCAATTCAAATATTGATCTTATTTCTAAAACACCCTCACGCATGGACAATGTTTGCCCACGTGTTAGAGCACCCTCAGCCTAGTCAAGTTGATAGACAAAATGGACTTCTGCACACAGGACTGTAGAATAAAAACTACAATTTACACAAAAAAATAACAACAAACCTTCTAAATTTTTATTATAACATGCGAAACAGAAGTAGGAAAATTTTAATCAATAAAAGGAAAGGTGTGGTTGTATAACCAGATTACATTCAATATCAACTTGGATGTGGTTTGAATTACTACCTACTTGATCAATGTTGTTAAAGTAAAGGGTATTTTAAAATATGTCATTGAATATGCGTAAATATCCAAAGGCAACTTCATAACTGTGTAAAACTTGGGAAAATATAGTTTCCACTTAATCACTTGATTCCTAACATACCCTGCTTTACAGAACTTAAAGGAACAGATATTAATATTTAGAAAATGTAGAAAGTCAGATGTTTTTGTTTTTCTTGAAGTGTCATGCAATGGTACGAGGTCTTATTCTCATCACAAGAAAAAGAAAAGAAAAACAAAGGTTTAACTGGGAGGGGGGCTAGGTAAAAATGGTATATACCTCCTTCTTAAATAACCAGAGCCATGGTATGAGCCTGTGGTTGTGGCACACACACTGCGTGGATGTCCATGTAGGGCATGCCTTCTGAGGCCACCATGTGCACCAGCATTTATAGACAATGTTGTCTATATTCTTGGGGGCAGTGTTTCTTTTCAAACAGCTTTCAATGACCAGATAAAAAACTACTGTGCATAAAGGAGAACTGGTAGGATGAGCAGGGTGTGGTCTCATTCTATACAAATTCCCGCCTCTTGGCACTGGCTTCAGGGCTGTGAAGAGGATTTCACTAAGTCTATCAAGTCATAGCGTTCTTTGCATTTGACAGAGTCTTTATTGTAGCAGGCAGATTAAACCCGAGAAGGCTGCATTTGGATGTAGGGTTTGGGGTGGGAACTGGGTTAAGCTGTATTCTCCACTCATATTCTATGTATCACATACTTAAAAAAAATTTCCCTCCACTTTATTGATATATGTAAGTGCAAAGCATAAAATTTATATCGATCTTGAGTATTTTGTGCACATACATATCATGGTAAAGTTACAAATACCACATTCTCTCCCCCCCCACATTTTATTGATATGTATACGTGCAAAATCAAGGTTTACAATGAGGTTGGGCACTTTGTGCACATTCGTATCTTGTCAAGGTGACAAGGGCTTTCCCACTCTCCTTTTGTCCCTTCCTCTACCCACTCCTCCCTCCCTCCTCCACCACCCAACCCCCCCTCTTTCACTTTGTCTTTCCTCTTAAGTTCCATAGGAGTTGTGGTCTGGGTCTGTCATATCAGAGAGACTGTTCCACGTTTCACCTTCTGCTTCTGACTTACTTCACTAAGCACGATATTCTCAAGTTTCTTCCATTTGCCCATAAATGCCTCCATGCTGTTGGACTTTATTGATGCATAGTATTCCATTGTGTATAAATACCACAGTTTGTGTATCCACTGGTCTGTTGATGGGTATTTTGGTGACTTCCATATTTTAGCTATTGTTAGTTGTGCTGCTATAAACATGCGTATACATATATCTCTGCTGTGTGTTGTTTTGGCCTCTTTTGAATATATTTCCAGAAGGGGTGTCACTGGATCGAAGGGGATATTTATTTCTAGTCTTTTGAGAGCTCTCCATGCTGCTTTCCAAAGGGGTTGTACAAATTTACATTCCCACCAGCAGTGCAGGAGGTTTCCTTTCTCCGCACAGCCTCTCCAGCATTGATTGCTATTTGAATTGTCGATGTAGGCCATTCTCTCTGGAGTGAGATGGTATCTTAGTGTTGTTTTGATTTGCATTTCTCTTATGGCTAGAGATGTTGAACACCTTTTCATGTATCTGTTGGCCTTTTGCATTTCTTCGTGAATGAACTGTCTCTTCATTTCATTTGCCCACTTTTCAATAGGATCCAAATGAAAACACCGTCTCTTCAAGGTTGATAAGCAATTGAGTTTTGGAGTTTTGGACAAGGAGGTGATCCCATGGGCCAGTTATGGCAGAACTGTAGTTCATTTCAAGGGGCAGGAGTAATCTCAGCAACACAAAAATATTTAGTGAGACCATCAGCAATTTTATCAGATTGACGTTTCCATTTGATTTTTAGGGTACAGTTGGTACTTATTTCTTAGGATTCCCTCCTCCCCTTGCTAGTTGGATAGCTGAATGGGTTTCTTCCCTCATTAAAATACTTTCAATAAGATTTTTATTCCTTAAGCCAAGTGGATTCCAGTAATATTTACCTAACCTTCACTGCCATCAGATATTCACATTAATTCAATTTACTTAAACCTCTAGCAATTTACTAAAAGAAAAGAATTTCTTACAGGAGATTTTCACACAATAAGGAATTTTTAATTTAACACATAGTTTTTCCACAGTTCAAAATAAAATTTTGTATCTTTATTTTATTCTTTTAATTTTTATTGTTACTTCATTATATTTATAATGGATACGTAATTTGAAATTTGGGATGGTCTCATGTTTTGAAGACACTCATTGTTAAAAGTTTCACATCTTTACAATTAGATTTAATTCATTTTTGTGGCCCTACAGTAAATGTAATATCCAACACAATGCTGTGTTTAGTTTGCATTAAATGTTAACTTATTCTGTAAAAATGGGACCATCATGAATCCACTACTTTTGACTCTATTCATATATTTGTAGTGTTACTGCATATGGAAGATAGGCAGAGCAGACTGTTTTTTTTTCAATTTAAAAGGTGAACTTAGGACTTTCGAAAACACTTTAGTAGTACTCTACAAACTTCCTTTTCAAAGAAAGAAGATTTTTAATTTATTTTTTAACAGAAGATATTTTTGCAAACATATCATAAGCCCATTCTAGAGTATGTTCATAGCTATTATATAAAGTACTTCTTTATCATTATGTTCATAAAAATATGAATTTATCTGTGTGAAGAAGGAAAAGACCCTTTGCTAAACACTCTTTTCTGCTGAGTCAGAATGATAGCCACAGACTTGGTTTTCTCTCCTAGGAACAATTCTTCCCCTCCACCTCCAGGACATGTCAGACAACGCACAGCACTTAAAAGATACTAAAAGGACATCCAAACTTTGAAGGTAGCCATAAAAAAGTGGCCATGATGATGAACATTCATTAAAAAACGTCAAAATCAAAGTAGGTTACTTCTTAAGGGTTATCATTCAACAAGAGTCAATGAACATGAGTCCAGTTGTAAGTAATTTTTCTTTTCTCAAAAATCTTCAAAAAGTTTGTATTCGCTCAAATTTAGAATGTTTCTCATTTCATTTATGGTGTTGCCGTGGACACCGTATTCAGGGTTAAAAGAATTTCTCAAGTGACTAAATAGTAAAAGCAATCTTGATTTTTCTGTGTTCTGTGCCCTTATGTTAATACATTAATGGGTTCATTTCGATAGGATGTAGCCCAAGGCCTCTTGTGTACTTGGCACTCACTCTACACTGAGCAAGGTCAGCATATCCAAATAACTTTTTTTATGTTGTAACTTATAGAAAATTTCATAGTGTATTTTATTCCTGGAAATTATAAAGATAGTTTTAGAATCTGGTCTAAGAGTTCTGAGAATCTGGGTTCTAAATGTAGTTGTACCAGTTCAGGGTCAGAGAAATTGGCTGGTGAAAGGACAACACTGGGATAAGTGGTCATTCATCATGCTGCCACAGAATTCCATCTTTTAAAATATGCAGCATAGAAAATGGACTTTCCCACCGTGTGGTCCCATTCTGCTTTCTCAAGAAACATCTGCTGGAGGGATTTGTCGCTCCTGTTTATAGCAAGGACTTTCTGCATGTTGATAGATTGTTGTTCGTCTCAACTGAGTACTAGAAAGAGTATCTATTTAGAAGTTCACTTTTATTTCTTATTTTTCCCCCTAAGCAATGAGATTGTCTTACAAAAGGTCTGTGTTATCTTTGCCATTCCTAAGTTGTATTTGTGGTAATAATAAAATTTATTATTAATCATGGAACAGTTATAATAGTACAAGGAGTATTAGTAACAATTACACTGTATTAGTCAGCTTTTCATCACTGGACTATAATATCTGATGTCTGCAGTTTAAAAAAGGAGGGGTTTAATTTGGCTTATGGTCTCAGGAGTTTTCTGCTCATACCTGGCTGGCTCCAAGGGGCAACGTCATGGCGGTAGCATGGTAGAACCGCAATGCCTGGTTTAAGGCAGGATGGAGAGCGAGCAGGGAAATGATGCCAAAGAGGAAGGGACCGGTGGTCAAAGTCACGCCTCCGCAACCCATCTAGACATACCCAGAGAGTGGTGGTCATGTCATCTGGGCATTTCTTGATATAGTCCATTTTATATACCAAGATTAAAGGTCACATACTGGGCAACAGATATAAAGTAAAATTATACCAGAAGTTAGAACGAGAGTTAATCATAGCCATGACAGAGAAGTGGCTTCTTCCTGGGAGTCCCTAGTAAGACTTGTTGACTAGAGGAAAGATGTGCTTTGCCATGAGGTGAACTAGACGAGGTGGATCAATGCCATGCACAGGCAAGGACTTCATAAGACACAGGCCACCAGAGCAAGCTTAAAAGGGAGGCTCTTGACTGACTGAGCATTCACTGAAGCTTGCTTTACATCAATGATGTTCTGTCCAATATTACAAGTCTTGCATCTTTCTTGAAATCTAATGACATCTGGAAAACACTCTTGAGAAGAACATATTTACACATGTAACTTTGTGTGCACTTCCACGAAGCCACCTATGAAAATATGAACCATGAATTTATCAGTCCCATCACAGTTGCATAGAAGATTTTATTTTTTAAGAGTATTAGAAGAAATTTAGGAGCATATAACTCACAAGAACTATTAAATTTTATTTAATCAAACTGTTGTTAGTCATCTTAAGTTCAGTTTTGTGAATGCATAGTAGTGGCTGAGCATTTCATCAATTGGGGGGGCCATACAGTCACTATTTCAATCAGAAGTCAGCAGTGTCCTAATTCCAGAAATATTGCTCTAACAAAAGCAGTTGGCAATGGCAGCCATCACAAGTTGATAATAGTCTGTAGTTATTGTTGGTATGAGGTTTTATATGTACCACAGATCAATAATAAACCGAATTTATTGAGCACTTCGTATGAGTCAGGCATGGGTTTCATGACTCAATAGTTAGACATCTCAGTTATTTTGAATATAACTCTCAAAGAAAAGTTTTGTTTTAAATTACATTTCTATTTTCCAGATTAGTGAATTGAGACCAGAGGGGCTAAGTAACTCCCTCACATAACTAATGCTTCTCAAGTTGTCTGGTGAGAAAACCTGGACTCTCAACCTATACAAGATGTAGGTCGCAATTCATGAGTGTCATGATTACTTTTATCAGTACTATGGGGCTACAGAAGATGTCAGTTCTCTGAAGGAGCAAGAGAAAAATGTGATGACACATGAGAAGAAAATAAGTTGTCTGTGGCAGAAACCAACTTAACTTGTAAGTTATTATAGACCTTCCTTAGAGAGAAAAAAGATGGGAGTATTTCAAGAATGCCTCAGAGAAATTGTGACACGAAGAAAGAAATGAAGGCAGAAGATAGAAGTTTTCCAGAAATCTAGGTAATGAAATGCTAGAAACCTGGTTCGTGTTCAGAGATTTAGGTTCCAGCTCACCATTGGCTTGCTCTGTTCTTTTTCACATTGTTTCTTACTCTTTCAAATCTATGCCTTCCTTTTATAATACCATCTTTATTAGATTTCCATCCTACCAAAATTTCTGGCCCTGGTTCATATGTTTAGAGAAATTATCAAACAATTCAGACACCCCAAATCCTATAATCTTCTCTTTAAGAAAAGTGAAGTCTTCCTTAAGAAAAATGGAGTCCTCCTAATAGAAGGAATGAAAGTAAATGTAAGGAATCTGCAGGAATAGGAATGAAACAGAGCATATGCATACAACAGCAATCTTTGAATGTAAAACTAAATGAACTAGAATGAGCTATATAAATGAAGAAAACATTAGCTGAACAAATAAGACTTTATATAGTATTACATCAGTAAACATCACTATATATCATTAAGGACACATTGATATGTGTGAAACATATAAAGAAATGCACTGGAGGGCGACATGCCTGTCCAGCGCAGTGACCACCTTTGGAGCAAAGAACAGACATGCGCGTGGAGGGTCAATGTAGCAACCTCCAGTTTCACCGTCTTCAGCTGAAGCACTTGAGGTCAAGTGCTGGAGAGGGGAAATCACTGGAGAACCCTCAGTCGCTACTACGACCGTCCACGTCTGGGGAAAACGAGTATTTCTACCCTGTATTAGGAATCTGAGTGGGTACTGCAGCCTCCAATGAGCGCTGGGTTCTCAAGCTTGCCTCTGGCCAGCTCCTAAGCCTGATCTGCAGTCCAGACCACCTAACTTCTCACATCCAGGAGCCAGGTCCAGGAGTCTGTGGTTTTAACAACAACTCATTTAATTCCAATAGGAAGCTGTGACATTTGAGAGACACGGAGTTTCAGTCTCTCTCTACTAACCCAGATGTTTTAAAATGTTTGGCAGTAAGATTTCATGGCTTTTGCCAATCTTTCCTTTTGAACAATTATTTCCATTTAACAATTTCTGTAGCTATTATATAACTGTACTTAGAATTTCATCTTGTTTGTTGAAATTTTTTTACTTAATTGAATTCTTAAACATAAAAACATAATTGGGTATATTAATGGGGTCCTCAGTGATGTTTCAAGACATGTATACATTGTATAAGATTTAGAGGAAGGTAAGTGTGCCGGTCTGTTTAAACTTTATCATTAACTTATGGTAAAATATTAAAAATGTAGCATTTTGAAATATACAATGCATACTTGTTTACAGTCACCTTATTGTGCAACAGCTCATAAGAACTTCTTCTTCTTCTTCTTCTTCCTCTCTCTCTCTCTCTCTCTCTCTCTCTCTCTCTCTCTCTCATCTTGAGACAGGGTTTCACTCTGTAGTCCATGCTGCTTGGACTCATGGCGATCCTTCTGTCTCAGCCTCCTGAGTGCTGGAATTACAGGCCTGCACCACCATTTCCAGCTTATGTGGTGCTGGGAAATTGAACTTGGATACTTAGCTCTCATAAGAACTTCTTACTCTTGTTTGCCTGAAATGTAGTGCCCCCTGGCCAGCTTTTCCTGTGCCTACCTCCCAGTCCTGCCTGGTTCTCTGGCAATCGACGTGAGATCACTGTTTTTGAGTCAGCATAGGACTGAGATCATATATTTTTCTGGCTTTCATATAACAAATGCAACATGTATTATCCTTTTTTTCCCAATTCTATTCATAAGTGGACTTAGTCTAAAGTTGACTTTTCAAAATACTATAATTTGATGTTAAAGTTACACTATTCTCAAAATAATATAGCATATTTCTTTTCTTGTGGTAAAATTCATGTGGAATACAATCTGTCAGGTTTTGCGTTATCTAGGTGGATTTTTCACAAATAATTTCTCTTATGCCTAAGCAACATCTATGTTTTCTATTTTTTTCTTAAGGGACTTAGTATATATTTTCAGGAAATTTTCCAGTTTATTAATTAAATGTGCTGTCATAATACTTAAAACACATGGTATGCTTTTAAATTACTATTCTGGTTTTTTAAAGACTTTCTCAGGGAAATTATAAGTCAGCCTTTAATTTGTTAAAAGTTATGTTTATGCTTATATTCAATTAACACATCTAGAGAAAGTGCTTGATTTAGGTTGGTGCTTTTCTGCAAACAAATCTGTAGTGATTCTGAAGACACTCAAATAACTAAGATATTCACTGACCACAAGCCTGTCTCATCTGCTAAGACTACAGTTACTTTACTCAGACATTTATCAAGCTGTGCATGTGAGTGTGTCCATACAAAACATAGAAATAAGTTCAAAGTGAGCAGTGAAGCAATAAGCCGATTGGTTAATTTGTGCATCCATTTATTGAACAAGTAAGTATTCACGCAACTCATTCTGTATGCCAGGCATAAACTTAGACATGCCTCATCGTGTGGCACTGCCACTCACCTGGCCTTGTATGCATGAGGCCTGTGTAAATTTGAAACGTTCCATTCCTAGAAATTCTTAGAAGAGTAGAGAGTTCATAATGGCTGAGATCAGCAGTAGGATGGAAACGCTGTCAAACAGTTGATAGAAATTCAAACATGGGGCTTCCTCTCTTCGGCTTTTCAACCTAAATCTTTGTGACAGGAGTGTATTTAGGTAGATTTCTCTCCTGGTGCTATTGTTTATGCCAGGCTGGTGCCCCTCGGTGAGGGGACCGTTTGTTTCATACCATTTAAATTGCTGGTGGAATATGAGCAGGGTACACATTTCCTTAACTGTGTTATTCTTCTGTTTGATCAGTGTCATTTTTAATATATTCTGAGAGAAATTTAGTGACACGGTTAAAATTACTCACACAAGGCACAAAATTTGCTTTAAGAATTGATAATTTACAGTCATGTTGCCAAAGTCTGAGCTAATAGTCAGCTCAATGAGAACCATTTCACAATTTTCAACTTTCACTGGTTGCATGTTGAGTTTTGTCGGGATGATATTTGGATGTTCTTACTGGTTTTTGATGGAGTACACATAGTGACTAGTCCTTCATAGTTTGTTATAAATATGCAAAAACTTGTTTGAATGTACTTCAAACATAATTTCTGTTTCAATAACCATTTACATTGGCCTTTAATAGTATTTTTATAGAATTGCAGAAGTGGGCTTTATGCTAGTGTCGAATGCTTTCAGTCTAATGCCTCGTCCAAGACAACTGAATATTCTTAGGAGTGCATCTCACAGTGAGGTGTCTTGTTGGTGATTTGCTTGGGAGTGAGCAGTATGGGAAGTATAAACCCCAAGAGAAACATTTATTCACGGTAGCTATCAGTTTTTTTATGATAGTGCTATGGATTAAACCTAGGGCTTTCATACTAAGCTATAGTCCCAACTGTTTTTTTTTTTTTTTCTAAGTTTCGAGACAGAGTCTTACAAAGTTATCAAGTTGCCAAAGCTGAGCTCACACTGGTGATCTTACTGCCTGAGCCTTTGTAAATGAAATACATTTATTCATTTATTTAAGAGAAGGTCTTACTCCGTAGCCCGGGTGGCCTAGAACTCATGGCAAGCCTCCCATCTGAGCTTCTGAGTACTGGGATCATACATGTGTACCACCATGCTCGGATTATGTGGTGCTGGGGAGTCAAACCTGGTGCTGTGCTCTTGCTGGGAAACTGCTGTAACTGCTGAGCTATGTCCCCCTGTCCTTTTTTTTTTTTTCTTGGAGTGGCCAAGTAGGATGCAGCTATGAGTAAGAGTTTTGCTTCTTTGGAGTTGCACTTTTTTGCTGTACTTTTCTCAGGTAATTCCACTGAGGAGGAAAGAGAACATGATGGGTGTATGAAGGCAGGCACTCAGAAGCATGGAGAGTGTGTCGAATTCAGAATTGAAGACTGAGGGGCAACTTGCTGGCTGTATTATCTCTATGTGAAGACTAGAGGAACAACAGTTTCTACATCAAAACCATCAGGGTTGTAGCCTAGAGTCTGAGAGTAATAGGAAAACAAACGAGTAGAACGGGCTTGAGTTTTATGGAGCGGGCCAAGTTGATGAAATTTGACACTGATTTACTGGAGAGTCATGAATAGTGAATGAAATGAAGCTATTTTAAGACACGGGACTATGTTGTGTGTCATTTCCTTATACTTCCTTTGTATTTAGAATCAATAATTAAATTTCATAAAAATGTTAGGAGGAAGCATTTGGAGAAGAATGAACCATCAATAGTCAGTTTAGTGAAAAGAGAACTAGATTTACTATTAAAACATTCAGACTCCACGTCACAGCCATCATTGTTTCATAGGAATACTGGTCTACTGTGTAGAATCCAAGATCAGGAGTGTAACGAGATTAGATCTCGGAAATACGTGGTAGAGAGATTTCTGTTTTCTTTCATCTTCTTTTCTATTTGTATAATTCTCTCCATTCTATTCTTTTGCTTAGGGTAATCTTCCAAAGTTAGTAGAGCTCTTGGATGAATTAAGGCCATTAAAAATTCTGTCATTGGAAAGTTCCTTGGCTTAAGTAAAAAAAAAAAAAAAAAAAAGGGGAAATCTTTAGATGGGACCCTTGGCTCGGCTTTAGTCAGATGCCCATCGTTCAGGCAATCACTTGTGGCTAGTGTGGCTAGTTTGTTGTTCTTTCTGAGATTTACAGCTCTCCAACCGATTAACTAGCCAGGAGGATGGGTTTATGTAACACTTGTAATGTCTCAGCGGAATCCTCTAAAAAAGTAGAAGACAGTGTATTTTCTTGAGCCAAAAAAATGCTAGAAAACCAAAATATATCTATTCCAGTAGAAGTGATTTAAAAAAGTCACTTAATTTCTTTTTACTTTTTATTATCTATTATTTTATTTTTACTTTACTCATTTATTTTTTTGAGACAAGTCTTGCTCTGTAGTCCAGGCTGGTCCTGAACTCCAAGCACATCCCAGGCTGGCATCAAAATCCCAGCAATCTTCCTGCCTCAGTCTCCTAAATTCTGGGATTACAGGTGCATGCCACCGTGCTCAGTTTATGGGGTGCTGGGAATTGAATTGCTAGGCAAGAATTCTAACTGCTGTGCTATTCCTCAAGCTCCACTTAAGTTCCTTGAGTCTCAATTTCCTCAGTTTTAGAAGTATATGGATTGGCTATTGCTATGAACATGTTTTGAATGAGATACTTAAAATGAAGTTCTATACAGTTATGAAATATTACTCTGGTCATGACACTGAAGTCACTGAAGTGATTATAGAATCTATCTCCCAAGAGCTTTAGTTTGTGGGAGTAGTATGATTTTCTCTTACTTTACATGGTTATGTTCTAACAAAAGATAAATAGCTACCACTGATTGATGGTTTAATATATGCCATGTATTACAGCAGGCGCTGGGCCCATACTATTTTCTTTATTCTTTGTCACAATCTTACAAAGTAGATATTTGCACACCGTAACATTGAAGAGGATTAGGTGATTAAGTTCCTATAGTGAATTAATATCAGAGAGCAGGTTTAAATACAGGTCTGAGTTATTTTGGAGATCCTGAATACATGACGAGTATTTTTAAGAAAGTATTTTAATCCTTTTGTAGGAATATATATTGTATTAATTATATTATATTTATTTTGATGTCCATTTTAATAATCCATTGTGATGATGATAAAGATATTTAGTATTTTTTGAAATTAAAAAAAGACTTTTGTATTTCTCCTTGTTGGTCTAGCAGATGTGTTTCATCATCTTGCAAGGTCATGCTTGCTCTTGAAGTCTGGGTAACCTGCAGGCATAATGAGGGTCTGGAAAAAAATGGCTTCTTCCTCTATTTTTGGGTGGGTGGTAGGTTCTTGTAGACACTTAGGCTCTTCTTCTCTCAGATACAGCCCAGAGACAAACTCTGGGACTGAATTTCTCCCCCTGATGTTGTTCCAACAACAAGAGACCCTCAGGCACTACTGTCCTGTGACACCTGCTGATTTAGACCAAGTCACCTGCGCTCTGGCTGTCTGGTGCTATGCCTGTTCATTCTGTAATCCAGACTTTCCTCCCTGTGGCTCCAGGATATTTTTGCCAATGCCACCACAGTGGCTTCCTGCTTTATCTGCTGGCTGACCTAATGCTTGTGCTCTGGAACCCCTGGGTTATATATTAACTTATTTATTTTTAATTTTTTCGTCTCGTTCAATATACATTAGTATATAAACATGTGATAATGGTTGCATTGAGCTTGATAATTTTGTGCACATACATAACATGACCATGTTACAATCCTTTTCCTCCCATCATATTGGCCATCCTGCTCCCTTCCTCCTCACCCCCTTTCCTACTATCACACCTACTTCGTTCTAAAAAAATCATTATGTTCTGAGTTTCTCATATTAGAGAAACCATGCGATATTTTTTCTTATTAATTTGACTCACTTCGCTAAGTATGATGGTCTTAGATTGTACATACTTAACTGCAAAAGCCTCAAATCTATCCTTGTGTATAGAAGAGTAATACTCCCTTGTGTACATATACCACCCTTTTATATCCATTGGTCTACTGATGGATATTTTGATAGTTGTGCTGCTATAAACACAGGTATACATGTATATTTATTATACATTGCTTTTACTCTTTTGGATACACAAAAAAAGTATTGCTAGGTCAAATGGAATATTTTTTTCAACCTTTTGAGGAATTGGCATAGCTTTCCACAGTGGTTGTGTTAGTTTATAGTCCCACCAGTAATGCTAAGAAAGATCCTTTTCCTTTGCAACCTCGCCAGTATAAATTGTTGTTCAATTTCTCAATATGTGCCATTCTCACTGGGGTAAGATGATGTCTTAGTGATATCTTGTTTTGCATTTTTCTAATAGCTAAGGTTGACTAACATTTTTTCATGTAGCTGCTGTCCATTTGAATTTTATCTGAGAACTGCCTGCTCATTTCAGTTGCCCATAAAACATACATTGGAAAAATGATAGCCTCTTCAACAAATGGTGATGAGAAAACTGTTATCCACATGCAGAAGAGTGAACCTAAGCATATACATATCACCATGTACCAAAATCAAATGAAAGTGTACCAAAGACCTAGATATTAGATGGAAACACTGAACCTTCTGGAGGATAAGGTAGGCAAAACTCTAGAAGGCGTAGGGGTGGGCCGGGACTTACTAAGTAGGACATGTGATGCAGAAGAAATAGCCACTCAGATCAACAAATGGGTGGGATTATATCTAAAGAGCTAAAGAGTTTCTGCATGGTAAAGGAAACTATCAACAGAGTGAAGAGAGAACTGACAGAATGGGAAAAAATGTTTGGCACCTGTACCTCAGACAGAAGGCTAGTAACCAGAATATACCAGGAACTGAAGAAAAACAGACCCCCTCAAAATCAAAGACTTGATAAAAATGTGTGTATTTATTTATTTATTTATTTACTTATTTATTTGGGATGGGGAGGGTAATGCAATTCTAGGAAATATCCCCTACTTTTGTGACATCAGAGGTGTCTCCTAGGATGAATGGTATATGTCTATAGTCCTGAACAAAATGGTTTTCTTTTTTTTTCGTAATAATTATTCTGGACGTACACACAAGCTATGACTTGTTGAAACTGTTATGTACAAATAGGAATTCTGGAAAGCGGGGGCGTGTGCACAAGGAAAGGGAGGAGTGACATTTGGGACCTATTCTGTGAGGCAGATATCGGCAATGATCATGTGCTTGCATTTGTGTGCAACCATCAAGGAGCCAGAAATTTAACTCTGTAAAGGGGAAAACTATGTCAAGTATGTGTGTATGCTTTACAAATGAAAGGAAATGATAGATTTTATGCTATTAGGGATACCCTAACTATTAAAACATCAATTGTTTAAACATGAATGATTTTAAATTTCTTCAAGAAAGCAAAAAGGTAGGTCATATGTGGTTAAATGAAGAGATTTCACCCTTGGTATAAGTCTATACCAAGATACTATACTATATACTACACACAAACACACACACACATGCACCCACGCACGCACACACACACACACACACACACACACACAGACACCATATATACTAATACATACATAATATTGAGATATACTATTCATATATATATATATATATATATATATATTCATTATAGACTATATAAAATTAGTGTCATGTTCTAAACAGGTAGATGGGTAGATAGATATAAATATGTAGATAACATATAGAGAACTTCTGAGAAATAAAGACCTTTGTAATTATAAACAAACATTTTCTTTTATTCTTTGAAGTAAACTAAACCTAAATTAAGGCAAAACTTTGTTTAAAAAACTAGTGGATGATAAGGATAGTTCCAGACAAGTGTCTGATTTCTGGATCAGAGCGCTTCCTACTGTACCCCGTGGTCAAATCAGGGACGGTGAACCAGACTAGGGCAAGCTCTACGCACAGCAGAAGTTTTTGAGTTAAGAATTGTAGTTGGTTTTATTTGGACCTTCACCCAAAGTGTTAATTTGTAAAGAAACATTTAACAATAACAAATCTTTCTTGAATTATTAGTGATTGAAACGTCACGGTGTCTATTGATTTAAACAATGTGTGTAGTAAAAGAAAAATTTGTTGCTTCATTTCTTTTTAATGAGGTAGAATTTAGAATTCATCTGAAGTTAAAAATATGCTTAAATTTCACGGTGCCCGTTTCTATCATTTTATGCTCTTAAAATGGCAGGGGGTAAAAATTTTTTGAAGAGCAATTATTACAGCAGGATCAGTATTGTGTTCACATTAGGTCAAGGACGGCCCTAATATCACATGAATATCAATCCATGTAAGTCTCTGGTTTGGTATGTGGTATTATAATGCCTCTTTGTATAGATGAAGACATTTGCAAACAGATCAATCAAGTGATTTCGTTTCAAAGAAGAATACGAATAGTCTGTCTCAATATTACTTTCCAAAATGAAGTTTTTAGCAAATTTTTATGGAAATGAGTTCCAGAACTAAGAAGATTTAATGAAACCCAATGAAGATGTTTCATATGAATTCATTATAGAGATTCTATAAACCATATTCAGATGTTTCAATCTGAGATCTCAAAGAACTATTCAGCATTTTACTATTTTTTCATTTTTCTAGACAGCAGTTTTTGATATTCTTCAACAAGGCACAATTTTGGTATGAAAATAATTGACATTTATATAGGAAGACAAGCCCAGAAAACTCCCTAGTGAGCAAGGCATTCAGTAGAGAAGGGCCAACAGCAATATTAGTGTGTAGTCTCTGTATGAAGCCCAGTCTGGTAAGGCATGCCCATTATGGCTGACACTATTATTTAGGAACACGTCATTTTTTTTTCTGGTTCTCCATGATTGTCACCTTAAGTGAGATGCACAAGTAGTGGTGGGGTTATAAAGTAAAGAATGACTTCAGAAAATCTGAATAACAGACGTGAGATTGAAGATGACAGTAGATCAGAAGGTTGATGGCAAAGATATACAGCTTGTCAGATTGAATAAAAGAGTACAATCTTGTGCATTAAATATTTTCAGATAAACCAGAATGTTTAAAAAATACATATAGGCCCAATCATAGCACCGTGCACAGACTATGGAGTATCTGTAAAAATGGACAATGTTTTTATCTTCGTTTTTGTACTTGATTCAGGAATGTCATAAGGAATATTGTGCATGAAGAACCTGGAACTACTTCAGTGATGATAATCTTAATATATGGAAATAACTTGGAAGAATTTGTCATCTTGGGCTGAGTATTTATTCAAGTCATAGTGAAATGTAACATTTAGTAGAATGCAGAGTGAGAAATCCTTTTTCTCTGTTGTGTTTGTAGGAATGCTGACAAGGACATTGGTATGGATGACATCTAACGTTTTCCTTTTTGAGTTGGCCTACAGAAGAAAGGTCTGACAGGTTTCCACGACTTGAAAGGTTGTACTTTTCATGAACAATTGCCTTTTGAAATATTTTGGATGTTATATATCTGATAAGTAATTATATTTCCCTATTTCCTCTGGAAACTGAAATTTCAAAGCTTAATTTAAAAAAAAAAACATGAAGCGTTTCAGTGATGATATTATCTCCTGTTGGACTACATGTCATATGCTAAATTCATTTGATAAGCTTGACTTTATTCTTTGTACCCATTCCCTGATTAGTTCGTGGTGTCATGGACATTTATATGAGCAACTCCAAATCGTTCTGAAAATATTTAGGGTATAATAACCTGAACAAATTTTGTATTTTTACTGATCAAAACTTATAAGTAGGATAAGCAGTAAAAAGAAGTGAATTAGCACCTGGGACAAAAATGACACATCAGAAAGTTAGTTACAAAAGTTATTGTTTTCTGGGCATGGGTTCCAAAGTAGAGGGAAGATCTAGACCAAAAAACTTAAATGTTTGGAGAAGGGAGCATAAAAGACGGTAAGTAACTCATATATTAAATAAATGCTACATATGTGTGTAATTTGAGAGAGTCAAGGCATTAAAATAACAGAATTTGAAATTTTAAAAATGGTTACATGTTAGAAAAATTTTTACAAGTGACTTTGGTTGTACAAGTTTTGAAATATATTGTGCATACAGTAACCCAGTTACAAGTTATATGGAACATTTTTCAATATTAGCCAGTGAGAATACTTAAGGAATTGCCTACATTTATTATACAGTCACTTTGGCTAATCTGAAGTTCAGCTCTTGGGAACCGAATTGTCATAGTGTAAATAACAGTGGTGGCATTTTAATTGGAAGCCAGGCTGTCTGAATGCTGAGCTCATTCTGTTAATCACTGCTTGTGTTGTTTGTATCCACTGAGGTGAACCAAGTTAATGTGCAGTAATAAGTAAGCCCCCAAACATGAGGACTTTAAAACCGAAAAGGTTCTTTCTTCTTCACATCACATGGTCATCCAGAGCTGGATGAGGCTTTGCAAGCCCTTGCCCTCATTCCTGGACCAGGGCTGATGAAGGGGCTCCTGCCAGGGGTGCTGTTGGCTCCTAAGACAGAAAGTGGAACCGTGGCTGTTCTTGTGCTGCCTTTGGATGCTTCTGCTGAGAAGTGATGTGCTGCCTTCTGCTCACACATATCACTGTTCAAAGAATTTGGGCTGCTAAGCCCATTATCAACAAAATAGGAATGTAGGCTCTTCCAGACAGGAATGGTGAATATTTGACATAAGTAGACAGTATATCACATTCTGGTGAACAAAGGATTTTGACACTTGTGTTTTCATCTTTCGTGATAGGGTTTGTTACAATGATTAGTGTCCAGTCTCTCTGGTGATCCAGTTCACACACTGCTAGACTGTCTTCACTGTGGTCCTCCTATCAGGTCACATTTCTTATTTCCTGTACTTTTAGAGACACCTATGTTCTTAAATGATACCTGAAGCAATAAACTCTTGGCATGGTTGACTTTCTTACATTTTTTTCTAAACTGTTTTTTGCAAAAAAAAAAAATTAAAGTTATTTCTTATAGTCCTTTGGATTTCAGTGCTATTGTAATTTCACCTTTTTATTTCTAATTGCATTATTCTGGGCTTTTTCCTTCTTTTTGAGAGTTTATCAATATTATTTATTTCTTGAAGAATCAGCTTTTTATTTCATTGATCTCTTACATATGTATGTATGCATGTGTGTATACATACATATGAAATTGAAACATATACATGCCACAATTTTTGTATCTGTTGATCTGTTGATGGGTTTTTCAGTATCTTCTACATTTTAGTTATTGTTAGTTGTGCTGCTATAAACATGGGTATACATGCAACTCTATCATATGTTGCTTTTAACTCTTTTGGAAAGATACCCAGAAGAAGTATTGCTGGACTGGATGGAATATTTATTTTCAGCTCTTTGAGGAATTTCCATACTGCTTTCCATAGTGGTTATACCAGTTTATAGTCCCACCAGCAACATGAAACTATTCCTTTTCTCCCACAACGTCTCCAGCTCAATTGCTGTTCATGTTCTTGATTTATGCCATTATCACTAGGGTAAGATGATATTTCAGTCATGTGTTGATTCCGCACTTTATGCTGCCTTCATTCTATCCCAAAGGTTGTGGTGTGATATGTTTTCATTATCACTTATCTCTAAAAGCTTTTTGATATTTTCCCTAATTTCTTCTATGACCCATTGTTTATTCTGTAGTATACTTTTCAGTCTCCATTTATTTGAGTAATGTCTGATGTTTGTGTTTTTGTTTACTTCTGATTTCATTCCACTGTGATCTAACAGAACACATGCTATCAATTCAGCACTTTTTTGCATTTGTTTAAACTGACTTGTTGTCCAAAAGAAATTCAAGTTTGAAGCCCATGGGCAGCTGAGAAGAATGTTTAGTTCAGAATTGTTGGATGAAAAATCCTATAGATGTCTGTTAATCCCATTTCTTCCATGGTGTTGTTCAGATCTGCTATGTCTTTTTTGATGTTTTGTCTAGTTGACTATCTTCTTGAGAGAGGGAGAGAACTCCAACTCTGATCTCTTTTCAACTGGCATTCATCTCACTCAACATTATTCTGTAGGTTTAGCTCATTTTTCTGGTCAACATCCATAGTTCACTTAAATATTAATAATTTCAAACAGAATAGAATACTTGATAATTAATGGTTTGAAGATAGAAGAGCCAGAATATTTCACAAAATGTGTTTTGAATGAAGTATACCCAAAACTGTTAGCAGTGGTTTGAGCTACAAAGAAGTCAACATGTACAACAAAGACTTGCCTGATCTGGCAGCCAGAAGTGCAGTTGTGTACCAAACTTAACTGTAACTAAAGAGAACGTTACTTCGGTTCTATTCCTAAAATTATGGACAAGATTATTCTTTTTAGAAAAATGAGTGATATCATGCAATATCATGATAGTTGATTCGAGTTTTTCTTACGGTCTTGATGTGTTATCACCTGAATATCGTCCCTTGCTTTTCTTTACTTTTTGTTCTAAAGTACGATTCCTCTTAGAGTGGAATTATTTCTTCAGTTATAATAGATATTTTTCATTTGTAGTAGACCTAGGCTGAAAGAATGAAATGTTGATGAAGAGAGGTAAGACATATTTGGGTGGCAGAAGAATCGTATGAAGTATTTTCTTACGGATATTCATGCTCCAGTAGATCTACAATACTGGAAAGAAGGCTTACCCTGAAATACTATGTGAGTTATTGTTCTGAAAATTGGGTACTTCCTTTCTACTGATTTATAGCTACAGAGATATTTGAGTTTTATTCCTGATCAATTTTTACAAGATGACTGCATTTTCCTACTTTGAAATTATCTATTTTCTATGTGTACATAAGAACTCAGTGGTACACTTTACAGAATCTTAATGAGTGAGTGCTTTCATAATGGGAAATATACTCATTCCAGTGCACCATTTACCTTCACTTGATTTATTTTACAAATTAGCCTTTAAGTGTTTTCTCAAACGCTGTTTCTTGAAAGTGAATATTTAATGAAGAATATGAAACATGAGTGAATGCCTTATAATGTTTTTCACTGGGAGTCTTGGATCAATTATAGGTTAAGTTTCAGGAAATTAGGTATAGACAAATAATTCTCCAAGATGAGGAATGGGCTGAGCCCGAGAATTTTGTCTAAACTGCTTAGCTGTTGATGTTGATGTGGTATAGTACTGCATAGAAATCTCACTCATTTTGTGTTTTGTATAAGGGAGCGATTTCACCTCGTCCCATGGTGACTCGGTGGATTATTGGCTTTTGGCATAATAGTAGCATCGCATATCATGTTAAATAAGTGGAAACAACTCAGCCACAAATGCCTTTCCTTCCTGATTTATGAGAGATAGCAAGACCGAGGGAAAAGAATGTGTAATAGCAATTAGAGGAGCTGAGGTGAAGTAGTACACTGAGATTTATTTTTTCCGCAAAATGCACTTAATGGAGCATGCAAATGGAAAGGATTTCCTATTCTTCTGCTAGCTGGTATGCCCTCAGATTTAATCAAATAAGACTGAAGTGTGCCTTTCACCTTCTATACTGTCTGACAAAGGTAATTTAGCAAGGAGCTTTTAAACGAGTGTTGGCTTCTGCCACCAGGATTTATATCTTCAAGAGGCAAATACAATTGCACACGTCTTCTCAAGCTGATGGAGAGGCAATAAGAAAGTGAAATAAGAGCTTGATTTCTAAGAAACAAGAAAAAGTTGTGTTTGGTAAATGAGGCAGAAAGATTTCTGCTATCCTCTTGTGGGTTTTGTGTCTAATTTAGTGCCTGTGAAGATCTGTGTGAGGCACGTGAAACCAGATACATATTACCCATGTAACATGCTTCATTTGAGTCACAACATTTTCACTGAACTGCATATCCCGTGGTGCTCCACAGCCAACCAAAAATTCTGACTGATTGGATTTATCTACATTTGTAAATCATTGATATTAAATGTATAAAAAATTTGCTGAGCTGGAGGCTCCAGTATATATTTTAATTAATGGAAGAATTTAGATTCATTTCTTTGTGTTCATGTTCAAATTATATCCTCTTGTTACAAAGATAGAATTGATCTACCAAATATTGAAGGCAAATACTGTAAGTCACACAATATAGATTGTTATTTATTAGACAATGTATTTGTTCCATTTCTTATTTCATTCTCAGGAGATATTGTGTCTTTACTTACCTTAACAAAAACATTACTCTTTTCTGTGGAGATAGACAATATTGAATAATTAGGATGTCATAACTGGCCAGTAATAGATAATTCCTGTAACAGGATTTAGTCTGTGTAAGATATTTAGGGAGACAGAGTCAATAGCTGTCAGAACTAGGGGTGGTGATTCAGGAAAAAAGCTTCCTTTGAGTACAAGAAGAAAAGAAAATTCCAGGTATAAAGAATAGATGTGAAAAAATATGATAGTTTTACGTCATTAGCTCCGTCCAAGACTCCAGGGAAGGTCTAATAATGCAGAGCAATCACATTAACCTTTCCATGCTACTAAAAATGTTGACTTGATATTGTGGAAGTGGATAAAAATAGAGTGAAAAAGTCCAACACGATTTTTCTTTGGCAAAACTCTCTAAGCCTTAGTGACTACAACGTGAGGTGAGGCAAGGTGCAGACGAGAAGGTGCAAATATTTGTCACAGACAGCAGGTAGCACCCTGATTTTGGAGAAGGTATAAAAAGCAAAAGAGCTAAGTTTTAATTAAGGTTACTGTGAGACTTATGTCTTGAATTACTGATATTTTCTATGAATGTATTAGACGAGTTAAGTTTAAACTATTGATGAGCCAAAGTAATCATCTCATAGTTGAAAATGCAGGTTTATGTATTTTAGGAAAGAAATTAAGGTGGAGATTAAGGTGGAGATTTGAGAGTGCCCACTCAAGAGTTTGTATTTAAAGCTAACAGATGGTGGATACCCAAAATCACTGGACAATGACAATACCAAAAACTTCAGAGCCACAAGTATTAATTTATGTTCAAGAAAGAAATTTCAAGTAAAAAATCATCATTTTCCAACACTACCCAAATTTTGGTTTGATTATACGTGTGTCTTTCCATTATGTTTCTGATTTGTTCTCTAGGAAGTTGAGATGAGCCATGGTTTGATATACCTATGAAAGTAAACCTATACCATTGCAATAGCAATTGTTCCGAAGCTCAAGATTATCAGAATGTGGCATCTCTGGGAGAGGAGGAATTAATGTAAGAAAGAGCAGGGACCTAACTCAATTCATTGGATATGATGAAAAATTTGCTAGAGGTTCCTGGAAGAAATCTGAAACACACAGCATGGTACATGAGGCACTGAATGCAACTGACATCGGAGAAGCAGAAGAGAAGGGAAGAAACCGGGTTCTTGATGAGATGCCTCTTCAAGTCAGCCCTGAAATCTGCCTTGACTGATGATTTCAGCTCCCCATTGCATTAACTTAGACATAGTTATTATGTAAGTCAATTTTAGTTGAGTTTTCCTTTGTTTTAAATGAAAAGATTCCTGATACTGATGTAAAATATACACTATGTAAAAAACAGCTAATGACATTGAGTTCTATATGGAAAATTTAAGATAGTAGACTTTAGGTGGCCCTATCACAGTTGAGTATGGATGTTGAAAGAGGGGTTAGTTGGTATGACTATAGTAATTGGGTTCCTGTGTATGTCAAAAAATCATGTGTGCATCTTAAATTTATATAAAAAGACACATCAAGCAAAAAATGATATTAGGGCAACTTTCAAAAATGGAATGAGCTCAAGTTGATGTGGCCTCAGGCATTAGCTGTTTCTAATTTGTGCTGGAGCAGCTCTGGAAGCTTGAAAGGGCAGAACAAGGTTCTAGTAAGTAGTAGAATAAATGGAAAATAAGAAAATGAAGACAGTGAAGTCAAGTAGAGCAAGAAAGATTATCACGTTTTCAAAATACACTGTTGAATTTCCTGCATATTGAAGAATAAATGACACATAGTATACACTTACTGTGGTTTGGATCTGGAATGTCACCCAAAAGACTCATGTAATTGAATGTAACAGATTGTGTATGGAACAATGTGCTGTTGGGAGATTGGGGCCTAGTCTGGAGGAGTAGATTACAAGCATGTAAGCTGAATTACAGGCATGTAAACACGATTACATATGTATAGTGGGTACTTACCACACCTTGATCCAGGAGGGGTTGATCAATGGGGTCAGACCTGGAAGGATACATAAGCTTCATCCTGCCTTATTTAAAGAACTAGTCTCCCTTTTCCTTGACTTGGCTTCCTTTTTTAATGTTGAGAAGCTGCTACCACCTCTGCCTCAGCCATGTACTTCCACTGTTGCCGGCCGCCCCTAAATGGACTGTGATCTTCTGAAACTATGAGCTAAAATAAATCTTTCCTCCTCTAAATTTTTGGATGTCAGATATTGAGTCACAGTGATGAAAAAGTAACTAAGACAGAAATTGGTACCAGAAGTGGTGTTGTTGCTGGACTTTACTTGACCATGTAGCTTGGAAGCCAAGAACTGGTTTGCAGGAGGAATTTGGAAAGGTTTGAAGACGCCAGCTGGAGAAGGTTTGGAGTGCTCTGAGCCAAGCTTGATGGAAGATTCTGGTCAGAACTCAGAAGACCAGAATGCTGATAGAAGTGTAGAGTGGAAAGGCTCATCAAGTTTCAGATAGGAAGGAGGACTATATTGGCAAGTGGCCTACAAACCATACGTGCTATTCTCTGGCAACAAGTTTTTAGGCATTTAGTCCTTGTTCAGAGACTTTGCCCAAAAATGAGATTAAGGACTATAGACTGCTTACTCTTGTGGAGGAAATCTCAAGGCAGACTGATGCTCAGGCTGTTACATGGCTACTGTTTGTGGCTTTCAGCCATGTCTATGGTGAAAGACAGGAAACAATGACAGAGAGAACAGATGCAAAAACTCTGCAATCTGGAGTGTTAAAACATGTGATGGTTCAAGAAACTCACATTAAACAGAATCCATGCGCTTGGAATTAGGGCTGTAAGAAAGAGGCCTTACGGTGTCTCAGGAATCAACAAGTATGAAGAGTACGCCAGTAGGGCCAAAGAAGGAAGTGTTTGCCAGAGGAGAGCTTTGATCATGCTAGTAAGAAATACAGCTTGCACAGATATCAACTAAGATTTACACTGGTCCTTCTGGCTAATCAATGCCAGTTCTTCTGGCTGTCATGAGTTTCCTAAGTCTTCTGAAAAGAGGCAAAAGCTGGAAGACTGGAGGTTGGAAGGAAAGTGAGTTTGTTTTTCTGTTACCCTAGCTCCTTGTTGATTTGTTGCTCCAAGTTGACTGTGTTTTGTCTCTGTAAGTTGATGACTTCTGTCCAGCAGTCCATTATATGTAGCTCCTTGCCATCTAAGGCCCTCTGGCATGGGATTGGTGACACTCGCACCATCATCCTATAACACTACTGTTATGCTCTGCTCTGAGCTGTGCACAGCTTCCTACTATTGAGCTCTTCTTGGGAGTTTCATTTTCTTAAACATTTATTATTTGTCTCCTGACTAACACTATGTGTGTATTATCTAGAAGGGAAATTTAAAATGGAGACTTTTAATCTATGTTAGCAGGACAGTTCTCAAAACAATTTTCATAAAAAATGATTGTACCTTCCAATTTCATAAACAAATCCATGCAACAATTTCAGTTTATGAATTTTAATTTTCACAGTTATGCCATTCCTCATAGTTTGATAATTGGAGGCCATCCACTTATGATAAGAAGATTATGATCTATGTGATTTATTAATATAGATTTTCCTGGGCATGCTACTTTATCTCTTTAGAATTTGGAACGAATATTGATATATTGTGGCAATGAACTGTCTTTAAGAGAATCTTGAGCAGGTCTAGGTGACAATGATTTATTATTTTGTCCTTGTTTGTGAAGCTGGCAGGCTCTGCGAAGCCTCTTGGAATACATGAAAAGGATTGTGCACATCAATATTTCTTTCTTTTCAATTTCAAAGAATTATTGTACCAAATACCACAGAAAAAGGATTAAAATAACACATAAATTTTTAGAGGAACTGCATGTGTATTTCTAAAGAGGGGTATCCAGGACTACGTATTGTGGGTGGCAATGGGACTGATTCTCTGCAGCCACTCATTTGTTTCATTAAGAATTCACAAACATGTGAGTGTTTGATTTAATAGATAATGAGATAGAGATTTTCTCTTGCTCCAGACACTAAATTGAGCTGATGACAGAGAGATATTTCTTGGACTGAGAAAGTCCTGAAGAGCGTGATGGATGACAACCAACCTGTGATACTGAGCCCCACATGCAAATCGCTGAAGAGTTTCCACAAATCTGAACCCTCAAGTTTGGCCAGTGTGTAGCAAAAGCTCTTGTGAATACAACGTGCCGACTGAGTTGGGATTGGCATGCATCCTCTGCCTGAAATGAAACAGATGTTGGAAGTTTCTGAATATGGATTTTGACCACCTGATGAGTGTTGGATTGTTCAATGCTGGCATCTTTTCCCAGAGGCTCTACCTTGAGACAGGAGAGGTAAGGAAGGACATGGAGGTGTCCCAGCCAGGGACTGGGCTCTTCTCAAAGGATCCTCTAGGGTGATGGTGAAAAAGCAGCCAAATGGTGGTGACTCAACAGTTTCCCCCTGTATAGACAAGGAGGGAGAGAGAGAGGGATAGAGAGAAAGAGAGAGGGAGAGAGGGAGAGAGAGAGAGACGAGATGTTGAAAGAAAGACAGGACAGCAGTTTGCTAACATGATACTACCATACAATTTGTCAATTACACTTATTGGTAGATTTACACATGAGTTGAAAACTTGTATCTGAGTGCGTGCGCGCACACGCGCGCGCACACACACACACACACACACACACACACACACACAGCACAAAATTGCACACAGACACTTTAAGAAGCCAAAACTTGGGGCAAACAAAATAACCCTCAGTAATTGAATAAATAAACTGAGGTATTTCTGCACAATGGCATATTATTTAGCAATAAAGAGAAGTGAGCTATCAGCCATGAGCCATGAAAAAATACACCATGTTTTCATGAAAGAAGCCAATCCTTAAAGATCACATATTAAATGATTTTGACTTTTATGACTTTTTTTTTGGAAAAGGCAACATTTTGGAGACCATAAAAAGATCGCTGCTTGCCAGGACTCAGGACTTTGTGAGGATGAATAGGTAAGTTTTTTTCTGGATGATTTTTAGAGTATAGAAACTACTTGGTATAGTATGGTTGTCATGTGCATGCATTTATTTGAAATTTTAGAATGCATAACACCAAGAGTGAGCCGTGATGTAAATATGGACACAATCGCATGTCAGCGTAGAATCACTGACTCTAATAAATATGCCATGCTGGTGTGGTATGTTGATGGTTACGAAGGCTGCACATTCTCCCCATGACCATGGGGACAAAAAATACATGACAATTCTGTGCTTTTGTTACATTTCCTATGAATCTAAAACTGCTCTTAAAAATAATTTTGTAGAAGAGTTAAGAAGTGAAGCCAAGATTTAAATGTGAACTGAATGAGATTGTGTGCCTGTTGGAGTCTCTAATCACATACAAATTGTTCCTACAGTTTCCACCTAAGCCTATGGTACTTGTACATTGTGTGTTCCAGTAATAGGTACAGAGTGTCAGAACTCTGGAGGAGGGCAGGTCATTCAGCAGTCCAGAGTATGACCTGTATTCAGCTTATTCTGCTGAAGTAGTCTATGCCCATGAGAATCAAAGTATCCCCCTCAATGTGTTAACAGATTGCACTGTTTCTAATGCCCCGGCTTGTTCAATTTCTAAACTTCAGCCAAAATAAGTGGTAGTACTTGGGAAATGTTCTGTTTCTAAAGACAGAGGATGCACTGTACACTGAGTCTTTATAGAAGAGTGAGAGAATAAGATAAAATCTGTCATTCCAAAGGCCAAATGAAATGCTTTGTGCTGTCATTGTACATCTGTGGAACACTAGGGTTTGGGTAATGTTGTCTGAAGCCATCAATTTTCTAGTAGCTTTTAACTGGCCAAGAAACAAAATAGCAAAGGGGCACATTTTTATATATTGCTATTTGCAAGAAAGAAACAGATGATCCTTTGCCAGATAGTTTATAATCATCACCCCATTTCATCAGAGGAAAAAAATCATTTTCTGATTTCACTGATAGGAGAAAAATGATCAATAATGGAACGAAGTCTGGCCCAGATCCTGTGCCGGGAGAAGCTCCCGAGTTGAATCGGTTGGACTACTGGGCAGTCACAGTGTTATTAGTTGCTGCTCTAACTTCCAAGCAAGATTGGCTTGTTTGTCTTGAAACCTCATGTCAGGAATGGGTAGTTATATATAGCACAGAATAAATCTGAGGCAAAAGTGTTCCAAAATGTCTCACGCAGAGTGTTCATCTGTCTCCCCTGACAATTCAGCACATGCATCTGTCCCATTAGCTGTTGTCGATTACCTTCCAGCTGACATGACGTGTGTCAGTGCATTGGCACCATGTTGGTGATGAATTCTTTTCTGCTTAAGCTGTACAGAGATTTGGGAGTCCTTGAAACCTGTTAGAATGGCCATGACGTAAGTAGCACTGTTTTGTTTCCTAACTACTGCCCAGACAGGAGTTTCTGATTTAATTAGCCAACCAATCAAAGCAACAATCATAAGGAATGCAAATGTGGCAAGTTCTACATTCCATTCAGTCCTTTCTAGGGATTTGTTTGCGAATTTAAACTTACTTTAGGCCTTAAAAAGCAAAATGTACCCTTTCCCTCCACTTTAGTAATGTGTGTGTGTGTGTGTGTGTGTGTGTGTGTGTGTGCGCGCGCGCGCGCGCACATTTGCAATATATAAAGTTTGCATTGAACTTGAGTATTTTGATTATTTTGTCCACATATATATTGGATCAAAACTGCAATAGCTTCCCCTCCCCCTTTTGACCCTCCCACAGATACTCTCTTCTTTTTTTTATGTCGTCTTCCTTTCTCCTTCTCACCCTTTCACGCCTCTTTCCCTTTCTTTCTCCACAAAGTCGATTTTCTTACTTTCTTCCATTTCTCTTACAGTTTTTATGGCTTGGCTTTCTCATATTAGAGAAACCATATGATATTTAACTCTCTGGGTCTGATTCATTTTGCTGAGCATCATGGTCTCAAGGTGCATTTGTTTTCCTACAAATGACTCAAATGTATCATCATTAATGGCAGAGTAATGCTCCCAGTGTGTATATATCACATCTTTATCCAGTCATCTGTAGTGAAGCATATTGGCTTCTTCCAAGAATTGGCTATTATCAATTGTGCTGATATACAAAAGACATTCAGGATATCATTACATCACTCAGATTTCTTAGGCTAAACTTATATTAAAGACTGAATGAATGGTTACATTAAGTCTACAACTCAAAAATATATCACACATATGTCAATAGATATAATGGCATATTTAGTTGTGCCAGAATTATTTAAGAGTTCTTTCCCAAAGAGGAACAGGAAGAAACAAGTAATATTCTTATTATAAATTTAGGTAAAGAACATAAAATTGAGACATAAAATTCAAGAGTTACAGGTTGAACTGTTAGCCGGTTGAGTTCTTAGCCAATGGACTAAGGCTATGTGATCTTTTATCTTTACTACTCAATGAAAGCTTCAGGGACAAGACCCCAACAACCACTTATTTACAAACTCTTACTGTTTTTGGAAATAATAGTATGCTAAGTCAAAACTACTGCCTTCTGCCACTCCATCCCCAGCTGAATATCTATACACATCATGTGCATCAAAAAGTTTCATAGATTAATATTTTATATCAATTCCCCATGATGAATATAATTTTTACATTTTGAAAACTAGTATACTAATAAAAATAATAATTATGGGAGAAGTTTCACAGATTTTATGAGAAAATTGCTATTGTTTCAGAGGGATACCAATGAAATGATTAATGTCTGGTTTTTTGTTACACTTTCTCTTCAGATGTTTCTTTTCACCCATGTTCTTTGGTGCTGCTTGTCTCTGTCTCTCTCGACGATTTCTTCAAGTATTTTCTGTAATAATGGGCTAGTGGTAGTAAATTTCTCTGGGGATTCTTGGTCACAAAAATTTTTTACTACCCCTTCAATTTTCAGGGATAATTTTCCTGGGTACAGCAATGTGGGCTGGTATTTCTTGTCTTCTAAGGCTTGAAATATTTTGTTCCATGCTCTCCTGGAATTTAAAGTTTGTACTGAGAAATCTGCAGTAATTTTAATGGGTTTGCTTTGGTAAAATAATCTGTTTTTCTCTTGCTGCTTTTTAATATTCTCTCTTTATGTTGTATTTCTGAGGCTTTGATTATGTTATGCCATGGTGAATCTTGTTTCAGGCTGAGGTGATTTGATGTTCTGTGTTTCTTATACCTGAAAATTAATTTCTTTTCCTAGATTTGGGAAATTTTCTTGCATGATTTTAGTGCATAAGTTCTTTATACCTTAAGCGCCATCTTCTACTCTTTCTTCCACATCCATAATTTTGAGATTGGTTCATTTTAAATCATCGATCAGCTGTTGTATCCAACTGCTTTTTGTTCATTTCTAATTTGGGAGTTGTGCATAATTATAGCATTTTTTTTCCTTAGCCTTGTCTTCTCAGTCTGTATATCTGCCCTCAGAATGTTTGAGTTGCCTTCCTCTGTTTTCAAATGTATTTTTTCATATCTCAAATTTCAGCTAGATTTCTTTTCAAAATTTCCACTTCTCTATTAAAATGTTCCTTAATATCCTGCATTTTTATTTATTTCAGCCAACTTTTTATTTGTGGCTTGTATATGCTCAATGAGCTTTGTATCCATTAGAACCACTATTTGCTTAGTAAGTTCCTCTTTAAGTCTGCAGACCATTGCTGGAATTTCTTTCAGAATGTCTTGTTTGAACTGGCTCTTTGATTCATTTATTTGCTTTTTGACCTATTTCCCTATGAGTTCTACTATTTAAGGGCCTATCACGTTACTTTCTAGAGTCTCAGGCATTTCTGTGCGTGTCCTATTGTCTTGTCTTCGTCCCATGTTTCTGTTGTTGGGGTCCTTTATTTCAAAGGCCTAGCTGAGAGGTTTTTGGAATGAGGATGAAGGTGTGTGGTTGGGGGAAAATTACTCTGAATTCTGTGCTGTGAGTAGGCAGTGAGAACCTGAAAATTTAATGGCCTGCCTCTCAGGTGTCTTGATCACACCCAGCTATACTTAGCAAAGCTCTCCCTATTGTCCTGGCTTCCTTCACTCGATGGTGGGGGCTGTCCACTCTTAGAGGTGCTCTGACTGGACTAGAACCATTCAGGGGGTCAGTGACTTTTCCTTTCTACACTGTCTCTTATGCCAGTTTCTTTCTAGGTCTTTCCTTCTGAGACTCTTGAGCCTTCTTTTACTCTAAACAGTTTAGTGTTGGGCTCTTTTTTAAAATGTAACCTTTGATGTTACTGCCAGTTATGGCTGCTGAGCACTGCTTCTGCTCTGGGCTCCAGGAGGGCTTATCTAGAGGAAGCTCACATTGTGTTTGCAGTTTGCACTACCTGCAGGCTTGTTTTTGGAGGCTGGGGCTACCAGCTGCTTTTAACTCCCAATTCTCCTAGATCTGCACTTACCTCAGTCAGAGGTTTCGCGCTCTAGGCTTTCCTCCGTTTGAAGATGCAGGTGGCTTGGGTCACCGTCAGTTGGTGCAGGACAGCTTCCTATGCTGCTCTTTTCTTCCACTTCCAATATGTCTTCAGGATCTCTGATGTTCCTGCGGCTTCCTTCCAGTTGTTGGAGTGCTTCTCCCTCTCCTAGCTAAGCTGAAAAAGCATTTTTAAATTATAAGCTCAACTTGTTAGGTGAAACCCTGAGGAGACATTGTGTAGCTCTGTTACTTGGCTGCCATCTTGACTGGAAGTCCCTCCAAAACATACCCTTATGCTAACACATAAGCATACACGCCTACTCTATATGAGTAACATGACATTAAAAACATTAGCAACTTGAGTTCTGGCACATGTTATTATAGTATTTTATGTGGTTGCTCTTACAGTATCGTATCAACCATATCAGTTTCCTACTGGAGAAGGAGTGATGAGGTAATTTTTCTGTAGATTGCTTTTATATAGAAGAGGGGCATGGACGGAGGTTTGGATAGGTGTTTGGACTCGTGTACTTTGTATCCTGTTATAGGGTCTGGTTAGGTTTAGGCTGGTTATCTTTAAAGAGCTGGAGCAGATGAGTCCTCTGCTGAGTTGTTTCTGATTCTAAGAGCCTGAAGATTAAATTTGGCACAATAGCTTCCCTCATCTGTGATTTCAAACTCTTTGGTGTTAGTTATACACAATCTAAAAATAAAGATAAAATGGAAATTTCTACAACCAACTCATAAGTTTCAATTGAATTATGAGCAACATACTAAAACCTCACATGCCCCATTCTATTCTCCTGTGTATGTGAATTATCCCTCTATTCAGTGTATTGATGCTGAATGTGTTCCCCACTCATTATAATCATTTTATATTGGATCTGCCATCACGATATTACAGTGCTTGTGTTGAAGCGACCCTTATTTTACTCCATCATAGCCCAAAGCACAAGAACACTGATACTGGAAATTTGGATACTCTCTTAGTCACATTCCCATGGCTGGGAAATATGTGATGAGAAGCAGTAAAATGCTTTCTTTCAGGGCAAAGTTAAAAGATTTGGGCACAATGAGGAAAGAAAAAATATTGAGCTTGCTAATGTCAATAGAGGAAATTGTGAGGAAGGAAAAGAAATTTGTGCTAGTCTTACTATCATACCTCAAGCTGCAAAGTTCCAGCTACAGTGTACAATAGATGTTTGTTAAAATAGAAAAGGCATTACATTTGTGAATGTATGTATGGGAAAAGTATAATATATTATACAATAATAGATTATTTATAATATAATTATTAAAATGTAATTATTGCATATACTATATGATTATCATATATTGTTATGTAAAATTATATGCTATACTTTTCCTCTACATATGGAATTCATATATATATATATATATATATATATATATCTGTGTGTGTCTGTGTGTCTGTGCATGTGTGTGTGTGTGTGTGTGTGTATGGTTCTGTACTTCTTGCAGTTTTAGGCATTCATTGGGCATCTGGGAACATAAATCAGATGGATAAAGGACATGACTGAACATGCTAGTGGCCACAAGAGCTAGAGATTCTGAAAAGAAGTACAGTTGAGAGTGAGAACAAGTTCGGAGTTTGGAGGCCCATCATCTGAATTCCAACTTTAATCTTTAGGTTCTTGCACAATATTGGATAAACAATAATTTTTCTCTGTTGTAAATTGGTTTCACTGAAGGACAAATGCAGATAAAAACCTTAGTATGATATCTGGCCTGTGGGGAACATTCAAGTTACAGGGCAATGATGATGATAATTAGCACTAGAACTACATTAACTTTATTTTTCAATCAAAACTGTGCAATCATTTGCAACATATTTTACAGAATTACAAACTATGAATGTCTGACATTATGGCCTAGCCATTCGGATTTTAGGAAGTTCTGTAAATGGCTGTGAAGGGACAGGGTCAAAAATCCTCTTCCTGGGCTGGCGTGACCATTGGAGGGGTTATGTCAACTTGAGGCAATCAGGAACCATGCCTGGATTAAGGTTTGGGAACCAAATCTATGTCGACAATTGAGAATCCGCCTGGATAAGAGTGTGAGTGATTTGTCGGCCTGCGAATGAGGGAAGAGCACCCACTCAGTTGTGGGAGGCCCCAGTTGGGAACTGTACAAAAGGATGGAAGAGAAGAGATTTCCTCTAGGAAAGCTCGAACCTTCGCAATTGTCCCTGGAGGCCAACTTGCTACAGGATGCAGATCTTCATCACAGATTTGCTCCTTTCTCGACTTGCGCCTGTCTTCCTGTCGCGGATCTTCAGTCTCCAGTCTTCGTCATTGTTCTTCAAACAGCAGAGGTCCGCAAGAGACTCTCACGCGCTGCCCTGCAGTCCCAGACGAATAGCTGTCCTACTTTGCCGCTGAGCAGCCATCAGACACTGCGGCTCTCACATGTGCAGGCCGCCATCTTGGAATATCGCTCTCCTCAGATTTGTAAGCCTTACAAATGGATCATTTTTTGTTATAATTTCTGTAAATTCTGCCTTTTGAAAGAACCCAAACTAATACAGCTTGGGGGCTTTTCTAACCTTCCTCAGCTCGACCTACAAGTATCTGACTCAAGACAACTTTATTTTTTTTATTCCGTATGGCTAAACTTCTAATCTGGATAAACTTTCCCTATTTTCCTTTCCCTATCTTTTTCTCAAAGCCTTTCTGTCACCCTCAGAATGGTGGCAAGAATACTTTTTGGAAGATGGTATTAGAAAGGGAGTGATAGTTAGACTGGGGTAGGTCAGATATGTGTGAAGAGATGCAGCCTAGGAGACGGTAAGCCAGCTGTGGAGGGCCTTTTAAGAGTGATCAAGTTGCACAGACAGCATTGAAAACCAAGCTCTTCTGATTGTTTGTGGCAGAAATAATTTCATCTGAACTCTTTTTTTTTTGTCAGTTCTGTAAGAGGGAACAGTCAGCACAGTATGGAATTTGCGATGCTAATTACGTTGCTCACGGAACAGTGGGTATTCAAAATCTTGCTCACTTGGCCGCAGTACCAGGTTCATAGAGGAAGCAGGGCTGAGTACAGGAGAACAGAACGTCCACAAAACTTCTAAGAATGGGACGACGGCTTTCTAGCCAGTGAACACTGAAAGTAATCCCAGAGATCAGAGATGTGGTTCAGGAACTGAAGTCTTAGATGAGATTTCTGTAAATGAAACTTGGAGTGAATAGTCCAGCCAGATGAATCAGTATAAATTTTTATGATGTAGTCTCGAGAGAACAGGCAAAAGTGACTCTGAATTGAATAAGGGAATAGTGAGTACTTTGCAAATCAGAATTCAGCCTGGGGATGCCATTTCTTCCTGAGGATAATTAAATCCTCATGATAAGGCTTATATACTTTTTGATTCAAGGATGCTCCAGTCAAGGAGATTAGTAGAGGAAGCTGGAAAAAATGGAGCCAAAAGACACAAGATAACAAGGTATATGTATGCACTTATTATATTTCATGTTCTTCCTGGATAGAAAAGAAATTTCCATCTTTAAATTTTTCTAATTACAATTATTTCAAGGAAGTACTACCACTTGTTGGTATTGTAAAAGCATGCGCTATGTGCGAGGAACAGTGCTAAGTATTTCTATTCTTTCTGGAAGGCCTATCACTAGAGTTCTTTTATTTCTATTTAGCCATTGAGGAAACGAAAATACTGAGACATTAATGTGCCTAGGTTAAGGCTGTGGATAGAATAAACAGAATTCAACCCCAGTTGTGTTAACTGTTCCTTATCTTCTAAATTAGGAATTGGTTGATCTGTGATAGTTGTAATAGTCCTTCCTGAAGAAATACTTATTTTTCTTAATTTCAGTGTAACTCCAGCATATCCAAAATTCAAGTGAAATACAAGAATGTATAGATATTACAAGTATCTATCTTGCCATTGTCTCTTTATTTGCTATTTATCTATTATCTATGTACTTTATACGATGCTAAAGCAGTCTTAAGTTACACAAATGCCAAGTATGTATTGTGCTTTAAACATTTAGTAAGATACAATTCCTGTGCTCAACAAAACTATAGTCTAGCTGGGGCGATAAGACAAAAATCACAGTACAGCAATGAAGGTCATAGGTATCACATGCTACCTCGCGAGGCAAAAAGAATGCTGTGAAAAAGGGAAAGGCATCTTGATGCTGGAGATTATATTATCATCAAGGAATCAGTTCAAGTAGGCTTTTATAGAATTTTGTTAAAAATCAACACTTGTAGGACTTTATGCCTGTGCCAGGAGTATCTAATGTAGTTAGCAGGAACCAATAAAGGTTTTTATAATGAAAGAATGAGCCAATGAACCATATGTATAGATCACTTAATTCATTAACTTTTTACAACAGATTAAAGCTATATACAAATTATTCTGTGTATACACTGTTACGTATTCCTTTAAAATAATGGCATTCACTCAAGCCTTGAATCCAATTGTTTTATAATATTTGTGTTTATTGTAATGAGTCTGAAAATGAAGTTGAAATGGAAAAAAGCAAAACACTAAGACCTTTAAAATCAGTCCAAAGTATCTTCAGTTAAACTTGGGAGATTGTACACATCTGCATATTTATACAGATAGAAGCTTTCAGTATCATACTGTAGCACATCTGTTCTTATGCTATTGAGAGATAATTGAAGTGTTTTTTAATGAAAATAATACTTGTAATTCTCTGCTAATAACAAATAGCTTAACTATTCTAGTCTTTATCAAAGAAGTTACATGGTTTTCTATTACGATGTAACCAATTAATCTAAAACTTAACATCTTAAAACAACAAATATTTGTTCTCTCGGATTTTATAGGCTGGGAATTGGACAGCACCTTCGGTGGGGCAGGGGGGTGCAGGTCACTCTTTCTCATGACAGAGTGCTATCAGGATAACTGTGGTGCAGGTCTAGCTGTCACCTGGGGCTGGAGGATTGGCTTCCAAGCTCCTGGTGTGGCTACTGGTAGTAAGTTTTGAGTTTCACAGTGGTTATTTGATGGAAACCTAGTTCCTGGCCACATGGTCCTTCCCATGGGCATGATGTGGAAATGGGTTCCTCTGGAATGCATGATTTGAAGGACTGTTGATAGGTGGGTACCTGCCATCCTATGGGCGGATCTCCAACATCCCATACTGCCTTTTCCACTTTGCTCTGTTTATTAGAAATGAACTTCATTTTCTTTATTACTGTTCTGTTTATTGGAAATGAATTATTAGTAAAGCTCAGTCTCTACTTGAGAAGGAAATCAAGGAGTAGAAGAGTTATCAAAGGATTTGTGAGCGTGTTTAAAGCTGCCACATTTATACTTACCTCTGTACATTGCCATTTATTCAAAAATGAGAATTCTTTTGAAAAGAAAGATACAGAATTTTTAAGATTGAGAGAAGGGTCATTGAAAAATGTATTAAAAATGAATAATCTAATAAGCATTGAGATATCTGAGTAAGCAACATACATGCAAATTAACGTGATTATGCATAAATTAATATACAAATAAATTAATATAAGTCAAAATAGCAGCACATAATTTGACACTTATAAATATTAATAATTTCACTTTCAAAGTTTATCAGTGAAAATGATCAGAATCTACCCAAACAAAGATATTAATTTTTATTAAATAAAAGGAAAGAAAGATACATATAGATGCTCCTCAAATTAAGATGGGGCTGCGTTCTGGCAAACCCATAGTAAGTTGAAAATATTTTAAGTGAAAGATGCTTCCAACCTACTGAACACCCTAGCTTAGTGTCACAGGACAATGTCAAAGATCACTGTTTACACCTGGTGTGGCAGATGGGGAGCTGCTTTGCCCTCTTGCCACTCAGCACTGGGAAAAAGTATGTGATCTCATATTGTTATCCCAGAAAAGATTAAAAATTCAAATTTAAATTTCTCTTGAATTTGCATTGCTTTTGCACCATCTTAAAGTCGAAAAACTGCAGTTTTTTTTCTCAAACCATTGTAAATTGAGGACTCTGTGTCCAATAAATAGATTGGCATCAATGACACAAGGTTAGTTTGAAAGGCATTTTAAACAACAGATGTATATGAAACTCACCATTCTATTTACTATACGGATGCTTACTATACTAAATCAGGAACAGCTGAGCTTCATCTAAACAAAGTCTTTTGGACCTTGTGAATCTTTAAAATATCGGGTTTTCTTCTCACATAACCGGCAAGAAGTTCTAAAATCTAAATTTTGGCTCAAGTTTAGCAAAATCAAAAGAAGCATTTTATGCATCTTGAGAACTAGCTTATCATGTGAAACTTCGTATTTCTTATCATAATTTGCCTTTGTCGAAATTTTAACTTAGGTTTAATTTATGCTATCGTTAAGTGCACAGTTTTGAAAGCATCTTGTAGTCCTTTTTGGATCGAGACATATTATGAATAAATAATAATGTGGGCTTTATCAATCTAAAATCATAACTAGCTGGGCATGGTGGCACATGTCAGTAATCTCAGCTCTAGGGGGAATGAATCAGGAGGATTGCCATAAATTCAAAGCCAGCCTGGGCTACCCAGGATCAACCTGGACTATAGAGTAAGACTCCGTCTCCCCGAAGTAGCTATGATTGAATATTTATGATGTATCAATCACGTGATGGAAGTTATGTAATGTTTACAAAGTCGTAGAAAATATTTTTTCTTTTGTGGTAAGACTAAAAGAAAAACAGTTAACAAATGATGGATCCAGGATTCAAATCCAAAAGTCTATTTGACTCCAAAATCTCCTCTCCAACTCAGCTAATGTATTTGAAGGGCCAAGATGTGTTTCTTTTGGTCTCAGAAACTATTCCAGTGTAGAGCTCTTAACAGTCCCTACTGATGAATTCGGCTTAATTCAGGAAAAAAAAAGTGTTATGTTGCTTTCCCAGGGCCACATGCTTGTATGCTTGTACTGGAACCTCCTTTTTGCCCCCCCGTGTAGTATGTAGAATGTTTCTTTTGAAAGATGATCTATTTTGTGCATTCCTTCTTCTACACCCCAGAACAAAACAAGACAAACAAAACATTAGGACATTAGGCAGCAATAATAGAACGCAGTTGTAGGGTTATCATTTGGGAAAGAATAGATTTGTCAGTTTAGGACATTTGGACAACTGTCATTGAAAGTTCAATGAAAGTCTATAAAATTTCTCTTCATATTTGTGTGTCAGGACTTTGGGATTAAGAAGAGTTTTATACTTGTTATTCAGTCCTCCAGTTAAAAATGAAATTCTATGCCTCTTCTGATTTTAAATCAAATTGGAACAAATCACAGAGCTCTGCAAAGTTTTTACCTGTACTAGGAAACCATGACCTAAAACGAGAGAGGAAAGGGGTGGAAGATACCGTGTTTGATCCTTTCATTGTCGATGACAGAGAACCAACTTTTGTGAGATTCAGGTTCACATGTTGATTTTAACCTACTTTTTCAAAGTTCACTCTTCACAGAAGTTGCTGTGGAATAGTCTATTCAGTGCAGGCTATGACAGATTCACAAAAATGGAGGCCTTGGACAGTCACAGACTGTCTGCTCTGCAATATTCAAGTATTGGCTTAGCCAGAATGAACTCAAATCATTCACCATCAGAACACGACTCTTGACTGACGGTGTCTCCTGCTTCATTAATTTTGTGAAGATGACATTATACTTTAGGCCTTAGAATGCAAGGACAGATTTGAAGCTGTTAGACAAATAACTTATTTTTTCTATAGCAGATCATATTTCCTTGTTTCCTATTTAAATATGGATTGAATGCATTTAGGAGAGAGATTTCTGAAGACTACTTGGAAGTATCTTGGAATCGAATAGAGAACTAAATAGTGAGTTTGAGTAAGTAAAGGGATGGAGTAAAAAATTTATATAGAATTGTACAGCTCAGATCTCTTAAATTATAAGAGAAATTGTCTTTTCAGAACGTGACTGGAGAGCTCCAATAATCCATAGGGAACATGTAGGAAAAGACTTGGCCAGCATATTGGTTTTTCTGCACAATTTTGGCTTCAATTCTTTGTTCAAATTTATAATTTCTAAAGTATTGAGGCCAAAAGAAATTTCATTTGATATAGCCAAACAATTAAAGAAAAATCAAGATCTATAGTTAAATAATTCAAATACTCCTTTAAATGTCTCTTGTTACCTATGGTAACATTAGAAAAGAAACAGAAAACCTGTAAGAATGTATGAAGAGTGGTTGAGAATGTGCAACAGTGGTATAAAGTTCCTCAGATAACGACAAACATACAATGTTATCTATACATTCATCTGATATGTGTTTCTGGACCACCTACTACGTTCCAGTAGTTGTTATAAATATCAGGGATTCAGCTGTGGGGAAAGAAATAAACATAAAAATTTCTATTTCTTGGAGATAACATTCTAATTAAGGGGAAGATTTGTTAGGCGGTGTTAAGGCTCTCAAGAAAAAGCAAATGAGGTTGGAGGATGCTTGAAGAAAGCCAAAGGTTGAGAGCCTATGGTCAGAAAAGGCCTCATTGAGAGGTGGCATCCTAGGAGAGATGCTGTGGGAGGGAAGGAGTCCCTGCTGAGGTGTAGGAGGGGTTTCAGGCAAGGCAAGAGCACGGCAAAGGTCCTGGGACAAGAATAGCCTTTTTGACTAACAGTGAAAGAGCAGGCATGCAAGCCAGGTGGCTGAGCAGAGTTAGAGCAGTAACAATTTGGAGAAAAGAAGGCAAATGCTTTTGATTTTTGCCCTAGAGTAAGGACTGGCAATTGCTCTGAGAGTTTCCAAACCTGAACACTATGACTTTCTATTTCAGGGTTGTTCTGGGTATTGCGTGATGTTTAGGAGTCTATGCCTGGCCTCTGTGACCTACTAGATTACAGAATGCTCCCCACCATCAAAATAGAAATGCGTCTCCACATATTGCCAAACATTCATACGTCACTTTCACTTGAGAAACATTGTTCTAAGTGATGTAAGCGTCCACTAGAAGGTTTGGGAGGAAGGAGGCACGGTGTGAATTCAAATTAAGTAAGATATTCCTGTCAGGTATTTTGAGGTCAAACTGGTGGAGGAAAGATATCAGACAATATTTATGTAATTAAATAGATCTTGAATTTTAAATTGGGTATTGTCAGTGGAGAACTATTTCATCATATCAAGAACCCTTATTCTTATACCATCCTTAATTTTTAGAAAAAAGACAGAATGGAGAGAAATTAATACCAATCAGGAAATCCATATATGGCATCTCTATTCCCTATTACAACATAAAAACATAAACTTTTTTCTAATTTGTTATAAAAAAGAAATCTTTTCTCAGATTAGAGTGTATCAGTTAACTACCATGAGACCTTTAATTTAAAATAAAAGTCTTAAAGCTTATTTAAAAAAATCATGAATACAGTAAAATAGTGCAAATGAAAAATATTTTGTATATATTTGTAACATAAAATACATTTTGTGTGTTGGTATATATAATATACATATATTTATAAAATATATATGAAGGACAAATATTACAAGCAAACACATTTATTAAAAGTTAAAAAAGGAAAATTCTCAGTAGAAGAAAGAAAAAAATAGTGAATAGGCGCTATGTAAACCAAATTATAGATGAATGATATAGAAAGATATTTAGAAAGAATGCCTGACACCATTAATAAACCAGTGAATTTAAGTTAAATAAGAAGCCATTTCTCAACCATCAGATTATGTTATTTGTTGTTTCTTCACCCCATTTTATATATGTGTGTGCATGTGTGTGCGTGTATATATATATATATATATATGATACATAATGTTTACATTGAACTTGAGTATTTTTGTACATATATATCATGTCAAAATTACAATTCCTTCCTCTCCCTCTTCTTGACCTCCCCACAACTTCCCCAACACATTATCTACCTACCTCCTCACCTTCTCATCACAGCCTTACCCCTACCTTCTCCACGAAGTCCATCTTCTTACTTACATGTCTCTTACAGGTTTTTATGGTTTGATTTTCTCCTATTAGAGAAACCACATGTTATTTAACTTTCAGGGCCTGATTCATTTCATTGAGCATGATGGTCTCATGGTGCATCTGTTTTTCTAGAAAAAAAAATGACTCAAATGTGTCATTGCTAATAGCAGAGTAATACTCCATTATGTATGTACACCTATTCTTTGTCCAGTCATCTGTCCTCAACTCAGGCATATTGGCTTCTTCCACGATTTGAGTATTTTTGATTGTGCTGCTATAAAAAGACATTCAGGTTATCATTAATCAATCAGATTTCTTTGGCTAAACTTATATCAAAGACTGAGTAAATTAATTGGTAATTAAATAAACAAGTCCATATCACAAAAGTATATCACATACAAATCAATAAATATAAAAGTATACTTAGTGATTTCAAAAAATTTTAAAGAGTTTTTCCCAAAGAGGAACAGGAATAAACAAGCAAGATTCTTATTACAAATATATGTACAGAGCATATAATTAAGACATAAAATTCAGGAGTCATAGGTGGACTGATAGCCAATTGAGTTCTTAGTGAATGGACTAAAACTGTGATCTTTTATCTTTGCCACTCAATGACAGTTTCAGGGAAAGACCCCAAGAACCTCTTATTTATAAACTCTTATTCTTTTCAAAACTAGTAATATCCCAAATCAAAACCACTGCCTCTACAACTCCACCTCCTAAATCTCTATATACATCACACATGTCAAAAAAGTTTCATAGATGTGTTGAATATAATTATTATGCTTAACAAGATAATATATTAATAAAAATAATAATTATGGAGGGAGGTTTCACAGATTTTATGAGAAATCTGGTACTATTTAGTGAAATACCAATCAAATGAGTGATGTCTATTTTTTGTTCCACTTTCTGTTCAGATGTTTCCTTTCCTCCATGTTCTTTCATGTTGCTTGTCTCTGCCTCTCTCAAGAATTCCTTCAAGTATTTTTTGCAATGTTAAGCTAGTGGTTGCAAATTTCTTTAGGAATTCTTGGTCATGAAGAAGGAAGCATATTTAATTTACATCACTAGGTCAAGACGAAACTTTACAAATCATAAACGATCAGCATTTTATTTCTTGAGATTGTTTTCCTATAGAAACAATTAGATAATGATATAATTATGTGTTTTGTGGTTGCTATTGGACAGAAAAATCAACCCCTCACCCAAAATAGTTTCAGATGTGGAGACTGATGAAGCCACACACACACAACAAGACAGCATGAAAAAGTTTGTAATTCTCATAACGGGACTGTCTGGGGACCATGGGGCAGACACCCAAGCTCCTGTGAAAGAACTGACTGAAGGGAGAGGTGAGTGGCTTTGGTTTTCATTGTGGTTATGGAACGGAGCTTGGTGAGTGTTCCTGTGCAAGGTCAGCCTCTTGCATGGTTTGAATTTCCTGCCCACACTCAACAGCTTTCCCATGGTCCTGCACAGATGTGCACCACGAGGAGCAAGCGAGGGGTGGAGCTTGGACGCTGCTAGTGACCAGGCACCAAATGCGGAGTCAGACTCTGTTGCAATCCATTTCTCTGCCTGACTGATGATGAAAACGTGCTGAGTTTTATTTAGTGAAATTTGAACTTGGTCTTTGGTGAACGGTTATTGAAGCCTGTACTCACAGGGCTGTTAAGGGAGATTGCAAGTTCCACTAAATGCCTTGTTGGCAAACCTACCCTTGTGTATTTTGAGAAGTAAGATGAGTGGCTTTGTCACTGTCAGCAAAGTCTGGAACTAAAAGCCTGAAGGAGTATCTTGTTGTGAGGCAATTGGTATTAGTAAATTCAGGGGTATGTGAGATTTGGGTTTATGTTTTGGGTATCTGGAGGAAAATAATTCTCAGTGTTCTTTACTGTAAACTTCGGGAGAGCCTTCAATAAGGAGCTGTTTTTGTTGTCTCTCGTTAGATTAGGAAGTTGAAAAGTCTGTGAGAGAAAATGAACAGAAAGAATATGGTACCTGGTCACACTCTGGTGCTACAACAGCTGCTGAGAGTTTTAGCGTTTTGCCTTATAAGGTCTGGTCCTCGCAGCTTGTCTTTGATCAGAGATATCTCAGTGAGGGAGCTGAAAGAAGAAGCTCCCCAGGGAGCCCCATCACGTTGAAAAGTGAATGAACTGACTGCCCCCCATTTTATTGATATGTATACATGCAAAATTTAAGGTTTACAATGGAGTTGAGCCTTTTATGCACATATGTATCTTGTCAAGGTGACAAGGGCTTTCCCATTCTCCTTTTGTCCCTCCCCCCCTCCCCTCCCTCCCTCCCTCCCTCCTCTCCTACCCACCCACCCCCCTCCCCCCATTTCACTTTGTCTTTTGTCGTCTTAAGTTCCGTAGGAGTTGTGCTCTGGGACTCTCATATCAGAGAGACCATTCGATGTTTCACCTTCTGCTTCTGACTACTTCACTAAGCATGATGTTCTCAAGTTTATTCCAGTTGCCTGCAAAAGCCTCCACATTGTTGGACTTTATTGACGCATAGTATAGAATGAACTCACTTTTTGATCACTTGGTTAATTTCTAAATTCTTTCCACCAGGTCAGTAGGTCCAGAGAGGGCGACCTCTGCTGGTTGTATAAGACTAGGGGATGGGATAGGGAACACTTGTTTCTTCAGGTGGATATGCCAGAGAGCCCACGTATGGCTTTATCTGTATCATTTCTATTTTAATAAAGAGGATGCAGCTCATGCCAATCCTTCAGGTTCTCACATGCTCACATGATTCAGCATGTGAGAACCTTAGCTCAGGGCTTAGAAGAACCTCCAACCCTAGAAGGTCTTATATGAGGCCAGAAGTTGCTGCTCTGATGTTGTGTAAATGAAGCAGGCAGTTTCTTGTATTGGAATCACGGGCAGCTGTGATCATCACAGATAGTTCAGCGACTTCAGAAAGCGTAAGGGCAGAGTGCTAAAGCATCTCAGTGAAGTCTCCAAGGACAATAATGGTAGAAGATCCTCTGTACTGGAGTGAGTTCTTGAATTTTTGCTGTTGGAGAGAGCTCAGTTTAAGGAGGGCTGCTTTGTGATAGCATAAATGAATCTATCTTCACAGATCATTTTGGAATTGTAAAAGGATTTCATTCAAGACACATAAGTGGATCCTGGTCAGACACCTCCTCTAGCTCCTCTTTAAGAAAGAGAGGACTGGACCCCAATACTTTGGAATTTTTGAAGCATGTGTTTTAGGTAGGTTACAGTGTAACATAAGTAACTTAAGATTCTCCTGATGCCTTTGAGCACAGGACCCGCATACATATAAGTTAGTCAGTGGCAGTAACATGAAGCATGACTCATAACTCATGCTAGTCAACAGACGGCAGCTCCAAGTGCGTGCACCAGGAAGATGACCCATTACTAAGCCAAAGGCAAAAAGGAGGAAGACCTCAAGTGTAACTGTCATGGTGCGGGCCACCCCACTTTTATACCAATTATGTTGTGACCAGCCTCAGAGGGTACAGCGAACGCTTTTCTTAAAATTGATCTGAATGTTGAAACTGATGATGCCACACACACTCCCAGAGGATGCAGAACGTTTAGCACCTTCTAATCAGGTTGCTTGGAAAGGCTGGAAGAAGGGTCAAGCGGTTATGGCTTTTCTTGTTGTTAGGGGTTGGCGCTCAGGTAGAGTTCTGGGGGTTTGCGTGAAGTTAAATTTCCCATCTGATGTCCCCAAAAAAGGAGAACTCAGGCTTTCCAATGACCATTCCCAGAGACGGGGCAAGAGGGTAGGGTCTGAAAGTGGTCAGTGGCCAAACATCAAAAGAGAAGTCCGTGTTTTTTATTATATTCATCATTATTTTGTTTACACAGACAAAGATTTAAGACCGATCTCCTACCCAAGGAAAGGACTGGGTAAATGATTTTGCAACTCTTTCCAATGAATGTTACAGGGCTAGAAATACTATCAGGTGGGAAGATAAAGTTTCACAAAGTAAATGCCACGTGAGGCCAATTTCATATATTTTCACAAACATCTTCACTGACACACTTAATTTGCACATATAATTAAAGATGAGCATATTGAATGTTGAAAGCCATTATTTTTGGTGGTCAATTATAATGGTTTTCATTCTGATTTTTCTACTTGTATTTTCTTTTATTATATATTATTTGTGGAATTTTAAAAAGCCTTTTTATTTATTTATTATCAGGTCTTACTAGAAGCTTCTGGTTGGGTAGAGTTTGAGTGACGGGGCCACACGTGGGTCGAGGTGAGAGCTGGAGAGTCTGCTGTGCGTTTCATCATGGAGCTTGGGCTCGTTTAAAGATGATGCAGATGGCCAAAAATGTGATGCTGAGTAAACAGCTCTGCGGCATGGTCTGTTTAATTCTGATTTACCATGGTTCAGAACATCTTGAGTTACTTTTGTATTTGTTTTGTAATTTTGTAAGCCCCTAAATTTCAGAGGTAGAAAGAAAAATTATTATGGTAAATTACCTTTCCTTCCACTTTGTCAGTACCTTGCCTAGAAGATGATAACATATTTGTAATAAAACTATTGAATTTTGGCAAATGAGTAGAGTGAGAGTTTGGTCCATCATAAGAATTACTTCATTAGTAGTGTTTAGAGGATAGGAATATTTCATGGCATAAAGCAAGGATAATAAATGAGCCAATTTAAAACTACTTTGCATGTTTGAAAACAGTCTTACTTTCCATCTAAAATGAAATATTATTTTAAAATGAAATTTTATTAAGCATTTGTGGTTATTCTTTTTAAGGTATTAACACAAATTTCTTAATCATAGCCACTGAGAAAAATATATTATTAAAATGTGGATTCAGAGGTAATGTAAAATTTAAAAGAATTATTATGTGGTATAAATTTTAAATACCAGAATATTAAATAAGATAAAACATCCAGGAGGTAATACTGTACAGTTATGTAGAACTTAGTAAATGTAAAAAAACAGTTATTAAATTCAAAAGTCTTTGGCAATAATTCCATTTACTTTATTCTGTTTTTAAAATGGTAATTTATATAAATCATAGCTCTCATTTTAGCACATTGATCCTCAAATCAGAAAACATGTTTTCTCATTATGAGCATAATTTATGGAATATGTTCTTTCTCTCTCTCTCTTTCTCTCTTTCTTTCTTTCTTTCTTTCTTTCTTTCTTTCTTTCTTTCTTTCTTTCTTTCTTTTTTGAGACAAGGTCTCACTCTGCGGTCCAGGCTGCTCCTGAACTCATTTCAGAGCCCAGGCCGGGCTTGGACTCATGGCAATCCTCCTGTCTCAGCCTCCTGAGTGCTGGGATCAGAGACGTGCACCACCACGCCCAGCTTATATGGTGCTGGTGAATCGAACTAGGGTACTTAGCGCTTGATAGGCAAGCACTAACCACTGAGCTATTTCTCCAGCCCCTGGAATATGATTTCTGACGAAATAACCAGAATTATAAGAAAGACGAAAAAATCTTTTTAACACGTCTATTATGTATATGCATGACGAGTTTTTACTTATATCCTTTACTCATTCTTTGATTTTCAAAAACTGATAATTTTTGTCTAACAGCTAAAAATTGCCTATCAATTTCTGTTGAACATCTACTTTGTGGCAGCTTTAAATGAGGGGAAAAAGTCACATCTTGGATGGAATTTATGTCTAGATAATTTCAGTCTTATTCATTTTTCACAAGAAGTGTGTGTAGCTGGCTGAAGTATGTGTAGCAAATGCTGTCTTCATTTTCTCAGTTTCAATCATAGTTGAAAAATAGACACATGGTCCTCAGAATTTGAATGGGAAGAGGTGTGCTCATTAAGCAGAGAGATGAAAAGAGTTTAGGCTGGGGAATGATGAAAACTGTGTGTGTGTGTGTGTGTGTGTGTGTGTGTGTGTGTGTGTGTGTGTGCATGCACGCGCACGTGCTCAAAGAAATATCCATTTTTTTCAGAGATGGCCATGGCCTTCAAGAGGCAGGTGGGCATCTGTGAATGGTGGCCACTGTGAAATTGGAAAGCCTCCAAGCCCGGGTCTCTGATATTCCCTGCAATCCTGTGACCAACTTACCCACCCCCACTTTTTTTTTTTTTACTAAAATCAGCCAGAGTCAATGTCAGTTGATTAAATCTAAGAGCCCAAGTCATTTAATACTTACTATGAATCTGATTTCATTAAGAAAAGAACGGAGTCAGAAAAGAAGTTCAGTTTCAGCCTAGGTGTCTGCAAAGCCCGCATCCTTTGGCCCATGATGTGCTGTGTGTTCTATCATAAGCCAAGATGCCTCTGGGGCCAATTTTCTAATCTGTTGGAAAAACCACTCAGAGCTCATCGTAACCTGTACATCGTAACCTCCATAGCAGTAGTTTGAATTAGACCAGGAACAGATATTCTCACCCTAATTCAAATCAGATAGTATTGATGGTGTTTCCTCTTCATTTGGTTTGATGAGAAACAACGCAAAACACGGCTGTAATAAAATAAGGCTTAGCATTGTAGAAGCAGCTCATTGACTTACTGTATAATTTAGTTTTCTAGTGTTTGTTTTGCCATCAATTATAAGACAACTGAATTAAACTAAAACCTGGTCACGTTCTATCAGAGAGGGCCAGGCTGTTTGGATGTCACAGAGCTGGGGTTGTGGTAATGATGGCGTGTCACCGCTCCTGCTGTTAGGAGAAACATGCTCTCAAGATTTATGTTTGTTTGGAAGTGAATTAGCCCCATGTAAACCTTATGTGCTTTTGATGAATTAGGTTCACACTAGCTGACTCTGCTTCACATGACTGATGTAATACCAGCAAAGAGCCAAGACAACACAGGTGGGAGTGTGTAGAGGAGAGGCCAGAGGCTCCGTGGACGTGGAAGAAGACAGCGCTTTCCACAGGTGATGCTCCAAAAACCTGCATCCCTTTTACACTGTCTTGGAGAAAAAGATTCATGTTTTACAATTCATGAGGTGATTTCCTGCCTCACCATTGCTCATGTTTGGAATCGTTTCTTGAAGTTACAATACGCTTGTTGTTGTTGTTGTTTCTGGAAGCATTTGGTAAAAATATGAAGTCCTTATAAATAAATTCTTGTTTTATCAGATTCTGCCATTATTTTTCTCCTTCCCAAATTGCCCACTTGATTTGTATGGGCATTTTATGGTATGTTTATAGGGTTGGTGGGTTTGAAGTGGAAGAGAAGGCTCAGACATGTGTAAAAAGTCCAAAGTTGCTTTCCGGGACCCGTTGGACCCTGCAGCTGTTGAACTTTATCCTTAAGATCACTGCTGGCTCAGTTGCTGAAGCCTGTGGCTGCAGAGAATATTATACAAAAGTGAGACTGATCGGCTGCTTCTCCTGTTCTGTCCTGTCCCTTCCCTGCTTCTCCACTCTTCTCCCAGTCTGCCCTGCTGAGCCTTCTCCAGTCTTCCCTTCTCAGCTTTATTTCCCGTATGAAGCTAGCTAAGGCTTCATCTCCATCCACAGAGTGCTTAGGAACTTTTGGACTTCTGTGTCATGGGAGTGTAGGTGCTAAAGGTTCTATTAATATAAAGGTAAATTCACATCCCTCTTCCCCTTGACTATAGCATGATACTGTGTTTACTTTGTGTGATGGTCATTCTGCATGGGTCGCTTTCCACAGAAAACAGGGAATAAGCCATAAAAAAGTCTCTTACTTCTGAGTTTCTCCTCATTTAATAAACTATTCATGCTAAGATTAGGGCATAAGATGAGGAAGAGATCTTAATCAGTCTTCACTACCAATTTTTTCATATTTTAGGGTAGGAAAAAATAAAACTTCCCTCTTCTTTCCTGGATGACATCTGTCTTGCACTTATCTGGACCATAATGTTGACCAAGTTGAAAGAAAAGAAATTGGCTGCTTTCAAGACGAATTCCAAAATTCCTGTGTTCTCTTTGTGTGTGTGTGGTGTGTGTGTGTGTGTGTGTGTGTGTGTGTGTGTGTGTGTGTGCGTGCGTGTGTGCATGCAGTTGCATACACATGGTTCTTTTGAAGCTGGATGTGCACATATTTTTCTATACCTTGCATTTGTAATTTAATGTATCATATAACCTTTCTTTTGGAAGTATTTGTTAAAAAAAAAACATTTAAAGAGCCAGAAATGTGAGTGGATTGAGAGAAGAGGAAGAGAGAAAGACAGGAGGTCTAAATGAAGCCATGCTCACTATCTCTGTCCTTTTCCTCAGAGAGAACCATTCTGTCTTTTATACAATTTCTGCTTATATTTCTGTGCTAATTACTTGCATTACTTGTTAATTAATACACTGTCATTGTGAGAAACACAGGTTTCAGCCTGTGGAACATTTTCCACCTCAACTGAAGATGGGTTCATTTTTGGGCTTAGAGGTCATGGGGTCAGGCATCAGCTGCTACTGCTTTACCATCTCTATGCAGATTAGAACCACCCACTTCTTACTGACAATTCATTTTGTACAGTTTTTACTACAGCATTCAACTAAGCATAACCACTTATGTACATATGTCTTTAAATGTGAAGAGCACAACTTCAAAAATTGTTACACATATACATTCTTTCATATGCATACATAGATTCATACGTGGGTAATGAATTCATGACTCATAGCATGTAGCAAGTGCTTTGTCTCCCAATCTCCCTTTCAACTTTCTTCAGTGGGGTGGACTTTCTTCAGCTACTCAGTAATTACTGATACTACACTCTAACAAATCAATGTCATAATACAAAATTTAAGAGCATCTTATCCTAGCTATTTTAAAATTTTAGTATTTATTAAAGATATGACCTGTTACCTCCCAGCCAAGCTTTGGGGAACAGTCAATACCTACACCGTTTCCTATCCTACCCTCCGTTGGATGATCTTTAACCTACATGTAAATAGCTGAGTGAATCCTTTTCTTTGTTATCAATACTTCTGATGAGAGGAAAATGATTACTGATGACACTCAAGTTCATGTGTCAAAGACAGGAGATAATTCTTATTCCTAGAAAATAGGTCCTGGCTGCTGGCCCATCTTTTGTCAGTTCCTTCCTTCCTTCCTTCCTTCCTTCCTTCCTTCCTTCCTTCCTCTGTCCCGTCCTCCCTCCCTCCCTCCTCCTTCCTCTCTCTCTCTCTCTCTCTCTCTCTCTCTCTCTCTCTCTCTTTCTTTCTTTCTCTGCAGTTGGTAGGGACACCAAGAAAATGAGGAAAGCTTGTTGCTGTTGGAAGCCTAACATGTAATGGGGCTGCTAGGGAGCGAGTACTCTAAAAATGGCTCTCGTAGTATCTCTACTGACTGTTCTTATTGTATTGGCTGCCATTTAAGTGTCATTGTAGTTATTGGATATCTTTCCGCTTTAATTTTCTATTGCTGCTATAACAAGTTATTACAAACTGGTAGCTAAAATCAACATAAATTTATTACCTTACAGTTTTGTAGTTCAAACATATGAAATGGGACCTGCTGGGATAAAACCAAGGTATCACATGCCTGTGCTCATTCAGGAGGCTCTCAGGGAGAATCTGTTTTCTAGCTGTTTTTCAACATCTAGAGTCTCCAGTGTTGCTTAGTTCACAGCTTGTTTCCATCTTCAGAGCCAGAAATAGCTGTTGAGTCCCTCCTATGCTACATCATTGTGACATTCAGTCTTCCCTCCCTCTCTCTCACAGGACTTCTGATATTACATTTTGCTGACCTGGACCATGTACGATAATTTTCCCATTTCAAGAGCCTTAAGCACTGTTCAAAGTACCTTTTCTATGTAGAATAACAGAATTTAGGTAGCAAGAAACTGGACATGGACATCTTTGGCAGAGAGGTGGTCATTTTTCTGCTTATCACAGCTTTTGTCGGTCTACATGTTTCCCCTGATCTCTCGGTGCTTTACATAGCCGTATGCTTAATATTTCTTATTTCTTCTGGCTACTTCCTTCTCTCTTCATGGCTTCTTATTTGTAGCTTGTGACCTTCTGCTTAGAAATAGGCACAACTGATACTCTAGTGCTTTATGTAGCCTACTGTGACGCTCACTTTATAGAGGCCGCAGAAGCTTACTAAATATGTCAGATGGATTCTTGGGTGAAAATTACATAGCAAATCTTGAGACAGATGTTTTTCAAATTGGTGAGATTTCCTAAAGGGTGGAGAAGTTAATCTTAGACAAAGAAGAAAAGAAAAAATAATGCTAAAAGTACCTTATTTGCAAAGAAAGGAAAAATTAGTTGCTTGGCAATGAAGCAAAGTGATGAATAAAAAAATAATACCCTAGTATATGTCTTTTCACAAAGTTCCTAAGATTCTTTCCAAAAAAACTAAGGAGGGCATTGTTAATAATTTTAGCTATAAATGCAATGGTCAAAGAAATAAAAAGCTTTATTTATATGGTTAATACAAATCATGTCTATCATTTATTGATAACTCAATATGGGACAGATATTGTGTTAGGTATCTTGTATGCACGGTATCAGTAAATACTCTTGTCAATTTGAGTGCTGTCAGTATTCCTAGGCTTCTCTCAAGAATATGGGAGCTTTGGGGGACATCCTAGAATTCTGAACACATGCACACAACATTAATTTATATTTGTATATTTGAGTTAATTGACAGGGAAATGTATTTGCCACTCAGATCTGGAAAACCAGAAACTTCCTCTATAAACAGTCCATAACGTGCATCCGAAGCTCAGGCATAATTTGCCTATTTATAATCAGGAGACTGAGAATTTTCTAATCTCCATGATTTTTGTAAACTCACACCTCTTTAGCTAGAGCAGCTTGGATTTAAACCCACCTGGGTCAAATTCTGTCAAGTCTCCACTACATGATGCAGTTTATATGCAACTCTGCCCTGTTCTCCATGTGATCCTCAAGTTGAGGCATTGAGACCAGCCAGCTTTTGATAAATCTAGATTTTTGGAGTTTAGATATCTGTATCACAGTCCAAGGATGAGAGATATTAGTTATCCACGGGAGGAAGGCACAAAAGCAGTAGAGAGAAGAGGGAAACAAAGAAGAACAGAACAAAACGAGGAAAACAGAGAAAAGCTGGTGAGGAAAGCGGTCAGTGGTGAACACAACTTTATGAAGGTACTCATGGGCTGTGGTATACACATACTTCTGTTTCCTGTATTGTGTATCCAGGATACTTGCATCCTATTCAAATGAGCAAATTATTCCTGAGGTTCAAATGTACATTATGGACTGTTTATGGAGGCAGTTTCTGGTCTTCCAGATCTCACAACTTAGCCAAACATGTGGCAAATACGTTTCCCTGACCATTAACTCAAGGATACGAATGTAAATTTATATGTGTGTGTGTGCATTCAGACTTCTAGAATGTCCCCCAAAGCTCCGATGTTCTTGATGTAAGTGTTTTAAAATTCCTAATCGTTGTGAATTGATGGCACCATAACACCATGATTGAATTATATGAAATGACACAGCTAGTTTTAAGAAAAGAAATTACCCAGGTGGGACTCATCTAATCATCTGAGTGCTTTGAATATGTGTCTAGGGATCAAAGACATGGAAATCATGTCTAATGCACCGAAGGATGGCTTGAAGTAGTGAAGAGCCAGGGGGCAAGGAATGTCAGCTTTCTGTAGGAGCTGAGATCCCTGGATAAAAGCCAGTGAGAAAAGGGGGACCTCAGTCCCACAGCTGAAACAAACTGAAATGCATTCGCAATAAGAACGAACTTGGGGCACTGAGGATATAGCTCAGTTGTTAGACCAAGTGCCTGGGATACACAAGATCCTGGAGTTGATCCCCCAGCACTACATAAAAATTAGCGTGGTGAGGTGGTGCACACCTGCGATCCCAGCACTAGAGAGGTCCAGTGGATCAGCCTAGACTAAAGAGCAGACCCTGTCTGGAAACAAACAAACAACAAACAAGGCCCCCGCCCCCCAAAAACAAACAAACAAACAAACAAACAAACAAAAACCAAAACAAAACCTTGGAAGCAGATTGTTTTCCCCCAGAGCCTCCAGATGAAGTCAACCTGGACGAGACCTTGATTCCAGCCCCATGAAGCCAAGCACAGAATCCGGCCATCCCGGGATATGTGTCTAATCTGGAGAGCTGTGAGTTAATAAGTGAATGATGTTTCATGCCACTCTGCGTGTGGTTGTTATACAGCAGAAGTACACTAACCCACTGGTTCTGTTTTCCTTCATGTAGATTTCTAACTCAACTCCCATTTCACATTGTGGCTGAAACTCACTCAATTCAGCATTTTCCTACTGTTTTAGGGTTACCTTCTAGTTACAGTAGGTAATAACCCTTAAGGACATTGAAGGAGGCTGGGCTGGGTTTCCCTCCATTTATAATTGTAGTCATTCTGTGACCATTTTTTTCCAGTTTGGTACAATATGACCCAAAGAGTACATAGTTGAATCATCTCTTGCTCCTAACAAGTTCTGTTTAGATTTTTCTTTCTCTTAGCTATCTATGTTTGTGTTCCATCTACTAAACTCTTGACTTTCAGTCAAGATTGTGGCTGAGTAACAGAGCTGCACAATGTCTTCTCATGGACCCACTTAAAATGTTCAGAATATCATTTAAAAAAAAACCACCTGTTTAATGTTGCTAGGACAGGGAAGAGCACCTTAACAACTGAGTGGAGGCCGCAGGAAGGACGGAAACTCCCAAAACACATCTGAAGTGGCGGTAAACAGCAGCTCCGGAAGCCACTAGGCTGACTGTGAATGGCTGCAAGCCCCCAGCATCTGCAGATGGAGGAAAGCCTACTGAGAGCCTGGAACCTCGGACTGAGCTAAGAGAGGAAGGTGCACCCCAACAACTGAAAGAAGGCCACAGGAAGGTCGGAAATCTGAAAGACACATTGGAAGTGCAGGAGAACATCAGTTGTCTGAGCACGGCCCTGAGCTGCTGGCTTCCAAAGATGGTGGTAAGTCCAGAGCCAGGAACCTCAGACCAAAGTAAGCACAGATCTGGGAGACATGGGAACTGACAGCAGCTGGCAGCCCCGGTATCCAAAAAACAAGTCTGCAGATAGTGTACACTACAAACGCAGTATGAGCTCTTATTAGAAAAGGCCTTCTGGAGCATAGATTAGAAACAGTGCTTGGCAGCCATTACAAGCAGTGAAATAAGCAGACTTATTTTTTATTTTTTATAAAAAGAGCCCAAGGCTGAACTGTTCAGAATAGAAGAAACCTCAGAAGAGCACATGAGGGCTTTTGGGGTGACTCTTATATAGTGCCTAGGAAGAAACTGCCACAAGAGACAGTTGTGGAGAAGAGAGAAAGGCCCCTGACGCCTGGAACAGCTCAGGTGGTAGTGGGAGCATCTCCTTCAGGGGAAGGAAACCAGGACAGCGGGAGAGTTTTGCTGAGAGGGTTAGGGGTGAGTAAGACACCTCGGAGGCCATTAGACTCTCAGGTCCTTCCCCACTGCCTACTCCCAGCACAGAACTCAGAGGAATTTCGGCTCCCCATCACGCACCCTTATACCCATTCAAAGAAACCTCTAAGCTAAGCCTTTAACGTGAAGCCCCTCAACAACAGAAACAAGTAGACAAGACAACAGGGCACACACAGAAATGCCTAAGGCCCCAGAAATTAATGTCATGGGTCCTGAAATAGTGAAACTCAGGGAAGGAAGTCAGAAGCAAATGGTTCCAATGGACATAAAGCTTACTGAGCATACAGAAGTTATAAATAAAGAGCTGGCAGATGTAAACAGGGAAATGCAAGATTTGAAGGAACATTTTGATTGAAAAGTGGAAGTTTTGAAAAGAAATCTAGCTGAAATCCAGCATATGAAAAATACATTTGAAACCAGTGGAAGTTCACTCAGTCATTGTGAAGACAGAATTTCAAACTTGAAAACAAGGCTGAGGAAACAAGTGCTACCATTAGGCATAAATCTGAAGTTAGAAATGAGCATAGTGGTTGGATATTATAGTTGATGGATGATTCAAAGAGAACCAACCTCAGAATTATGGGTGTGGGTGACAGAGCAGAAGACAGCAGCGAAGGTATAAAGAATTTGTTCATTGAAATCATGCAAGACAATTTCCCATATCTAGGAAAAGAAATTAATTTTCAGATACAAGAAGCTTATAGAACACTGAATAACCTCAACCGGCAAGGACACTCACCACGACACAGCACAATCAAAACCTCAGAAACACAACATAAAGACAGAATATTAAAAGCAGCAAGAGAAAAGTCATTCTTCTTCCAAGGCAAGTCTATTCAAATTACCACAGATTTCTCAATGCAAACTTTAAAGGCCAGGAGAGTCAGGAGCAAAACCTTTCAAGCTTTAGAAGACAGCAAATACCAGCTCAGGTTGTGTGTCTGGCAAAATTATTCCTGAAAACTGAAGGAGAAGTATAAAATTTTCATGACCAAGAAACCCTAAAGAAATTTGTGACCCCTAGATCAGTATCACAGAAAATACTTGCAGGAATCTTTGAAAGAGACAGAGAGAAAAGAAGCATTAAAAACACAAAGAAAGGAAACATCTGAAGAGAAAGTTCAGCAAAAAATTAATTGGAATTTATATTCTTTGATTGGTATCCTACTAAAACATCCCAGCTTTTTTGTAAAATCTCCCAAACTTCTTCCCATAGTTATTATTTTGACAGTATATTAGTTTGTGAAACATAATTATATTCAACAGGGGAATTGGTATAAACTTTAAATATATATATGTACACATGGATGTATGGATGGATAGATAGATAAAGTCATAAATCAAGTCTGGCAAAATGTTAGTAATTAGTGAAATGTGAGTGAGTGATTGTGAAAGTTAAAAAATTCTGATATAATTATGCTTGTCGTTATATCTATTGCTTTCTGTGTAATATACTTTGGTGGTATAGACTTAAGTCCATTTAATGTAGCAATTCACCTATTCAGTCTTTAATGCAGGTTTATCCTAAGAAAACTAATTGATATAATGATAACTTGAATGTGTTTTGAATGTACATTTACCTTTCAGTACTCAGCTAGAAATTTGAAATCTAACTTCTCTTTTCTTGTTTCTTACATTTTCTAGCCTTATAAATTTCTTTGTTATAGTTCTTTTCTTATGTGGATTGGTAGTTGGTGGGTGTTGTGGTTAGGATCTGGAGTGTCCCCCAAAAGTCTCATGTATTTTGATGTTATGGATTGTCTGTGGAACCATGTGATGTTGGTAGACTGGGGTCTAGTCTGGAGGGGTGAATTACAGTTAAGACTAAAGGCGTGTGAGTTAGGATTAACGGTGTGTAGTGGCCACACCTGGATGCAGGAGGGACTAATTACTGGGCGGAGACCTGAAAGGATACATAAGCTGCACCTGCCTTCCTGGAGGACTAGGACTAGTCTCAGCTGGTCTCAGCTTGCCTTCCTGTTTGTGATGTTGTGAGAAGCTGCCTCCACCTCGGCCTCTGTCCTGTATTGTGACTGCTGCCAGCCGCCGCTGAATGGATTGTGACCATCTGAAACCGTGAGCTAAAATAAACCTTTCCTAAATTTGTGGGTGTTGGGTATTGAGTCACAGCAATGAAAAAGTAACTAAGACGGTGGGTGAGACCACGTTAAAGAGTCTGAACAAAAAACATACTAAGAAACAAACAAACAAACAGAACTTTCAATATATTATCCCAATAAAGGGCTCTGCTGGACCCAGATCAGAGGCATGAAGATATGGCCACTGTAGCCATTCTAAGGATGGGCGGCTGAACTAAAGAGTGGTGATTTGAGTGGAGAAGTGAGTCAGACATGTAAGATTAAATATGTTGAATATTGCAAGGTTTCTCTGATTTGGGAAACCCAGAAGACAGGCATTCTATAGAACCAAACGGGTGTGGTAGTGGGAGTTAAGGGGGAAGGGGAGGAGGTGGAAGGGTCCAAAATAGGAAGAGATTGTAATGTTGATGTGATATATATATGTGCATAAAAACTCAAATTCATTGTAAACATTATGTGTCATATATATATATATATATATATATATATATATATAAATTAATTAATAAAAATGTGGGAAAAATCTTACTATACTTTTATGCTCTTGGACCTCAGCCAGGCTGTGAAAAACTTTGCCTTCTCTGGCCAACAGGAAGTTTATCTTAGAAGGACTCTTAGTCCTTAGACAGACTTCTGGCACTAGGAGGAGCTCGTCTGCGGCTAGCTTTATGAAACAGCTTTCTGTTTTTCAGTGATGTTGACCAAGGGTTGGGATAGATACCCGAAAAGACAATGAGGTGCAATCTTTAAAAGCCTTATAGCACTGGACTCTCAAAATAAACATCACCTTCCAGAATTTGGCATCTACATAAAAGTAAATTGGCAGGATATAACCTAAGAGGAGTGTGACAGAGCGGATTCCTGAGAGGGTAACAGACTTTGGGGTGAATATTGCCAACTCCAGAAATTAAGCGACAGCATGATAGTAATTAGCAGATAAATGGTCCTTCCTTTTCCCTTTAATATTGCAGCCATTGAGATATGATTTCAAGCACCCTCTTAAAATCAAAGAAATAGCTTTGAGTGAAACTAAAAACTAATATATATTTACTTTCATGAGCCTCTGGAGCCAGGATGTTAATTCATGATAGTCAGAAATATATTCTTAGGATGAGTCTGGTGGCTCAGTAGGAAACTATGCAGGGCATCTCATATATAGCCTACCACATGTCACGGGTGTGCTAAAAGTACTTTTTTATGCCAGTAAACCAGATTGTTCAGATAATTCTACTTTTTCCAATATTTCTGTGGAAGTGTGAGGAGGAAAAGAAGAGGGTTCATCTGGAGAAAAATCCATCAAGTTCCAAGTTACGACTGACTTTTTCTATGACATAAAATTGTCTTTTTTGATATTCCTGAAGATGTATATTTTGTTCAGCTTATATATACCTAGCTTCATGATATTTGCCATTGATACTTGTATATTAGGTAGCTCCTGATAGTTGACAAGACCCACGACGTGGTCTTTTCAAAGTGTCAAAGGCATTAAATTACCTCCACTCAAATGGAGAACATTTCTTTGAAGTTTAAGAAAGACCCATTGGCTAGGTTGGGATGGCCCGTGGTAGAGTCTACTGCTAGAGACACAAATCTTCCATGAGAAGACAACAGGATGATGAAGTCTCACAGAGTTTCTTGACCTAGAAGCATCTGGAACAAGGTCTATATAAAGGAATACAATTCTTTTAAACTTCATTGGTAGATGGAGTTGATAACTACAAAAAAATCCTCAAAAGGGATCTCATTTCTCTGACCAAGATGTAAGTAGTGATTAAGTTGTGGAGCAACTACCTCCTGGGGGTTGTCCCATTGAATGAAGTGACTAAACTCATGAGCAAATAGCTGGAAACTGGGGACTTGCCAAACTTTAAAGAGACACAGAAGCTTGTGGACATATGTAAATCAAGGGAATCTAAGGAGAATGCAAACAAATGACTAAAAGAAATACATTTAAAAAGACAAATTAGTCTGTAAGCTACAGCAATTTTTTAGGAGGACCGTTGGGAGATTGGGACAAGAGGGTCCTTGTGGAATTGTTCATTCTCACTCTTGCCGACACCCTTAGAGAATATAAATCAGATGAGCCCAGAGAAGCTGGCAGGCCTAGCTCACTAATTGTGGCATACTGAAGTGAAGTCCTTAAGGGAACTGCTGCTTCTTCTAATATCACCTTGCAAAATGGATCCGGGTCTCTGTTCTGAAGCCTTTTTCAAACTGAAAGTTGATGGTCTTTCTCTCTCCCGGGAGGAATGACTTACTAGAAGTGGAACATCTTTGAAATTCATTTCTCCACACCGTAGAGACCAGGACACTTTTGTTTATGGATCTTAGTTATACCTCAAAGAATTTTTATTTTAAAATTCAAGATGGATGCTAGCTGTAGCTCAAAGGCCTAGGTTATAATTATTTGGGGGTATTTTTCACCTTTTGAATAAAATGTGATAGCTGTTGCTTTGTTAGGCTGTATAACTGATGGAGTAATTTTGCATTGTCTAAAATCAGTATGAGGGGTTGAAGAGTTGGTGCTGTGTACATCTTTAGGAGTTTGGTACTGTATCAGAGCCTGCTACAGTCATGTAATTTGAACATTTACTAGTCTCCATACCTTGACCCATGGTTGGCTGTAGTATTTGATTAGACTTTTTTGAAGTCAGTTATAACCTGAATACTTGACAACTATTCACCTATTGTCAGACTTTGTGGAAAGATATTGTGTCATTAGAGGGAATTTTGACTTTCCACTTCCATGTTCTTATTCTATACAGAGTATTTTTCAAGGTGAAGTTTTTTTTACTTTTTATTTTTATATATTTATATTAGAATATTATACAAATTTCAAAGCTAACAACAGAGTTTTGTATGTGTATTTAAAGCATAACAAAATGAAAGTATTTCACAAAAGGCCATATTACAGTACTATTGAAATTATGCACTTACGGGTCATAAACAATACATTCAGTTAAAAATGAACATGTAATGTGAATAACATTTTGGTTATAATAAATATGGTAAATGTTAACAGCAACACCTGAGTTGTATGGATACAAGAAAGGTGTTTTGTAACAGATGGTAGGTGGAGAATTCGTGAAAGGCTGCGGTATCCTAACTGCACAATCACTGCACGTTGTCGAGCACTTTTTTATATAACAATACCCTTCATTCATTATTCCTAAACCTCAGCATATAAAACAAAGTTACTCTATATTTTCCCTGGGTAACTGGTACCAACATCTAAATATGGTTTACAATCAGGTGTGTCTTTCATTTCACTGCTTCTCCAATGAATATGTTTAATATAAAATTACTTATAAGCAGAAATATAAAGGTAACATTTTATAGGGGATTACAAGGCTAGAACTTCTAATCATCTCTGTAATTCTTCCCAATGATCCCACTTAAATATGGGTTTACACGGTGGTTTTCTTTTGGGGGGGGGAATTATAAATAACTGGGTTAGAAAAAGATGTAGTAGCTGAAACAAAAAATTTTACATATGTAGAAAATAGTAATGGTTTCCCCTGACCATTAAATTCTTCCCAGCTATTTCTTTTTAGTATAAGAAAAGCTTAAATCATAAAGGTACTGTAATGGGTTAAGTAATGATACCTGGACTCAAGCTGAAGTCCTTTAGGAAGAACACAACTATGAATCCGGATTTTTAAAATGTCATATTAAGTCAGAGAATAAAACTAATTCTCTAAGACTCTGCCAGTTCCACAAATAGATGGCTATCAATTCATTTTGAAGAAAAATGTATACATGACTGATTTTCCTAAACTGCTAGCTCAAAAAAAGTTGTTTCTTAAGATATGACAAAATACTAAACAGGACAAACAAACACAAACAAAAAAAGCAACAGGCCCATTGGTAGGAGAGTTTACCTCTGAGGTGATACTAGTCAGTGGCTACTATAGACATCAGCTTTAACGACGGCAAGTTCTCATAGTTCTAGGTGTTGTCTATTCTTTCCTAACGAGCTGAAAAGACGTAGTTGCGTGGTCAGCTCACTACCTTTGCTGTGAAATGATGACTCCTGAATTTCTGTAGAATTCGTTGTTCCAGAAGAAAAACAAATTTTGTTTGCCTCAACTTCAAATATTGACCCCTGATTTTTGGGTGCAGACATGTTCCTGGATAGGATGGAGGCCAACAGAATATGTAACATTTTCTTAATTTGCAATTCGCATGTAAATAAGTAGCCTCAACGTGCTTTCTTGAACTCTCCCAGGCAGAGGCTTAGAGTGCAGACTTACCAGATTGGTAGTGGAAGCTTAGTTTCCCTCCCCACCCTAACAGTCCATACTCTTGGTCCTGTTCTAGGAGCACAGTCTGTAGAGGGTCATGCCATTTCTGATCTTGTGGCGCCTCTCCCTGGATGGCGAAAGACTGGAACTTCCTTGGCTGGTCCTATGACTTAAATTCTGTGTAGGCTCTGCCTCATTCATTGTTTGGCAATAATGTTCTTACGATCTTTCAAGGTTTCTATTTAGAATGGGAGGAAGAAGGTCTTTTTAGTTTTTCATCCTACATAGTTCTCTGGGATCCACTTGAAATTCTCCATGGTTGGCTCATTTCTATCCAACATCTATCTCTTTGAAGTCCGAAGAGTCTTTCTGTGTTCTGGCTATGTGAAAGCAGTGGAGTGAGATTCAGGGAAGGTGTATTTGTTTTTTTGTTTGCACTCATGACACACACTTCTAAGTCCAATGAAACGTTAGAGCTACAGTTGACATTTTATTTTCATATTTAGTTAGCATTTTGTCAGTTATTTTTCATAGTACTTAACATCACTTAAATGAAGTAGCATTTACTACAAGAAGGAATATTTAAAATTTTTCTGTTCTTGTCATGCCTTTTAATAAAGGATTTTTAAAGGAGTAGATATACCTTCTTCTGTGACCAAGAAACCATAATCTATAAACAAGCTTTATTTATTTTAATGTTTGAAAATTTTAATATCTGGAAAAGGATAAATTCTAAAAATCATTAATGCATAAATTAAACAGTGTTTCCAATTCAAAGTTGCTTCAGAATCTCAGTGTTTCTCAATATTTTCATGCTTCTTTGCGATGTATTTACCAGAACCAGAATGAAATTGCTAAGTTCAAAAACATCCACACATCAGGAAAAAATCTGTATACACACTTAAGAGATTATTACAAGCAAAGGTAAGTTAATTGAAATGAGAAAGAAGTATATTTAAATCTTTGATCCTATTTTGCTCAATTCAGAGCTTTTGTTTTTCTTTCTAAACTGATTTTATGCAGATTATTTTTATCTTTATTTGTGCTTAATATTACTAAAGACATTGTTTAATGATTATCCCAATTTTTATCATTTTTTCCCTTTTTTATGGGGATGCTGAGAATTGAATCCATGGGCTACCCATCAAGCTCTATTCTTGGTTCTCCAGCATGTTTCATTTAGTATTCATTTTAGTTTATTAAGGAAGAGAAAGTTTAAGATAATACATGTAATAAAAATTTCTATGAAGTCCCTTCAGAAGAGATATTAGATGATTTACAAGAATTGTCTTAGCAGTCCTTTGAGATAGATATGAAGCAAAAAATTCACTTGTTCTGACAGATTGATTTGAGTTAAGCTTACCTCCATTCATCGTATGGTGTATTTTAACTGTTTCATACATAGTTTCTCTCACCCGCATCCCACTGAAGCAGCTGGGGAAATTTGCAGAATTTGCAGAGACTCTTTAGAACAGATGGCTGGAAACAGAAGAGGAAGGGGCTTCAGCTTCTCACTTGGATGAAAACGTCTAGGTCTGGGTGCTGTACTAGAGATATTGAGGAACAAATCTCTATAACTTTTGTGAATACAGAGCAGTACAGAACTCTGGTGTGAGGTTAAAGTATTTCACTAGTCAATTACAATTTTTGTGTCGTTGTAGCCAATTTTTGTAGCTCTGGTAATTGAAAGCCCTGCTTTCTGCATGTTAGGCAAGTACCCTGAAGTACGTCCTTAGCTTCTCAGTGCCACCGAGGGTGTAGTGTTTCTAAGCATTGCTTTCTCTTTCTGTTAGAAAGGTGCCATTTTACACATATATCTACCTGTTTTTTTTTTTTCTGGATTCCAGGTCTGTAATTACACATTCTTCCTAACTCTGACTTGTGGTAACAATCAGAGAAATTTAGTGACTCAAGATATATTAATTAGTAACTGGCAGGGTCTCCGTTAAGGTTGACAGGGCTGTTAATATTGCTGCCCTGCAGTCTTAAAGTACTTCTTCACCTTACACCTGTGGAAATCAGGTAGCATTTGCCTCACAGGACCCATGTAGGAGGAGGCAAAGAAATCAAAAGAAAAAGAAGCAAAGATTTGGATGAAATAAGAGATAAAGAAGTAATCCAAATGAGGCAGAGAATAAGAAAGAAGAAATTGTTAAGGGCTGCAGATATTTTATTGGCATAAATAAAAATGGAGTGAATCCATGTAAAATACTTTTTGGAGGATAGGGCAAGCATCATGACAATTATTTAAGTTCAATTACTTATATTTAATATTTTAAAAATCATCTAACATATCTCTTACTCTGTGGACCTTTTTTATTAGCTGATTATTTACTCACCACTCAAAGCACTAGAAAAGCAAAAAGGCTTTTTGATTCTAGGTTTGAAAGAGAAAGTACAGAAATGCCATAATATGTTGTGGGGGTGGTTTAAGGGTTATTTAAAGCAATTTTGAAACTATGCATTTTCTCCTGTAATATTTTTGTTGTAGAACCTAAATTATATTATAGGTGTTTTTATCATTAATATAAAATTTTCTATGGATTAATTTTGGCATAATCTATTATTATTCGTAGATTTGTGAGAAAAATTTTATAGTCTGAGCAAGCTCTGAGTAGGATCAACTGTCTATTTCTTATGGCAATATGTTTCCAAGCTTGTCATTTTCTTGTTTGTTTACATTTTTGTGGTTTGCACCTAAGTCACATGTTCATTTTCATATAGGAAGACTCTTGTAAATGGTGGTTGCTTTCCTAGGAAGGTCAGCCCCCAACTCTAGAAGTTGCAATGTACCTGAAATGTGTGCTGTACTTTTTCAGTGAAAACTCCCCAACCCTGGAATGATGCACAAAGCTGAAAAGCCTACTCCTGGAAATACTTTGAAAGCCTTGGGAGTAATGTGCCATCAAAATGCAAATATGTTTTTATTTAAGAAAGAAAAAAAAGTTTCTCCGTGGAATCTGGTTTACATAGGATTTGGAGTTAATGTTCTGGTTTTTCAACTGATTGAAACTATTGGCTATTTTATTTTATTTAGCCATGTTCTTTAGACCTAGTACCATCTGCTGTTCATTGTTAAGCATGCAAAATTCCTGGGATTGTATATCCTCCAGAAGATTTCTTTGTTATGGTCCTTTTTATTTATTTATTTTTATTTTTGGAAGGGTTTGGTTCAACTTTTCACGGTAGCTCCAGTTTTTATTTTGCTGAAATCTGTTCTGTTTTGGTGTAGATCTTCCATGACCTGAATGACAAATTCCTAATTTCCTGAAGAAATAACCAAACACACATAAGTTTCTGTAATTTACATTTTTAAGCCTGTTACCTATACTTTTTGCTTTTCATAACTAGATATGTGTCTCTGTCTTTCTTTTCATTTATCTCTCAAACTGAAATTATTTGATTTATGCTGTTACTAGGTATTGTTAGGCAGTTTTTCAGTCTACTATGGTTTTCCTTGTATTATAAAAGTGAAAAGATAAGAAACACCAATTGGTTGACTAAACCTATTTCGGGTACTTGGCTTCTGCAACTCTAGTAAATTAGTGCGCTTCCCTGACTCCTGTTGCTCTTTCTTCCAATGTCTTCTTTGTGTTCCCAAAACCTCCTAATTCTTTGACTCTTTCATTATGTTTTTTTTTTCCCTGTAGCATGAACTGTCTTCTCATAGCCATGAATTCAAAAATTATCTTTCACTTTAAGTTTTCTTTGCTCAAAGAACAACTGTGTGGGAAAATTTAAGACAAAGTAAGCATCTCATAAAGAGCGGAGACTATCTCCCCCTTGATGCCCTACCCTCAAGACTTTCTCTCCATCTGAGTACACATTGAGGCCTTAAGTGAATTATTAGTGAAAGAGAATTGGAGATATCTGAATAGAAATTGATGTAATTGAGTAATGCCGGGTAGGAAATAGGAAGTCCATAGGAATAAAGAGGTAAGCTGTGGGAGGTAAATTGACCCTGTTGAAACCAAGCTTGGTTAGTTTCTGGGCATTCCCCTGACGCTCATTCTGTATCTTTGCAAACAATTATTTGTTGCCTTTTTGCTATGACCATCTTAGTAGGTGGGAAGGGGTACTGCGTTGTGTTGCTTGTTTGTATCGCCCTAATGACAAATGCTGTTGAGTACCTTTGCATGTGATATTTTCTTTGGATAAATGTTTAACACATTTTTCCATATTTTAATTATTTATCATTTATTGATCACTCGTTTCATTTTGAAAGGGTCTAAATTCTTGTCAATCTGCTGCTTTTATGTTTCTTCTTGCCTGATTTCCCTGGCTTAGGCCTCTAGTACAATGTCAAAGAGAAGTGGAGAGAGCAAATGGCCCTGCCTCCTTCCAATCTTAGGAGAAGGGCGTTTGTGTTGATTCACCCTTAAGTTAGGACCCTAGACACGAGGTTTTCAGACACACCCTTCAAATCTGTGTTCTTATCTGTATGTGGTTGAGAAAGTTCTCTTTCAGTTTGCTTTTTCAACATTTTTCCTAATAAACAGAACTGACATTCCTTTTCTATATCTGTTGGGATAATTTTTGCCTATTCTATTAATATGGCATATTACACTGATAGTTTTATATATATATATATATCGATTCAACCGTGTTTTCCTAAAATACTTCTCATTTGGCCACGGGGTATAGCACAGGTTTCTTAGTTCGGTTTGCTTGTTGAGTGTTTTTATGTTTATATTCATTAAGGATATTGATTTACAGGTTTACTATGATTTGAGGCTCAGAACAATGTTGGCTTCATACAATGAGCTTAAAGTGTTCCTTGTTCCTTTCTGTTCTAGTGTTTAGAAACATTTAAGAAATGTTGATGTTTATTCTTTGCAAGTCATTTGAGTGTTTTCCCTGAGAGTGTTTCCAGGGGTTCATCAGAAATTCAGCAAGCGCAAACATTTGGCTACAGCTCCAGAGTTTGGACAGTGCCTCTCTGCCTGGTTGCTTAACTTCTGTCTCTGGTGGTAAATCTCTTTCTACTTTAATTTTTGTTATTGAAGCTCCAGAAGATTAAGATCATTGGAAAAGGTTTCTAATGGTTTCTTAAAATAGTTCATAAATCATAAGAAGAATCTCTCTTTATCTTCTATAGAGGAGGAAAAAATGCTACAGTTTTCTAAAAAGTTCTTCCATGGAAATGTTGTGTTTTTGCTTCTCTAAAATATATGTACTTGTCACTTGTATTGTGATTAGTCTATTAGCAACTACTTCACACATATTTAGATCATCACGTGGAAGTAGATACTACCATTTTGTTCTTGACTTCAGAGATTCTTCCAAAACAGATCCAAACTTTTTTTTTACATTCTATTAAAATTCAGTATGATAGCAATTATGCTCTCTTATGACAATGCAGTGCAACTAGAAATTGAGAAAATTATACTAAAATTCTAAAAAAAGTCAAGTAAAACTAGAGGGAAGAATTATTACACAATTACATGGTATGATAATTAAAACATTGTCTTGGAACAGGATTAAACAAATAGACAAATAGAATGGAATAAAGAGCCCAGAAACACATTGCACACATGTATGGGACACGAGTGAGGACAGAAGTGGCAATTCAATTTAATAACAATCAACTGAGAACTATAAATGCTCCTTGGACAATAGTTTATCAAATGATTATCACTTATTGATTACCAACACACAGAATTAAAATCCATGTATGTTCAAGAACAAATTAGGCAAAGCAAGAAATTTAATCTTTTAGAAGAAAGTGTAGAAAATATATAGGCGCATAGGGAACAGAACATCTTTAATTCTGACACCAAGAATCTCTTACATATGCATCATTAAATAATTTAAAGAAATTATTTATATAAAAGTCTTCACTGCTAATTAGTCTTTTGGTCAAGATCAATCATAAAAAATCATCAAAATTCAAGGTAAATCAGTTAAAAGGTAGGCAAAGATACATCGATAAGAAAGTTAATTCTCTGGGGAGTAAACCCCATATACACTCAATATGCAAATATATATGCATATATATGCATATATATATATATATATATATATATATATATATATATATATATATATATATATGTGTGTGTGTGTGTGTGTGTGTGTGTGTGTGTGTGTGTGTGTGTGCATATATATAGTTCTGCGACAGGTTTTGCTCTGTAGCCCAGACTTGGGGCTCAGGCTGTCCTTGAACTCACTGCAATCTTCCTGCCTCAGCCTCCTGAGTGCTGGAATTACAGGTGTGTGCCACCATGCCTGGCTTATGTGGTGCTGGGGAATAGAACTAGGATACTTGGTGCCTGATATAGTGCTTGCTAGGCAAGTGCTTTAACCGCTGAGCCATTCCTCCAGCTCCTGCACTCAGTTCTTTTGGTGAATTTTAAGTAAATAAGGTTCTGCTTTATACTCACCGAACTGGTAAACATTTCAAAGTCAGGCAATACCATGTATTTGAATTTTCTTGAGTGACCATAACAGAGTACAACAAACTGAATGGCTTGAATAACAGACATTTTTATTCTTTTGTAGTTCCGGATACTAGAAACCTGTGGTCAAGGTATTGGCAGAGTTGTTCTTTAGGGCAACTAGGAGACAGAAACATTTTTTGAATTTGGCTTTATTACCAGAATCTCTGTTTTCTTCTCCACAGGTTGCTCTTCTACTGTTCCTGTCTATGTCCAAATTTCTCTATTTCATAAGGATATTGGTGATCTAGATGAGAGCGCACTTTCTTTCCCATCTCACATTCATCTTGATTTCATCGTTGTGCCTCTGTTTCTCAGTACAACCCATAGTGTGAAACTGGGGATTAAGACTTCAACATATGATTTTGGGAGAGTCCACAATTCCGTCAGAATTGTAAGTGTTGTTGATGCTATACAACAATGAAAATTCTCATACACTACTGGTGGAAACACAGATGTTTACTATTTCTTCGAAAAGCGATTTTATGAAATATACAAACACTGATGATATATAACCATTCCTCATGAAATTTTCTGTTACATATCCACTATGCAGCCACTGTCATATACATGGATACAAGATGATATGTGTAAGGATTCTTACAGTACCGTTGTTGAAGGGACAGAAAGAGTGGCCCAAAAGAGGTGGCAATATAGATCAGTGTGAAGTAAGGCCCAGAGTTCAATACGCAAGATAAAAAAAAGTAAGCAGTGATATCACCAGGGAAAGACGAAAGGGCACAATTTTGAAATGTCAGTTTAATATAGCAGTTGTATTTAATGCCTGCTTTTTAAAAATATAAAAACTAAGGAACATATGATATAATGCTAATATTTATTAAATCTGACTTGGGTACATGAGTTTTCACTGTATTAAGACTTTCATTTTCTATATATTTGAAGTATTTTATAACAAAAATATTTTTAAAAATCTCAGTGGGGTGGAATAATGTGCTCACAATAATATGGTAAAACTTAAGTGTGAGGAATTTAAAAAAAATACCCTCTTCTGGAGTTAAATGGGAACTCCAGCATTGGTTACTACACAGTAGGGGGTATGCAGGTTAAAAGAAGAATTTGTTGAAATATCTAGATTTGATTTGACCATAATTTATGTGTCAATACTGCTAAGGCCTGCCAACAAATTTAATTTGTCCTAAAGTTACACAGTGCAAGTGAAGGGTTTTGGGCAGAAAAATAATAATGCTATTCAGCTCTGCATGAGTTAGAAAATTGTTACTCAATTTCATAGACAAAGGAAGCTAGGCATGGCCAGAATTGTAAGAGAAAGTGAATTGTGCTATGTGCAACCTCAGAGAATTTTGGCTTTAGAGAAAAACAGGTCCAAGAAGGACAGAGTAAGCATCATCATTGTCTGCAGAAAGTTGGCTATTCTGCATTAATTTTAAAAATATATTTCAATTATTAGAAATTTAAAAATAATATTTTTTTGCTTTGTTACGTAGTAAGCAATTGGTTTCTGGATCAAATATATGGGATTGTTGAAAAATATTTTCAAAATTTTTTGAAAATTTTATTACTGTAGACAACAACATATTGGTATTAATTCACCTCAAAATCCCTCACTCAGAGTGCACATCTTTTTGCCACTTTCTGAAGCAGTTGTAGAAGTTTTCTTTTGTGATTCTCTTTACAAGGTGTGATAAAGAAGTACAGTGAACGCTGCTGCGGAGCCAGCTAACGGAAAGCAGGGTTGTCAGACGCTGAAGTGGGTCCTCAGCCTTCTAATTCACTAAGTCTAGCACCAGGTGCCTTTTGGCCCTTCCCAAAGTCAAAAAATACATGAAAGGAAGATGTATTTCATTGATTAAGGACATAGATGCAGTCAAAACAACCGAACACACACACACACACACACACACACACACACACACACCTTCCAGAACTGCTTCAGAAAGAGGTAAGATGATGGAGGAAGTGTGTTTGAAGTAAGGAAAAGTATTTTGAGAGAGATTGATGGTGATATTTCTTTTACTGTAATTAGTTTTTAATCATTTAATCATGATTTTTGATCACACATATATATCATTTTGAGAATTCATATGTAGGATAGTATAATATGAAGTGAAAATTTTAAGAAATTTTTGACATTTTTATTTGGAATTATTGATATACTGTTTGGTCTAAGGCTAGACGTAAATTCAAAATGTCATCTTGTGTCATTAAGAATATTCAAAGGAGGTTGGCGAAACTCAAAGAATAGCAGTTAAGATATTATGGCTATAACTACTCTTTGTAGTTTTAGAACATAATAGACCAATATCTGAAAGCCAGATTTGTTCGAAGACAAGAGCGAGCTAAGGCTTTCTATGATGATTTTACAAGTAGGGCCTCCTAGTTCAAATTAGGAAAAAATAGGATTACCAATTGGATACACCCATGCAATAGCAGTTCTGAAGAGCTGCTTCAAATGAAAACTCTTTAGGTTAGAAATGAATGCTTAAGGAGGAGTGTCCTTTGTCACAGGTTGTCTGATCAACAGGTAGAATATCTCTAGAACATTTCTCAGCACCTACACCTGTCTTCTGAGCCAAAATTTCTGTTGTCTGGGCTGCCCTGTGATCTGTAGAATGTTTTTACAACACTCTTGGCCTTTGCTTGTTAGGTAACAGCAGCGTGTCTCCCAATTCCAGTTGTGATGATCAAACGTGTCTTGGATATGACAAGTGTTTCCTTGGGTAAAATTTCTCTGGTTAAGATCTGCTTGTTTGGAAGATTTTGATCTATTCTCTCCCTGGAGATGAACACACAGAAAGCATGTAAAAGAACACTGAAGTACACGAAGACTTATCGTTCACTTGTCTTTACCATCTCGAAGCACAAACATAGATCTGAGGGGACTGAGCCTGGACACTTTTACAGGCTCTTTCCCATTTAATCAGAGATCTTTTTTCTTTGGGACATGGATAAAAATATCTGGGAACAAATTTCAGCTGTATTCAAGTGTAGGGAAACTGGTGAACTTTCAAATACCATGGCTGCCCTCTTTGCATTAATCAGTTATGATGAATGCTGTGGCTCTTTTATCAGGCGGTTTCTTCTTTCTCAAACATTACCTCAAGGTATTTGGAAACTATTTTTATAGTCTGACCATTACATTTCCATCATCCACCAAAAGCCATCAAAACGTTAACTTCATTATTTGGGGGAAAATCCTTACTTATGTAGACAACTTTCTCTCAAATACATACATATGACTTCTCTTATTTTAGGTTTGGCTTTCTGCCTGGATGAAAAGTAGAAACTGATTTGAATTTTCCTTTGAGAAAAGGATTTGTGAACCTTTTGTTTTCTAGTAGTATTTTGCAAAAAATCTGCAACTACACACTACACATATGTAAATGGCTAAGTGTTTTTTCCCCTATCATAATGGGAAATTTTGCTTTATATGAAAGGCACAGAACTGTGTATGAAAGATAGTATTCGTGCAAGTAAAAACAGAAAGTAAAAAGGTACTAACCGATTAAATGGATACTTTGAAGGATTTGTTCCATCATGCACAGTAAGATGGAGAACAGAGAATACAGGTTGGAGTAAAGCATGAGGGTACTTATCCCTTGGTGCTAGAATGAGTAGGTTCAAAGGTAGGATTATATGGCCAGGTATTCACTTATTAAAAATTTAATTTCCAGAGTCATATGTTAATATTTGGATGTCGGGCTTTTGGGAGGTGATTAGCACTGGATGAGGTCACAGGGCAGAATACCTATGGTTGCAATAGTGGCCTTATAAGAGGAGGATAGTGTCCTGAGCTAGTAAGGTTACCCTGTTTGACCAGGTGGTGCCCTATGATGCACAGGGATTCTACAGCATTCACATCAGAAAGAAGATTCTCAATAGACAATGGCCCCTTGATAGTGGTAAGGTTTGGAGTGTAGGAAAAAATGTTTTTAAAAGTTAGGCTGTCACATTCTGTTCTAGAAACAGAAGTGAACTATGATAGTACGCTGTATTAGTGGATTTCCCACAGGATAAAAATCCATTTTCACTTCCTAGAAGAAATCTATGATGTCTGGATATTATGCTTTTCAGAATATTGACTCTTTCTTGCCAAAAGTGTAAAACAAATCCCAAATGTAAAAAATGTCCTTGAGTTTTATTTTTTACTTCTTTTCAGATGTTGAGAATTTAATAATTACTTACTTACTTTTTAAATATTTGATTTTATTTTAGTCAAGTACCTTTGTCTAGAAACATACCACAGGTTTCAAGTAGGATTTTTTTTTGGGGGGGACAGACAAGCTAGATTTTTGATAAATATGATGATTTTATAGCACCCCTGTATGTATCATATGCTCAAATTTCATTTTCATAATGACAATACTATTACCATATTCTCAATGCGCTCTTTTCTTAGATCTTTGTAGAAGGAGAGAGAAGCCTTTTCTGCTCTCACATTGGCCCTTTGCCCCTACAGAACAGATTTTCTTGACGATGGAAGGTGTTGGTGAATCCAGACAGCATCAGTAACAGTGTTCCTAGAACTGTCCGGAGGTCTAAGATCCTGGAGTGAGAGAGGCAATAAGAGAAAGAGATTCACGGAGAAAGTGGGGCACAGGGAAGTGGTAGTAGAGTCTTGCTGCCTGCAGGAGAAGGGTAGGAGGAAGTGAATGCTTCTCATTCTGGTGACACTGGGGAATGTTTAAGGTAGTGTTACTACAAATAGAAAGACTTCGCCCTTGGACCACTAGCATCTAATGAAGTGATAATAGACTCCTCTACTGAGACAACTGGTATACTAATTGACCAACCCACTTATCATAATGCATTTGGTAGGCTGGAGAAAGACGCAGATTGCCAATTATAGAAGCTACTGAGTAATATCAGATGATAATTGCTTTTTAAATAAAAATTTATTGTTTTTCATTTATTTGCTCTTGATAGATGCTTATTGCTTTGCTTACAGTTTTAGAAAATTTCCCAAATATTGCTTGTGTAAAAATACCATTAGTTGGAAGAACAGCATTTGAAAGTTAGAAAAGTTCTATGAAATAAGTTCTACAGAAATTTATAAAAGACGACACTGACATAGGTTTTGCTTCAGATGGGTGCTGCTGGTCTTTGATGGTTAACTCTTCACACTTCTGTAGCTCATGAAATGGTGCCATTTTGTTCATATTGTCTCTTTAGTTCTGAAAAACAACAAATAGTAGGTTCTGAAAAACAACGTGCAGTAGGTCTATAATGATTATCGATGAGAGGAACTGATATTTAGGGATCTTAAGTATCTGGTTTAAGATTATATAGCTCAAGTTAAAAAGTGTCAAAACAATTTCAGTTCAGTCTATCTAGCTCAATGCTTTGCATTTTAAACAAAAATGTGCTGATTTGGAACTTATTTTTCCTCATTTTATTTATCCCTATTTTACTGCGTTGATCTTAGCTATTATCATTAAAAATTCACCAGGTGTACTTGGCAACCTGAACGCCTAAATATAAATATACCTAATTTCTTAACTATTCTTCTTTTTTTCCCTCCCATTTTATTGATATGTATAAGAGCAAAATTTAAGGTTTACAATGAAGTTGAGCTTTTGGGCACATAAGTGTCTTGCCAAGGTGACGAGGGCTTTCCCACTCTTCTTCCTCCCTCTACTCTACTCTCCCCTCCTTCCCTCCCTCTCCACCGGACCCCATAGTTCACTTTGTTTTTCACTTTAAGTTCCATGACATAGTTGTGATCTGGGTCTCTCATATCAGAGAGACCATTTGATGTTTTACTTTCTGCTTTTGACTCACTTCACTAAGCATGATGTTCTCACGTTTCTTCCATTTGTCTGCAAAAGCCTCCACGCTGTTGGACTTCATAGAAGCACAGTATTCCATTGTGCATAAATACCACAGTTCATGTATCCATTGGTCTGTTGATGGGTATTTTGGTGACTTCCATATTGAACTATTCTAAAACAAACAAGGACTCTACAGCAATTTACTTCTGACTGACAGTCTTTTAAAAGATAAGTATGTTTTTTCTTTTAGAATGTTATCTATTTTTGTGGTGATAAGAATAATTTGTACCTGTTTTGTCCAAACAACTTATTGATCTCAACAGAATAAAAATGTGTCTCATGTGATAAAGGAACACAATTTTTAAATTTTATTTAAATTTAAATATCAACTTGTGATTAGTAAATTCTAAACTGAACATTGCGTGTGTGGTATTTTTGTTTTGTTTTTAGCAACTCAGAAGTTGGTATTGATTTTATTTATTATTTCCGTTTTTTTCTTTTCAGGTTAATTCATATTTTAACAGTTTCTTTGGCCAATATTCATTTTTGCATCTCAGGACTTTCTGTAATATTTCCTCTTTTAGATTGTACATCCTTGAAGGTCTGTTGGTACTATATCAGTTTTTATTCTTGGAAATTGTTATTTCGTGATACTCCTGAAAATTTGAAGGGAATCAGACTTTGTTGGAGCTAGGCTGGATCAAGTTGCATAGTCAGGGGTGGGTCACTGGGACTTCTGCCCCACAATCCTACAAACATCCCCAGTCACTCCATCCTTCTATTGATAACACACTGGCTTCTTCTAGAACTTTGCAGAATCCATGAAATATAAAGTGCTTGTTAGAGAGCTGCCAGCATTGGAATTGGATTGAATCAATTTGTTTTCCTTAGATGCCAGTTTTTTTTTTTGTAGGGGGTCTTCATAAAAATTCATTTATATTATCAGATAATTAAACTTTTAAGTAAAATGTGGACAAAATACTAAATTATATTTGAAAAAAGAGACAGAATTTTCACATTTATGAACTTCCTTGGTAAAGTAGTTTTAGAACAGGCCTTTAAATATTTGTTTATCTCGTGCAAGTTCATCCTCTGGCTCATATTGTAGGAAAAATCAGCATATGGAAAGAATACTGAATTTTGGGGTCAGAAAAACTAAGCTATAACCTCAGCTTAGACTCTAAGCATATGATTTTCAACAATGTAATTAACTTCTAAGGGCCTGAATTTCCTCATTTGTATAATGGAGATAATTTCCATCTCACACAGTTATTTTGAGAAATCACTTAAACATGACAGCACATGTGTATTTACCCATCATGGTTTCTCATACGTTGCAAACACCTGGATAATATTAATATTTTTTCTTCTGAGGACATCATGGAGTTTATGACTAAGTACATGGTATCCAAGAATATCTTGAATTTTTATTGATATTTTCTTCTTGGATAACTTATCAACTCATCTCTGAATTGAGAGTTAATCTTATTTTTAAATGCAAACTGTAACTCCTACTTTCACAAATTAAGCTACTTTCAAGATAAGGGAAGTTATGTGTGATTGTATTAAAAATGTGAGCAATGCTTGTGTAACTTTAGTTAGTCAGCATCTGGAACTGATCTGTAGAACTTTGATTAACAGGACCAGCATGATGAATCCCAGATGTTTAAACATGGCTGTGTTTCCTCGACTCTTTGGATCATGAGAGTGAGGACATAGAAGGAGAGTAAACATTTAAAAGAACTAGGTGTTAAAATGCCTGAGGGGATCTTTGGACATTGGCTCAGTTGGGGGGAGGGTACACCTCTCTAAATGGGCATCTCCTTTTAAGTTTTATGCATGTTCCTAAAACAAAGGTTTATTTTCTGATGATCTTAATAATACACTTCAGTCAATCCATACACTTTTGTTGCTGCAGAAATACATCTGCACATATATAGTATATGCAAGGTCATCCTATTAGATAAATAATAAGCAGGACCTGCCTCTGAGGCACACAGTTTACAGAGGGAGCCAGGTGTGTGAACAATACCTACAATTGATTTTAGATACAATAATGAAAGGCCGAATACAGAAAGTAACCAGGTCTTTCAGCAACGATAAGAAGGTTTCCCCAAGAAGACACGGGTTCAAGGTTCCCTGTGTTAATTCTACAAGCTGCATGTAGCTATGCTGTGTAGCACAACTTCTTTGTTCCATAGATCAATGCATGGCATAAAGATATATTTAAAACATGGCATAAAGATATATTTAAAACATGGCATAAAGATATATTTAAAACATGGCATAAAGATATATTTAAAAGAAGAATTTCTGAAATTATAAAACTGAGATATTGTGACAATCAATCCAGTGTCACAATGATGAAAACTTGACTACTAATTGCATGGTTTCTCCATCATTTGTTAAAGCTTCTAAAAATTAAATATTTTAGTCCTTTCCACAAATTGTGCTGCAAGTAAAAGGATGCATTTACTTTTTGTAAAATTTTTCTTGCTATTTTGCATGACTTTTGCTGTGGATAAAAAAAGAAAATCAGAAGTATTATCAATTCCAAATTACCTAAAACTCTCAGGAGGTAGAATATGTAGTTAACTTGTGACATACTTTAGTTCTCTTACAATCTCCATTTAAAAAAAAAAAAAAGGAAATCAGCTCTGGGTGAAAATAAAATACATACCTTACAGAGAAGAACCCAAATGACCTATTAGCAGCAATTTTGTACAGAATTTGAATGAGTTGCTAATAATATGTCTTCAAAGGTAGAAGAGAGGAACAAAGATAGTAAACAAATGATAATTAAAAACCTGGGTAATTCTTACACAGAGGTTTTCAGGCTCAAATACGCTTCAATTCTGTGTTATAGCTAGCCATGCGTAATGCCTTCAAGCTTTTGTTTTGTGTTCAAAGTTCGAATACCTTCTTCTCTATCACCCATCACATCTACAGGGCTTGTAAACTCCTAAGCCATTGCTTTGAAGTAACAGATACACATATTCCCATATCCTGAGATGCTGCAGCCAGCATACCTCAGCTGTTCCCTTTTCTCAGACAATTTCCTGAGTCCCCAACTCTACTTATCTAAGTGAATATTTACTTAAATACAGCCATGTTTAAAATTTGGCTTAAATATCAGCTCTGCAGAAAGAACTCTCTTATCTCTCCCAGGCTTGGGAAAATTCACTTGCTACCTACACTTGTATTTCCCTGTCAGTTGGCCATCATCACATGGCTAATTTCACGTTCAGTGTCTGTCATACTCACCAAACTCATTTGAGTTCGAGGACAGGAGGAACTTTGTAGATCTGTATTTACCAATCTATTTGTAGCCCGTCACATTCATGCAGGAAACATTTGACAAGAATACATTCAAATCTCTTCATTACTGCAACAATTTTAAACTCCATAGTTTTGGGCTGGATTTGTCAAGAAGATGTGTCTTATTACCTTGCCTTACCTTAGGTCATTGGTCACCCTGCTCCTTCTGGACTACCCTTCCCATGATTTCTTCAGTGCAAACCTCAGCTCTTTATGGAGAACTCCCTTCATGTGTCCCAGTGACCAGGTTTCTATTTATCTTATTTGTTTTCTAGATAGGGCTCATGATTAATAGTTGTAGATCGGTTAGTTTCTTTATTTCATAATTATGTTGAAGATAAAACATTTAGACATTACGTAAAATACACAAAATGAAACGCATGGGTTACATACAAAGATTATGTGAAGTTTGGCGTCTGCAGGGCATCAGGGAACCCATCTTCTGGTGAGTATCAAGGTACAACATACTTGTGTATGAACTTCATTTAGTATGTAGTTGGGATGCAAAGTGCTCTTAAACTCCGAACAGCCATTAATTACTCTCATTACGGTCTTTCCTTCAACATTTTAGGCTGTTACTTTAGGACCTAATCTATTCACAGAATAAGTTGATGATTGACACCTCTGTCTTCACTTTCCAATAATAACAGTAAATACAAAACGATCGCTTTTCAAAGGTCTTTAGGGATAGTAATTCAGAACCAGGTGCCCAATAATAACCTGGGAATGAATAAGTACTTCAGTGGCTATTCTGATGTGCAAGGACACAGGCCTGTGTCCTCCTGAAACTTCTGGGTAGAGTCACTGAGGGTTTACCCTTAGGCTGAGCTGGCTGCCCTGTAACATTCGGGTAATTTCCTTTTTTCACCAATGTGCTACTCTCCAGGCCACAAGATAGCTTCAAGGGGAGAGTTAAGATTAGGATGAGTATCTGCCAACTGGCGGGCTCAAAGCCAGTGCCCCCAATCCCGGGAGCTGGTCTCATTTTAGACTAAGAAATATAAAAGGCTTTGTTCTGCTTTCTTTTCCGGGACAATAGAGCCACTCAGCCATACCAACCTTTGGTAGGAAAAGCAATTTTTCCTGATTGCAAGTACTTTTCTCTCTGGAGGGCATAAACGATGAGTTGATGTTGCCAGAATGCACAATTCCCACCCCAATCACCAAGCCACTTCCATAGTAGGTAAAGCGTTTCTCTCTAATGCTTGTTCTCTCTCACTCTTTCCTTTTCCTCCCTTTTAAGCATCTTGCTGGCTAAACAGAGAAAGAAAAACTTAAGAATTATCTGTCAGGACAATCCAAATAGAGTAGCTTTAGGCAAGATTATATCTTTGCAAATATAAAGTAATGAGTAGGAGTTCTTAATGGTAAGACTATGCCATCCAAAAACATGGCTCTTTGCCAGAGGAGTTATTTAGAGCTGAAGTCCATATAAAGCCAGCAGAGCTTGGAAAAAGTCTATAATAAAAATAGAGGACAAATTTTCCTCTTATAAAGGACACTTTCATTTGCAGATTACTTACTCTCAGTAACTATCATCAGTTTAAGCCACTTGACTTAAACCTGTGTTCAAAACCTTACTGAAAATCTCATGTCATATTTTTCCTTTAGTTCCTGTAACATGACTCTTCTATTTAGAAATTCACAAATTCCTTTTCTTTCATGTAGCCTATGATGTTATATAAGTCCAAGTTCTAGCCACCAATTTGAGTTGTTCATGTCTAGATAACCCATATCTACATGTATAATTCATGACTCAACAATTTTTTTCTGTCATCTTTGGCTAATTCAATTTATAGAATCCTGGAATGGACTTATTTTCTGTTTCCTAGTAGTCATAAAATCAGTGGAAAAGTATCAATGACATATAACTTGAATTCACGGGTGGGAAAAATCACATTTGTTTGTGGGAGGTAGGGATGTCATAAAAAAAAATTGATCTTGGGGCCCTACACTGCTAGCAGGATGAGCCTTGAGTAGGTGGAATTGTGGCAGAGATGTCCACATAGATGTTACAGTGTAGGTCAAAGCATGGTGGAAAGGATGCTTGGGGCATCGCTGGAGAAAATAAAGGGTGAACTGTTGATAGGGTCAATGATGGACACCCTTGACTTCAGTTGAGAAAAAGAATTTGAAGTATCACATCTTGAAGCTGATTGTTACTATTATGTATCCAAACAACAACAACAACAAAAATAACATGGGTAGAAATAACAGGCTCGTCAGCCTGGTGGAAGACAACTACAATGTTCTAGAAGAGAAGTTAGTAAGAATTTAAAGTAACAGAGGTGGAAAAACAGAGGACAAACATGAGCAGATACACAGAGTTTGTGCGTATGCAGAGGGAGTGTAATCAAAGCTGTTGGGTGGGGGGGGGGCGATCAGCTGAGATGAGGATGTGGCTCACCTCAGGGATTCAGGTTACTTCCTATCCTAAAGACCAACTACCTGTCTGAATCTCTTTTAAAATTTTCTGAATTTTATTTTCCAGAGTCTGAGGAAAACAGAACAACCTTACCTGTTCTGACATCTTCATTCCTCCGAGTCATCTATCTTTAGTCATATTTACCCTCCCTGTTATTAATTAGAAAAAAAATAAGGTCTCTCCCCATGCAACAGGTGTTAAAAGATATCAGTCCTTCATAATTGGCTTCTGTATAATTGAGCTTATTTTATCTTCAAGCAAATACAATGAGGAAAAGCATTCCTGCTCTTTCACAGGGGAGAGGCAGAGTGATTTACTTATTTGCATAAATATTATCTGTGAAACTAAATAAAACTAGTGAAAAACCAATGATGAGTAGCTGCAGCAGATTCTTAAATGCGAATTTTCATAGACATAGGTGGGTAGTTGTAGTTTTGGAAACCATGTGAACAATCCACCAGGGTGCAGCAACAGAACCCCGGTTCTCTAGTCAGGATGAAAAGAGAGGGCTGGCTGAATGGCTCAGGGGTGAAAGCGCTTGCCTAGTAAGTGTTTAGGTAAGTGATGGGTTTGATTTCCCAGCACCACATAAATTAGGCACGGTGGTGCACACCTTTAATCCCAGCACTTGAGAGTCTGAGTCAGGGGATTGCTTTGAGTCTAAGGCTAGCCTGGGTTTCATAGTGAGTTCAAGACCAGTCTGTGCTGTAGAATGAGAAGCTGTCTCAAAAACAACAACAACAAAAAGAATGAAAATAGAACCCTTTGCAGCCAGCTGTCAACTGCAGAATCTTGCACAAATTACTTAGCCTTACTGACCTTCCTTCATCCATATAAAATGAAAAATCTGTTTCATTCAATGAAAAAATATATACATATATATGCACACACACATCAGTAAGAGCTAACACAAAACTTTTCTTGCTTAAGTATCAGTAATTAAATAACATCACATGCATAATCTCAATTAATTCTCTTCCTAGTGCAGATACTTGCAGAAGTTTTATTTTGTAGGAGAGAACCTTTTAAATTGAGTAGAATACAAAGCTAGTAAAAACCCAAACTGAGATTTTAACACATATGCCTAATACTAACATGACATTTTAACTATTATTTTATGCCATCTTTGTGTATGCAAATATTTAACATGGTATCTGAAATATAGTGAAGTATGAACCATTAATATTATTTTCTTTAAGCTCAAATCAAGTTGCAGCTTCAAAGGTATAATAGATGTCCTCTGTGGAGTAATGGTTTATGAACTAAGACTTAAGTAAAAATACTGAGCTGGGCAGGATCAGGATATAGCAAATTTTTGGAGTTTTAATCTTGTAATAAAATGCAAAACGGATTTTATACTGGATTGGAGGGTTGAGAGAGAACACTGATGAGACCAGAAATAAAGGTGTTTTCATGGGAGAAATTTTGCATCTTCCAGTGAGATGGGAAAGCAATGGCTGCTGTGGACCAGTCTATAGGCACAGGAGACGATACCAGAATGATAAACAGTCACACATGTGTCAGGATGGCCTGTAGGCTGGCCATCTTATTGTGCAGATGGTATGAATTACATGTGAGATCTGTTGGCTACCAGAACCCTGAAAGGAGACCAGGATAGAAGCCCTGAAGACAAAGACGACAGATTGTCTCACTTAAGTGGCAACACCAGGGACTGCAGGGTTTTTGCTGAAGTGCTTCATACTCTAGGGATCTGTGGAACAAATTATGCCCTGAGGGTAACTGTGGACTGAAACTGCCAACATGGTGGCAGGTGAGAGAGAAGCCTGGGCTTGTGAAAAGTACAGTGCTATTGTTTCCACCAGAGGCAAATTAAATCATTAACCAGAAGTTCTCTGGGGACTTGAACTTGATGTCAATAAGTAGCACAAGTGAAAAGGGAGGTTGGTTTCTGAAAGTTTTATAACACCTTCTTGTTATTTCAAAAGAATTCTCTGATCTGAAGAACACTAGAAACAAGGTTCTTAATGCCATATGGCTCAATATTAGTGTCTACGTTCCTGATTTCTACTCTCTTCCTAACATCTGCTTGGAATCACATTCTAAATTAATTCAGGCCTCTAAGTTGTATCCATTTCATTTTATCACTTGTTGATGAAATGTCCAGAGCTCATGACTTCAGAGCCAAGCCCAAGACATAAGAACTGTTCAGACATACCTCTGCCTGACCAGTATGAACTACTTTAGATGAAAAATGGAACCAGATGAAGACTGAACTTTAATGAACATGATTAATTATTCATAAATGTAGTTGAATCTACATTTAATGTTTATAATAAAGATTGCATAGTGTGCTAATTTAAATGGATTTTAAATTATGAAAATTTATTTACCTTGATCAAACAAGTTTGAGTCATATGGTAAAAAATTATGTTTTGTTTCACTGAACTGACCAATAGTTTGATTTAACTGATGTACCAGTAATTTTTATTTTGTATTGACTGTAGAAATCATGCACGTAGAATGTGGTTAGTGTATATTAGGTCATGCATGAATTAGGGCATGAATAAGAAGAAATTATCATGACTCTACTCATGGAGTTCATATTATTAAGTGTTTATATTGTCCGTATTCAGAACTTTTAAAGGAGAATAAAACCCTTGACTGTAAACTCTTTCACATGTCGAATTTCAAAAAAAGTTCAGCTACTTTTTAAATGAGTCCTATAAACCTCCCAGCATGGTTCACTTTTTACAAGTGTATCTTATAATTTCATGTCTCTTCTACCTCCTAGGATGCTAATAACAAGTATGTCTTTTATTTCTTCAAATGCTACCTCAACTAATCAATTTGGGCTGTAGAAAATACTGGAAAATTCTACCTCAAAAGAAAATGTAGGGCAAGTTTTGAGTGGAAACAGAATTATAATAGAAACCATTATATGTGCGCCTGCTGCTAAGAGCAGACCTAAGGTTGGCAAGCGCGGTGTCGGTGCAGCGCCGCGGGAGGGCTGGCGAGCTCCTGAGCACCTCCAGACCGCTGTGTTTCTTTTCTTCTCACCACGGGAAAATGTTTCCTTTGCCCGTGTTTCGGGCCTGAGAGATGACATGAGTCCCTCTGGCTTTATGTCTTTGTATCTTTTATATCTTCATCTTCTCTCTTTCTTGTAGTTCAATTTTCATTTTTATTCTTTCTGTTTCAGTATACGTAAGTCTCTTAAATTGGCTCTGAACTATTTCCTCAGCTTTTAACTATCATATTTGAAGGTGTTGATATCTGCATTTAAAACCTGTGCAAATAGAAGCACAGAGACTAGTTTGTAGCGAAGTTGACGGAAGACCTCCTACCTGCCGCCTTCCAAAGCTTCTACTCTTCTTTCCGCTTTGGTGTCTCCACCTGGTCTGGTTTAAAGGCATGGGCGCTGGTGTTTCCATGACAACCATGGGACTTTGATCTTTATCTCAAGTTAAGTTTCTTCTTTGATTTTGCTACCTTTCCTTTTACCAGCTTGTCTGGAAACCATAGCCCTCACCGGAACCCATTAGTCTGAACACGCTTGCTTGACTTCAAAGTTTCTGCTTCTGCCGCACTTCCAATCAGCACGATCAATCCGATATTGCCTCTCCACCAGACACTGGAGGCTACAGCAAAGATTGATCTCCAATGGCTGAGTTTCTAGAAAATGATTACAAGCCTACAATTTGAACTTTCTGATTCACCTCAAGCATATCTTAGCTGCACTTGCTATAGGTGTTCTTCCAGGAAGGACCCTCAAACAGTGACGAACCAGCCCATAGCGATCTGCTCCCTCTGCCACAGTTAAGAAGCAAGAGTTTCGGGGCCACGTGACCAGTATTCTTGTCTGCTGCTAAGCGTTACTGTGGGAGAAGCTGGCCATCGGGGTACCTTTCAGAAAAGGCTGACTGCCCATCACATAGTGAAATTGTCAGTGTCCTGACTTCACTGGGTAGATCCCATTGGTCGAACCTGCTTGGCACTTAAACTCCTATCTGCAAGTAGCTTAAATGAATAAATAAGTTTTTCAGTTTTTTTCTTTGAATCACCAGAAGCGTACTTTAGAAAGCAGGTATAATATCAAGTTTAAATAAACAGATATCTTCAATAGAGGTAGATAACTTGTGAGCATTTAGTTTATTCGAATTTTATAAAAATGAAATAAGGAATTTGGGTCAGCAGTATTACAGAATCAGCAGCAATAATAAAACATACTACAGAACTTGGGAGGCTGAGGCAGGAAGATTGTCATAAATTCAAGGCTAGCCTAGACTTCATGCCAAGTTCAGGATGAGCCTGGGCTACAGAGTGAAACCTTGTCTCAAACAAACAAAATAAGGTTTTTCTCTTACCTAGATAATTGGTGTCTTGTTCTACTGGATAAATGTTAACATTTGACAAAGTGCTTTCCTTCACCAAACTCACAAATGACTTCTGTTTCAGGGATTTTAAAAAAAAATTGGAAAGTATCTTTCTTAATCACTCTATAAGTCCATGTAAAAGGATCCGAAGCATAGAATGCAAGATCTACAATCCTTTGAGTATAAGGAAACTGGAAAAGGATGAAAGGATATATTTTCAGAAAATATTATACTTATTTGATTTCATGGGAAACTATCATTAAGAGAATCTAAAAACAATTTAAAACAATGTAATCAATTGTATAGAAGTCTAATTAATAGTGGGATTACTAAACAATATTGAAGGCTATAGTTTATTTATTTAAAAGCAAATAATCCTTCTAGACATTTCAGAAATAGTTACAGCAACATTAATGACCTAAATAAATTTGACAACAGCATTAATATTATCATATAAACTTTTGATAAAGATTAAGATTCATTGCTACTTAATGATTAGTGGATGTCAGGGTCCCCAGGTCCCTGTCCACCATTGGCCACTGGTGATCAGGAACCAGCAAAGTCTGGAGGAACAGGGTCTCGAGTGGCGTGAGTACGCCTGAGTCACATCTGGGAGGCTGAATCAGTGTTAACAGCTCATTTATTGGAGGCGAGGGCCAAGCTACAAGGAGTTTAAGGTGGGTGGGTCAGCCAGGTTAATAGGGCAAGTGTCATTTACTGACTGGAGAAAGCTTGGGGTCTGAAAGTCTCCTAATTTGCGTGGTGGGTCTCTCGAAACCTGATCACGCGATTTCTGGTAAGGGTCTTGGAGTAGGGGAAAATTAGGAATTTGGGTAGATGATACTTGAGCTGTGGGCCTTCCTGTGCCTGGCATCAGAGGGAGGAGCTCCACTCCTGTCAGTCTCCAGTTGAGGAGATTATCGGAGTATGACCCGCCTTCTATCTTCAGTTATCCAGGGCCTAGTCAGAGTCACACAAGTGAAATAACAATAAACATAATTTCCTATAGGAGACTTTTTCCTACAGTTACTTTGAAATGGGTTCTAAATTATTCATCTTTACATACTTAGGAGTAAGACACTAAAAGAGATAATTGTAATTATTATTCTTTGAAGAATGAGCTAGTTTTTAAGAATTTAGGCCTCTACTATCAGGTTTTGTTATCCATACAATGCTGATTTCTCTTCTAGTTTCTTTTTCTTCCTTGTCTTCTGTTTCTGAGTGAGAAGTGTTTCTGTGACTATCATGCCACATTTTACAAAAGTGTTTCAAGTAGTTTTTCATTTTGATTTCTTCTTAAACAAATATGAATGTTTTTATTTCCCACTGGGCTAGTCAGTTCAAGAATTTGAGTCTTCAAAATTGGAGTTCTTGTTTTTAAATATAATCTATATCATTTCTAAGCTAGTCATAGTTTATTTACTTTCATTACAATTTTAGGGGGTGAAATTCTGCTTAATAAGGTGAATTATTACTATATTTATACACATATATGTTTGAAGGACAGTTGAAATTAAAAATTGGATAGGCATTCTGGACTTATAAACATAAATTAAGTTTTTATTATATAAAGAAGCTGGCAGGATTACCTAATTCTTAGCAGTTGCCAAAAGAGCATGACTTATTTATCAAGTTTCCTAGGTTATGTTTCCTAAAACAGAGCCTGAGATAAGAATTCAGCTGCAGGTTTATTGAGGGAAACTTCTTCCGAGGAAAAAAATGCACATGCCTGAACATGCACACAGACATACACACGCAGACACACACACACACACACACACACACACACACACACACACACACACGAGAGAGAAATTAAAGCCAGAAAAGGAAAGTAGGAAAGAGAAGTAGCCTTAAGGTGAGGGAGGCCCTGTCAATTGAGAACAATTCTCTAGGGTAGGAAGGCACTAATAAGTCCTTAGGAGCTGCCTTCACAGGAGTTTGGAGATGGGTACTCTGTCTACAATGGGGACAGAGTTGGGGGAGTAAGCACTACTAGAAGGATCTACCAGCAGCATGATTCATGACCATCATTATTTTTACTTCCTTCTGACCCATTCTAAAGACAACTAAGCAGGCGCCAATGGCTGCAGATGGGATATTCTCAAAAGTTATTTTGCATTATGGGAATCATAAAATCCCTCGTAAGTCTGGAGGAAGAGAGGCAAACCTCAAAGAGCAGCCAGTCCGTGTTAGTGAGTTTTGGTGTGGCCAACTTTAACAGATGAACCGGGGGCAGTCAGATTTCTTACACTGGTTCTGTGAAGTAGGCAGGACTGGGAGGAGGTGAAAAGTCAGGGCTCATGTTGACCTGATAATTCTAACACGCAGGCTGCAGTTGCAAGAGAAGCAAAACAGTGAGCGAGTAACAACCATGAAGTGGGAGAAGACAAGTAAATCGAGTGTGCAAGCCCTCTGCTGGAGAAATGGAGGCTGGGGGACAAGGCAAGTGTGCAGAGAAGATCTGAATCACAGCCACAGGACTCCAGGCAAAGGAGCTAGCGTGTTGGTGCTGAAAGGCTTTGTTCCTTTAGAGCAGTAGAGAGTTCAGAGAGAGGCTCAGGAAACACGACGTTGGCTTAGTATGGAATTGCTCTCTGGGGCAAGTACATAATATTCTTTGCACAATCTTGTTTTACGTAACAGTGAATTATTTTTGATGTGGCTGGAGATAGAATTGTCCTATACAGTTTAAAGGAGCCTGGAGACGGGGATGCTTCAATAAAGAAAATGAGTTTTAAAAGTTACAGATAAAAGCAGAATTTTAAAGTCACTAAGAATGAAGTGTATGATATGAATCTGCTTAGAATGATAACACTTTTTTTTCCAAAGTGTGATGAAGCCAATGGTGTGGGAGTTGGTAACCTCTGGGTTACACAATGTTATTTGGCAGCACATTAAAAGAGAAGGATCGAGGTGTGCAAAGGTTTCCAAGTGAAGTCACTTGAAGGCTACTTGCCAGTTAATGAAGGCTTTGGAAGAGGCAGAATTTATACAGAGGCCTTCATGATGAGCAGAGAAAGAGGAGGGCTCTCAGGCCACTGCTCTGAGCAATAGTAAAATAAATACGTTCGATACCATTATGCTAAAGGATCTTAGTAGCTCTGAGTCAGTGACTCATCACAGCACTCCTGCTGAATATAAAATCTTGAGAATTCTAATCTCCCTCAGTAGCTGGAAAAAAAATGGCTTGGGGGCTTTTCTCTGAGGCTTAATGAGAACAATTTCTGTTATGCTATAGAATTTCCAAAACAGTGATCAGGCAGAAAGGGCCAGTTATCAACCCGAATCCCATTTATCACAAGAGAATCTTCTATGAAAGGTAATACATACATAGTATTTTAGGTGCAAGGGAATGGCACACTCTCTAAGAATGTTGTTCTCTTCAATATTAAATTATTTAATCCAAGAACACTTTGTGAGTAAGTATATGTATATGCATGAGTGTGAGCAATTATATTTGTGTTTGTGATCATATATTCATAAATCTGCTCTATGAGGTGAAGGGAAGCCGTGACATAGTGTGATGCTTCTACATTTGATCTTTGCACTTAAGGTTTGACCAGGCGACTTTTTCTACATGGATTTCAAGATAATTAAGAAGCTATAAAATATGTGATAAAATAACCCTTCCCTCCCCAAAAGAAAAAAAAAACATAACAAAAGATGGGGGGGGGGGGATTGAGAATATGTTTATAACATCACAAGCCCTCACTGTTTGTTGGGGGTGGTATTTGTGAGTTTGTAATCATTTGGTTACAGAAGATTTAACATCAATTCAGCAGAAACATCTCCGTCGTCAATGATCTACCTACCTATGAATTTCTTGGGTTCCTTTTGAAAAGACCATGTAAAGCTAACACCGATTTTTTCCTGCACCCAGTTTGTAGTGAATTTCTAGGAAATAATTTCACCTCTTTTGGTGTTAACAAAGCTAATCATAGATATTCAGAATTGAGTTTGAAATGGAAAATTTTCTTGGTTCTCATTGAGTGTTGTCAAAACAAAATAAAAAGTATTAATCAGATCAGTTCCAGGTTAGAACTTCAATAATATTCTCTAAAACGTCATAGCAGTGTGCCCCTAATGTGATAATGTGTGCGTATAAACAGAGCTTTGTGGAGGATGCTCTCAACTGCTTTGCAAAAATCTTGCCAACAATTTTATTGCCATAAAAATCAGAGAGTTGATTAGTGGTTTACTTAAAACTGTAATCTTAGCCCTTAGTAGACTCATTTAAATCAAGTTTAAAGAGTTCCTTAATATTTATTTTAACTTAAACTTACTTAGAAATTTAAGATTAGAATATAGTTTCAAATGAGGAACGAAGAAACTAGAAGTAGTTCAGTATATGGCTGTTTCCCAAGGGGGCCATTTTCCCCTGAAGACTAATTTCTCATCAACGATGCGTCTGTCCTGCACCATTCCTCTGGGCTTTGAGAACCTTCAATCCATCAGACTCTACTTGGGTAGTCCACTATTGTTTCTAAGTAATGACAGATGACGTGACACGAATACAATATTTTTCTGTTTAAATTTAATGATGCCTATTTTTCTTGAAGTTGGAAAAAGCAGCAGGGTGGTATTTTGGGCTCGTGCCTTATCGCATAACAAAAACCACCCAAGGATGCTTAGAAATCTCATGACCTTTTTTTCTATTTTGTATAAATGGTACTTCCTTACATCATGGTTCAAATATGCTTCTTCTAATAGTGGAACGCTGTTTATCAAAATAAATTACTGAATGTTTCTGTTTTAAATTTTTTCGCTTTTTCAAACACCTGAACTATGACGTCATTCTACTATTTGAGGGTCTACGTAGTCTATTTTCTGTCAGACAGATCTCCTAGTCATACAAGAAGTACACTCTGCTCATGTACACAAGAACCAGAATTCAAAGCCTTTACCAGAGTAGGAGAAGTGACACCCTTAAAGTGACATCTACAGAAAAGAGTCCACAGGTTAAATTTTGCATTGGCTGTTGCTTATTTATTTGCTAAACATTAATTGAGAATCTCAAGTACAGTTTTTGTTGCACTATAGTAGTTTGTTTAGCTATCTCTCAGACAATCTCAATGGTTAAATTAATGGCTATTATATATAATATTTTTCTATACACACTTGTCATGTAAGTTTTTTTAAAAATAAAAGAAAAACATTTGATATTGAATATTAAATGTTAGGTTATTAATTACTTCAATTCTAGTGCCTTATTTGATTTAATTATTACAGTAGGATTTTGAGGAAGTATACACATAAAAATAATTAGAAATGTTTATGGTATAATTAGAGATATTTATGATGTGTTTGAAGCCATTGGGCTGTTAAGTCAGAGCTGGGGGTTGAGCTCATGTCTGCATGAGCCCAGGGCTACATGTGCTTAGATTACAGCAAGTGGCTGCTGTGTGGAAGAAATCTTTATTGCTTAACTAGGAAAGTAAACTCTTTGGCCACTGTTAGTACACTAAAAGGGAAATTTAATACTATTCCAAACTAATTTTTAAAAAGAATTTTTGGTTGCAAATAAAATTTTATTTGTCTATCATCTAAAATGTTTTTGCAGTGTATATGCATTCTGGAATGACATTAGGAAATTAACAAGTGTGATATCTCACAGGGCTTTTTTTGTCTTAAGAGTGCTTAATACATACTCTTTTTTTTGCATTTCTCGAGAAAACGGTATATCCTCACTGATTGTAATCACTATGTTATACAGCGAGTCTTTTAAATTTAATTCTCCTATTTAATTGCAATTGGACCATACCTCACTCCTGCAAACCTTAGTGCTAACAAGCACCCTTCTACTCTCTGTCAGGACAAGATCAACTTTTTGTTCTGCACATGAACGAAGTAAGGTAGTAGTTATCTTTCTGTGGCTGGCTTATTAAATTTTACACAATGTCCTCTTAGAGCCTTTAGTTTAATGTAGCCGTGACCAATATTTGTTATTTTGTGCACTGAAGAGGAAAGAAGAACAAGAGTGTTTATTGTAAAATTTCTGGATGGCTGAAATTACACAAGATATAATTTGTAGTAGCAAATATAAGAAATGTAAAAAATTGAAGCTCATATGTTTTAATACATATTTTAGAAGCTTCAAAAGGCAGCTAAAACTTTATTAAAACCTGGGTAAATTAAGTTGCCGGTAATTGCCATTTCTTTAATTCATTCAATAACTGTTACTAAGTGATATTACTAGTCTAAACACAAGGGCTGCAGTGGGAAACAGAAGAGAAAGAATTCTAGCGCACTCTGAGTTGTCAGAGCAGAGGGGGGTGACGCTGGCATTTCTAATAAAGATTCCTGCATGTATTCAGCTTGGTAAGTGTCTCTTTTTCCCCTCATCTCCTTCTCGTATGCAGACCAGTGCTTTCAGTTTTCTCAGTGATACGCAATTAAAAGCCTTGCGAAGTAGGTTCCATTATTTTTTCTATGGCAGGTGTGAAAATCGAAACATGGAAAATTAAGGAATCGCCCCATGATCACAACAGAGTCATAGAAACCAGATTAAAAATTATATGTTTTATGCTCTTATGTTAGGTTTGACTAGAAATGGGCTAAAAAGGTGAAACAGATTAAGGGGTAGAGATGTTGAACAATGGTTTCTGGGAGTTGGTGGTATTTGAGAGAAATGATTAAATAATTGCAGTATATCATTTCAATAAAATACTAAGGGCCACAAAGATATTTACAACACTGATGTAAATATATTAAAATGATAGAAAATGCCAATGGAATAATGCAATAGCAAGGTACAAAGCCATGTATAACATGCAGATAACTGTAAAATAAGTATTTTATAAACATAAAATATGTGTCTTTCTGAAATGGGCTTGTCAAAGTCTTAGAAGGCAAAGACCAGAACTATTTTTTAAAATAGCAGAAGGAAGTTGGCAGGAAAGTGGATGACTTTATTTGTTTTGTTCTTATTTGTGTAAAATGTCAAATGTCTGTCAATGAATGTTCCAAATAAAAATGAAAGAAATTTAGAAGCCGTAACACGCAGTAACAATAGAAAAAATTTAAATTGGTAACAACAACAACAACAACAACAACAACAACAGAGCTAGAGAAACTACAATGAAAAGCCCTGAGCTCATCTATTTCAACTTCTATACAGCCAAAGGGGAGTCCCAGACTTCAAAACGTAATTTAATGTTCCCCAATTGTAGCTGTTGCAGGAATAGCTTTCAAGCTACAGCTTGTAATATAAATTAAAATAAATAAAATTGATGGGTATGTGGCAGAATTTGGTTTAACTTAATCAGTTGGATGAAAATTGCTCTGGCTAACTTACTTACAAGCAGAGATTTAACTTGTACATTTATTTACCCTGGATCTTTGCTCATTCTGCTGAAAGAACTCATGTTGTATTGGGAAAGGGTGGTGGTGGAAAGTGAGAAGAAGCTACACACCCATACACTTTAGAGACTCTTCTAGATTATTACTCCAAAATGTAATTACTCCATGGCATAAATGTTTCTTTTCAAAAGAATGGTGTGTGTGTGTGTGTGGGGGGGAATCTATTCCTGGATTTCTCAGTTCCTTCAGGTTTCTGCATAATTGGTTACTTGAACTAGAGTTTAAGAGTCTACAGACTCATCTTCCACTTTGCAACTCACTAACATAGTATTTTCTTTTTAATTTCTTTTAAAGGACTGGTCGCTAACAGCGCGTGGTTTAAAAAATATGTTTGCAAGCACAAGAAAATATATGTCTTGGTTATCGCTCTAAATATTAAGATTTTACTATATTATAAAGAAAACAAGCAACTTTGAATATGCAAATCCAAATTCTGATTGAATTATGCAATGGTGAAAGGACGTTTACTTTCATTGTAAAGTACCCCTTGTCTTTCTCTACATGTGAGATATGCTATTTAATTATAAGAAATAAAGATAATATAGCAGAATAGCTTCTTTTATTGATTTCGGGCCTATAGAAATGTTTCAAGATGTGGGATTTTGTTCTCTCTCTTTTTTCACTTCTTGTGAGGCAGGTATGTTACAGGAGTTGGTAGACTTTGTGCTAACAGTCTCTACGTCTTGGACTTTCAAACTTGACTTCCTTCTTTAGCGTTGTGCAGTATTTGGCCAACATCACATTTTGGCTGTGTTGGGCATTTCTTGTGTTATACATTATTGCCGTAGATTTTTTTTATTGGTTCCAGATATGTTTATATGTATTGCTGGTTCTCAGTTTCTGGAGGTTGACCTGGCTAGCATTGGTCTTTCTCCTGCAGAAAGGAATCTAGGAATCCTCGAGATTTGGAAAAACAAAAGAGAAAGAAAAGCTTCATGAAGTTGTTCAGAGAGAATACTCTGCTGCGACTCAAAGGAAACCCTTGCTTAGCTACGAGCTTGTCAAACTCAGAAGTATTCTTATACATTCTTGCCAAATATGCGAATTAAAATAAAACAAAAGGTGTTCTATGATAAGTTTTGAAATGTGTACAAAGCATCTTGGTACTTGGGCTTTCGAAATTGGCACTGGATGTGAAGTTGACCAATGTAGTAGTTACCGTTCAGTTGCTATGACAATTGAAAGGCTGCTATGCAACTTGGGCGAGAGAATCATTTTGGCTCATGGTGTCAGAATTTTCAATCCATAGTCAGCTTGCTCTGTTGCTATAAGGCCTGTAGAACACAAAGTTTATGGTGGAAAAGCATAGTAGAGAAAAATTGCTTAACTTGTTGCAATCACAAAGCAGATAGAGGAGAAGAAGGTGCTGGGGTTAGATTGAGTGCGCAAGAGCATATTACCATTTCCGTCCCTTTAAGACTCACTTCTTAAATTTCCACTATAGCCCAATAATGCCATACAACTACAAGCTCATTACTGGATTAAACTACGGATTCAATTAAAGCCGTCCGGATTCAATCACCTTCCAGAAACTCCATCTCTAAAATGATCCAAGGGGACCTTTGAGGAGACATATTGGATCCAAACCATAACACCTTACAAAGAAAGCAACCAAACAACAGCTATAGTGTAGGTCAATATGACGCCTGGGTAGATGTAGAGGTCATGTCTTGGAAGCTATTTCAGCCAACATGATCCTTGCAGAAAGAAGTCAATGTTCATCCCTGTCTCAATATATTAACACATATGAATTATGAGATGTAACTACTTTTAAATTTTTATTTATTATTCTGTGAAACTGAATTCAGCTAGGTAAAACTTTTCTTTGTCTATTGGATGAAAATTTAGCAGATACCACAGACTATGTGTATGTTTATACTTAAGATATATATTTAAGAAATAAGATAGTTTCAATGCATCATTTTGAAAAAATAATGATGTAATTTAATAATCAGAACATTGTTTTACAAGAATAAGTGTTGGTTGTACATGCTTAGTGTTCCAGCTACTTTAAAGTTTGAGACAGGAGGATCTCAAGATCAGACTGAGTCTAAGCAACTGAAACCTGGGTATAACATGCACATGTAATTATTTCCTAAGATAAATATGTTATAGATCATAATACTAATAGCAATTAATGGAAAAATTAATGAAAAAGGCTGGAGTGTAGCTCATTGTAAAGGCTCTGAGTTCAATTTCCAGTACCACACATGCACCAAAATTAATTTTGGTTGAGGCATGAGAAGGTACACTAAAGCACAGTATCTTTCCTTGACTATGTGCTCTAGTTCCAGTTCTTTTTTCCCTTCACTTTATTAATATGTATATATGCAATACACGTTTACATTAAACTTGAGTATTTTTGCACATACATGTTGTGTCAGTTACAAGCCTATCCTCTCTTCCTTTTTGACCCTCCCACATCCTTGTCCTCCCCTCAAATCCTCACTAACCCCCCCCCCATTTAATTCTACAAACTGACTGTATTCTGTGTTTATCATATTAGAGAAACCATTTGATATTTAACTTTCTGTTTCTGACTCACTTCACTGAGCATGATGGTTTCAAATTGCCTCCATTTACCTACAAAGGCCTCCAAGATATCTGTCTTTACAGATGAGTACTACTCCACTACACACATACACCACGACGTTTGTATCCATTGGTCTGTTGATATTTTAGTGTCTTCTACATTTTTGCTATTGTTAATTGTGCTGCTATCAACATGGGTACACCTTATATATGAGGCTAATAGCTAGAATATACAAGGAACCAGAGAAAAGCAGACCCCTAAAATTCAAGAGCTGATTAAAAAATGGGCAACAGAAATAAATAGGCAGTTCTCAGATGAAGAAGCTCCCATGGCCAATAAATGCATGAAAAGATGTTCAACATCCCCAGTCATTAGAGAAAAGTAAGTCAAACATCAAAAAGATACCATCTAACTCCAAGGAGAATGGTGTATATCACGAAGTCAAACAGAAATCAATGCTGGCCAGGGTGAGGGAGAAGGAACCGTCTCACCCTGCTAGTGGGATCATAGACTGGTGCTAGTACTGTAGCTCCAGTCTTTGACTATCAGGATTAATGGAGGAAGAAGAGATACAACAGAGAAACGTTCTTAGTGATAACAAATGGTGACAGGCACCATCACAAAGCTGGCTTTAAAAAAAAAAAAAACTGTGGTCTTAGTGTTTGCAATTGGTGCTTTGGAGGCCCATTGCAGCAGCTCTCAGAACACAGGTAATGTCTCTTTTGTCTCCATCCCACGCAGATCCAGGACTCCTTATGCTCCTTGGTAGTTCTCTTCCAAACACTCTTACACCTGGTCTACGGGTAGCATGCTCTGAGTCTTACTAATTAAAAGTTATACTTCACACACGGCTCTGTCTTTTTTCCACTCGCCCTGACAAGGCCATCTTCGCGTTCCTCATGCATGATATTTTGTATCTGCAGAGGAAATCAAGTCCTCCCGGTGTGTTCCTTACTTCCATTAAAAAAGGGAGCAGCGACTTCCTCTTCCCTGGAGTGCTAGCTCAGGCTTAGTATTGGCCGTAGAAATCTTCCTCACCACATCCAATACCATTCTCTATGCCCTATGCTCCTTTTCTGTATCCTTGATCTGTGTAAGATCAAGGATATAGAATGTGGAACTAGATTTGGTACCTTTTATTGTTGAATTCTGTGTTGTTTTCTCTGGACCTTAGCTTTGCCACGCAGTCTCTGTTGTGTTTTGTGATGGAGGTCAGGATATGCTACTCTTAAAATAAGGCACTTTGGCTTTGTTGAGTAGTTTAAGCTAGAAGAATTTGAGAAAACAGCCAAAGCAGAGTTTTCTCCGCCCTCCCTCCAAGGCAGATAAGACCTTCCTGGGAGAGGTACCAACTCTTCCCCAAGTAAAGGAGCATCCTAGTCTGTGAAAGCAAATAGGCACCATGGAGAATCTGAGCAAAGTGGTCTTGGTAAAACTCCTGCAGTAAACTATGGTTGACCACATCCTTTAGGCCTCATTATATTTTCATTAAACCTATAAGCACAAAATCACAAATTTTATCTATTCACTTTTTTTCTTACGAAGATTCTGATGTCAGATAAAACTTATGTTGAATACACTTGTTTTTGTTTTACATTTTTTTCTCCCTTGCAGTACACAGGACCAAGACTTTCAGTTAACACTATTACACGAATGTTAACTCCAAGGCTAATCTTATTACTTTCATCTTCATCCATAATTGTTAAATAAAATGCAGGCACCCAGTTAAAAATTGAATTGCAGATAAATAATAATTTCAATACATATTTCATATATAATTTAAAACATGCATTTGAAAAAAATATTTCTTTTTCATCCAAAATTTCAATCTAAGTTGTTATCTCATATTTATTTGCTAACTCTAGCAACTGTATCTTGGGAAAAGCCTCTAAGGGTAAGTGAAAGATGCTTTGATTAGCATTTCATTATCTATAGGGTTTTTATGTCTATCATGTCTAAATTGAATAAGTAGTTAAAATGTATGCGAGAGGCATAACAGGTCAGTGAATCTATTTTGATGTCAACATGGATGGTTTGCTTCCGAGTAAGTAGATTTTCAGTCTTCCTGACTCCCAGTGTCTGTGCTTATACATATGTAATAAATCTTGAGGGTGAAAAAAGCCTGTTTTCCCTTAGCCATGTTGAGGCCTGGTTTGGGTGAATTTTAATATGCTGAAAAGCATTTTGGTACAGGGAATAAGCTATTTGTTCTACTAAACACTTCTTAACTGCTTGCATTTATTTTTTATCTAAATAGTTGTTATTTATAATGTGCCTTATAAGAAGTTCAAAGTACATGGTGCATGTATGCTGTTAGGTTACTCAATTTCCTCATTGATGTTGTGCTATGACCTTAACAACAAAGAGCGTGAACAAGGAGCTTACAAAAAACAAAGAGCAAAGAAGCTACGTACCAAGTCCAAGTCACTCCTTAATGTTTTCACTTCCCATCGGAATATTTGTTTACTCTCTGGGAGAAGCAGCACTGCTCAGTTCAACGGGTCCTTGAGATTTGGGTTCTGTGGTAGATGGAGAGCCAGAGATTTCCACCAGCGACACTGACGAAGTGTGTTACAAGGTAGAATGCCGGGGAGGAGTGCGAAAAAGCAGGTCATGGAACATAGCTCTAAATTCTGAAAAATTTAGTAGAAGATAGCTTCTTGGGGAAAGAGATTTTATGGAAATTCCTGGGTGATACTTTAAATGGATTCCAGGTGTCTCTGATTATGGATGGCTAAATTAATTCTTTCATAGCCTGAAATTCCTGTGGTAGTACTCCAGGGCTTTATTTTTTAAATTTAAGAGAATAGAACCTCCGTGGAAATTATATTATACATGTAAGAAGTGCATTCGATGGAATGGGGGAGAACTGCCTTAAAAGAAGCCAATGTAGGTTTCGGGATGTAGGGCAGAGCTAGACTACTTGCCTAGAATGTGTGAGGCCCTCTGTTCAATCCTCAGTGCTACATGTGCACACACACACAAACACACACACAAAAATCTCATATCATCTGGGGTTTTATGACAATGTTAAGTCAGTGTGAGTTAGTGTTGTGATCCCACAGGTAGTTACAGCGTGCAATAGTGGAGGTAAGTTAGTGGATCACGTGACATAAAGATAGAGGCTATATAAGGACTCATAAGGTTAATAAATTACAGTGTTTGTGGGAAAGTGCTAAATAGACTATTAGCCTAAAATTTTTCATATGATCTGAATTCATGCACAACCTCACGTAGCCAACTTTCAGCCAATCACATGCAGCCAATTCATCACACCCTTTCCAAACTAGGCAGATAAGTGGCTGTGGCCAGTCATGGTGATTTCTCTTTTTTGTTTCTGTCTCTGGCCCATAAAACTCACTGATGATACTGTTGATGACAGTTCTCCAACTCCTTTCTGGTTCTGAGTGTTGACCAACTCATAAAATGGTTTTTTTTTTCCATGCAAATTCTGCAAAATTGGTTTATCTAAAGTACTTTTTTATTTTATAAATCAAATGTGGTTCTTCTACCAGAGTGGGATGGAAAGCTGTCGCATTCACTTTCCTATAGTCGGGGCAAAATGCCCAATACCCACAACATAGAGGAGAGGTTTATTTTAGCTCAGATTTGAGAGGGCTTACTCTGTGCGTGGTCAGCTGGCAGTGGTAAAAGGGCATAACACAGGAAAACTAGTTAGGGAATGGTAGCCCGGAAGCAGAGAGAGGGAGAAGGGAGGAGCTGTAGACAAGAATATACCATTGTAGGCCACGACCCCAGTGACCTATCCCTCCAACCTCACCCACCAAGTAAGAGCATCTGAAATTTTAAACAGACTAATCTACTGATACATACAGTATCTCTTGATCCAAGTACTTTCCAAATGCATTAGCCTTTTGGGGAATATTTTAGATTTAAAAGATGACAGGAGATCTCCAGTGACCCCCAGAGATCTCCAGCGAGCCCGCCAAGGTATCTGTAGGACTTCTCGTTCTTTCCTAGCTACTTGAGACTGTGGGTTAGTCTCTATGATTCAAGCTGTATGAATTTCCATTTTGAGATCACTCTCTTTATTTGAACCATTCTTTGACAGGACCAGATCCAGGTTTGGATTAAGTCCACTAAGAAAAATTCACTGCTATTACATTGAGTCTGTATAGTAGCTCTGGGATTATGGTCATTTCAAGAATATTAATTCTTTGTATCCAGGAATCTGGAATGTTTTTCTATTTTCTAAAGTCATTTTCAATGTCTTTCTTTACAGCTTTGTAGGTTTTTTTTTTCTTTGTGTAGGTCTTTCACCACTTTGGTGTGGTTTATTTCTAAGTATTACTTTTTGTTTCTATTGTGAATGGGGTCGAATTCTTTCTCTTTGGGCTCTGTGCGCTGCCACCTCGCTTCTGTTCATTTTTTCTAGATATCATAATCTTTCCTGTGCCCCCAAATAGCTTGTTGAACTAAAAAATCCCCAAGTTAATCTGTTTATCATTCAATCTTTGAAAACAATAAAAGGCCAGCCTTTTAGCACATAGTAAGATGAGAAAGGTCCTTGCTAAGTACAGGCAAAAAGACTGTCCTATTCTGCAATGAGCTCCATTGCAAACTCAGTTATCGTCTAGTTAAACATAGAAAAGAAAAGAAAAGAAAAGAAAAGAAAAGAAAAGAAAAGAAAAAAGAGGGAGAAAAAGAGAAGGAAAAAAAGAAAAAGATTAGGCTATGCAAGTATTGATTTAGTTTCAAAAATAAGTCTTTTTGGCAGTAGGACCATTTTTACTTCATTTGATTATTGTAGGAGAAATGTTACCCGAAAAGGAGATGTTCATTGTAAGGGTTTATTCTTCTCTGAGGAGAATTAGATTAAAGTGTTTTCTTTCCTGGATATCTTATTTTTAAATAGGCTTTTGTCTACAACCCTGCATCCTGCTATAAGTGAATTTTGGTGCTTAAACCTGTTGTCTTCTGCGTATTAGATGTGAATTTTTTGCTTATCTTCTGTGACCTAAAGATATTCCTTTAAAAGTATAATTCAGGAGATACAGCACATCAGAAGAAAAAAATCGAGTGTACAAAATTTGAAAAATAGTTTCCACATATTGTAGAAAAATATCAGTCTATATGGAAAATCTTTCTCATCATCCAGAAGTACAATATGGTTCCATATAGTCTATATATAATTAGTGAGCTTTGTATTATTGAATCAAGCAAAGAGATAAAATGTTTAAATGACAGCTATTAGATTTATTTTTACAGTTTGGTTCTGTTGTTGTTGTTGTTTTTTTTTTTTTTTTGTATTTCCAGTGGGTATTGAGAAAATTAAATAGTAAAAGAATACTATTTAAGTAACAAAGGAAACCAAGAAGTTACATAAATTATTTCCTAAACTCTTAAAATAGTCAAATTATTTTTAAGCTTACATAAATTGACCTAGTTATCAGTAAATAATATTTAGTTAAAGTGTTAGGGAGATTAAAATGGACAATAACAATGGGCTATGGATATAACTTATTGTGAAGACTCCATATTTGATCCCCAGTATTTCTCCCACCCCACGCAGAAAAAAAAAAAAAAGAAATGAGGATGGTGGAAATCTGTACTAATCCTCAGTCTTGATTTTCCCCTTTCCCCAACCCCTCCAACCTAGAAAAAATTTAAGAGATAAATAAGCTAGTTTGCCTCCCCTACATCATGTTAAAGATACTAAAGATGTTGGCTCTGTTGGAAGATATGTTTCTGGTTATGTTAAAAATTACGTGACCAGAAAGCATGTGCTTCTCAAAATTGTTTTATAAACTTGTGAACCTACAGAGTCCTGGAGTAATAGTTTATAATTGCCTGCTGTTTAGTGCTCACTAGGGATTAATAATTCTAATTAACATATATAGTTAAAGTTATTACAAATATTCATGGGAATATCTCCATATGCAAGTATACAAGAAAGGTAAGAGTGTTAAGGAAAACTAAAAGGTATAAGCATGTTTTATTTTATTAGAGGAAAAAAAGTACAGTTTTTGTCCTAACATCTGTTCTAACATAATAAGAAAAGTATACAGCAAAAACCAAATATAAGAAAGCTGTAGAAAATTTAAAAATAAGAAATTTTGGGAAATAAATTTCATTATGACCTAGCTAACTAAGATCTAAGTCCATTATTCATATCTCAAAGGCAATTTTTATGTATTTTTATGATTTTAGGAAAAAAGTTGAATGTATTCCTTTACCACATTAAGTAATTGGTGAAAAATTAAGACTTCCACTAGTTTAAAAAATGGAGTTTTTATTGAAAGAGACAATTATATTTTTCTATAAGCATGTAATTTTCTTTGCTTACTTTGACTTTTTTAATTATCACTATAGTTAATATTCTTTCTCAATGCCCTGTGATCCTATTTTAATAAAATATTTCAAGCATTTTGTCAACTTCTCAAAACCAAATTCTAAATCAAGACTATTTGACCTCAAACTATTTTTTAAGTTTCCCAAAAGCACTCCTGACATTTCTCAAATAAATAAGCTCTCTTATTTATAAAAAGAGGTATCAGATTAGGCTTATTTGACATAATAAATTGGATAAGAGACATTGAATAAGTGATATTAAGCCTTCTTTGAGTTATATTATATACCACGTTTTTCATAAATTCAATGAACTTTGGAGAAATTTGATATACTAGTGTGATATTGTCTGTTGTGATTTTGGTTATCATCACATATATCACACTATAAATGTTTCACAGTAGCAAAATGTCCTTACCAGTTATAATAAACTCTTGTCAGATCTTTAACTACGCCCATTGTTAAGTTGTGTCATCTACAGGCAGTTTTACTCTGAAAATTTCTCCAAAGTTAATAAATTCAAGTAGCCAAAAATTAAAAATAATTCTTCTTTAGGAAGGTACATGGAAAGGATTCTGACAAATACAGATTTTGAAACTTTAAGATTATACCATTGATTGGATTTCATAAGAATTTACAAAACACTCATGAAAATGATTCTTAAAACTATTAATCCCAAATCAGGCTGAATAAATATAATAAATTGAATCCTAAGGAAAAGCCTTGATAAATATTTATGAGAAGATATGCATATTTTATTAAAATATGCTATTTTAATAAAGTCCTTAAGGTTGACCCAACTCAAATATCTTGTGATAACTTACTTTTAAACATTGCACTATACATCTGAATTTGAGGGAAAATTTTTAAATGGATGGAAATTGAATGTTACACATGGACTCATGGAGGGCCTGGAAGACTGCCTGGACCTTCCCTCGTCCTTAAATCTTCCTTTATTGAAAGTCGTATACTACATGACTCATCTTGGAATAAATAAAATGATACAGATTATGGAAAAAAATTAGTGTGGTGACTGATGTAAAGTTGCTGGCATGCTTTGTAACCAATTCTTGGTTTCTCAAACTCAGTTCTGGCGAAATAATACAAACCTGCTGTGGTACATTTTTGTATTTTAACAAAAATTTCATTTAATTGCTATTCTTAAATGTTCTTGCATAAACTGTACATTCTCTGGTTGGATGGAAGGTTCCCATAGAGAAGGGCTGGTACTGTTACCCTAGGAAAAATTTTATTTGAATTCACATTTTCTTTATAGGACACTTCTGAAACATCTCCAATAATTGAGGTACAAATTTCACTGAAATAATTATAAAACAACTAGATACACTAGATACACAATGGCATAACTTTTATTCCTGCCACCTGCAGTCATCTGGGAAAGTTTGAAGGACAAATGATACTTTACATCTGAAGTTGGTGAAACTAACAAACTATATTGCTTTGTCCAAAGGTATTATTATTGACCTTGAGGATACTTAAGTACACTCTTATTAGAAAACACAAGTTAACACACGTATATTTACCAGAAGATTCTAGTTCTTAATAAAACATCAAATATCTTATTTTTTGTGCTTATAAACTGTACTGTGACTAAATACTGCAAGGTGTTAATACATAACCACAAAGATTAGAATAAACTACTTAAAATTTGCAGACACCAATACACAATATCAATAGTCAAGAACAAATAAACATGTCAACACCAACAGAACTATTAAAGAGCCATAGAGAAATGGAGATGTGCAAAGTATTTGCATGAAGTAAAAGAAACAAAAGACAACCAAGCATTTCATATTCTAGGACCTGGGGATGACCTGGTAATGAATGTTCTTGAACTCCGTTTGAAGGGATCATACCAAACTCTTAACATCTATCTCCTTTGCAACAAAACTTCAGAGTCCTGAGTCTTGGGCCTATATCTATCAACTCAATAGGTACCTCTAGATCTTAGGATTGGAAATCTGTTGGAGGCTTCAAGGTAAATCAACCAAGAGATATTCTCCTCAGAAGTTACAGCAACTAACACGTGGCAGCTTTCCTAAAATCACGAATTAGAACTTATTTCCTTGGTCAACCTGAAGTCCTTATCCTTTTTTTTTTATTTGTGTTTCTTTTCTGTTTGTATTTGGCCAGATAGTGTGACAATTTTACAAGCAATAGTTTCACAAGGAATGTAATTAAATGTTGTATATGTCATGCTAACCTAAATCACTTTCTAATCTTACAGACATTTTCTCTAGTTCACCTTCTGCTATTTAAAATTAATTAGGCTTTTATATTCACATATTCAGAGTTCTCATTTAACTCTATTAATAGACAAAACCTATAATAAATATTTTGTAGTTAAGTTATACTAGAAACTTGAATAGACTTGAAAATACCTATTGGGGCAGTTAGCTCGAGCACGTGCTTTTATCTGGGTGTGCGGCCTTCCACAGAGTGACCCAAAACCAGGAGGAAAAATACATTTTTCTCCTTATGTTAATGGGCTCATGTATTTCTTTGTAGTTGTCGAAAGCTGATGAACACAACAGTCAAATTCAGCATACTTGAATGCCGTAATGCTGGTGTGTAAATCACATACTTTTAGCATGAAGATTAAAGGACACGCAATTGAAATAGCAAAAGCTACCATGGATTTTAGGAAATGGAAAGGTGTAAACTGTGGCAAGCAACATAAAATGAGAGAGGAAAAAGACAGAAGTATATGATCTTATGCAACTGAAAATTAAGCCAAAGCCTGAATGTTAAAAAAAAGACAAAAATCTAACTAAAGAAAATTGTTCAATGAAAAAGACAGAAATAAACAAAACATTTACAAAGCAAATAGGCCATAATTGACAAAATACTAACAGTAGTGTTAGTTTTTTATCTGGCAATAGCAGCCTTGAATGTGAATTCATTAATTTCCCTAGTTATAAGACACAGTGGCTAAATGGATAAAAATAAGATTCACCAATATTCTGCCTACAATAGACTGACATCATCTGACAGAACTAAAACTGAGGTGATGAAAAACTTTATATTTCATATAAGTGGAAGCCAAAAGAGAACAGAAGTAGCTACAATACTATTAGCATAAGGTAAGTCAAAAACAGTAACTGTGGGCTGGGAGTGTAGTTCGGTTGTAGAACACCTACTTGGCCACACACACACACACACACACACACACACACACACACACACACACCTGAAATGACACAAAGAATATAAAAATTATAAGCGTTTAAAATCAGTATACAGAAATATATGGAGCACATATTACTATGTGTGCACACTTAAAGATTTTAAATAATAATTGTAGGGGAATTCAATGACTTTTAATAATGGATATGATTTAAATGGAAATCAATAAGGGAAGAGGTATGAACTACACTCTAGATCAAATGGAACCAATATAAATGTTTAATTATTCCATCAAAGCAGAATGCATATTATTCTCATGCATATATGCAACATTCTCAAGAATATATCATTTGTTAAGGCACGAAAATTTGTCTTAATAAACTTAAGGTAACTGAAATCATATTAGAATCTTTTTCAACCACAATAATATGAAATCACAAATCAATAGCAGGATATACTTTATAGATGTAGAAGTTAAACATCATGTTCCTTTATGATCAATAGGTCAAAGAAACATCTTAAATGGAAATTGATATTCAGAGACAAACAAAAGTGATGGCACATGGCATACAAAACTTATAGAATGTAACAAAAACAGTTCTAAAGAGTGGTTGAATACTCACATCAAAAAATCACAAATAACCAAATATTATACCTCAAGGCATTAAGAGAATGCATAAAGGCCAAAATTTGTAAAAGGAAAAAATAAACAAGGATCAGAGTCAAAGGATATAAAACAGAAACTAGAAAAATATTATTAAGAAAGAATTAGTATTAGAATAAAGTAAATAAAAATTTATTTAGCTTGGCTTTGAGAGAAAGTATACTCAAAATCAGTAACAAAGCAGAAGATATTACAGCTAACAGGCACATGAATAGGATAAGAACGTACTATAAAAGTTAAAGAATAAATTGGTTAAGCTCAAATGGCTAAATTCCTAGGCACACACAACTCACTATGATTTAATATGAGAAAATAGAAACTCCAAACCTCAATAAAGAGTAAGGAGATTGAATCCATAATAAAAAGTTTTCTGTTAAAGTTCAGGATCTGATGCTTTACTGGTGAATTTCACTCAGCATTAAAAAAGTAATATTAATCTTCCTCCAACTTTTATCCAAAAAATTGAAGAGGAAAAGATAATTCCAAATTTATTTATTGGGTTAACAATGCTTTGAATTCACAGCTAGACAGTGACACTACAAGAAATAAAAATTACAGACCAACATCACCAATGATTAGAGATGTAGAAATCCTTAACAATCACTAGCAAAGTAAATTCAGTAGTATATAATTAAAGGATCATTCACCATGATCAAATGAGGTTTTCCTTTGTAATATAAAGATGGTTCAATGTACCTATAATGCAACTCTGTAAATGGAATGGATCACATTACCAGAATAAGTAACATAATTTTTTCAACAGATACAGAAAATGCACTCAACAAAATTTCATCATAAAGTCTCAAAGTAGGAACAGAAGGAAAATAATTCAACACAATAAATTTTGTAATATGGAGCATCTGACATCATATGCAATGCTAAAAAGTTGAATCCTTTTTATTTCTAAGATGTAGGAGAAGACATAGAGATGGACTACTCTCACCACTTATATTCAATACAGAACTGGAAGCCCTCCCTCGCTGGAGAAATTAGGCTATCAAAAGAAATGAAAGGTGTCTAAGATGAAAAGGAAGAAGCTAAACTGTACCTGTTTACCAGTGGCATAATACAGAGAATTTTACCTGTTCCACAAAGGTCTTACAATTCAGTAAATTTGTAGGTTACAAAGTTAGTACACAACAATCAATAAGCATTACTATCCATTTCCAAACTATGCCAAGAACACATTAAGAAAACAATCCCAATTATTACAGCAACAAAATTGAAATATTTAGGAATAAATGTAACAAAAGAGGTATGGGATTTTCATACTGAAATATATGAAACACTGAGAAAAATGAAAAACAAAAACAAAAGGAAAGATAATTTGATTATGGATAGAAAGTATATTGACAAAATATTGATACCACACAAAGAAATCTTTAAAAATTCCAATGGAATATTTCACAGAAGCAGAAAATATTATCTCTAGATAGAACCACCAAAGATCCTAAATGGCCAAAGCAATCTCCAGCTGAAAGAGCAAATTTGGAGGAGTCATAGTACTAAATTTCCAAAGGTACAAAAATATGTATATAGATGGATATAACAGAAGAGAACAAATTTATGAATTTATATTCCATTGATTTTCAATAAACACTCGAGATGCACATGCCTGTTATCCTAGCATTCTGGGATGCTGAGTTGAGAGAACCACAAGTTTGAACTCAGCCTGGGTGGTATGTCAAGTTGCCAAAACTATGTCTCGAAGTAAAAGAAATAATAATAAGTTGGGTTTGGGATGTAGTTCAGTGTAACGGCTCTGGGTTCAATCACCGTTACCAGAAAGAAAGAAAGAAAGAAAGAAAGAAAGAAAGAAAGAAAGAAAGAAAGTAGAAACAGGTTCTAACCACATGCATTGGGAAAATTGTTATCTTTACAATGAATGAGGTAGGAAAATCGATCTCAACCTGCAGAATTATGAAAGTAGAGCCTGGTCTCCAACCATATACAAGAAGATCTATACATAACAGCAGAAAATTTAAAACTATCAGAAGATAACATAGGGGAAAGCAGCATTTCGTTAGATATGAACCCGAAAGCGTGGCAGCAAAAGCAGAAGTAGACAAGTGGGATTCCATTTAACTAAAAAGCAAAACAAAGAGCTCAGTTAAGAGAGTGAAAAGACAACTTCTAGATCGGAATACTTTTAGTCAGACATTTGCTAAGCGGGCAATATCTAAGGCCTGTATGTAACTCAGCCAATGGAAAATGGGCAAAGTTTGTGTAGTGATATTTCCCTAAAAGGAATATTTATAGTTAGCCAGCAAGTATACAGAAAATGCTCCAAATTACTGCTCAAAGATAGCAAGCAAGATAAAGGCGGAATGAAGTTATCACTTCAAGCCTGATAAAATAGCTATTTTTAGACAGAATGAAATATTGAAGATACAGAGAACATGAAAATCTTGCACTGTAATTGGGAACATAAGTTCCTGTAGCCAGTGTGACAAACATCGCAGGTTCCTCAATAACTTGAGAATTGAAGTGCTATGTGGTTCAACAATCTAATCATTAGATTTGAGTATTGAGCCAAGAAAAGTGAAATAATTATGTTGAGGTGATATCTGTATTTCATTGTTTATTGAGGAATTATTTACTTGCCCAAGTAGAAAATCAGCATAAGTGTCCATTAATGAATAAGTGGATAAGGAAAATATGGTATTTTTACATACTATAGTCTGACCTTACTAGAGAGGAAAATCCTATTATTGTTCTTAGTGTAAAATTATGGATGAACTTACATTGTAGGAGAAATAAGCTAGGTGCAGAAAGACAACTACCACACGATTTCACTTACATGTGGGTTGTGAAAACAGTGGTTCTCATAGAAACACAGTAAAATGGTAGTTGCCATAGGCTAGTGAGAAGCTTGGGGAGATCTTGGTTGAAGAGTATAAAATTTTAGGCAGATAGAATAATTTCAGTCAGTCTGTTGTATACCACTGTGACTACAGTTAGTAAAAATGTGTATCTAATCATTGGGAAGGGTATGTTATTTTCATGATAAAACAGGTATGCAGGATAATGCATATGGAAAGTAATCCAGTTTAGCCATTCATATATACATATATATATATATATATATATATATATATATATGTATACATGTATATATATGTCATATATGTGTGTGTGTGCTGTGTACCTTGAGTACAATTTTACTTGTCAAGTTTTAAAAATAGAAAGAATTATTCACATTCAGAGATAGCATGAATGATTTTTAGTTTTTTTAAATGAAATTTCCTTTGTTATTCATATATGTAGATGTTATATATGGCCGGCATTGCTATTACATTCCATTACATATAGTTTTGTATTATCTTTTCACTGACATAATATTATGTAAATTTTCTTATATTCTGACAAATTTTGTAATATCCATTGATAATTCTTTAGAACATTCCTGTAAAATGACACATAAGGTTGTAATATATTTTAAACAATAATTTTGGTACATTGGTAATATTTTCCAAATACAACTCTTAATGTTGTAATATCTTTTTAATAAGACTTTTTTGGTACATCAGTAATATTTTCCAAATTCAAGTCTGCTCAGAACGAGAAAGTATTATGGAAATTACACCCAGAATGTTGTGCCACTGTTGCTACAACATTCTATTTGGAATGGTCATTTGTAAGACAGATACCCAACTGATAAGTCATTTTTGAGATTTTAATTTATTAGGGTTTCCCCCTGTAAATGTCTCTTAGAGATTAAAACTCAAGCTCCTGGTGCAGCGTATGATGGCCAGATAGGAACGAATCTTTAAATTTAAAAATTTGGGTGTTAAATGTCCCGGGAATCTTTCACATTTTCTTTCTCAAAATGAATACATTCTAATGTCAAACTCTATTTCTCCTTGAACAGTTTTTATAATTTACACATTTTTTAATTATAAATGATACATACATAATCATTTATTACTTTCATGTATACTTGGAAGTTTGCTAATGATAATCAAGAATATCAGAGTTAGTAGAATCCACTGACTTAATCTAGTCAAAACCTACCAAATGACTGCAGCCAGATGAGCACAAGTGACAACACAGAACTAAAATCAGTTGCAGGTTGTCTGACCTCCAGCCCATGGAGCGTCTCAGTGTCACATGTCAGTGACTTTCTTCTGAATTGCAAGCTTATATGAAAAATTTAAAGGCAGGTGTTTCTGTTCAAAGATACCACGAGATATTTGGGGCTTAGTGTTTTTATACTATGACCAAAGTTTCCTAATAGTTTTAAAACTTTGAAAGTTCAAAATGCTATCATTTGTTATAAATACAGCTAGGGTGTTTCAGGAAAAAAATCTCACCACAAAAATTTTACAATAGCACTAAATTTTAGAAAAATTAAACACACTTGTTAGGTTCAAAAATGAAATTACATTTTTGGTATGTTCTGCATTTTACACATTTAGGCTTTGCTGGACATACTACAAAAAAAAAAAAAAACTACTTAGTGGCCTATTCTACCTAGGAACAGCCACTGAGCTCAAATATGAATCTTAACTGGAACAAAATCTAGTGATATTTTGTACCACAGGACTCTAGCAACTGCTACGTAATTATTCGAACAGGCTCTTGGAATGAAAATTAAGTTACGATCTTTGTTTTTTGGTCTGCTAAAACTTGCAAGGCATGGTGAAAATGACGTATCTCTCGAAGGCTCAGTCTGTTTTTTCTTAGTTCTGTTTCTGCCTCTGGGCCGTGTGGATTGCTTGTGTACACTCCATCTGGAGCTCTTCCTGAGAGCAGCAGATACTTGTATGCAATTGTTCAAAGCTCAGCCTTGAAAGAATGAGTGTTTTACATCTGAACTCCATGGAATCTATCAATTGTAATTCTAGTCCTTTGTTTGTTTCTGTCTATTAGTGCTCAGATCCAGGAAGAAGAGGGATTGTTGAAAGTCCAGCTCTCTTTTAGTACTTCTTCCAACTGCTCTCAAATAACTAGAATGGCTGAAATATTTCTGGATAAGTTTTGGCAGGAAACACACTATTGCCTAGATCAAGAGCTGATGGGAGACTTTTCCTCATGATTGAAATCTTTTATAAATCTTAGTCCTTTCTAATTGTGGTTCTTTCACTTGACATCAATACAAAAAATAAGTATGCAACAATAACAAACATTCTGTGGCTTAGCTGACTCAAGTGGACATGGAAATTAGTTTTTATTTTTAATAAAATGTGAATCACAATTGGATCTCAAAATCATCTGTTCTTTGACTTTTGACTATTGTTAGCCTATATAGAAAGCAGACTGATTATATGAACTAGTAACTTCAAAGTTGTAGAGATGGTAGAAAAACAAGTTATATCAGGGTCAAATGTTTTCTACAGCACTGTTGTTTTTTGAGCTAAATAGATGCTAATAGAATAAGGCAAAAGATTTATACAATCTGATGAGAAACCAGAGTATAATAGATGCTAATAGAAAAGCGAGAAAATAAGAAACAGCAATAGACTTTACCAGATTCTAGGAAAAAAGAATTACGGACATAAGTTTCCCACTTCTAAATTACTCACATTTGGCTTTGTAATTTTTTAAAACATATTTAAATTCTTGGTGTTTGTTACTGTTTGAGAGTAACAGAAAATGGTAACAGTATTTAGGAATTATGGATTGCCAAAACAGTTTTTTTTTAAGAGGCAGAAAATGAAGAGTTCAAAGCATAAAATTATACCACAAAAACCAGTATATTTTCAAAAATTTATAACGAAATTGTGATAGTTTGGAGAAGTTAACCGTAGAATGGGAATAGAGAAAAAAACGTACAACAAAGTCAATACTGGGTATAAGAGATGAATGGATTGTGCTATTTTCTCTTTCTCCCTTGTTTCAGCTGAATCTTAGGACTGAGCCACTTACATCCTCCTATTTAAGTTTATCATTCACAGAGAGGGGAAACTCTCTACTGTCTTCTAAGATGAAACTCAAGAAGCCAGAAAAATTTGAAAATTTCCCAATACAATCTCAATCCTAATCTAGTGGGCTAAAAAATGGTTGTATACAGTGAGTAGGCAGAGAATGGTTGGGGCAGCACTGTAAGCTATTTTTCTACATCTCCAGAAAGGTCTAGGGAAAGTAACTAACTATCTCACTGGCCACACGAGTGGAAAAAAGTAGGAGGATGAGATACCATTGGTCAGGACTCTCAATTTCAGTCTGTCTTAAGGAGAGACACTGTATGAAATAATGATAATGATCAGTGGGATAGTGGCTCATGATGGATTCCAGCCCAGGAGGATGAGAAGAGAGAATGAAAGTATTAGTGGCAAGATGTTGGCTCGTGACTCATTCCTCCTGCTCCATCTCCCACACACGCATCATTACAACGTTCTGTAAGGGTGTATGGAACACAGCAGCTCAAATTTTAAATTACTGGTTTTTTTTATTAGAATTAAAATCCAATAGGATAAGGATCGAGTATATTTATAGAACTCTATGGAACTCACTGGGCTTATTCAAGGGGAAAATGTGTATTGGTCAGCTTTCCAAATGTCAGGACAAGATAATCTGTCACCCACGAATTAAAGAAGTAAAGATTTATTTTGGCTTACAGTTTCAGAGTCTTCAGTTCACGGCTGGCTGCCTCTTAAGAAAGAGCACCATGGTGGAGGAGCCTGGTAGAGAAAAGTTACTCACCCATGGTGGCCTGGAACAGAGAGAAAGGGAAGACCATCAGACAGAAAGAGACCAGGAGCAAGACATAATCCTCAAGGCCAGCCCTCATTACTTGCCCAGATATACTCCACCCTGTGCTTTATTAAGCTGACCTCTCTCAAAACCATAAAGGTAGCAAAATTAACCATCAGTGATGGCAACTTATCCTGCATTGCTCTATCTTTCTTTCCCCACTTCCTTACTCTGGTATATTTGATTAAGTTACATATGTATTGTGATTGAACTCTCCCATTCATACTTAAAATTTATGTTTGCAAGTTCTAGCTCTGGGTAGTCATTACCTCTGTAAACATCCTTTGTTGATTGATAATGAGAGATAGATCAAATATAATTAAAAATTTGCTCTCCATTTCAAGAAGTTAAATCAACATGACTTCTTTCCTGTCCAAATACACTGAGGTGGATGGAATGGTAACATTTTCAAAACATCTAGCTTAATTTGATAAGCTCAGCTGTCTGTTGAGAAATAGACTTGAAGACATATCTGATTTCTAAGCTCATGTTGACTTTGAGTCTTTGCCTTCTAATACAAACTGATTTTTGACAATAATGATTTTTAAAAACAGAACATACTTAATCATGAGCTCAGGTTCACCTAATCATTTTTGTTAAAAGTAGACTTTTGAATTACTTTAAGGTATAAAGGACAGCCAAGTTGTGCTAAATTTTAGTTTAACTGATACTAATACGTGCACAATTAAGAGTATAAAATATATTAGGATATTAAAGCTTAATTTGGTAAGTTCACATTAAAAACTGCATGCAATATTAAAGAAAATATTTAAATATTAAGTTTACTATTAAGTGCATCAACGTAAAAATCTAAAAAAGTAAGGTTGCCATATCTCACTAAAATCAGACACTTCTCGATCTTTTCCAAGAAACTTCATAGTGTCCCAAAAAAATGTAGTGAAAAGAATATCTCTATCAGCTGCAGAGTAAATATTACTCTAAGCAGATAATTTCTTTATTGGGTGCTTGCTATGACAAAAATTGAAGTGCCTGCACAGAATGTCAGATGTCTAAAAGGCCGAGGCAGGAGGATTTGGGGTTTTTGTTTTGTTTTCCTTTGTCATCTTCCTTTCCTTCCAGTCTGGATGATTTAGTTATTTACTGAGTCCCTGCCTCAAAAACAAAGAAGTACATAAATAAATAAAGACTGAGGGATGTAATTCAGCAGGAAGGCCCATGATTCAACTCTCAGTACCTTCCCCCTACAAAAAATATTAAATTGATATTTTATGTATTATATCTCTTACATTATAACCCACATTTAATGCTAGTTATGAAGGTCAAGCTCAAAGAGGTTGAGAAATTTGCATGATAGCATCACACAGTTAATAATTGCCATGGTAAAAATTCTAATGCATTCTAGTCTAATTTATTACACATTTCTTATCTTTCTCACATAATATGTAAAATTTCATCAGCACATCCCTGAAAGTAGTTCTTAATTTATTGTCAGTTGCTCTTAAGCACACAGGCAGAAATATTTCCTTCCATCTTGTCTCATTTTAATAATTATTTTACTTGGGAATGAAATATTGGCCATAATAGTTCTTTGAGAAACATAAGATTTATGCTTAATTTTTGGGAAAACTTTTGTGTTTTGTGAGTTCTTGGGTAAAAATCAGGCTGAGCTTGGCACTTTTAAAACCCCGCTCATCCTACTACCTACCAGGTAAACACACACCACTTAATGGTGTGCTGAAACCTTACCACTCCGTGGTTTTAGATTCATACTGGAAGGGTTTGCTTTTTACTCGTAGCGAAGAATCCATGAAAATGCTAGCGTTAATCTTGGGTTTATAATTTCTTTGGGCCCAAGCTTTGTGTCTGGTAGAAAGACAGAGCTCCACAATTTTCTCTATGCTTTGATTAGCATCTACTCAAATTACTAAATGTTGCCATTGTCTTGCCAGCCTCCAGTGAGTTGTTTATTATGCTTGGAGGATATTGTGAAGTTCTGAGCATGGCACAACTTTGCTCTAACAGTGACCAGTTGACAGAAAATTTTTTAGGCTTCTGGTTATGTTGTAGTCTGAGATTAAAAGCAAAACTTCTTTCATAAGGTATGTACAAATAAACTCAAATAATACTTCTATGTTTTCACATTGGTAAAGGTTGGTTAAATTCAGATGTAGTGGTATTTCAGATGATGAGTCACAGGCCATCAGAGTTGTCACTGTGCTTTAAGAGCACGTCTGGGTTCCTCCCTCCCTTGGTGCTGTGGCCATGCAATTCTTCCGTTTCAGCTGTGGCTTCATGATAGGCCTTACAAACCATGCTGCAACTCGGTTCACATCATCCTAACTTTAGCATGTCTCAGATCGAGTGTCTAATTATGTCCTGTTTTGCCTCCTGTGAACTTGTACTGCTGGTCACCGTCAACACCAGTTTTTAAAGTGAATTCCTTTGGCAGCTGTGTCCGTGACATTTACACATTTTAACCTGGAGTTTGGCCATGTATTTTTCTACATTTGGACTTTAATCAAGATTTTAATTTTATTTGTTTTCCTAGAGCCTTCCAATAATAAATTCGCTACTTTTCTCTAAGCAGCACCGTAGGAAGGAAACTGTGAATGAGACTTTCTAATCCTCGTTGTTGCAATTATTGTTCCTGCAATATGTATGAGTAACATAGTCATGTGTGCTTCTTAGAAGTAATAAGTTATGACTGAACTTGGGTATGAATGAGGAAACACACATTTTCAGAAGAAAAGATCTTCATTCTCTGCGTAGTAATAAACTTTCCTTCAAAGACATGAAGTAAGTAAACACTGTAATAGCTAATATGGTGTCGTCACTTTCCCCCAAACTACTCCACTCCATGACCTTGAGCATGTGACATCCCTGTGCCCCCTTCAAAGAGGAAGGTTTTGTCTGTAGCAACACTAACCACAGAGTCTGGAAGAAGTGACTACTCCACTAAATATCCAGATGCTAAAATAAGGCAATAAGAAACATGAAAAAACAAGGAGATTTAATAAAATTTAATCTTAGAGAAGACACTTGTCTTAGTTACTTTTTCATTGCTGTGACTCAATACCGGACACCCACAAACTTAGGTAAGGAAAGGTATATTTAGCTTACAGTCTGGAAGGTCACAGTCCATTCAGGGGTGGCCGGCAACAATCGAAGTACATGGCAGAGAGAGAGGTGGAGGCAGCTTCCCCAGACAAACAGGAAGACAAACTGAGGCTAGTTGAGACTAGTCCCAATCCTCCAGGTGCAGCTTATGTATCCTTTCACGTCTCCGCCCAGTAACCAGTCCCTCCTGCATCCAGGTGTGGCCACTACACACCGTTAATCCTAACTTAAATGTAATTCACCCCTCCAGACCAGACCCCAATCCACCAACATCACATGGTTCCATTAGAATACTTGAGACTTTTGGGGGACACTCCAGATCCTAACCACAACAATTCTGGAGTTGAAATTTTGAACAATGATGAAATTTTTGACACTTTGTGAAAGGCATTAGTGTGTTTTTAGTTGTACATGGGATAATTATGTTAGATAGAGATGGTGAGCTGTTTATTTTGTGATTAATTATGCTTTAAGGAAATGTTTTGGGTGTCAAGTTGATAAGGGGTAGTATGATGATTAAGTTAATTTGTTAACTTGACTGGCTTGATGGCCATCCAACAAATTAACAAAGCGCACTTCTAGGTGCGTATGGGTGAGTCATACAGAGATCCTTCATTAGTATGCCTAGTTCTCGGCCCTTTCCCCATGACACTCTTTCCCTCTTTCCTTCCCAGCTGCCATGGCAGCTTTGCTCTGTCACGCTTTTATGCCAGGACGTTTTCACCTTTGAGCAGCCAGTTTGGAGCTGAATCCTCTGAAATCAGGATCCGAAGAAATCACTATTTCATTTAATCTGTGGGTGTCAATTGTCGTCTAGCAACAGGAAAGCCAGCTAATACACTGTAGAATATGACAAAGGAAGCTTGTTTATAATAAACAAACCAGTTCATTGAATAGATAGAGCACATATAAATATAAGTGCATAACACTTTAAGACATCTAATATATATAAATATTAATAGATATGAAAAAAGTCAGCAATACAGCGACTCTGATCATCTCATTAGATGCAGAAAATGCATCTAACAAAATCCAAAATCTTTTCATGAAAAAATCAACCATTAGCACCTCATTTTTAACAACAATCATCCAGACAGAAAAATCAGTCAGGATGGATTGGGTTTGAGACTTACTTTAGAAAAAATATTCCTAACAAACATATAACATAAGACAGCATCCTATGGCAAAAGAGTATATATTCTCCTCAAATATGCACATGACACTTTCTAGAATAAATCATTTTAGTTTTCAAAACAAGCCTTAAATTTCAGAAGATCGAGATTATACTTAATAACTTTTCTGATAATTGTGGTATCAAATTAGATATCACCAAGAGGAATTTCTGAATATTCACAAATGTTAAGCTGAATAGCACTTCTAAAAACTTTTAAGGAAAAGAGGAAAATTTTTTAAGTATGTTGAGGTAGAAATGACACTTAACATAGTAAAACTTGTGAGATGCAGTACCAGTTCTAAGATGAATGTCGGTAATAATAAAAAATCCCAAATAATTTATTATTATATTCTAATCAACTGGAAATTCGAACACAAATTATGTACAATTAGAAATAGAAATCATAACAGACTTTAAGGAACCAGAAAAAGAAAGGATCAATGAATGAAAAAATGTATTTGTTTCTAAGAAGATGATTTTTAAAACTGGATTAAGAAAAGAACAGGTAAATTAAATCCAAAATAAAAGTGGAGACAGTGCAACTTAAAGCATAGAAACACAAATGATCACAAAAAGGACCGTAAACAAGCACATGAAGAAATCTGGTAGTCTAGAATGGATGGATGGATTTCCAGATGTATCAATCATTCAAAGCCTTAATCAAGAATAAACATAAGATCTGAACAGACCAATCAGAAAGTTAAATCAGAAATAGAAATTTCACATTGAAGAAAACCAGTGGTTCTTGTGTTTTCACTGTTGAATTCTGCTAAAAATCTAAAGAAAAAAATCAGTCTTTCTTAAATTATTCCAAAATTGTCGAATACTTTCAAACTTATTTCATGAAGCTACCATTATCTTGATTTCAAATCCAGCTTAAGGAAATTATGTCAATATTCTTGGTCATTCCAGATGCAAAACTCTCAACAAAATACTGGCAAACTGAATTTAGTATCATACCGATAGGATCATTTCCCACATTCAGGTGAGAGTTATCTTTGGACTGCTAGGATAAGTGAGCAGTTGTGATTCTATAAATGTGATGTGTCACATTCCTAGGATAATAGAAAAGGTTGTATGATCATCTCACTAGATGCGGAAAATATATCTAACAAAATTCAAAATCTTTTCATGAAATCAACTTATGAGATGTAGAAGGAATGCACTTCAATACCATAATTTCATGTATTAATTATGGTATACCATAATTAATTTCATATTCAATGATGAATTATTTAAAACTTCTCTTCAAAGATATAGAATAAAAGAAGAATGTCTACTCTGAGAAATTCAATTCAATGTAATATTTGAAGTTCTAGCCAGAGCAACTGGCCATGAAGAAGAAATAATAAACATCCAAATTATTACTAGAAAGTAAAATGTTTTCTCCATTTGTAAATATATTATCTAAAACACTAAATGCTTCATTAAACATTTTCAAAATTAATGAACAGTGTAATACATTCGTATGATACAAAAATCGACTCAGAAAGTAGTATGTTTCTACATATCATTAATCTATTCAAAAAATAATCGGGAAAATAACCCCATTTACAGTAGTTGCACAAAAAATTAAAATAATAATTAATTTAATAAAATTGGTAAAAGGTATAAACATCGAAAAGTACGAAGCATTTGAGAATAATAGTCATAGTGACAGGAATCGAAGACAGTATGATGTGTTTATGGCTCGGAAGAATATCGGTAAAGCATCCACAATATTCAAATCTACAGATTGTCATCCCAATCTAAATTCCAACATAATTTTTTTACAGAAATGAGCAAAAAATAAAAATAAAAATCCTAAAAGCAGCACAAAAGTTAAAAGATCCTGACAATGCCAGCAACAAAAACAGCAGCAATGGTAAAAAATCAAGGTGGAAGGCAGAAAAAGTGATGCTGGAAAAACTGGATATTTATATTTATAAGAATTAAAATTTCTCCTTCCATCACATGGAAAAATTCACTCAAAAAATTAAACAATGAAATACTTAAAAATGTAAAACTGCCAAAAGAGAACAGGGAAAATTCTCCATAACATTGGTCTCAGAGGAAATGTTTTTTTTAGATATGAACCTGAAAGAGTAAGTAAAAAAGTAAAAACAGACAAATGAGATTTTTATCTAATTAACAATCTTCTACCCAGCAAAGGAAACAACAGAAAAGAACTGAAGAGGCAGCCTTTAAAAGTGAGAATGTGTTCTGACGTCACGCACCTAGGAAGTGGTTAATATGCAAGTAATGCAAGGAGCTCAACTCAATAATAAGAGAACAACCTAAAAAATTATCAAAAAACTTGAATGGCCATTTCTCACAAAATTACATATGAATATTCAAGTATGTAACAATCCAAAACATTACAAATTTTGAAAAAATACAAAATGTAATGTAAATGGGATTACTTCACACTTTTTTGAATTGCTTTTGTTGAAAAGATAACTGCTAAAGTATTAGTAAAAAGTTGAAGGACAGTCAATCCTCTAGATAGTTGGTAGTGTTGAAAAAAAAGCAATATACCCATTATGGAATACAATGTGGAAGTTTTTGAAAGTTAAAAACTCACTACCATATCAAGGAATCCTACTACTGGATATCTATGAAAATAAATCAAATTAGCATATTGGAGAAATGCTTATGATCCTGTTTTTTTGAGGGGAGCAAAACCAAAATGATTAAGTTTCTGTCAATGAGTGAAAACATCCAGTATATGTGTACAATACAATATTATGCAGATATATAAAAGATAAATAATCAGTTGAGACAGTATGATGAAGCTGGAGAGGACTGTTTGAACTGAAAAAAGGAAGCTAAGAGAAATTATAAAGGAGTAGCTCAACCATTAAAGTGCTTGCACAGACCCTGAATTTAGTTCTCTAACTCTATATAAATTGGGCATGGTGATGCTCACCTGTAATCCCAGCATTTGGAAGTCTGAGACAGGTGGATTGCCATGAATTCAGAGTGAGACCCTGTTTCAGAGAGAGAGAGAGAGAGAGAGAGAGAGAGAGAGAGAGAGAGAGAGAGAGAGAAAGCAGACACGAAGTTTATGGAGTGTAATTGAGGATACAAAGACAAATCCAAGCAACCTTAGCCATCTGTTTTTTGACAAAAGAGTCAAAGCCATTTACTGAAGAAAAGACACTGTCTTTAACAAGTGGTATAGGCAAACTGATTATTCACATGCAAAAGAATGAAACTAGGCACATATCTTTCACCCTATACTAAAATTGAGCCAAAATGGATCCAAGAACAAGTTATCAAAACAGAAATACTGAACCTGCTGGAAGAGAGGGGGGCAGGGATGAACTTTGTAAACAGAATGTCATGTGCCCAAGAAGTAGCATCAAGAATCAAGAAGTGGGACCACACGTAACTAAAAGGCTTTTGCACAGGTAAGGTGCAACAGTGTGGAGCAATAGCCCACGAGATGGGAAAAAATTGCCAGCTACTCCTCAGCAAAAGATTGGTAATTAGAATATGTAAAAACCTATAAAAATAAAGTCCCCAAATAAATGACCCCATTAAAAGTGGGCAGTTGAAATTAAAGGATACTTCTGAAGAGAAGTACAGAAGGCATATGAGCACATCTTTAGCCGTCAGAATATCTTTAGCCGTCAGAATAATGCAAATCAAAACAACACCATGATTTCATCTTATTACAGTGAAAATGGCTTTCATTAAGAACAAAAAAATGTTGGTGAGGATGTGGGAGGAAAAGAAACACTTCTACACTGTTGGTGGTATTGAAAATTGATTTAATCACTATGGAAAGCAATTTGGAGATTCCTTAGAAAGTTAAGGAATTTGACCTTGCTATGACTTTCCTGGGCATCTCCCCCCCCCCCCCCCAAATTTAAAGTATAAAGATACATGCATCAGTATTTACAGCAGAACGACTCACAATAGCTAAATCATGGAGGCTACCATACATGTCCATCGACAGATGAATGAACACAGATTGTGTAGTATATAAACACAGCCGAATATTATGCTTTCATATAGAAGATAAGAAGCATCTGTAAACAAAACAAAACAAACAAAAACCAAATGACACTTTGAGTCAATAGTCTGTTCAGTGAAAGGGACCAAACACAAAAGTCTAAATATCACATAGCATCTTTCAAATGATACGACCAAAAATGTATGTATAGAATGATTTTAATGAAGATAAAAACTAGGAAATAGAGAAATAGACAACTTGAAAAAAAGAAGAGACATTGAGGGTGGGAGGTGGAGGAAAGGATGGGAAAGAGAAAAAAAGGGGGGAGGAGTCAAAAAGCGATATGTGTGGGCACAAATGTCCCAAGTTGTAAGTAATTAACATGTAAATGAACTTGTAGTGTATGCATATTCAATTAATAGGTAATAATATGCAATATTACAATAATATGTAATATGTACAGTGTCAACCTCAAAGCAAGAGTCCCATTATAAATTGCAATCCTAATTTTACGTTAATATAAAAATAAAAAATTTAAAATGTAAGAGTCAATGCAAAAACAACTATCTGGAAATGTAGTAATTATCGAAGTTGTGCCGCGGTCTTCAAAATAATCCTTCTCGTCTCTTAAACTTGTTACCTTGAAAGGAATGGTAGGGAAGAAGGAAATCCTAACCTGGGGTCAGATAGATCTCTTTGAGTCTAGCATCTGTCTCTTACTGTTGTGTGACTTTGCTTATATCTGTGAGCTAAGGATATTAATCTTAAATATCTGATAGGTTATAATAAAGGTGTCTATGGTACAGTTGATTAAGAAATAAACCTTCAGGAATATTTCATTAACATTTTCTCCTTAGTATTAACTACAAGCATACCTTGAAAATATTGCAGGTGTTGTTTAGATTTACAATACAGCAAATACCACAGTAAGGCGGGTGTGACAATTATTTAGGATTTTTCAACATCATTGGATTAGGAAAGCGTGCTGCTGGGTGTGTTGGTATGCATCGTGGTGTGAAGGTGGGTAGTCTCTGTGGTTCCTTGCTCACCCCTCTCTGGCGCTGTTTCCTGCTCTGCTTCCTCCACGAACAGCTTTTGCTTCTGTGCACTTCCACCTTGCCTCGCTATTTCTTCTGTGAAGTCATCCTAACACGGACTGAGCCTCCTGAACTATGAGCCAAATTGGACTCCTTTGCGTTGTGAATATTGGGTACTGTGTCTTGGTCAAAAGAAAGCTGCCTTATATATCAACTTACGCATTTTTGGTTTTTTTAAGTGCATGCCAATGTTATACTTACTGAATTTTGCAATTGATTAGGTATTCTATAGTCTTATGTATAAAAATAAACATAGATATCTAACTTAAAATTAGCTAAAAATGTTAATGATCATGTGAGGCTTTAACAAGTCAATCTTTTTGTGGTAGATGGTGTTTGCCTGATGTTGATGGCTGCTGACTGATCGGGGTGGGTTATTGGAAGGAGGTCTAAGTTGGTGGTAGAATGCTTGCTTAACCTGGCTGTGGTCCTAAGTTCAGTTCCTACTATAAAAAAGCCACAAAACCCCAGAAGACTTCCAGAATGATGGCTGCTGATGTGTGGGGTGGCTATTGTAAATTATTAAAGTATGATGACCATAAACCTGGACACATCAATTGACTTTTCATCTGATGATGGAGTTCTCTGTAGCACATTATGCTATTTGAAAACATTCTGACTATAGTACAATCTCCTTGAACATTAAAATCAATATTCTTAAACCTTGCGGTGCTTTGCCAGGGGAAGCAAAGCATATTTGAATATTCAGTCCTTTGTGCTCATATGTTTGCAAGTTCACCACGCATAGGTTTCATAGCAAGAAATAGTTATCTTTGCTTTCCAGGCAGCATTGTTATGGTCACCCGTTCTGCCATTATTACTACTCTGAAGACACGAATCCATCAAAGCTATCCAACAAGGTTGAAATCAGCTTCTTCTAAGCTTCTATAAATATTAAAATTTTAACTTCCCCCTCAAGTCACAAATGTTCTTAATTACATGTGGAATTTTGAATCCTTCCAAAAATTTTTTCAGTTAGCTACTGCCCAGATCTGGAGGAGTCACTATGACAGCTACAGCTCTACCAATGTATTTCTCAAATAGTAAGTTTTGAGGATGAAAGTTTCCTCTTGAATCCTTGGGCTGCATAATGTTGTCTCGGTGGACATGGAAACATCGATGATTTTTTTGCTGCATCTTCATCAGAATTCTTGGGTACTCGGGTCCTTTGTCAATGAGAAATTCTATTTTGAAAGCAAGCTTTTTTTTTTTCTGAGAAGGTCATAACATTGTGCTTTAAATCTTCAGTTTATCATGTGAATAGATAGGCATAAACTGAGAATCCAAGCTTTTTTTCCTCCCTTTATAGACTATAGGCAATGTCAATTTAGAATAATTCTTATATGTTATATGACTTCCAGAATAGTAAGCAAGTATTGACTCCAACTTAAATCACCAGGTATATTAACCCCTAACAAGAAATTCAGCCTGTCCGTCCGTTGAAGACAGCTACTACCTTTTCTGTTGTTAGAAAGCCCTAGATGGCACCTTCTTCCAGTAGAAGGCTGTTTTGCCTACATTAATAGTCTGGTTTTTGTATTTAGTGAGGCTCTCTGCACCAGTTATCTGAGCTAGATCTTTCCCATAACTGCTGCAGCTTCTCCATCAACACTTGCTGCTGCTCCTTCCACTTTCATGTTCTGGAGGTGGCTTTTTTTCTTAAACCTCATGAATCAGCCTTTGCTAGCTTCACATTTTTCTTCTGCATTTTCCTCACCTTTCTCAACCTTCAAAGCATGAAAGAGAGATAGGGCCTTGCTCTGGATTAGGTTTTGGCTTAAAGGAATGTGGTAGCTGATCTTATCTTTCCTCTCCTGACCACTAAAACTTTCTCCACATCTGCACCAAGGCTGCTTTGCTTTCCAATCCTTCATGTGTTCTCTGAAGGGGCACTTCTCACTTTCTCCAAGAATTTCACTTTCACATTCACAAGCGGGTCAACTGTATGAGTCAAGACGCATAGCATTAAGCTTAGTTTAGCTTTGTGTATTTTCTCCTAGTAAACTTGATTCATTCTGGCTTTGGGATTAAAATGAGAGGCGCATGACTCTTCATTTTAACTGAGCTCTTGGAGGCCATGGTCAGGTTATGCTCTGGTGTATTTTAAATATGATAATATTTCAGGGAACAATGTTGCCTGAGTAGGGAGAGACCGAGGAATGGCTACTCCCTGGAGCAGTCAGAACATGCATAACACGCACCCATTAAGCATGCTAGTTTACCTCAGTGTAGGCCCCTGTACCCTAAAATAATTACAATGGTAATGTAAAAGATCACTCACCACACATAATTATAATTGAAATAAGGATAAAAATGTTTGAAATATTGCAAGAATTATTAAAATGTGACAGAAATGAAGTGAGCACTTGCTGTCAGAAAAATAACACTGACCATCTTGCTTAATCCAGGGTTGCCACAGGCTTTAGTTTGTAAGAAACCCCACATGATCTGAAGCGCCATAAAATGAGGTACAATAAAATAAGGTATGCCTTTAATGGCGTGGAAATATGCGGCCTCTAATCAGAGGAGTCAGGAGATGATCACGCATAAGACAGGTTTATCTAAAGGTGTTTAAGAAGTAAAGAATGAATATATTGGGGTGCTTTTGAAAAGTCTTTCAAATATTTACAACGCCAGATAATTCTATGCAGCAATTACTGTCAAAGGGTAGTCTTTGGAACAGGAGCCTTAAGCCCCATTTGAGAACTTGGTGGGAATATCAACTCTAGGGCTCGTATCACACAAATCCAAAGCCAACTGAGTCAGAAACTTTGGAACTACAACTCCGACAATTTGTATTGTAACAAGGGAAGGTGTTTCTTATGACTGCTACAGTAATTCAGGAATACTGTTCCATGGAATATTGACATCGGTATTGTCTAATTCCGCTTGTGTTATGAGAATAGTTGAGATTAGATACTTTTCAAAGAATAGATATTCCCACAGTTCTAAAGCCTTAGAAATTCAGTGGAGAGAATAAACCTGAAGGTGGAAGAGAGAGAGAGAGAGAGATAACCTTGAAGAATAAGATCATGGGTTCCCTGAGAGAGGACATGATCAAAGTCATAAGTGAAAGAGCTAGTTTTAAGCATGAAAGGGATCCCTACTTCTATGTGAAAGCAGAAAAATTTGACGTTGAGAATGAAATTAAGAGAGCTCACTCATGAGTGGCTTTTTAAGGTTTTTGCTCTTAGATTTTCTTACTAAATAAATATTATTGGCTTGTTGGGGAATAGCAGTCCTATAAACCCAGGTTAATTTTCCATTTCTTTGAAGTGGATTCTTCCCAAACCTGGCTCAGTTATGAAGGCTAAATGCCAGAGTGATCTGGCATTTGAACCTTCTTTGATTTTTTTTTTTTGAAGAAAAGTCTATGCTGTCAAAAGACTATCACATTAGACCAGAACAAGTGACATGTATAGATATGTAGACATTTTCTCAAAGATTTCATTTCTGTTTGCCTACTATAAAACTTATAACTGATTAAATTTTGTTGTTTGGTCAGTTACTTAATGAGATTTTTTGTGTAATACAGGTGTATCTTTAATTAAATTTTTCTTATTTTGGATTTTTCCAGCATTGTCTTCAAAAAACCCAACCACGACACATTTACCTATTTGCTCTCAAACTATGCTTAGTGATAATAACTTTAATGGACCTGGACTTTTAAAATTTATTTTAATTTAATTTAGAAATCAAATTCAAATTGGACTGGAAAGTTGAGGCGCCATGAATTAGACCAGAAGAGGCATAGTGAATCTTAGTGATTCGGGAAGCCCTCGCAATTTGCTACTGAAAACTGCAGGATATAATAACCAAAGAGAAGCAACACTGTACTCATAATATTAAGACCAAAAATACACAATATGAGTGCAATCAGAAGAAACTGTCAGTTTTTAAAAAGTGCATTAGTTTTGAAATTTTGTTTGTATTATTAAAACTGTCAGCATCATGAGAGATTACAAGTAAAAAGACCAAAAGGTAGAACAAGTACTAGTGTACTTGTGATTCTAGACTGCAGCTTATAATAAAAGGAGAGAAATATTATAAGAGGCATTAGGCCCTTCACAAAATTAGAGGTTAGATCACAGGACTGAACTGGTATTATAATTTTAGTTCTATTACTATGACTGTAAGAGGAGATGCCTTGCTTTTTAGAAAATTTGTGGGATTAAAATGAAATAATTCTCTGCAGCTTATTCTCATGTTATTCAGAAAACATTAGCAATTATGTGTCTATGTATAAGTATGTGTGTGTGTGTGCGTACGTGGGTGTGTGTACATGTGTAGATACAGAGACAGAGAAACAGTAAGTACAGTAGCAAGTATACTCTATTATGACAAGATATTATTGTATTATCTCAAGTTTAATATTGGACAGTAGAGATTAACAGTCATCATATGCCCCGAGTGATGTTTTATGCAATGAGCAGTTTTATATTCCTTATTTTTATTTGTCAGAGTTAGGTGTGTAAGACTTACTATTTTTCTCTGTCTTCTCTGAATAAGCTACTCTTGGTTCATGTGAATTAAAATCAATTAACCTTAATTTTTTCATGAGTCTTTTTTGCCATGACAAAAGTCACATATTCTATATAATCCCAGGAAAATGCTCATAAGGCTTATTGTGAGTCTGAGAACTTTGATATAATCTAGATAAAGTAGATTCGACTGATGCTACTTCCAAGTTACTGATATAATATGATGTTCAAGGATTTCTGTATGCAAAAATTCCCACAAACAACACAAACTAAGGGACACAATGGGAATTGATTATTCAATAGGATATATAAGTACAGATCACAATCAAACTTCATACAACCAGGTAAGTCGCAAGTTGGTGCAGAAAGAATAATGTACAGGACCTGAGATTTCAAATACACTTACTCAGAAGTCAAATGCAGTTAGAAAAAAGCCAGCAGCCGAAATGAGACGTTTTCAATAACTTCCAGGTTATACCTTAAACTTTGCTCATCCTGCTGTTACGGTTTATATTCGTCACGTTCACAAAAAGCCTCGTGCATTTGAATTTTGTGGCTTATCTGTGGATTCCGTGTGTTGCTGGGAGGTGGTGCTGGGTCCTGAGGACTGACGACTGAGGATGTCACACCTCATTGAAGTGTGGCTTGGAAGGATCTACTCTTGCTCTGGCTTCTTCCTAAGCCCAGATCCTTCCTGAGCAACTTTTCTGCACTAGACTTTCCCCACCAGTCAATCGTGAGTGGGCTGAGACTTCCTGAAACTGTGGGCTAAAGGCAACCTTTCCTCTTTAAATTGTTGATTATCAAGCTTGTGCCCCAGCAATAGAAAAGTAGCTAGACAAAAACTTTACCAGAGACGTGGGGTCATTGCTGTGAGTACCTGAAAATGGGGTTTAGAAGCATTTGGAATTGGTTTACGGAGGAAGTTGGAAAAGGTTGGAGACGCCGGCTATCGAAGTCCGAGGATGCTGTAAGCCCAGCTTTGTGGAAGAGTTTGGTTAGAGAGCGTACGACCAGATGCGGATAGAAATGTGGATTGTACAGGTCAAGCTCAAGAGGTTTCAGATGGGAAAGGGGACTCTCCCGGAAATGGGTCTAGAAACCATGCATGCTGTACTCTAGGAAAAAAAAAAGTGTGTTGGCATTTTGCCTAGATTTGAGAGTTTGCCTGATATTTAGATTAATGCGCTGTGCCCGAGTGAAACAATAACACACAGGAAAAACACCTCTCACTGAGGGGAGAAGTCCTTTATTCAGCTGACAACAGAGAGTGGGCTCGCGTCCCAAAGAATGCTCAATCCCAAAGAGGGAATTTGGCAGTGTTTATAAAGGCAAGAATGGAAAGGATTGCAAGGATTCAAAAGAGGAGCTGACACCTGTGTGTGGAGGGGTAGGGCACAGGGCGAGGAGCTGCAAAACAGAACAAGTGGCGGTAAATTACAGATTCAAATGGCAATAAGCTAACAGTTATTCAGGATTTCTGCCCTAAGCATGATTTCGGAGAGATTTTTCTCTAACAGCCTAGTGGGCAGGAGGTCAGTGGAGGGTGAGCCCCCGGTCATGGAGAAGCTAGGCAGGAGAAATGACTGAGAAACAGAAGACGTCAGGGAGAATGGAAAACAGTGGAGCTGTTGCTATATAAAATGGCAGTGGACTACTTAATCTGATGGGAGAAAACCTTTCTTTCTTTCTTTCTTTCTTTCTTTCTTTCTTTCTTTCTTTCTTTCTTTCTTTCGTTTATTTAGACAAGGTTTCCCTCTATAGCCCACACTGGTCCTGAACTCTCTATGAAGCCCAGGACAGCCTTGGACTTATGACAATCCTTCTGTCTCAGCCTCCTGAGTGGAGTGCTGGGATTACAGGCATGTGCCATCAATCCCAGCTTTATGTGGTGCTAGGAAATTGAATTTAAGGCCTTAAGCTTGTTAGGCAAACCGTTGCTATAACCATTGTGCCATTCCTCCAGCAACCTGATGGAAAACATTTTGTTGCATCTCAAATTCCATGTAGTAATATGAGTTCTCTTTGTTACTTTGACCCAGCTCTACACTGGAAACTAAAACAGAAACAGATAAGCTGGGCTTGGTATTGGACATCTGTAGTCCCAGCATTGGAGAGGCTGAGGCAGGAGGATTGCTGTGAGTTCCAGGCCAGCCAGGGCTACACAGTGAGCTTAGAACCAGCCTGGATTTCAGAGCAAAACCCTGTCTCAAAAATACCCCCCAAAACAAATAACAAAACCATAAACAAACAAACAGAAACAGGAGAGGAATAAAGAATAAAAGATAAACAAAATTTGCAGTTTTATCAGAATGAAAGTTGACTGCAAAGTTGGAGCAAGTGAGTGCGTGATTGCTGAAGAAATCAGCATTGAAGAGAAGTAGTCTGCACCAGGACTATAGCAAAGATATCTTGAGGGCATCAAGGGCAGCAAGATCAAGATCTTTTCAAGATCAAGAGTGGAACTGCAAAAGGCTTTGGAGAAATGTACCCCAGGACAACTCATAGAACCAAAGAGGGAAGTGTTTGCCCGAGTTCAGCCTCCCAGAGTTTAGCCCTCTAGACACTTAGAGCTTCTTCAGCCATGGTCTCAGCGGGGCAGACTACTGCTCGAGCCCGTGGAAGATTTAGATGTCATCCACTTCACAAGGTTCTAGTTCCATAGGCATGCAGAACGCAAGCGTTGTGAGGTCAGAAAAATTTCCACCAAGATTTCAGTAAAAAGGCCTTGGAGGATAGGAAGGGTGTCCCTGTGAGGGCAGTGCATGAAGCTGTAAAAAAGAAGCCACAGGTGTAGTGTAGATCCCAGAAATTTAGAGATGCCAGCCAGGGCTATGGATTATCCGCTTAGTAAGGCCACAGACCCTAAGCAGAGCCAGCACGTAGAGGTTGCAGCCAGCGGCAATGACATCAGTGAGGGGCTACCTAAAGGTTTTTGGAGCTCATATCTCACCATAGGACAACACAGGTACTGTTCATGAAGCTGTAAGATTTAGTGGAACTGATGATTTAATGTTTTTTTTTCTAGGTTTTGGTTTTGTTTTGATCTGATTGCTGTCTCCTATTCCTTCCTTTTGGAATGGGAATGTTTACTCTGTGTCTTTGTATGTTGGAAATGTTTCACTTTTCTTTGATTTTTCTCAAGGGCTTACAGCTAGAGTTTGAGTCTTAGAGAATTCAGATGTGACCGTTTTAGCACTGGTAGAACTGTTAAGATGTTGGCAACTCTTAGAGACAGACGAGGTAGATTTTACACGAGGAGGTAGACATGAATCTTTTTTAGAGCCAGGAGTGGAGTACATGGTCTGGATCTGGAATGCCTCGCTAATGTGACATATACTTAGATGTTGCGGATCATCTGTGGATTTCATATGTTACTCGTGGGTAATGCCTGGTCTAGGTGGGTAGCTTACCTAGGGTGTGGTGAATTATTGAGGTTGTGGCCTGGGAAGAATGTATTCCAGTTTCTCTTTAAGCGTGGATCTTCTTGCAATGCTATAGGTTGCTATTTGAAGACCCTTCCTTCCAATCTCCAATGAGTGGACTGAAAGCTCCCGTGAGCTAAAGCAAGCCACCAGCTAAAATAAACCTTTCCTCTCTTAAGTTGTGAGAGTCTCCTATGTGTCCCAGCGACAAAAAGTAACTAAGACTCCCTTTCTAGTTACTTCCATTTCCTGTTAGCTTAGAGCTTTGTGACTTATAAATTATAATGTATACTTTGTGCCTCTTAAATTTTGAACTATTTTTAAAAATTAAGTAAGTCTGATGTCGTTATTATTTTGGAAAACCAGGAAATAAAAGTCAATTTTTCCTCAATAATATTATACCTGTTCGGTTATAGGAGCAAATAGCAGTTGAAACTAATTTTAATTCTAAATTTAGTTTCTTATACTGTCTCCTATAGAACCTGGTAGGGTCATCTTCAGAGTTTTGTCTATCTGAATAAGGACAGGAAAGAGGATAAATACCATTAGGAATGCTTTTCAACAACTCAGGTTAAAACAAAGAAAGAATTAATTTAATTCTGTTAGCAAACATACACAATAATAGTGATGTATTTGGTAATAAAATATTTTTAATATCTGATAGCATAAAATTCTATTTCAAAATGAAGTAGGCCACGAGACACCTCGTCATGTCTCTGTGACACATAACACTGTTACAGAAATTTCATCAATATAGAGTTGAAAAATTAAAATAGAGTTTAAACTAACTTACTTGAAATGCAGATACCAGCCAGACGTCTTTACATGACCAACATGTTAAGAGAAATTTTCTAACTGAAAACTTTGATTGAACCAATCATCTTTATTTGGTCTTTAGGGAGGTATATTTAGAGTGAGGGATACTTGGAGCCCTTAAATGATTGCTCTGCTGGATAAAGGATTATGAATTTCCTGTGGGTCTTGGAGCTTAAGCAGCTTTTTTCTTTCTGACCCTTAAAATATGGACTCCTGCCTTTCTCCAATAACATTAGTATATATTTATCTTGTTAAAGAATAATGTATCCTCCAAGCAATTTTGGATTCCTCCTCTTTTTAAGCGTGTGTACTACTTGGGAAAATAATCAAGTAGAAGGAAAGTAGATTTAGCATTGCAAGAGATTAATAACACTAAATCTACTTACATTTCAGTTGAAATGATGGTAAGGATTATTAATGCATAGATGCCAATTCCAAGTTCAAGCTGACAGTCTGCCAAGCCCAGTATCCAGCGCTGGTAAAGAGAACAAGATGTGAAGCCACTTTTACGCAGATCCTTGTTTCAATGCTTGCTTGCTGCATTCTGCTACAAATTAATTAACCCTATCCGAAACTCAGTTTTATCATCTGCAAATTAAACAAAATGGTAGTAAGACTCAACTCGAGATTGCTTTGAAAGTCACATGTATCAATACGTGTAAAGAATACAATATGTACAACAGTTTCCAGCACATTATAAATAATGAAAGATGATCTTCTTGGGAATGCCAGTGCAGAGATTCGAGATCAATGCTATTTGTATCATACATATTCATGGTACGAGCAAACCCTCAAAACTGGCTCAAGCCTTTCTGGAGCAGGTACAATCCTAGGAAGAAGAGCATTTATATTTTCCTACCTAAATGTAAGGAAACCGTGCTACCACGACGGTGACAGGAATATGAAGGAGGAACCCAAGGAAAGCTCATCCCGGAGTTAGTTGGAAGACAGCTGGCTGAAAGGTCCTGCTTCCGCGGTCCATTTGACAGGACTCGCTTTTGCATGCTCGACTATAAAATCCTTTCACGCAGCAATTATACCCTTTTTGTGCTTTCAAAACATCTCATCATTGGGATATTAAGAGATATTAATAATCAGGGTGAACATATGACCCAGGTTGTCTGGCAAACCCTAATTTTATACCTGTTGTCTCAGCATAACTTAATAGCATCCCAATTCCCTCACTAATGCATTTCAGCTCAAATAGTCAATTATATATTTTTTCTTATTAATAACAGTAGTTGAGTGTATGTTATCTTCCTGTCTATGAATTTCAGTTTGTCTGCCATCTCCATGTTATTTTTTCTATCTATCCAGCTTTTCCCCACAAATAATAAATGGCAACAGAAAAGGCCCTTGTGTTTTTATTATTTGTTTCCTTTTCCGTTTTCGTAGAATTGAGATAAAATAGTAGAAAGTCCCACAACATATTATCCAATAAGGGCGTCATATCAAACCTATTTAACCTTCATGGAAGTTAACATTAAAAATCATTTTAGTACTGTGGACAGAGATACATTGTACAGTGTAAATAAGGGCAGTTGCAACTTGTTTATCAACACTGACAAATTGCCTCCCAATGGATCTGAGCTCTGGGGCAGCAAGTGTTGTATTTTGGAATGATTTTATCCATAGAAGACCTTTTAAATAATGAAATATTACTAGTGCCAGCTTAACGCCATTGTAATAGGAGGCTTCTAAAATTTGTTTTAAAATTATTTCAATAATTAATTAGTTACAAGTTGGAAATGATCATCATGTCATGGAAGCAACCAAAAAATTGCTATCTAAGAAGCATTATTTTTTTCTAGTATACTGATGAATTATTCCAATAAATCATGTTTCTCTTTCCTTGTCCATTTTGTCAGATATGATTAGATCAGATTAAATTATTCAGTTACTTATCCTCATTTACAGAGTTAGTTGCAATTAAAATTCAACCAACTCAAAGTATTTTCTTCCTTGGTTGCAAAGACACGTTCAATTTCTAGTTAAAACTATTGTCCAGGATCCTCTCATCTTGTAATTTGTGCCGCTGACCACAGTGGAGCTTTTCCTGGTATATATTTTCTCTTTAAACATTAAATACAGTAATAAAATCATTAAAATAAAAATATTGGTAAGTATGACTCTGTCCCTTATTCTCTGTCTTTTTTCTTCTATGTAGCATGTCTATCACATGTGTTACAATTATATATGAAATTAAACATTAGTTTTAGTGGAATTAAATCAACAAATATTAATCTAGATATGTCTTTTCACTTTATATTCTGTCATGCTTTTTCTCTGTAGGAGCCAAGAAAGCATTTCTGATGGCTCTCATGTGTTATTAATATAAACCTATGTTACATAAATTTGTACGACTCTGTCCTGCTAATCCATCTTTGGCAGCTTATTTTCAGACATAGGCAGAGGTTTGGGAACATATGTTTTAGGACACAGTCAGAGGATAACCTTCCACCTTTCCCTCAAAAACATGAACAGCAGAATTTGTTGCTTACTTCATATGAACAAATCTTGAGACTCAATATCATAAGTCTCAGACCTTGAAATTTTAAAGAATCATAACTGAAATGACCAAAATACCCAATTTAAGCTACATAAGATTTCATTGTACAATTACTAATATTTCAAATGGAAAAGATTGTTATTCATGACGAGTCTAACTTAAAGGTAAAAAAAAATCACTGAGGATGAAATTCAGTAGAAAGAATTTACTAATGCTTACACGTGTTTGCTGTGTATAAAATTATGTCAAGTTTTTCAGCCTTAAATTATTTTATTATTTTTTGCATAATATATGTCTGCAAAATCTACACAGCTCCAAATGCTTTATTTTCTCAAGTTTTTTATTTCAAGAAGTTTCAGAAATAATCAATCATAACACTGACTATAAAATATTCTTGATCTTATTTTAAGATACACTATTTGAATTTATCTTTCTAGAAGCTGGAAATGATTGATTGAGCTTGATCAGATTATAGAGTAATGTAATTTTGGAGAATTCATTTTTCAGCGGTTATTCTTTTCCATGGTGAAATGCCCATATTTTCCCCTTAAGTTTGAATCCTTTCTCAAGACAAAGAAAGAGATAATAACTGTTTTAAAAGCCTGCCAAGGAGTCCAGGGAAGGAATATAGTTGGTCTATGATAGCTGAGGAAAATTGGTTTCCCATGGACACTAAGATCTATGAATGCTCAAATTCCTTACATAAAACCATGTAACATTTTCATATAACATATTCACATCTTTCAACATATTTTGAATAATCTTATTTATAATACTTAATGTAGCATAAATGCTATGCAACAAGTTGTTATGCCACAATACTTAGGGAATAAAGACAGAAGCGAATCTGCATAGATTTAGTAGAAATGCAATTTTTTTCCACATATTAAATCAATAATTAGTTGAATCTATGGATTCAAAATCTGTACATACCAATGATCAATCGTAATTTTTCTACCATTGATCATGCAAATTAGCTTGTAACAAGGAGATTTAGTTGACACTAAGGTTGTTCTAATTTTTAAATATTACGATAAACATTTGAATGTCTGTTGTCCGCATGGTACAACTCTGGAAGCTTGATTCACTTTGTAAACCAACAATAGTTTATGAAAACAAGTGGGTGAGTGGGTCTTTTCTCTTCATTTATGTATGCATTGTGACTAATTAAGATTTATTGACATAGTTGACAGCAGAATTTATTTGAGGCCCAGTCCAAATGTTTTAAGGAATCTTAAATGGTTACTCGTGTAAGCATTCTTTTGGGGAACAAATTCAAAAGTTTTATATGACTTTTTCAAAGTTCTCATACCTAAAATGTTTGAAAACCAACAACTACCTCTCAAGGTGCTTTCTGATCAACTGCTTATGTACTTCCGCTTTCTATGAAAGGACGAGTCCGTTAGCTATTTGACCATATGAGCACAGAAATAAGTATAGGCTCTATACTTTATGAATTTTGGGGATATAAAACTATAATTCAATATTATGTGATAAAAGGTAAGATAGAAATATTTTCCAAGTATTGAGAAACCGTTCAAATGCGACTAGCTCTGATAAAATAGAAGAGGGAAGGCCTCAGAAAACACTTGAGACCTGTGCTGACAGCTGAGAATGGAGACGAGAGGATTCTAAGCTTTAGGATACAAAGATGATGGAAGTACAGCAAAGGGCAGAAGGTAGAAAGCAATCAACAAGTAATCAAAGATTATTTTTGTTACGACTTATTGCTACTAAGTGTATTTCAAAAGAGAAACAATTTGAAAGAGGACAATGTGGGGAACTATTTGTGGATTAATGTGATATAAGTAGGGTAAAGGAATCGGGGGGTGGGGGGGGGTTGAAAAAAGAATCACCTGGGGGCAAAAAAGCTGCTGGAAAAGACTCAGCTTGTGTATGGGAGCACAAGAGAACGAGGAAGGGGCGGTATGAAAACTTGCTCCAAAAACTATGTCAGTTTATGAGGGGTTGTGTCAAAAGAGAAAAAAATCTATTTTTTCCTCTCTCTTTTTTCTTTTCTTTTTCTTTTTTGGAAACAGGGTCTTATCCTGTAGTCCAAGCAGTCCTGAACTCACTATGTAGCTCAATCTGGTCTTGAACTCAGGCAATCGGTCTGCCTCAGTCTCCCAAGTGTTGGGATCATGGCATCTGCCACATTCAGTTTATGTGATGCCAGGAATTGTTCTCAGGGCTTTGTGTTTGCTAGGCAAGCACTTTAGCCACTGAGCCAAACCTCCCAGCACTATATTTTCTCTTATTGACTTGCTATTTCTATTTTTGGTACAGTTTCAGAATTTATGGTTAATTCTTGGTTCATCTATTTCACAAAAAGACATTTATTTCAGAAAGATAGTTTCATTTTCTCAGCTGTAATAATAAATCCAGATATGATAAAACATCATTGAATATTTTGGGTCTTCTAGGTACTGGGTAATGAGTTCTGGGTACAGGGCATATTTAACTTTTATAAAACTCTGAATGTGAATATTAATCTTACTGATATTCTAGTTTTACCACTGACAAAACTAAATTTAAAAAGTTTACTTGCCTCTTTATAACCCTACAATTTGGACACTTTTTTACCAACTAAAGATAATACCAAAGCCAGCGTTCTAAAAAGTAGTGTTTACTTTGCTTAAAAGTATTAAAATCCTACAGGGGACTGCTAATTCCTTATTAATTCAAAAATCTTAATTTCAATGGCTTCTTCCTTTTCATTTTCAAAATAGCTATAAATTTAAATCTCAATACAAAAGATTTATAGAAGTCCTTACACCTTATTTTTTCTAATTGCAGTTTGCAATTTTGATTTTTAAAAATAGACCTAGCTTTGAATATGGAAAAATCTAATTGAAGCATGAATAAAAGATCAACCTACATGAGATTATAGATAAATGTTTTTTAAATGAGAAACAGATATTTTGATCAGCATTTTGATAGCAGGACCCTATCTGGGAATGGAGCAGAAATACAACAAGATGTTAAAACTAATAATGAAGAGTCTGGGCTAGATATTAACATTGGTTGAACAAACATACACGTTTTTGCTTTCTTACAGAAAACCACAGGTTGCTAGCTCATGATTAGGCCTCCGTCTTGACTTAGAAACATGGCAGTACTGATATGTAATGAGTGAAATGAAGTTAGCCTTGGGTTATAGATACTCCGAGGAAATAGTATGATAAGTAAGGAGGGCACGGATTGGTCCAGAGTTCTCCCCTAGAGAGAGGTAGGAGACTGTCATATTGATTCGACAATGAATATTTTAAAAAGAAAGAATATTTTGGTAATATGACAAATAAAATTCACTAAATAAATTCATGACTTAGAAAATGTATTTAAAACGGTGTACCCACCTTGAAAAAGAGTCTAAAGGTTCCTTAAGAGGTTAAGAATATAATTATCATAGGACCAGCAACTTCACTCTTAGATATTAATATTAATATATGCCCTCGGAAAAGCTACAGAACTTGTTCATATATGTTCACAACAGCATTAGTCACAGCAGCCAAAAATTGACAATACAAATGCTCTGACCTGATGAATAAAATATAGTATATTACACAATGAGAAGAAATTATTGGTATGTGCTACTCCATGGAAGAAATTGGAAATATGCTAACTAGAAAGAGCCGGTTGTGAAAGACTATCTTTTTCATTTTTGCATTTATATGAAGTGTCCAGAACAGGCAAACCTATAGAGATAAATCAGTGGTGCGCGGGGCCAGAGGAGTAGGACGAAGAAAGCGAAAGGGTAGCGTTTCCTTTAGAGGTGAGGAAAATGTTTTTAAAATGACGAAGCTTATTGTTGAATAAATGTGACTACTAAAAATGGAATCATACAGTTTGAGTGGCTGAATTGTGATACGTGAATTATAGTTTAATAAAACATTAACTATACTACAAGGCACATGAGAATGTTTTTGTTTTCTCTATTCAGTATTTTTCATTTTTTTAAACAAAAGGGATTTCTTTTTTTCTTCTACTTTTTCATTTCCAGTGCCTCTTTTCAATGATGCAAAGATGAAGTCTTCCAGCCTATTAATTTTTAGCCAAATTGGTCTTACAATAGTAAACAGTCGAGAAGGAAGTTTTGTCTGCATTCACATACATTCCCTATTATTGGGGAAAGGCATGAAACGCTACGGAAAAGTTGAGACTCAGAATCAGAAAACTTGAACTGAAACTTAACTGAGTCTTTCACTCTGCTTGACTCTGAAAAGAGGAAACTGTTGACTGCCCTGTTCAATTTAAATTGTACTCACTTTACACGAGGTTAGATTGAAAAGCAGGTTTGCTTGGCCATGCAAAGGGCAGATTTGGTTTGCAGCACCCGAGGAGGCTGGCAGAGGTCAGCACCAGATGCTTTGAGAGAAGGTGCAGAAGCCCCCTGTTCCAGATTAGAAAACTTCTTTGCAGAGGTGACGTTTCAGCTGATTCTTGAACAAGGCAAATTTTAGCAGGCAAGAAAACGTGGGGATGGAACTGCTGGCAAAGAAGCTACTGAAAGCAACAGGCGCAGTTCTCAAACTGTTATTCCCAGGGCATTCCTATTTGCATCACCTGGGAACGCCACAGAACTGGTGAGGCAGATACTGGGGAGCAGGCCCAGCTGGGGTAATCCAGCAAGACTTCTGGGTGGCTTGGATGCACCGTCATGCTTAAACACACTTGACTAGGGAACGGAGTAACAGTTGCGAGAGGTGTGCCTGCACTAACTGAACATATACATGTTAGAAAAAGTTTTATCTGTAAATTTCCAACCCTATAAAATGATCTACAACTTTCTGCCACTACTTTGAAAATAGGGAGCAGTGATTATTTAGATATGTTAATATTTGATGAATTATATAAATAAGTCTTTTTTCATAAGTTTGGCCAGAAGACATACATTCTTGAATTACATTTTTGCTAACTGAATTTTTACGAATATCATGGCAAGAATTTTAATGCTATCAGTGGTACGACTTCATGAAACATTGTAACCTGCAAAATATTGATGAAGTGGGTCCATCTTAATTTACCATATTTTATTGGATATTTAGAGGCTTTCTAATTTATAGAAACTACAATGATGAAAAAGTTTTGCATATCATTCTGTATCTGTTTTGCAACAATAGATTCTTAGAAGCAAATTTATTATATTGACCACCTACTCTGTTTATTTGGGTTTTTCCTCTTTTAGACACTAGTCCTCGTAGACACACAGGTTTGGCAAGTGTTCCAGATGGGACTTGTTATGATGCCCCTCCTCCAACCACACACCCTAGCGCAAGGACAGTTATGTGACATGGGCTTGGACAATCAGTTAATGCTTGCATATTATAGAAAAGCCGTGCTCTGACTCCTCAGAAAATATGATGAAATTAATATGCAGTAGAAAGTAGTGAAACTAGTTTGAAGAACATAGCAGGGATGAGAAGCAGTGCTTATCCAAATTTTCAATGTTTTCTAGCTTTCTTACCTTTATTTTCAAAACAAAGCCATTTAAATCTAATTCAAGGTAGATTTAGTAGTTTTAACTAACACAACAAACCTTGGACAACTTAAGTTTTGTTGAAGTAAACCATTATAAAAGTTTGAGAACAAGTATTTAACTTTTCTTTTATGAAAGTATACTTCTTTAATTATATTGATTTTATTTTGTAATCTTCTCCTTATATGAATAGCTTATTCCTTATAATATACATTTTTAGACATGACATTTTTGATTGTCTTTGCTATAATGAGTTTTCCCCCTTTGAATTAGAGTTCTGTTGCTTTTTTATAAAAACAAATTACCCAAAAAGCTTAAGTCCATTTAAAATTTCTATTTTATAGTTCCTAAGGTCAGAAGTCAAAAGAATCTCTCTTCAGAATAAAGTCAAACGGTCAGCAGAGCTACACCCCTTCCAGAAGCTTTGCTGTCCACGTTTCCTCGCCTACTCCACCCACTAGAGGCTGACCTCAGGGTTGGCCACTGGCCCCTTTGAGTTTCAAAGCCAATAGTCGCCAGCTGAGTTTTAACACTGTATAAGCTCACAGTTTTGATTCTTTGTTCTCTTTCATTCAAGGACTTTTGTATTTACATAGAACACAACTGAATATATTTTAAGGTCAGCTGATTATTCTACCTGTAACTTTGATTCCCTCTTGTCTTGTAACATATTCACATGTTTCAGGGACTATTTTTTAAGGAAGCCATTTGTATGAATTTGGGTTCTTTCAAAAGGCAGAATTTACAGAAATTATAACAAAAAGAACCTATTCAGAATGCTCATAAATCCAAGGATAGAGATGCTCTAAGATGGTGACCTGCACGTGCAAGAGCTGGAGGGTCCAATGACTGCTGAGCCGCGAGGTAGAACTCCTGTCCAGAACGGCAGGACAGCCGTGGGAGTCTGCCGCAGATCTTGTCTGTTCCAAGGACAGTGGAGAAGACTGGAGACTAACGATCGGGACTGAGGAGCTGCAACAGTCAAACAGGCGCAAGTCCAGACTGGAGGGAATCTGGGATGATGATCTTCTTTCTGTGCGTAGCAAGTTGACGTTCATAGACAACTGCAAACACGAGAGCTTTTGCAGAGGAAAAAGCTGTAGCGAGCTTTCTTCTTCCTTCTTTTTATACAGTTCAAGTTCCCAGTTGGGCCTCCCACATCCGGGTGGGTGCTCTTCCCTCATTCGCTAGACCACAGATCACTCACACTCTAATGTAGGCTGTTCCCAATTGCCTAATCTAGGCGTGGAACCCAAACCCTAATCCAGGTGTGGTTCCTGTTTGCCTCAAATTGACAGTCTCTCCAGCTGGTTACACCATTATTAGGCTTATTTTATCCTCTATTATATGTATCATTCCGGTAGCACATGTGCTACTTACTGACGCATCCCTGTGTATAGGCATTTCTCATGCTCGTGGGAAAACTCCCCAAGCAATTGTATCCCTGCATCCTCTTAGCATTGTCGCTTGAATGTGTTACAATCAGATTTGCGTTCTCACCATCCTAGAAACTTAGCTCAAGGTTATCAATTGCTCACACTCTGCACAACCCAAGGTTATTTCACAGTTCTCTTTAGGCTCAGTTTACCGACAGTCATGAAGTCTGAAAGACTGAGCACAATGAAAGTTTCTATCTTGCTCACGCTACAGTCAAATGAATGTAGGAGTGGGTAGAGGACTGCCCCCCGTGCCATCATTTTATGACCTAAGCTCTTCCTAGATAATGGTTCCATTATCTCTCTGAACCCAGTGCTACACCATGGATCCTTTGCGTACAGGTGGCAGATGAGGAAAGAAAAAAAGACAGAAGATAATGTAAGGATTACTTTCAATAACGAGAAGCCAGAAACGGTAGAAATGAGGTAAAGCTCACCCGCCACATTCCGTTGGAGACAAGTGAGTCTCATTGCTCCGTCTAACTCAGTGTGACATAAATTGGATCTGGCTGGCTGGTTGGTCAGGCAGAAATCACCATGATGTTTGCATAGAACTGACTCAGCTGCATTAGCCAGTCCTGTGCATTTGATGCTGCTGGGTCGTTCCTAGACTTTCACTGTCTCCCTAAGACAACCCAAGCAATACCTTGAAAAGTCAGTCACTTCTATAACCAATTTAACTTCAAAATTAAAAATTAATTTTAAAATTAAAAATATAAGAATAGTTTTATTTTCATTATTTTTTGGCAAACTAATCTGCTTACTCATTTTTAAAATTTCTTCCCTGATTGTGGCAACATTTTTCACCTTTGCTTCTCACATAATTTGGAATTTACATTTCATTATGAATACCCCAAATGTGCGCACACACATGCGCGTGCGCACACACACACACACACTCCAGTTCACCAAATCCCTCAAATTATTTTCTATTTCGATAAAAAATATGTAGACATTTCTTTGCACCCATTTTTGTTATAAACATTTTCCTTTGGTCCATATAAAAATGCCAGGATGGGGAGTTTGTACTTTCCTTTTCTAAAACTCTATTTTCACAAGTCCAATTTCTCAGAATTTCTGCTGTGAGATTTAGCCTTATGGAATATAATACTACCAATACTATCATAAGCAATAATAATAATGACAGGTAGAATTTGTTGATCTGTTCGTGAAGAACAATAGTAAATATTTGTATTTGTTCTTTTTATCTACAAAACAATAAATTCTTTTCCCCTAATTTCTAAGATAACATTAATTCCTCTACCTATAAACTAGAAATTTTTATCTTCTCCAGTTTGTTAAATCTCATAATAATTTGAAGGTCCTTCCTAACTCCTTACATTTCTGTACCTGCTTTCAATATTTGATCCTTTCAAAATCTTTTTCATAATGTTAATAGCTGATAGCTAACCTATCAAGTGCCAGTTAGGGACCAAATTGTTGAATGCCTTGTAATATGTAATACATTAAGTGATTGGTACTGTGTGTGCTCATTAACACAAATATATGGTGCAGAAATATTTAAGAGCTTGAACTGAGACTACATGCTTTCACAAATAGAAGGAAAGAAGAAATCCACCCATCTCAGAACAGACAGAATCCCAGGATGTAGGAGGCACAATTTCCCAATCCACTGTCTCTCCTCTCTTTGACTCTTCCACATGTTGATTGCTGCCCCAAGGCCCTTGTCTATTTTATGACAATTTGCTCAAAATTAGAAATGAGGTAGAATAAAACTGTGTCTTTTAATAAAACAATACTCTTTACGATCATATAAAAAGAATCTAATAAGAATAAATTTAGCTAAGGAAATGAGTGTGCTATGCACAGGAAGCTAAAAAAATTAATGAAAGAAATTAAAGATATGTAAGTGAATGGAAATATGTCATGCTCCTTTATTAGAGAAACTGATATTGTTATATTGTTCCTACTAATAAAGTGATGTATAGGTTCTAATCAATCCTTGTCACAGAATTATAAAAATAAAACCTAAAATGCATATTGAGCCACTAAAGACCTCAAAACATCAAACAGTCTTGAGAAAAAAATGAAGGTGGAGGCATCACTTTCTGATTTCAAATTACATCACAAAGCATAATAATCAAAATAGGGGCTGGAGAAGTGGCACAGCAGTTAAAGCACTTGCCTGGCAAGCACAAGGCCCTGAGCGCGATTCCTCAGCACCGCACGAAGCTGGGTGTGGTGGGACGCACACACCTGTACTCCCAGCACCTGGGAGCCTGAGGTTGGAGGATTGCTGTAAGTCTAAGGCTAGCCTGGGCTATGTAGTGAGTTCAGGACCAACCTGGGCTATGGAGAGCGACCCTGTCTCAAAAACACACAAACAAAAAATAGTATGTTACTAGCATAAAACAGATACATGGACAGACGGGATCCCAGAAATAAACCCAAGAATAATTGATCAACTAATTTTCAATGAGGTCTATGAGAATCTCCAGCGGGAAATGAATGATCTTTTTTAATAAGTTGTATCAGGAAAACCGGATATACATATGCAAAAGGAAGAAACTGGATGTTTATATTATACCATATGCAAAAATCATCTCAAATTAGGCTAATCTCCTCTGAGCAAAAACTGAGACTGTAAATCTCCTTAATCAAACATAGGACAAAACTCTCAAGATTTGTCTTGGCAATCGGTCCACTTACAAAGTTGTATACACTCAAATCATTTTTGTAAAAACTGCTAGAATTTAAGGTAACAAAACCAAAAATAAGAAATTGAGGCTACTTCAAACCAAAAAGTTTGGCTGCACAGGAAAAAACAAAGTAATAAATGTTGCCAGTAACTTGGAAAAATATTTATAAACCATGTGTATGATAAAGGGTTAATATTAGAAATATATCACAGATTCATGTAATTCAGTAATTAAAAACTAAACAACCCAATTTAAACAATAGGACAAAGAGTTGAATAGAACTTTATCCATAGGAAACATAAAAACAGCTCACACATATGAACAAAGGTGCTCATGTCACTAATCATCAGGGGAGTGCAAGCCAAAACCCTAGTGAGATATCATTTCACACGTGTTAAGACGATATCACAGAGATAACAAGTGTTAGCAAAAGGAGGAGGAAGAAAGCAATCTTACACATTGTGGGTGGGAGTGTAGTGGGGGTAGCCAGTGTAGATATCAGTATGAAAAGTCCACATTAAAGTTCACCAATTAAAGATAGATTCTATGATTGAGAAGTTTCTCCTTAGGTTGCACAGGTAAAGGAAATAAACTCAGCCATTTGTAGAGATACGTGTTTTCCAGTTTATTGTAGCTTTACTCACAATGACTAAGACATAGAAACAGCTGAAGTGCCACTGAAGGCTGAGTGGGTAAAGAAAATGCATCAATTCAAAATATACCAGGCATATAATGTAAGTAAAGATATATAAGTCACATGCATACCTGCGTGTGTGTGTGTGTGTGTGTGTGTGTGTGTGTGTGAGAGAGAGAGAGAGAGAGAGAGAGAGAGAGAGAGAGAGAGAGAGAAAGTGTGTATAAGTAGTTGAACATTATTCAGTCTTTTAAAGAGGGAAGTTCTGCCATTTGCAATAACATAGGTAAAGCTGGAGGATATGACGTTGACCTGAACAAGCAAATCATAGAAGGAAAAGCAGAATCCAAAATAAAATTTCAATTTGTAGAAACAAACTGTAGAAGGATGAATATTAGGGGTAGGAGAGAAAAAGGTGAAATGCTGGTTAATGCTGGCACACTAGCAAAGATATAGGGTGAATATTTCTAGAGATTTCATTTACGTCATGAGGACTGAAAATTTGATATTCGATTGAAAATTAGACTGAAATTTAGAGGACCAAAAATTAGCTCACAAGTGGTCTTACTGCAGATACACATGTTCACAAGAAGGTAATGAAAAAGTTCATGGGTACAGCAATTTGCATGATGTTACTAATCATTTCACTCTCTTCACATATTTCAGAAGATGGTGTAATCTAAGTGTACACAATTTTAAAATTAAATAGACAAATTCATGCAAATTAATTGCGCTGACAGATTTTCTTCATGCTTTTGAGTATTCAGAATGTCTAAAGTGAAATTAAGAGTTAAGATTTTATTTTTGTGCAGTTATCGTTTTATCTTCAAAATATGGATCTTCTATTCCATTAGTAAAATTTTGTAAAATAAGATAAAATTCTGGTCTTTAAAAATCAAGGACCAATTTGGTCTACTTCAGTTCCCAAAGTGTTGTGAAGGATAGAAAGCCATAGGAGTATTTTTTTAAAGCCTTTAAGTACAAAAATCAGTAAGCATAATAAATAAAGAGCATAATGCCATAATAAAATGATAAATAAAAACTGAGTTCAGGATCAATATGTGTATATCAATATCTGAAGGTTTACTAGGTCATGAATTTACAGCAAATTCCCTTAGTAGATAATAACAATAAATATGATCTTATATTTTTCATGAGCAATCAAACACTTGCGTTAAAATCTACAGTCGTAAGATTATACATAAATCATTGTAAATCAAGTGGAAACACCGAGCTATGAGGTAACTCAATCCAGAAGAAATCTTTTGGCTTTTCTCTGAACCATGTTCAACAAATTCTGGTAAGTCTAATTTAGATAATTCATGTGCTTCTACAAAACTAATAAAAGTTATCTTCTCTATTATCACCACTGGAGAAAAGTGCCCTATGTTTACTAACAGTAGAAGAAAATTCAAAAGATTGAGGGTTCATCGACATTTTCAGTAGTCACATGTTCCAAAAATGCTTACTAGATTTCAGAGCTAAGGAAAGTACACACATTCTTATTTGAATACCATTGTTCACCTCAACCCAATGGCATTTGTCAGCTTTAAAGTGGAGAGTGTAAAACTGCCTGGATTTCCATGGTGATTAACTTTGCTGACCCTTTTCACCAGTTCTTAGTTTTGAGAATTTGTAGTTCAAGGATGTTCGAGGAGGTAATATATGCTCAAATCCAGACATCAACTTAGTTTTTGCATTCTAACAAAACTGCAGATCCTTAACTATAATATTTTCTAAATTTCTATTTACCTTCTCCCACATATATGGTCTGTATCTCCTTATATTTAAAATTTTATTTCAGTAAAACCCAGAGTAATATAAGCAGATTAAGATTTGGATAAAATTAATTAGACTAGTCATACAAATACACCTTACAAATCCAATTTTCAAGTACAAATCTCAACTTTAGTCCTGCAACCTACTAATAATAACAAAACGGTTGATCTTCCTTTTCCATTTTGCAGTTTTTAAATCAGTTCAAACATGTTTGCCACCACCATGTTTTATTGTAGTAGCAGTAGCAGCAGCAGCAGCAGCATGTAAAACTCTTCTACCATCTTCATTCTGCTGTTCCTAATTCAGCTGTCTATATTAGCATGAGTTTGTAGTAGGCCAGATAACATCTTCCTGGCTTTATAAATATGTCCATGTTTAATTCACTTGTCATTAAAATTATTAGGAGAGTATTAGCTTTGTAGTCATAATTGCAGCATGGAGAGCTGGTCTGCAGACCGTAACAGCAGCAATGTAATAATGACATTTTCAAACTTCAGTCAGGATACCGTGGAATTAGAAGGAGGTGGCTCATTTGGGCAACATCCTTCCCTTGGGTCCAATGCTGGTTAATTTAAGGCTTACAGCTAATAGGTCTTATCGCCTTCTATGACATGGATTTGGCCAGAGGCCCAGACCAAGAGGATTTAATTGGATGAATGATTATTAATTCTAAAGACAATATAAATCAAAGGATTTAAAGAATGAGGCTGTTATGCTCATCACAACTGGCATCTTTGGCAAATTAATAGCGCCCTTCTTCCCAGCACTAGCAGGCCAGCCCGTGTTAATCTTGTGTGGGTTTTCAATTTAAGGAAAGGTCCAGGTTCACACGCTCATCACCCTCTGTGGCTCAGCCTGCAGGCGAGGTCGATGTAACATAATACGGGAGCCACCAGATGTCGTACACACATTGTTCATTTTTTGATTTCTCCAAGTTCATGGAGTAAGCACTGGTGAGGAAAAAACCATAAGTTACTGCAGCTGTTAAGTGGTTAAGAGGATTCTTTCCAGAGCAGTGCTGAGTTTACTGATAAAATTTACTTCCTCTAGCAGTATGCAAGCAGTTCATCAAAACTGCTACCTCATTCCTAGGAATCATGCTACTGTGAAACATACAATGGTTCAGCTTTTCTGCAAACATTTTTAATTTTCCCCTCAAACTGGTTTTATCTTTAGATCATTCAATGACTAAATAATAATTTGGTGTTTTCTACTAAATCACCACTTTGTAGGTGCTGGAGATAGGAAGCAAAATCAGACTTTTCCTTATCTTCAAAGATGACCTAGCCCAGGCGGTGAATTAAATTGAAAAATTAGCTCTTGGAGTGCGAGGGTCCCAGGTTAGAGTCTCTGGTAGCAGATACTGGCTGCGATGAAATTTGGGATCCAAAATACTTGATAGGGATAAACACATGTGAAAAGATGGTAGAGAAAGTAAATTCGACAGAGGGCAAGGCGAAACTCTGCTAAATTCTGTCACAGCAGTATCCAACAGAGTGGGACTTCCGGAGCAAGTATTGCTCATTGGAACTCTCAGTCTGGATCTTCAAATCTCCCCTCACCAGTGGTTGGATGTGGGCTGCCCTGCAAAGTTTATAAACTTGGGTAAGGTCAAGGTTGTCCATGAAGCACAGGCAGACGCCGAACCTGACAGCTGAAGGCTAATTGTGAGTGTCTGCAAGCTGAGAAACATGCTATCTTGTGGGAACATCTAAGAGGTGCAACTTCAGAGACATACACACAGGAGAACCCTATGAGAACCCTGAAAGAAGGTCAGCCTCCAAGAGTAGATTCATGAGTCCACATGAATCTTAGTAATACTGATGATTTATTGAGCCATTTGTATGTATCAGTAGGGACGTTAAATCTTTTATATGAATGACTTAGTATTTGTCACAAACCCAGTAAGTAGATATGTAACTCTCATTCTTAAGATAGAAGTGAAGATGCAAGAGTTGAATGCTTAAATAACTTGCCAAAGACTACACAGCTGGATTGCGCTCTCCACCGTGCGAGGTCCAGATCCACTGGGCACAGGAATTGTTTCTTAGGAGTGTGAACTGGGCTCTAACGGGGGTGGGGGAAGCAGTGCATGACGTATGATGTATCTGCCAAAATTCTTAGTATATATTTAAATTTAATAGCTATTTATTGAAGGAAAGTGAGGTGAAGGAGAGGGAAGAAGAGTGTAATAAGAGGAGAAAGAAAGCAGAAAGAAAATATGTCACATTTAATGAACTGCAAGAAGATAGGTCTGGTCAGATGATTGAGTTCTATGCCCTGTTCATGTGTACTCAAGTTCTTCCTAAAAATGAATAAAACGAATGTTAAGTGTTGTTTGTGTTTGCTTGAAGACACACCTTCAGAGATTAATTCCTTCCCTACTCTATTTTTTTAAAAAATATATTTGTATACATATACATACATATCTATATATGATTACTCATATATAGATATATATGTAATTGACCTTTCACCAGTATATGTAAGAGTTATCCTGTTACATTGAGATTGTTGACAAAGTCTTGCAAACTACCCTGGGTAGGCACCGTTTTTTTTTTTTTTTTTTTTTTTTTTTTTTTTGTCCCAGAGAGTCTCACCATCCCCAGATTACTGTAGAGGCCTGTGCACTTGATTTGAATTCCCAGAGTTGGATGGTCATGAAATTTTGGCTTCTACTTCTGTGTCTTTTTTAAAGCTTTTCCCATTTTGACATACTTTCTGTTCAACTGTCTCCTCTAACATCTAGCCATTCTTTTTAACTGTTTCTCAGTTTCTAAACCCGGTAGTTATGTATTTCCACAAGCCAGATTCTGACTTCAGTAGCAGGGAATAGCTGCCTTCTTGGTGATCTTGTCCATGTTAGATATATAATGTTATTAAGGGTCATTTAAAACCACTGCACTACTTATGATTCCAAGTTGGCCTACTGGTGCTTTTAATCTCAGTCTTTTAATATCATATAAGAGTTTGAGGGTTTTGATGATTAAATTTTCTACTTCTGGTTGTATTTTAACTATATGTCTCTATTTTGAAAGCCATTCTTCAAGGTTTCTGGAGCTGGAAATAGTACCACACACAAACAGAGGATTTTACGGACTGTTAGAATAGTGGAAAACGTGATAAGCATGATGAGGTAGATGACACAATAACTAGCTGCCTTTCTCATGTGTTTGGAGGAGTCCACCATTTTATGTGACAACAGTCTTCATTCAGTATTAAAAAATCCCAGAATTGGGGGATTCTGTGTTCAGCTTACACCGTCACTCCTGTTAAGACCTCATTGTTCAATTTTCTTCTAAATATTGGGCATGTACACTAGCACTTAGGATGTTCTGAGCTACAAAAGGCATTTTTCCAGAAAATGGCTTAGGAATAAACCTGAACAATGAGGACTGGAGGAAGCGTGTCTGTAAAAGCACATTTAAGATTGAAAGATGCTGAGTAGATAAGAAAAAAAGGCAATCAAGTAAGTGCAGGTTGGTGTTGGCTAGAGCCAGAAGATGGGTTCTGCAGGCTAGGACTAGTTAATGGAGGAAGAGTTTGGAGAATGTTTCCGCCTAGATCAAGGAAGGGTTAGCTTAAACAATGTGTGGTTGGTTGTGGCTGTAGAGGAAGATTTTACCATTGCCATGGGGTGTGGGGGGGGAGGGAGAGAGAAGAAGTAGGGAGTCCTATGATCCAGAAAACATATTCTATTTATTCATTTATTTATATTTTTATCTGAGATTACTCCTGAATCTTACATATCTGTATACAAAATATCATAGTAATTTTCACATTTTATGTAATCAGTGGACAAACTCTCCCATGAAGCTCTAATACATAATAGGAAAGCAAAACTTCCCTAGAGGAAGTGAATGGTAATTGGTACCACCATCTTCCCCTTCTCTTGTGGGGCCAATGTAAAACATGCATGGAACCCTGCATGTTTAATTATTGAGATAAAGTATATGATCAAGGCATAATCCTTGATTCAAAGTTAAATTAAAATTATATAATACTTTTGTGACCCTAACATGCATGTGCTAACAGTTGAATGTATGTATTTCAGTATGCAAAGTCATTTTACTTTAGCCAATAATATTTAAACTTTTGGTATTAACACGTCGTGTATAGCATAATATGTAGGTTGGGAGGCACTCTAAATCCAGACTGCCTGGAATCCTGTTTCAGTTTCACTGCTTATATTAGACTAATTTCTTTTACTTTTAGTACCTAGTGTCCTCACATGCCAAATTTATATCTATTTTATAGACACCATTATGAAGATTAAATAAAATTATACATCTGAAATATTTAGGATTATATGATATATGTATGTGTTATACAATTTTTAAAACTATTATGTCATTTAAAGATATTTTTCTATACCTTCCTTCTGTAAAATTTCTGAAATCATAGGCTCTTTTTATTTTTACAGAAACTCACTGCTCTCCCCGTGTTGCCCAGGCTGGTTTAGAAGTGAAGTTCTGGGCTTAGGAGATCCTCCTGCATCAGCCTTCCTAGTCGCTAGGACCATAGGAGTGTGCCATGGTCCCCAGCTCAGACATAGCATTTACTTCTTTTTTTGTCTGGAGTGATCAGAATGTTTCATTTGTAGTAAATGTCCAGAAAAAAATGATTAATCAGCTGTAAATTAAGTGCTTATTCTGTTGCAAAGGCACTGTTAGGATTTATAAGAATAAAAGTGAGTGGAATAGGGCTCTGGAAAAACTTGGTCTGATGAACTGCAATCTAATGATTACACAAAAAATAAAGTATACTGTGATTATATATAATGAATACAAATCAATGTATATTAATTTAATAAAAGATCTGTAATAGAGGAATATAAAAACAAGATTAAAATATTTTATGGAAATAGACACAACTTGAATTTTTTCCTTTGGGTTATAGCACCTTGAATTTAGTTTAACTTAAAGGTTGCATCACTGGAACTTACTACTTCGAAGAGTGTGAGAAAGACATTTTTCCCCCATAGCAACGAGTATATATAAAGGCACAGAATAAAAAAGCAGCATGGCATTTGGAAAGAGCAAATAACTACCGTAGAAAGAAGCTGTTTGGGTGAGGTGTAAGGGTGAATAGGAGCTTGAGTACTGACATCCGATTATGCCGTTCTAAGACATAGGGCTTGATCCTGTGCAAAACTAGTAGCTGCAGGTTCCTGTGAGTATATATTTGTGTATTTTGATGCTTTCTGCTCTGGACCGAACAACTTTTTCTAGCTCCTTTTGGAAAATCTATATACACTTTTTTTTTTCCTTTTTAATGAAAAAGTGAAACTGAAGACCTTTGCCCTTAAGAGGCTCCAACTTAGTATCCTGGAAGACTGTAGTCCGGATAACAGTGGGATTATATAGTTTGAGCTATTCACTTTCCCAAGTCTAATTTTGAATCTCTGTTTTTCTGTAGAGGAATTAAAGTTTCCTTTTTTCATAGAAAAATGTCAGAAACATAATCGTGGGAAGTTTTTACTTGGACAGAAACCACTTCGTTCATCCTGTACTGTAATTTTGCAGAATAAAGAACAAGAGCTGAACTTGGCCATAACATAGTGTTCCCTTACATTTAGGAGGATGAGAATGGTCAGAGTGCACAAGGTGGCCTGTATGATTCGTTGCTGTTTTAGCTAAATTTTGTTATTCCTTTTCACACTTTCCCTTATGCGTCTTTGGAACAGGCCTATGTCTTTAAACTAGTTTAAATCCTTAGGTTTCTTTCTTTTTTTCCTGAATGTCTAGTTCATAGCAAATATTCAGTAGTAATTACACATAAGTAACACAGAATGACTGTTCATTACAGCCAATTAATATAAAATCCACAAAATAATAATTTTTAAAATTAAATATGGAAATAGGAAATCTTTTATATCTCCAGAACATTACATTCACAGTGAAAAAAGAAATCTATATGGAAGTCTTCAGTGAAGTTCTTCACCAGCTTTCGTGCTGATTTCAATGCTAATGATAGTCCAGCCTTCTAGAACCCATGCTTCTAGATCTTACAAAGGATCTCTTTCCTAAAAGGGAATTCTAGCATGTAGCGTGTTCTTTTCCTTAGAAAGGGAGGAAGAAAAGTAAATGAGATGAAAACTTTTACCTTTGTCAGGGCTCCCACAATTTCTAAAACCATTCTTATATTTTAAATAGCTTTTAATGTCAGAATTGGATTTAGGATCAAAATTGGACTCTGATTATTTTGTGATCAAGTTGGTCAACTTACTTCCTCAACCATAAAATGAAAGGTGATATTATCTACTTTACAGGTGAGCATCAAATATTAAAAAAAAATCAGGGTGGCAGATAGCACTTTCTAGAAGGCATCCAGGATAGCCTGTGTGCCCATCCCTCTGCCACAACATGCCCTGGGCTTCTGGAAGCCATCTCTGTCTAGAAATTAAACATTAAAATTTGCCTAGAAATATTAATTGTAAACAAGAGTCTCCAGAGTGCTTTGGATTATTTATGTTGACTGCTACGAAACGTTTTTCCAGATGCACTGCCTCCTGTGGTTTGTGCCTGAGTCATCTTACTCCACTCACCTACTAAAAGTGGGTCATAGGCTGCAACCTAGTCAATGAGTGTCTTTCTCTTCTTGACTAGAGAAATTGGTTGAAGGATAGACGTGTGACATAGCATATCAGCCCAAAAACTCTTCCCTAACTTTTCCTTATAAACATTAAGAAAATTCTTTCCTTGCTGAGTTGCTATGTAAATGTGTATAGAGATGTGTACGCACTTACATATACACATATATCCAGATACCATGTGTCATCATTAGCAAATATTGAAGTATCAGAATGTCTGCCTTCTACATAGTAGAATAAAAGTTAATAGTAATAAGGTCTTAGGGCTTTAGGTGCATTTCCTCATTCATATACTATAGAATGTACTGTTTTGTACAGTTCGTAAGATATAAACATGTGCATAAACTGACTTTCACAAGTTTGAAAATTTAGATAACACCAGTATACCCTAGTTATTATATTGTTATTCTTGCATTATTGTCGATAGAACCCAAAGATGAATTTTTATAAACTTGTCAAGGCTGATATGTAAGAGACATCTGCATTAAGAAAGACATCAAACACCACCTCCCCAAACTAAAATTCTATTTTTTCTTCTCTGAGTATGCTAAAATTAAAAAAATATCCAAAGATACTCTTCTCACTGTACAGGAAATATTTGCTAAAAGAAAATTCTTTTTTCATAAAGTTTGGGTATGTAGTAGCTTTGAGGATTACTTTTTTCCTTGTGTACTGTGAACGGGAAAGGTTAAATGCCCCATTGAAAATAGTTGTGCTTTATGGGATTGTTTATAAATAAGTTCTGTGTACTATTGTTTTAAATAAATATTCAATATTTTTAAAAAACAGTTCTTTCCATTGGGATTGATCAATTGTCAGGACATAGAGGCATCATCTTGCGTAACACACACATCATATATAAAAGAGCTATGTGAAGAGAGAGAGAAAAGCAGGCAGAGACAGCAAGATAGATAAGACGGGAAGAGAGAGGAGAAAGGAGAGAAAAAGGGAGGAGAAGAAGAGGGATGGAATTAGAGTGCCAGCTGAATCCCCGAATTCAAATTTTCCAATAGCCACCTTTGTTCCAGTCTTTTTCACTTTATTCTTCATCTATTTTTAAATAGGTGCCTGTTTGGTAATTAAAAAAAAATTGAGAATATACATTTTCATTACTATAAAGTGACTAAAAAGACTTTAACAACTATCAAGTAGGTCTTTTATACATTTATAGCTTTCTAAAATTAATATGCTATTGTGTTGGAAAGGATATAATAAAACATGTAACATTTTCAATGCTTAGGATCTTAGTATTAATAACTAGACTGATGTTTGCAAAGTGAGATCAGAATTTCTTGAATTAAAAGAAACTTTAATATTAGAACAGGGTGGTCTTATTCTTTAATCTATTTCAATGGTAGAAGAGGACTCTTAGCTTAAAAATTGCACTAAAAGTTCAACAACAGCATGCGTGTGTACACACAGGCTCCCTCTCCTCCGCACATGCACAAAACCATAGAGATGCTGAGAATATTCGAGGGTGTTAATCAGGGCAAGTGCTTGGCTAAGCTGCTGGATTACAAATCCTGACAGCTCCTCTCTGGTCCCTAAAGTGTCTGCAGTGTGACACTCTACACCTCACCACCTTCTAGTGACAAAAGATTAAGTACAATCAAGGCAAAGATATAACAACAGTAAAATTTTAAGAATGAAACAATAAAAATGACATATTACAATGTTATTCAAGATTAAACACTAATTTCCCCCAATGGCATAAAAACCCTGGAGCCCAGTCTTTCTGGAGGCATCTTAGAGACTTGCAACCACCCAAAAATATGCCAATAATCACCTACCATTCAATCATATCTCCAACAGGTATTTATTGAGTTCCTGATAAGTAGTGACTATCCTAAATGCTGCAGATACAGCATTTTACAAAAACAAAACAAAACAAAACAAAACAAAACAAAAAAAACCTGCTACCCTCATGGAGTTATTTTTTGAGAGAGAGAATTTAAAAATAAAACTCGATTAAAGCTAATTTGTATCAGTAAGATTTTAGATGATATATCGTTATCTCAGACTTTCCATGTTCTTCCATATCTCATTTAACATTTTACAGTTGTAATTTTGAAATTCATGATCTTTGGAAGTATACTCAACTTGGCTACTTTTATTTTGTTTATTAATAAATTTATATATAAATTTATAATGAATTTATAAATTAATACATTTAATTTACTAATATCTCTTCTGGATGTCTTTCCAAAAGAGTTAAAAGCAACGTATAGCAGAGATACATGTATACCTATGTTTATGGAAGCACCGCTAACAATAGCTAAAATGGGGAAGATGCCGAAATGAAGACGATAGATTTGAGGCTTTTCCATGGAAATGGATGGAACGTGAGGCCATCAGGCTTGCTGACATGAATCAAAGGCAGAAGGTACTCTGTAGACTAAAGGGGTGGGATAGCGGGAGCTAAGGAGGCTAGGGAAGGTGCAGGACCAAAGATGAGGAAGGGAATCGATTGTAACGTTGATGTAATATATCTGTGTGCAAAATATTCAAGCTCGATGTAACCGTTGTCTATTGCATATATATTAATCTATATGCATATATTGTATATTATATATGATATATATTACTGAAAATTAAAAAGAATGTTGTACCCATGGAGCCAATGACAGCCACTAATCTACATTGTCATTGAACCAGCACTTCAAGTGAAAAAAGAAGGCAATGGAATTCTAAGAAACACAAATGGCTAAGAAATACTATTATATCCTGGGTTGCTAGCAGTGCTTTTCTGTGTTACCTGATCTGTATCCTGAAAAACGCTGCTATCAAAGGAAGGGAAAATAGAATAGTACCTAGTTTCTTTTCTTTTCTGTTCTTTCTTACTCACCAGTAAATCTGTGTGAGAATGTTTTAGCTGGCAGTTAAAAACTGCATATTTTAAGTACATCTAATGTATAATGGAGCAACTATAGATAACAATATTATATGTATGAATTTTGCTAAAATGGCAGATGTGAAGTGTTTTCATTACACATAAAATTATGCGATATGACTGATATTTTGATTAGCTTGAATACGGTGAATAATTCACAATATTCATAATTCCTGAACCACTTTTCCCTTTTTCAATCTTTTCTCCATCTTTCGGTTTTGTTTGACTACCTCATGAATTTGTCATAAGTATTTCAAATATTTTCAGTCTCTCTTTAAATTATATAATGTAACCTTCTTCTATTCCCCACCTCAAACTGCCCAACTGGAACCAAAGAACTGGAAGAGAATGTATCTTTCTAGCCACATCACCTAAAGATACTTGCTCTATCACACTTCCTCATTAATAAAATTCCTGCCAGGTGTCCTCTCCCATCTTCCTGCCGGCAGGGGAGATCCTGCTTTCTCCCTTATTCTTCTCCCAAAAGTCACTTTCTACTTCCAAAAACCAAGCCACATATATATATATATATATATATATATATATATATATATATAAAATAAAGAATTCCAGCCACACGAAATTTGATTGTTATTTGTAAGTTCATTTTCGTCACCTCATTTCTCTATATTCTTTCCAGGCAATTATCTATATCTATATCTATCTATCTATCTATCTATCTATCTATATATATATATATATATATATATATATATTACATTGAACCATTTTAGAAAACATGATCAGACTTAAAATCAATGTGCATATTTAATCCAACAGTGTCCTAGGCATGTTGACACTTGAGAACAGAAATGTGCAACACGACTTAGAAGCTATTTGAAAACATTCTACAGCCTTTAAAAGAACTAATTAAGAGGAATCGTGGAGTATCCACTCCCAGTTCCTAAATAATAGCTCTTACATACCTTTATGACAGTACTCATTCCTCAGAACTACAAGTATGTACACTTTGTCTGACTCTTTTATTGCAACATAAAAGCCCCGAGAGCACAGACTGTCCTGTATTCAGATATCCACCATCAGTGCCACTGGCAGAACAAATTTTAGGTTCCTAATAGGAGAGACTGAGTACCAATGTCCTGAGCAAGTGCAGGGATGTTTCTCATTCCCGGACTTAAAATTTTAGATAGGCTCTAAATAAAATAATACTTTTAAAATATTTATAAGGGATTCTTTATACATTGCTGTAATATCTCTGGTTCATTTTTGTGGAAAACCACATCTAGGAGTCAATGAAGTCTAAGAATACAGATATGCAGGGTCTTATGCATGTTATATTGTGTTTTCTCAGACTCTGTTCATGCTTAAATCTCTGAAGATACTGTATTTCAACATTAGCATTAGACATGAAGTGAGAGTTTGTTGAGCAAAAGTATTTTCACCGTGGTAACCTATTTCTTCTTTCTGGGCTCATCTCAGTAAACGTGTTTATGTATTGGTTATCATAATTCACACTAACTTTCATGAATATCAGCAGAACACCAGGAAAAAAACCAATATGTTGAAGCAGAAGAGAACTATGCATTTCTACAACCACCCGTATTTATTTTATGCAATTTTAGAACCCTTGGGTTGGACGCAAAGTGCATGTTCATCTAGTCTGATGTCTTTCTTAATGAAGAGGCCTCTTGCATATCGGCCTTGACAAGTTTATAAAAATTCATCTTTGAGTTCCAGGCTCTGTACCAAGATTCAAAAGCGTGTGCCCTGGAGCAGGAAAGAATGCGTTCCTATATTATAAGCAGAAAGTTTCCTTAAGGGTGGCATTTTTGAGTCATCACTATAAGCTACATGACTTTTGGTTTCATAAGACCTTAGCTTTCAGAATATATTACTTTTTAAAACCATACTTCTATTTCAGGATTTGGAGAACGTATTTTGGGAAAGAATTGATTTGATTCCAATTGGCAAAAGTTACAACTGAATGTAACTATGAATTTATTTACATATATATGCAAATTTGCCCCATGAGCAGGTATGAGGCATGGAAATCCCCATTTACTTAACTACCTCCAAATTAATTCCAAAGTAGCACATTTTTAATACTCAACTCAGAAGAAAAGAATCCTCTTGGTACAGAGCATGCTAGCTAGGACCTGGAGACATGGCGCCATCCTCTGAAGACTTATAATTTTGAGACAGAAAGGTGATGATATAATTATATAGGCTATGAGTTTCCTAACAGTGAGAAAACGTGTACGAGTGTACATTAGTGACTCGTAATTTTTTTAGGATGTCCAGAGTCATCCTGATGATAAAAGATTATACCAAGACCTGAAGAATTAAGAGGTCACCAGAAAAAGAAAGCCAGGAAACATTGTATTTGATGGCCCTATGAACAGAGATACCTCGTTAAGACAAAGGAAATGAAAAACAACTAACCACAAAAACAATATGGCTGGTGTGAGATTAAAATTAGGAAATCAAAAGTGGGGAGGATGTCTGTGACTTCGGTGAGGGATTTGACATGCGATGCTAAGAAAAATGGAAGCTAGTAAAGGTTTTTGAGTAATCTTACCGATGACAGCTACGTATGACACTATATCCAGGATATGGTGTATGCGAGCCAATTCAGGCTTATTCAGAGAGAAAAACTTTAAAATATATTCAAAAGTTTTGTCAATTGATAACAAAACCCTTGGTAGCTTGAAACTGGCCAAGATGGGAGTATATATGCTGCGAGCTGGCAAATGCCATAGATGAATGTTTTTGTTGTATTGATTCTGCTGTTGTTGGAAGGCTGGTTTATTGCCTAACTATTAAATAAATACAAGCAAGATGGGAGGGAAGAAGAAAATGCTAGCCCAAACTAGGGGGTCACACTAGGGATGGGATGTCTGAAAAATATTTAGATCTGATCTGTCTTTGTGAAAGTAAGTGTGGAGACAGCAGAAAAGTGCAGCAGGACCCAGGGTCAGGTCTAACTCATTGTACTCTCCACTTCCAAAGCAAAGGTCGCTCTTGAGACATTCCATTGTGCATTTCAGTAGACCATTGGCTGCTTTAGAAAATTTATGTTTAAAAATCTCATCATAGATTCCTGTGAATAAATTGAGAAACTACACTTTACTTATGATAATAATATCAGTAACATAAAGCTAAAAAAATCTATCTCCAGAGGCATCATTTTCCTCATCTGGTATTTATTGTTGATGTTCTCTGATCCTCTTGAAAACAACATGAATACCAAATATGAAAGGCAACTTGGACATTAAACTATATGTCCTTCTGCGATTCTGCAAAGATGACTTTTCTCCAGGGTAATGCTGAAGCAGATGTTAGGATTCTGTGAAAGTTTTATTTGTAATTTTATGAGATTAGGAAAAAAAAAAAACATATGGAATGTTCTCTTTGGTTTTCAGCAAGAATTATACATGCTACAGAGAGGTAAGAAGCAGAAGAGAAACATTATTTATTTTGGCTAATTCAGTTGCTCAGCAGACACGTTATTCATATTATTTGTAGCATGGCTCCAAAGCAGCACATTCTGAATATAGGTCAGACTTTTTTTCTCCTTGTTTCAGACTACAGGAGTGGGAACGCTCACCCAGTGTTTGCCTGTCTGTGTCCCAGAGCCATATCCTGTCATTTTTATGCACCAAAGATGATTCTGTTTAGATAGAAGGAAGTGTCAGGAATGAAGCTTTCTGACTGCAGGGTGAAACTCTCTCACATTTAAAGAATTCTCACCAGAGGTGTTTGTAATCTCTCTCCTGTTTTCCCTTCCTCCAAAAAGCTTTTTGAAGATAAAGCCAAGTGTAACCTGTGCCCTGTCAGCTTCCTGCAGAGTGTTAACTCAAAAACCTGCCTCAGTCACAGAGCCATCCTTTAACAAGTTCCTGGTGACCAGGAATGAGTTCCAGATCATTTTCCAAACCTACCGGCGCCTTTTGCCCCAAGCAGCTGGCTCTTCATTAAGTCTCAGGAAAGCAACATCTAACTTCATGATTAAAGAATCCGTAACCCAGGTGCGGTGCGATTCCTTGTCCATAAACTCAACTCAGGTACATGAAACCTAGGGAAATGAGAACAGGCTTTTGAGAACTTGATAGCTTCAGTAAAATAGGGCAACCTGAAAACACCCCGAATCCCCGTCATTTGTTGTTGCTATTATGGACATTACCACTTATTTTTAAAATACGATGATACATGCATTGACTTTATTCAGAGGTGTTTTGTTTTAAATCCAAGTTGGTATAAACTCTCCCATCACACATTGTGCCTACAGGTCTGTCAACAGCAGTGAACAAAACAGATGGGGTTTCTTGCTGTCAGGGAGCTTGTATCTGAAATAACCGATTGGATAAATGGCTATCTACCAGCTCAGAAATAGGGCATTCAACACGTTTTCACTTGACTCCTTAAATGTTAAAATTTAAAAATTTTTCAAAAGAAAACAGTTTTAAAATATTCTTCTGAATGAAAACTTTTATTCTGAGATCATTTTAGTTTCAATAAGAATTACATCAGCTTCCTTGAGGTTAGCACCTTACATTTTATGTGATAAGATGGTTAATGTTAAGATACTATTATCGGTATAACACTGTTTGCCATACTAGAGATTTCATTCACTTTTCCTCAATGGATTTTGTTGGGTTTGCCTGTCTGTGTATTACATTGCAGATAGTTATCAGTGCTCCTAGTCTTGGATTTGTGGCAGTCTCTCCATCTTTTCTGGCCATTCCTATCTTTGACACGTTGAAAAATGTTGACCTTATAGTGTAGAACATCCATTAAGTTTCAGGTTTCCTCATGATTGCTCCGTGGATTTATTGAAGCATGCATACAGGTATCTTCTCATCCTAAAATGATGGAATTCACAATACCAATATTTTATCACAAGTAGCGGTAGTCTTGATCACTGGATTAGATTGATAATTACCAATGTTTTTATTCTGTTAAGTCATTGTTTTTCTGTTCTCTAGTCTTTGAATGACTTTGCTCTTTCCCCATCAAGGGAAGGGGGGCTTAATCTCACCTCCTAGACAGGAGAAACAAATATTTGTGAGTTATAAAATTTGGAGCTGCTAAAATAACCATGGTAATTGATATAGGAAAAGGTATTTTGAGACAATACAGACGATCTGTACTTCTTGAATTTGGCATTTTCAGTGAATCTTTCTAGCACCAAGTATTATACTCATTTCCCAAGAGTGTTTGCATATTTTTCTCATTTTCTTATTATTAGGACTATTCTGTAAGAAAGAACTCTCTATGTTCATCAGTATAATTAATCATGAATTTTTATCCGTATGAATTCATATTAATTCTATTTGTTTGTTTGTGATACAATTTTATGACTTTTTGGTTATTTCTATTCCATTTGTTCTAAGAATTAATATCATCTAAGAAAGTCTAATAAATAACTGTCTGTTGTGAGGCAGGTTCTCCGTCTGCAGTCCCAGCTGGTCTTGAGCTCACTATGTAGTGCAGGCTGGCTTCAAATTCAGGCAATCCTTCCAGTCAGTCTCCTTGGAGCTGCGATTGCAGGTGTGCACCACCGCACCTGGCTTACATGGCGATGTGGAATAGAACCCTAATTAATAATTACTCATTGACCTTCATCTGGATATGCCACATTGTTCATTTTGGCATGAGGAGAAATACATCTTTGTTGAATGAATAAGTTTTACTGGTAAGAGAAGATGAAAATCTATGAACCAATTAATTCCAAGAATTAGATATATGTAGGTAAAATGACACTGTATGAAACATAGTAAAGGATAATTCTAATTAGAGACTTTGCTATTTGTTTTTCTGTACAGTAGAGGATTTAATTAATGTGTGTTGCAAGTTGCAATGGCTGTAAGATATAGTTTAAGCTGATTAGTGTGTTCATTAGTTTGTTACAAGAAGAAAAACAATAATATATTTAGTGACATAATCATATTTCTTATCACTTTTCTTACCTAATTTAAAACTAGTGTTCAAAATTTGATTAAATTTCTGGCTTCAGTAATCTTCTAGTGTACTTATTGCACTTAAGGAATTTCTGAATGAGCTCTTGACTTGACAATTTCACTACAAGCTTTGAATACAAAGTCAAGATGTTTCAAAAGGAGCGTAGTTTATATAGTATAAACCTTTTACTGTTCTGACCTGTACATGCTTAGACATTTCCTCATAACTCAGCCTCACCTATTAAAACATGTGCAATGAATTTCCATGGTTCTAGAAAGACTGCACACAGTATCCAGATTCAGGAAAAAAAATCACTTCACGCTGCAAACACAGAGCCAAGATATGAGAGACGAAGCAATACTTATGCATGTTGACACTAGGATGGTTTACTCAAAGAGGAAGAAGCAACTACTCTTATTTATGGAGCAAGTGAAGAATATTCAAAATGACAAATTTAAATTAAAAACAAAAAACCTAGAGAGTATTTTTCAAAGCAATACTTCAGTAAAGAGTGGATGTTGATATCAAATATAAATTTGTCATTAGATTGTTGGGCTTTTCTGGTTTTGATATAAACCCAAACAGACAAAAATAGAATATTCTATCAACATTAGTAGAATATTCCACCTAGAACAACAGTGAAAGAATTTCTACTAAGAGCCCTTCTTTTTCTTTATTGCAAGTGCTGGTTTGGGAGGTCTGGTTTCTAAGTGGCCAGCTTATCTAATAAAGTAGTTCTACATTAATTAAAATCTAACATTAACCAGAAATTTGGCTAGGTTTCACAGCTGACACCATCTTATTTCTCTCAGATGAAATTTCAAGGAAGCAGACATTAGCCTGTTTCTGATCAGGGAGCTTCTACTTTACATGGTCACATTTAGATTAGAGAAGTTTAAATTACAAAACTCATTTAAAATATAAGTACCATAACGATAAGAAGCTCATAAATAAGGGCATAAAATGCACTTAACAGAAACATTGTAAGCCTTACACTACGAAATCATGAACATATCTCTACAGAGTAAGTTATATATGGGTGCGTTATCTTGATAATGAGAATTATCACTACATTCAAAAATTAATATTTTCCTTTGGTAGTTAAGTAAATGTTAGCTCACAATTTAACATTGCAAGTCAGATAACTCATTTATTATTCCATCTTAAATCTTTGACATGACGTTACTTAACTGACATTTTAGTAGTCTCAAAACAGAACTGTATTTTAGGAAATTAAATCTGTGACAGTGGAAAAAATAACAATAATATGTGGTTTAACACTTTATTTTTAAAGTCTGATAATATGTATACATACTTTTTAGTAAGAACTAATAGTGGTATCTGGCATGTAATTCTAATCTCCTCTTAAAATTCATCAAAAATTCTTCTTTTAGAGGTAGATAAAACTTCTTATAAAAATTACATGGTAATAATATCTTAAAATAAGGGGCCTGTCTGTGGTTACATTATAGTAACAGGTTGTGGTCTTACATGTTATGATGTATGAAGTTGAAATATGTAAGAATTGACTGGAAAATATAACATCAGCTAATAAGAAGTTGATATCTGCATCTACTTAAGAATAGACTATATATTGTTATCAAGGTAAAGATATCTGTCTGAACATTACACATATTCCCCAAGACAATTTCATGACATTTGCTCCCACCTTTTGATCTAGACCTACACTAATAAACAATATTTTCTGTTTCTAACTCCTCTTCTGCTTCCAATTTTCTTTTTTCTGGCATTTATTGAACACTTACTCCAGGTTACAGTTAGTCTCATTCTCATCTTGTTATTTTTCTTATTCATAAATCTTCAAAGTTGTCCTTTGCTCAAATTACTATTTGCTCTTAAAAACGTAAGAAACCTCAAAATGACCTTTAAAATCCAATCTGTCACAGTTGTTTTCAAAAATTTCCTTGAGCATTTATTATCTTTCAAAGGAAACCTGCTTATTAATTACTTCTTTAGCCTGTCTATACTTACTGACTTATTATAATTTTAGTACCTTGTTTCACCTGGTCTTACCTCTTCAGTTACCATCATCTGTATGTTTCCAGTTACTTTCCCAATCACTTTTATTTCCAGGTGGAATTCAGTTCTCACCTTGTGCACAATTTTGAGCACGGTAGGCAAGCCCTCTACAACTGATCTAGATACCAGCCCTTCTTTTCCTTTTTGATAACATCAAGCCCATGAACCTATTTTCTGAGGCTTTTATACTGTCAGTTTCTTGCAAATAATCGAGTGATGACTTTGCCTTACTCACTCTTTTTTCATGCAATATAATTTAATTCTTAGTCTCTGATTTAACCACACTAGGTTTCAAAGTTCTTTAGGGAAGGCATCTCATATTTCAGCTCTGGGGTACTGTGGACAAAACGATGCACTGATTTTATAATAGAAAGTCATAAAATTGTACCTTGATTCCTTGATAACTAGTAGTATCATTTCCATTAACCTATCTCTTAGTTATGTCATCTCTAAGAGTAGGTGAAACAGACTCAATCACACAATCACGATGACTATAGAGATACATACTAAAACACTCGGTTGTTCATCAAGAGCTATTTTTATCCCCTTGTTCTGTGTGTAACACAGGTCCCCAGTAATTACTTATTAAACAAGTTATAAAATAATTCACATATGTTCAATTGACTCATGATCTAAATAGCAATCACAGTATATTTCAGAAATTAATCTCCCAACATTTCAGTGCTGTGTGATTGTCGGTGAAAACATTTTAGTAGACAGCAGCTCCTTAAGGAGTTTCATAAGAATCTATCATGTCATGGCTTAGTTACATCTTAACAGGACAAGGTAACAAAAAACAAAATCTGAAATGAGCCTCTCATCAGGGAATCTAGAAAGTTTGCTGAAAGCCAGCTCTGTTGATGTTGCGTGAGTAGAACACTGATGAAGGAGTCCACATTATCGCTCTTGTTATGTGATATGAAGTCTGACAGACAAGGAAGTTTTACACATTCCACACCTAGAGGAAACAGTCCTGGCAAAGCAGCAGAAGTGGAATATTTGGGAAGTCAGCAGAGTGAAGATGAGAGAATTTGTCTTAGATTTTCTGCCCTGTCCAGTCTATAAGGAGTGAGAAAGATAACCCAGATGGCACTAGGTAATTGCTACCAACAACCAAATCTCCTAGATCAGAATTATATGTACATAATTTTATATATATATATATATATATATATATATATATATATATATACTTTTAATTGTAAGGTTTCATAGATCTTTATGTTCACACTTATATATGTGAAATTACAATAATAGATGTATGTATTTATATATTTGTAAGTGTGTGACAAAGTCATTGAAAATATGTATCAATCACACTGACATGCAAATACATTTTTGTTCAATGTCTAATTTGTCAAGCACATGATTGAAGAAATGGGAAAATCCAATATATATACATATAGTCTCTTTTTTACCAGAGTGATTTTACGTCAGAGAATAGAATCCACAAATTTAGCAAAAAACGAAAATCACTGAAAGGATGAAAGCTTTCATGGTGATCTGTGAAATTATCTCTTCTCTTGCCTTTGAAAAATACTCAATTGTTCTGAACGTGCTTTTGAAATGCTTACATATCAGAAGAAATTACTGTTCAAAATGTTTGTAAAGCGTTTCAGACAGTATTCATTGCTTTCTTTGAACGTTGCCATTTTTATAGATTAACTTACCTTTTTTTTTTCTTCCAGGCTTTTATTCTTTTGAAGGATAAAGGAAGCAAGAACACTTTATTTGTTCAAAAACATTTTAAGTAAAATGTTCATGCATTCTGTGTAAATGTTGCCATTTACCTCAACCTGCTTTGCTTCTCTAGCACTCCTGAGAACATTCACTAACTGGCACAAGATCAATGGGTTATTTATTTCTTCCTCACTACTCAAAGACAAATTTTACACATGTCCATGTCTTTTCTTTTCTCTTGAAAACTTAAAGTTTTCTGATTTCACTTTGGATCCAGAAGTTCGTGCTAACCTGGATAAATGGTACAGACAATTCATTGAGCAAGAATCAAGCAAATATGTTTTCAATGGTGTTGCAATACAAGTGGTTGATATCTGAATGACTCACCTTTTCAACTGGCTCTCTAGCTCCCACCTAAGATGCAGGAAGACACCCGAATGCAAGAGCCTAGGGAAGAAAGGTCAGAGATTGTTTTCTACCTTCTCTCCCACACATTTATAGCCTTCCCCATTACCAAATATCCCCACTAGAACAGTACATTTGTTTTCATTGGTAAAACCATTCAAAGTCCATCTTCGAGTACCCTCTTGTACATTCTGTGGGTACAGAAAATAGATAATGACTGTAACAATTATGACAAAATCAAGCCGAATATTTTCACGTCTAGTATTTCCCATGCTCCACTACTTTTCCTTTCCTGATGCCACTGGCAACCATTGTTTTTTTCGTAGCCTTTATAGGATCGACTTTTTCACCATGTTGAAATCATGTGGTATGTGTATTGTGTAGGCTTCTCAGCTTGGTTTCTTTCATTCACTAGTGCATTGTTTAAGTTTCCTCTATGCTTTTTCAAGGCTTGAGAACTTATTTCAGTATTGAATAATATTCTGTTCTCTAGATGCATAACAGTTTACTTACTGCTCACCCAGTGATACACATCCTGGTTGTTTCAAAGTTTCAGCCAATAGGAATAAAGCTGCTATGAACAAGTATATGCAAGTTTTTCTGTGGAAGTAAGTTTTAAACTCCTGTAGAGTCCTAAAATACCAAGGAAGATTATTTCTGAATTGAATGGTAAAAATGTTTAGTTTTTAAGACAGGGCAAATGATACCAGGATTTTTTTTTTAATAGAGCCTTTAATTTGGCACTGCCTACTTTTATCACTGGATAGGGGAAAGTAACTCATAAATTTTGTTTTTAAAGGAACTTACAAGTAGCCTTTTATTTTTTTCCTTTAATTTGATCTTTATCTATAGTAGCAACTTAGAGAACCTAATTTAGTGTTAAGCCAATTGCCATAAACTTTATCACAGTGACTACGAAGTGGACAGGAGGAAGGAAACGTCAAACCTTCTGGTTAGTAGTCTTTGATGAAGACAGCTTGGTGGACAAGACGCTTTATTTAAGTTGATAGGCAGTTAGCTGGGAATCACTGTAGAATGCGATCTGTTGTTAGTGGGCTGTTTTATTTACTGTGACTTCAACACTCTACATGATGCTTTGAGGCATTTGCTTACACAAATAAACTAACAAATTCCCAAATAAAAATATTCTAACTAGAGTAATTCATAAACTAGGGTATCAATGGAAGAATGGTAAATCTCCTCAGATGTTAAAACCGCACCTGAGGAGGCAATGGGTTCATCATTTTGATTTTTAGGAAAGTGCCTTTCTAATCCTAAAATTAGATGAATTCGTGTGTGTGTGTGTGTGTGTGTGTGTGTGTACACATATGCATGCATATATGTATGTGCTTGCTCTCTAGAGAGATTCTCAAGAGCCCTGAGAGAGATACAAGATGAATCAAGAGCAGAGCTTACTCATCAGAAGAGAGGGCTCTTGAGTGGTCAACACCAACCCTCACTGGTGCTAGCTCAAAGATATTTAGAAAAAAATACTTAAAATGAATTGCAATATTACTGCAACTACTGCAGTAGTGAGTTGAGAAACAGATACGGTGGTGGATGTCTCTCCATTGGGTACGGATTAGCAGAGGTCACGTGGGTGAGGAAAACAGAAAACTCTCTAGCCATGTGCAGCTCTCTAGACAAATTTCTTACCTCCTCTGAATGTTGCTCTCTTCATTACTAAAAATGAGGTACCAGTGATATCTACCATGTAGAGTTAGCATATGTTTAAAACAAAGATAAAAAATAAAATAAGAAGTGAGTTTGTATAATGTTTATTGAGTTATTATTATCTTTGTTATGTAAAGTTTTGAAAATCAATGTTTCCTAAGATTTCAGCTTGGTCTACTTGTCTGTAGTTTATTTGACTGAGCATGTGGCTCAGAGGAACACAGGGCTGGAAATTGTCATCTTCCTGTGTGGTCTGCCACTTTGTCTGCATGGCTCACATCCAGCATTGTGTTAGTGTGCAGTGTTATGGCTGAGCTGCGGGCCAAGCTTGCATAGACTGGCATAGTCTTGGTACAAAGAGAAAGAAAAAAGTTTAATACAGCATAAACATGAACACATACCAAATGGCAGCTCAGTTTGGAAAACCATGGGTTTTGACATCCAGAATGTATATACCACTGTGCACAGAGCCTGCTCATGTGATCTAACCCCAGCTGATCCGTGGTAGGGAAATTTCTGTGAGGGGAAGTTTTGTGGTTAGAAAGTCTTTGTTTTCCCTTGGTTCATGACTTTCAAAGCTTAAACCTGCCTAGACATTTTGCATCCATAAAAGGGGGAAAAGAAAGGCAAGAAATAAAAATTAAAGAATGGATGGAGAGAAGGAGAAGTGAAGGGAAAGGAGGAAGAAGGGAAGTAAGAAAAGAGGGAGGAAGGAAAGAAAAGAAGGAAAGATAACAGGCAAGCAATAATAAAAACAAGAAAAATAAACCCTCATTTTCACCTAATACTAGTTTGCTAAGTTAATCTTACAATAATTTGCAAGCTTAATATTGAAGTTTCTTAAGAATAAAGGTTTATTCAAATATTAAAAAGAAGTAAAATAAAATCATTGTAGTTTTGACTAAGTTTCTTTTCTAATTTGGGTAACATTAAGTTCTCAGAGGTAAAAAGGAAAAAAAGTTTACAAAACAAAACATTTTTGCTTTTAAAATATTGTATTAAATCTCAAATATATATTTATATGTAAATATATTTCTTTAGAAATTCTATTTTATAGTTAGATGCATAAAACATTTATAATTTATAAAATATGCATTTGGCTCACCATGTATAATTACTACATGTCTTTTTCATAAAAAAGATTGAGTTATATATAAATATAAACAAATTTATCTTAAAAATCTTGGGAAGTCTGTAGAAATGACAAAAAATTAGAGCATCTGAAAAACTGTCTAAACTCTTTGGAAAACAATACATTTGAGATGTAGGTTTTGGGTAGATTTCTTTTTAAATAGTTTCTACGTGAAGAGGTTTTGGGAAAACCGTATTGAGGAATAACAAATCACCCCAAACCTACAACCCAGTAAGATTGACATGTCATAGTAGTAAGAAAACTTCCTGTCTGTTTAAAATCTGGCCCTTTGAATGCTGAAATTGACTCTGGCAAGGTGAGGGTGTACTGGACAATCCTTAAAGAATAGGCACTGCTTATGGTGGGGCAAACTTTTAGTAAAAACAGTCACCTTTTCAGAGTGCACATGGGATGTTACATTCCCTTGGGTCATAGCTTGAAACCATAGACTTGTGTCCTCTTAAAAGAGAGAAATCCAACTATTTCTACTGAGGGTCTATTTGGAAGCAATTACTTGATAGAATACACAGAATAAAGAAATGAAACTTGGGTAATCTGAAGTTTTCTGAACTTCATAAACATTGGTGATTTTGCTGTAGGCAGTTGGATATTTTCAGAGTACATATAGATGTCTATAAGTGAATGGGACAATTAAATCCTGGAATGCCAATGTTTCAATGGAAGCAATGTGTCACCCAGGATAAGCTTAAAAATAGGGAAGAATGCGATCTAGATTGAGGATTTCTGCAAAAAAAAATGTGAGTAGTACTTATGACATAAATGCAAATAATATTAAGTATATTACATTCTGTCCCTAGGAAGAGAGGTACTAACTCCACGAATTCCTGAAAACAGAAAGAAAAAATGATGTCTCAGTTCTCTGTATGTGCAAAGAAAAAATTCAGATATGACACATAGGCGATCCTTCGTCGTGGTAGCGTAAGCGGTCCACTGTCAAGTGACTCCCTACCCTCACTCTGTTTACTTTGTTTTGAGACCTTGAGGCTTCCAACTGACCATCCATGATCTGAACATGGGACAGATCCTTGACCAGGTCAGTGTGACATAGAATGTCATCTTCTCTTGGGCTGTAGCTTGAAACTACAAGCTTATTTAGATTTTATAGATAGTTGATGAGTAAGAAAATAATGGAAACAGGCAAAACATCACATCATTGCTCTTGACGAAGCCCCCATCCACTTGTCTCTAGTGCTGCTAATGTCTTTCTGCCTTACTCCAAATGCATCCAATTTATGACATCCTAACTTTAATCTTTCCTAATAGAGGCATTCATAGGACAAATAATCAATTAATAAATTATGACATTATAAATGGCCTATAGCACCGTGAAGTCTGAATTGGCAGAAAATCCAGAGGAGTTTGTAATATCTAAGACGCCCAGCCGCGCGTAACCACAGGATTCTCCCCCATAGGCATGCCCATCGGTGCTATCAACTACATTGAATCTAGGAAAGATCTGTTGGGCCAAGGGCTCCAGTTCTTTTATTCATTGTGTTTAGTTAACTGCAAAACAACAATTGCAATTGAAACCTAATGTTATGGTTCGGGTATGAAATGTTCCCAAACCGCCCATGTGTTGAAGGTTTAGTCCCCAGCCTGTGAGGCCCTACTGGGAGGTGGGGGAATCTTTAAGTGGTGAGACCTGGTGAGTAACCTTAGATAATTAGAAATGTATCCTCAGAAGGCACTGTGCAGTCCTGCGTCCCCCTTGCTTCTTCTGCTCCTGGCGACGAGGCAGGCAGCTGCGCTCCACTGTGCAGCCCCCACTGTGACCTGCAGGCTCGCCGCAGCCCGAAGCAGTGGGGCCAATGGGTCATGGACTGCAGCCTCTGGAACTGTAAGACAACATCAAGCTTATAAGTCATCTCAGGGATTTGCTATCATCCTCAACCTTTTGCATTCGAATTGGGAAACGTCTCTGACATATTTGGGAAACATCTTAGAATGGTGGATGTGGAATCTGTAATGCCGGTTGGGCAGCTACAACCGCCCCAGAAATGCTTGTCGTGAACTGTAGAAAGCAATGTCAGTCCTCGCTTTGTATGACATTGTGCTCCGTGACACTTTCTGCATACCAAAAATAGTTCCACTGTTTTGTATAATTCTTGTGTACCAAGCAAGGAAGCAGCTCTGACCCGGGTAAGTTCCCATTAATGAGACCACAGAAAAAGTGAAGACTATTTGCTGTTACTCCATGGAGACTATTTGTAGGCACTGGCAGCAATAATGCAATTACTCAGACTGGAGAGGTTTGGAAATAACTGTGGCTGTATTTATTAGTACACTGGGACAACGTATATAAATCAGGATTCTCCCAGGTTGTATCATTCCATAATGTCACCATGACATTAGGTAAGACAGTGAGAAAGAAGTGACTGGCAATATCAGTGGTGCCTAGGGGTTGGTTCAGATAGTTCATATGGTTTTGAGATGGCTACTTAGCCAGATTTTAGCCCACAAAACAATCAATTCCTTGATAGCCATTCTTTTGTGTCTTTAAAGACAGGACTTGCTCCACTCTGTGTGGCCCTGGCAGTCCAACACTCACAGTATTAGCAAGAGTTAAGGGTTTGTGATAAAGCCAGAATTCACATTTGACTACTTCTCCCGATATTGGTAGGGTGTTGCGTGTATCTTTGGGTGGTGCAAGATAGATTTTTCTTTCTAATGTTTCTAATGGTTCAGCATAGTTGGTCCATAGTAGATACTCAATAAATATGCCAAAATAAAATGCAAGGTATTGTCCTGTAATTTCCTTAAAAATAGTCATCTAGATTCTGCATAAATCCTGTAGAACCTTGTGAACACATAATCTTAAAAGGAGTCAATTTTATTGTTAGCCAACTGTCATAAAATGTTCCTTATTAGATTATATTCATCTGAAGTCTGTCTTTCTGCATAGTCCATCCTTTTCTGCCTTCTGAAATAAAGCCACATTTTTTTTTCCATTTTTGGTATTTTACCTGTTAAACACTTTTTATACTCCAGGCAAAAATCCTTATTACATCAAACACTCATTGAATGATTTGTCCTAGCTACTTTGAAGAAAAGTACATTAGATGTATCTTGGGAAGATGTGTGAAATTCTTTCTCTATGTTAGAATTAATAGATAGTCACACTATTTGTTTTTTATATGGGACAGAGCATTAACAACTTGATTCATGAGCTGTGCTTATTACTGGTGATAAATTTTAGGGCCCTGTTCTCTTAGCTGTTATCTTTGCTTTTTCTCATTTATCACTTCTTAATCTGCCTTGTGAACAGTCATATATGTCACTAAAATTTCAAGAAACAATTAAATAAAACTGTTTCCTAAGAAAATATGCCATCTCCCATATTGCAGAGCCACTTAAATTTATAAAAATAGCTTATTCTATCCTTGTACCATCTCTTCAGTCCCTAATCCATCATTTCGTAAATTGTTAATCTAAGCATCAGTGAGTTTCCAGGGTCTTTAATCAGTCATCATTTCCACAGACATTTTTAAAGTTTACCCCATATGTGTCCTCTTGGTGCATATGGTGGCATGTTTTCAACAGGGAAATAAAATTGCTAATAAAGTTTGAGCGATAGACTTCATGGACATCAAAAGGGGTTCTACAGATAGGGGAAGACCAGAGGATGGGGAGAGGAATGACCAAGATGCAATATTAGTATAGCTTACACACTGATTTCTCAAATTGAATATAATCATTATGTATTGCGCACATATATTAATAAAAGTAATAATTATGGGAAAATGTTATTTAAAACATGGTTTTACTTAAAGCTTTTAAAATTTTTTGACTAAAACTTCAAGTTCTCATAAGATTAGAGGAAGCTAAAGAAATAGTTAGGCTTTTTAGGTAATAGTAGAGGGAATCATACATCTTAAGAGGTTTCAAAGATTAAGAAGTATTTTTATTTGTTATATTTCATGTAGTCCTTACAAAAATATTGTGATTTTTAGAGAATTGAAACTCTCATAGCTCCTTGCACCATGGAGATGTTTTCAAAACGTACTTCTAAGTTTTAGATTACAAAAGATAGAAAATGAAGGTTAAAGTCATTTCCAAGTTCCTACCTAAGCTCAGGAAGGCTCTGTTCAACACAATCACAGTGAGACCACTCACTCCAATGGCCACTGCTTGAAATTAGCCTCGTTCTTCCTTCTTCTTGTGTTTTTCTTCATCTACTTTGTGTGTGTGTGTGTGTGTGTGTGGTGTGTGTGTGTGTGTGTGTGTGTGTGTGTGTGTGTGTGTGCCTAAAACTGAACCCAAGGCCTTACTCTACCATGGTATTAATCAACTATTGTGATTTCTATTTTTTATAGTTTATTTCTTTTTCCAGTTTTAAGCCAACAATTTTTTTTCTGTATTTGGTATGTGTGCATAGCCATGCTTTCAGCAGTTGCTTGCTTGAGAAGTAGGGTTAAAAGAAACAATTAGTGAGAAACTTAGGTTCGTTGAAAGCTGGATGTTTGTAAATTGAAAATTTAAAAAGGATCAAGTCATAGGAAAACATATTATTATACATGTAGAATTTCTCTAGTATTTTTGAACACTTTAACCGTAAATCTATCACTTTGAAATAACTTTGGTTTTCAAGATACACATGTCTAGCTCTAAGACATTAAAGAACTTGAATGTGCCTCGAGGTTAGTATTTGTGCTCTAATTACTGACATTAGGTGAATATCAACCAGCTAAATCACAGTGGCTCCAGGATGTTTTAGGAAACTCTGTCTGCACAACATATAGCCTCATCTGCAAGGTAAAAGATTGCTTATACAAACAGAAGTGTGCACAGCAAATTCCTTTTTATATGGAGAGATGCTTATTTTGTATAGATAAACACAAGGCTCTATTTCCACTAAATATACTTTGCTGCCTTAAATTGTAGGCTTAATTATGAAAATTGATCCTTTGAAGAGATGAAACTCTTTGAAGGTTTCTTTCCTGACAGTAAAATGTTATGGTTTTGTCTATAAATTGAGTTGTGCAGGATAACTAGGGTGGTAGATTCTATGGCTTGGGGTCCAGTTACTCTCCACGATGTCCTGCTGATCATTTTATAAGAACACCACATCAGGAGCAACGATGCGTTGACTACGAGTTTGTGATGACAATATCTCCCGGACATCCTCTCCCATTTAAATATTCTCATGCTAGCAACTGTGAGAGCAAAAAGACAATTGTAAAATGCAGTTCTATGTCTCAGGACAAAATACGTAGTCCTATTCTTAGCCTGTACATAAAGGAAATATTATTTTGAATTAACAAATAATTGCATTTGTCTTCCGTGTGAAATTATTTTGGCACTGGAAAAAATACCTGGATAAAATCTGAGATTTCTACTTTCTTTATAGGTTATTACTGAGAGAGAAAAGGGCAGAAAGAATAATAGTTTGTCTATCATGTGTGATTAAAATTTGGTATGCAAAAGGCCAGGATAATCTCCAAAGACAACTATAACTCGCAAAGATATCTGTTAGAGGAACAGTTTACATTCTTCAGTTGGAGAGCTTTAATTATTTATTTCCTTCCCATTCTGCTCATGTTGTTCTATGGGACTAAATCATGATTGTAAAAATAATACCACTAACCTGTCTGAACGAAAGAATAAGTAATTGGCATGACTGGTGTACAAGGTAGGCATGGGTACAGGTTTTAGGCTTGAACTTCCAATCAAGTCCGATGTGTGTTTGTGTGTACGCATGTGAGGTATTGAGGATTGAACTCACATCTCCAGGACTATTTTAACACAGAGATTTTCTAAAATGACAAGGTACTCAGGCTGGGCTTAAACTTGCAATCCTTCAGTTTAGCTCCCAGAGTGCTGGGATTACAGACATTCACCTCCATGTCTGGGTAAAGTTGTTGTTACTAACCACTCTGTAACTTTGCCTCAAACACTTCTATGAAAAATAATTTCCTTATTGCCACACAATAGGCCATCCTTTCTATAGTGGTGTGGACTAGAAGTCAGAATTTATGCCCTGTGGTGAATACAGGTCACATTGTGGTTGTAAAATATTGTTTTTAATATATATTGTATGTGTGAATTGACGCAGCTCATCTGGAAGGAAATTCCAGATGTCCACTAAAAAACTTAAAAATGCTGAGGAGCCATGACTCAGCAAAGTGACTTCCTGGAATATTTGGTGAAGGATGAAGGATTGGTGACTTGTATGTGAAGGTTTATGCATAATAGTTCTGCAACATATTACACAAAATAAATGTTAGAAAAATATGCTGTACAATGAGATATAGCACACGTAGATTCAGTGGAGTGAAATAAAACTATTAAATTTACATGATGGACAACAATGGTTTTCAGAGAATGATAATATATAAATTTTCAAAACTAGGAAAAACTTTTAGAATGTACATTGACTTTGAAATTTTTTGTAAAATTAAATTTTTATTATTTAATAATGAGTATTATCTATCTAAGTACATAATTTGAGTGTATAATGTTATGTGTTTTATAGAGAAATGTTACAAATAGACAAGCAGTGGATGGGCCATAAATTTAAACATAAAAATTATCTCTAAAACAAAAGTAGTTCAGCCAAGGTGCCCCCTTTCCTTGTCTCTTCTGATGTGCAAGAAAAATGGCAGCAGTCTGGTTCTAAAATTATTGTACATTCCTTTCTAAACATTATTGAGTTGTGTGTAACATTATAATTGCCACCTACCATTACAGAGCTTGAAAAAAAATAAAACCTTTGTATGCCTAGCAAGCTTACCACACCCATCAGTGAAGGGAGTTACTTTTATACGAGTTTCGTTCACGCTGGAAGCTGAGGAAAGATTGAAGAAATGCTAACTGTATAGACAAGGGATCACTGTGATGAAAAGATTGGGATGAGGCAAGTTCAACTTCCAGGCTTCTGGATCGAGCAACTAGGGAATTTTAGTGACATTATCTTAAAGAAAGAGAAGGAAGAAGACAAAGGATAAAGGAAGAGGAAAATGAATTTGAATACCTTCCGTTTGCACAAACAGCAATGATAACTAGTGAGTAACTTATACACAGCTATGATTGTTGTAAGTTAGACATCAATGCACTTTAATTGAGAGATCGTTCATGTAGAACTACTGAAACCCAAAAAGGATTTTTGATTATAGCTTCTGGCTATTTCCCTTGGACTGCAAGTGCTTTTGTGCATTGCACCCCAAGTCCCCAAGTACGATTGAGTTGCAAAGTCCTGTCCCATCTGCTAGCTAGAAGTTAGAGTTTAGAATGAGAAATGGACACGTGTTGCTCTTCGTGAAATTAGAGTTCTCAGTGTGAAAGGTGAGATGCTTACAGAGGCAATTAAAATGTCTTGAGATTGGTGTAAAAACTGACAAATGTGCTCTGTTGTGCAAACTGAGAAAAAGCAACATGGACCTCGCTCTAAGGACCTTGGAGCTTTACTTAATCTTCAAAAATGCTGCTTGATTTACATCTTGAAGAACTGAGTGGACATGGAAATTATGAGTTCTTACAAATTATATGGATTTACAAATTATGTGGGAATGTAGACCAATCATTTAACATTTTATTTAGCCTATACAAAGGTCAAATTTGGTTCAGTTAAATGAATCATTTTGAATTTTACATATATATATATATATATATATATATATATATATATATATATATCTTCTAACACATCATCTAAGAAATCCAAATCAAATGAACATAAGAAATGATACGTCTTCAACATCAAAGGAACAAGACCAAACAAGCAGTGAATTCTCTTTATGAAATATAAACTTCAGAACACAGAATGATAATGGTTTTGGGAAAAGGGTTTCAATAGTTTCACAATTCGTCATCTTTTCATTTTAAATTATTGTTTCTTCAATTTAGCTTTATCATTTTTTTGCTAGTAACCTTTTTCAAATTGTTTTTTCTAACTGCATCTTTCTCTGCCTACAAAAATCTATCACCATACACATATGTATAACGGCCGATATGTCACCAAAAGAACCTTGTAATATATAAAAGTCTTCACATGTTAATATCCTATTGTAACCTCATTGGGGTTAATGTTGCCCTTTAGAATACGTATAAAAAGGTCAGTAGAAGAGTTAACACAAGTCGCACTCTTTAGTTGGCTTAGAGCCCAAAATAATTTTACCCATGAATCTATATTTTTTGACTTTGTTTATGGGCTTTAAATATATACATTTCAGGCTGAACAGTGGCTGAATACAAGCTGTTTAGGAGGACTCCAGTTATACAGAATAGAAGTTTTTCTCAGGTTATGTGTGGAAGAAAAATTTCCAAAGCACAGATCCTATAAATGTCTTCCCTATCTCTTATTTTCATATTTTTAAATAGAATCGCATTTTTGCTTCTACAATACCTTGAAAATAATAGAGACAATGCATTCTCTTTTTGACACGCATTTTCTCTGGCTAACCTCAAATCTACAAAACAGCAGCCACAAACAACTACATTTCAAAGAATTCACACACACACACACACACACAGACCACCATACACACACACTAAAAGACCACCATAATTATTTTCTTTGGCTAGTATAAGCTATGCCCCAAATTATGTAAACTGCAATGCTTAAAAAAATCACATAACAAACACACAAACATCCATAAACACTCACATTCCCCTCCCTACCATAGAATGTACCTACAACTATGTCATCATGGATATGAAAGACAGAATAGATTGACTGAGGAAGAAAAACTTCCATAGGAAAACTAAAATAATAAGTCTTGGGAAAGTTGAAAATGTGGAAGAGAGATGAGTTGGGGACTTCAAATGAGCAGGAAACTCGCTCTCGTCTCTCTTTCTTTGGCTTTTGTGGTTTAAATCTAAAATATCCTCCCCCTACCCCACCCCAATCTCATGTTCTTGGAAAGCCATTGGATCAGGGAAGTATGGATTCATCTATCAACGAGTTCAGTAGCTGAATATGCTGTTAAAGGTTGGGGCTTGGTTGGAGGTGGATCAATGAGGGAGGCCTGTAAGGGTACGTGCCCCTCTTCTCTCTCTTTCCTTCTGTTCCCCAGATGTCCTGGTTTATATAGTTTTCCTCCACGTTGTTCTTTCAACACCTGCTGTTTTTACCTTCTAGCTAGCTAATTTTAGATTGAACTTGTGGGAAACTGAGCCAAATAAATCTCTTCTTTAGGTTATGGGTGTCCAGTATTTTGTTTAAGTGAAAGGTAACTAAGAGACAGCCCATATTTAAGATTTGAGGATCCTGGGGTCTCAGATCTTGTCCTATACTTATCAAGTCCTGAAAGGGCATCAGCCTACACAGGTGGAGCTTATGATTCTTAAAAGATGAACACTCTCAGGACACAGCAGAGACACCCAAAAAGCATGGAAGAATCATGAGAGAAAGAATTCTTCTGCACCGATAATGTGACTCACATACATCAGAGTTTGGCAGCATCAAGCAAATATTTTATCAGTATCATATACCTACCCTTGGAATGATACCTTATTAATAACAAAGAATTTTAAAAAACTATTCATAAAATACTTCATACTTGTTCTCAGGATTAATATGTCTCAGGTCTTTGGTGTCCTGATGTAGTTATTTATTGCTTATAGTTAATTGGTTTCTAGTCTGCATCTTGGGGTTGTACAAAGTTGAACTTCAAAGAAATCTTTAAAGAAAGTTCCATACTTCATGATGAAATTATATTCTCTTATTTTTTTCCTATCACTTAAAAATATTCATAGCTGATGTTATTTGATTTGTTCCTCTGTTGGCCAATCATATGCTGGAGAGTGCCCTCAGCTCCTGAAATGTTGCAAGATCTAAATATTAAATTACATTTAGGGAAAATTTTTATTTTGTTTGAACAGACCACTGATTCCTGTATTCATCAAGGACAACAGGTAGACAAAATTTCCAGGATTTACCTTCTCTGTCCTTCACTCTCCTGCCTTTCACCTTCCTTGTGTTTATAGGAATTAGGAGTCTACTCTCTGCCAGCTTTTGAAAACAAGGCTGGGAATAAAACAAATGCAACCTTGCTTTTGGGAAGTTTAGCATTTATTCAAACAAGAAATGTAGATGTTAAACGGTTAGTGAATTATTCCATTTGTTAATTATTTTAATTGGGAGGAATACCAAGCAGTAATACATGTACAGGATACTATTATAGTTAAGAGTGAGAAAGTCTCCTGGGTAGATGCTCAGGGAAGATTTTCCTGTGAAAAATATGATTGAGAAAATTTTTGGAGGCTACATTTAAAATAATAATCAAGTAGAACAAGAAAAGAATAAGGGAGGAGGGAGAAAGGAAAGAGTGTTTGTGGAAATCCTGGGGGTAGCGGGGGCAGGAACATGATTCCGTAGAAGGCCGGAGAGTCTATAGAGTGAGTGGTGCTTCTATACTAAGGGTAAAAGAGAGAAACAAAAATGGAATTAAGTGAGAGGTTTTGGAGAAAAAAAGGGCCAGGTCATGGGAAGTCATAAGAATTTATGACAAGAGGCTTACTGACACAGTACCCTTCATTTGTTGAGGTCTGTATAAAAGAATGAACTTGAAGCCATTAGAAACACGGTATGAAAACTACCCAGGCATCATGGTGTGTGGTCACCACTGTGTTGCGTATTCTCCCACGTGAAAAGTGACAGCTCATGCCCAGTTAGAGCAGAGTCTCAGCCACTGCCTGGGGATTCTGCCATCAGTCTTTCTCAGCCTGGAGCACAGTAAAATCTAGTTCATGAGAATGAGTGAGGCTAGTGAATTCATATAAACTATCCTGAAACATAGCCTTCCCTGTCTTGGAATGTTGAAAAAATATATTGAAACTTTATTTATTTTTTTTTTTACTTTATTTGATTTATTGTCAATTCCTTGTCGAGTTAACTTCTCTTTATCTTTGGATTAATCACTCTGTATGAAAACCTTCTCTGATATTCAGGCTCAGGGCAACATTAATGTGCCGCACACTCTTGCCCTTAGTCCAGTGGCACTTACTTAACAATAAGTACTTGCTAATCATAATTTGTGTGACACTATATAATAATAAGGTGTCCCCCTTGATGCAAGCTCCATGTGGGTAATGACTAAGTCTCCCAGGGTAAAGTTTAGTGTTGCGCACATACTGCGTGTATAGTAACTACCTATAAATAGATAAATGCTTTTTTTCATTATGCTTAATTTTCAGATCCCTGTTTAAGCCCAGTTATATTACAATTTTTTTGATTAAGCTCCTGTTGAAAACTTGCTCATAATGGGTTCTCAAACAGTATTTGCTGAAACAAATGAAGAAAAATAAATCAAGACTGTTTTTAGAATGCCGGAAAGCAAGTATTTTTTTTTTTTTTTTACATATAATTTGATTAAGAGATCAAAAGAACAGAACTATCCAAGTAATCTCCTTGTGAATTCCTCTCTCTGTAGAGTCACACATTCGTGACCTTTGTCCCTGCCTTTGGATCTCTGCATCAGGAGGCCTGCTGCTGCTGCTGCAACCCTGGAGGGGAACAAGGCATGAGGAAATAAGAGGACAGAGCCTCTGGCAGGTAACGACCTCTTCTCGTCTTGGACACCAGTGTCCAGTGGCTCAGCTCTTCTCTAAAAATCTTCCTTTGCCTTTTCACTCGTTAGCTGTTAATGTGTAAGTGCTGCTAAGTGGAGAAGTATTAAACACACATATATTTCTCATTTGCTGAAAAACTTTAGTTTCCGTGCCTAACCCTAACTCTTAAAATTTAATGTTGTTCTTTAACCTTCCATTTGCTCTTGAACAAACAGCATGTCAGGCCTCCAGTAGTAGTTTGTAGGAATTGCTATGTGGCCATTAGCAGAAACAATCTCAGTGATGCAAAAGTATTCCTGGCATTTGGACTTGTAGCTGTTGCACTGTTCTCAAAAGGAAATCTTGATGATGAGTTGACATAGCTCCATCAGCAAACACCCCACCGGATGTTTTCTTAAGCACTCTGAACAGAGTTCAACTGCCCTTCGGGAGACAACACATGCTTCTTCCTTATAATTTTTGGAATAATACTAATCAAAAAGGTTTGAAGAGTTCATTATGGAGGAAAATGATCAAATAAAACAATACCTTAATTGTCCTTAATGCTATAAAACCATATAGTTTTTTTTAAAGTATTACAGCAATCATCTATAACCACCTCTTGATGAAGGCCGGAAATACTAATCTCATTTTATAGCTGTTATAGAAGAAACAGAAAGGCTTTCGCCCTTGGAGGTTAAGAGCCTTCCTGGAAGAAGGTTAGCTTCTTGGAGAGTGTGTTAATCATTTCAGAACATGCTTAAGAAGAAACGCAACTCCTTGCTAATTTTAGCTCTGTACAAGAACATCACGACTGCAAATGACCTATATAGACTTTCATTTCTTTCAAACTAAGATCGTCTTGTGCACTTTGTTGTGAACGATGAAGGACCTAGTGGTTCAGAAAACTTGGTCTTTTTAAGGGAAATATTTGTCCTGGTCTTTGCTTATTTTCCTTTGGATTATTTTTTTCTTTTGAATTCGGGGAAATATTTTTCAGTTTGCATATTTAGTCTCAAGAAATTCTTCTTAAATGCAGGCTGAAAAATTTTTTGCCTACGTAGTTTTATTGTTAAGTTTTAAGGTTTTATCTTTCAGATATAAGTTCTTAATCTATTTAGAATTGTTATTTTGCTTATATCATGAGATAGAAATCCACCCTCATCTCTCCCCATGGATACTTTATATTAGTTACTATTTTTTCAGTAAGTCTTTCAATTCCACATTTATCTCCAATAAAATTTTTCACTGAATCTTTTCTCAGGTATTTTGTATTTTTTCCTGAGCTCTGCTAGTTGAATTATAAATGCTCCTCCATGAAAACATTGTCTTGCTTATTAAAGACTTAAGACAATTTTAGTAGACCTTAGATAATTATTTAGGAATGCTTTATCTTGTTTTTTTTGAAATTTTTACGAACATCATTAATTAAAAATCTTAGTTTTTTAGGGGACTTTACATGTATTCATAGATTAATTTAAATATATGTCACCTTCCCATTTATTTAGATCTTTAAAAATATCTTGTAAACTTTAATATATTTCTCTAGAATAGTCTTGCATATTCACTTGTTATATTTATTATTTTTATATTTTATTAACACTTGCTAATACAAATAGCTCTGAAAGATGTCTGATATTTTTTCTCTGGTACAATGAAATAAGTTGAAGTTTTGTCTGCTAATGTATATAAATCTAGATAGATTTTCCTATGAATTCTAATAATAATTTGTGTATTTTGAATTTTCAATGTAGACAGTTTCAGAACATCAAATCAATGAAACTATTATTTCTTTCTTTCTAATGATTAAACATTTGTTTTAAACTCTTGTCATATAGTTCAAAATGTGATCTTTCTCTGATTATAAATACACATAACTTTTGTAAGAATGTAAACCAAAATGTCAAAGCTATGAGCTGTAGTGTTTGGGGAAAATATATGAACCACTAATCAGAATATTTAGATTGTTGAAGATTCATTCAGAGTTCTTTTATTTTATGCAATTTTTCCCATTTTATTGATATGTATTGGTGCAAAATTTAGGATTTACAACGAAGTTGAGGATTTTGTGCACATACGTATCTTGTCAAGGTGACAAAGAGTTTTCCATTCTCCTTTTATCCCTCCCCCTACCCATCCCTCCCTCCCTCCCGGCCCTACCCCCCTGTTTCACTTTGTTTTTCATTTTAAGTTCCATAAGAGTTGTGATCTGGGTATTTTATGAGATTTTTGTAAAGACTTATTCCATTTTAATTTTCCAAATATTGCCTAAAAATGTTTCCCAATACTAACTTTTACATCCTTCTTTGCTATATCTCCATTTACATCACCTTTAACATTATAAAATATTGACAGCTTCCAGTAGTCTCTAATTCCAGTACTATTGATTGCTTGACACAGAAATACTAATATTCTAGATTGTTTATCTTATGGATTTTTATTTCTAAAATTGGACTTTGAGGTGATAAATACATAGGAGTGTGTATATCATGAATATACATATATATTTATGCTGAAAAAGAATATGTATTTCACAAGAGTTTGATGCACTGATCTATAAGTCCTTTTTAGCAATATTGGTAATTGTGTTTGGATTTTCTACAGTTTTATTAATATATTTTGTATACTTGGCATAGAGGTACTAAGAAAGAAGATTTAAAATGACCAATGCTTAGAGATGGCTTTGTCAATCTTATTAATATTTATCAATATTTTATCCTATATTTTAAAGTTTTATAACTGCATCCTTGTTTTGAATTGTCATGTCATTCTTATGAATTAAATAAGCAATCAATTTGTTGGTAACACTAAAGATAGATATCACTAATGGTGGTTTGTGCTTTAAAGTTGATTTTAGATTTACATAGCAGCATTCTAAAAATATTTCAATATTTGTCTTGTGAAAATTAATGGTAGTAGAAAAAAATGTACTTTTTCTATCAACCTCACAAAAATTATGTTAAAAGGCCATTGGAAAGAAGAAGAAACAATCAAGTTACAACACCGGGGCCAGGAGTTCTTACGCAGCCTGTTTTCACTTTGAGACTATTTTTATTTAGACATTCATTTGTTACAGAACTGCTCGGCATCCCACTTGGAATTTCTTCAGAGTAGTGAGACCCTGTGCCCTCTGTCCTTGGTTTCTCAATAATGATGCACCTTGAAAAGAAAACTTGCTACTTATAACCTTTCAATAGCCTTCACAGTAACTGTCTTCCCACCTATGAAGAGTGCTGGTTCCTTCAAAGCCCCAAAAGAACCATTGAATATTATTTCATATTAACTTGCAAAGATTTTCTTGTCCTGATAAAACTCCCAAGCTTGCTTTTGTCCCCTGCGCATACCAAAGCGCATCCTGAACTCTGCTTCTCTGTTCCACACTGCAATCCTACTTTTCCCCAAATAAAATTTCCTTTATTGCACCGTTATCTCTCTTTCTTTGACAGTCTCTTGTAAACAACACAAAATTGTGTTTTATATATTGTCAAGCCTAATGTTCACTCTTTTTCAAGAAGACATTATTTACAAATATTGTGATTAATTAAACTGTTTTATATTTTATTTTTATTTTCTCACCTTCAACAATTATTTTCTTTCTTGCCTTTCTTGGGATGAATAACTATTTTCTCCCACAATTTTATTTTTTTCTGATAGTTTGAGAGATACAGACTATTTTTCTATAATAATAAAGTTATATGAGACATTTAGAAATACTCAAGTAATCAAATTCATTTTCAAGCTAGTAAATATATTTTTCTTCTCCTTAATAATACAAACATCTTAGAGAAGTTTGACTGCAGGAATTCAATTTTGGTGATGATTTGTGCATCAGGTAGGTCAATTTAAATTTTAATACCACAGGGGATGGGAGCATAGTGTGGCAACTTAGCATTCGCCTACCAAGTACAGTCCTCAGCAGCACGTGAGCTGGGTCTGGTAGCACAGGCCTTGGCAAGCCTGTGATCCCATGTTATAATATTATGACTGCATGCTGTTGCCTTTAAAGTTGTTTGTTTGTTTTATCTTTCTTGAGGCAATAAATATCTATCTTATACTTATTAGTACCTATAACTGAATTAAATTCTGTTGTCACTGTATGTTTTGCAATTTTATGGAAGAATAAACTCTTAATCTGAAGTACTAAAAAGCCTAAAAATAATAAAAATGGTTTTTCTGGTTGTTGAATCATGAATAGCAGTTACGGTTTTGAAATGTATTGTCGTATTATTCATTAAATTCATTGTTGATGTTGAAAAATCATCTCAAAATATCACTGATTTTAATCTTCATTATTTTTAAGATTTTACCTCAGTAGAGTGCATTCAACTCTGGTATAGTTACTCTGGTATATATACATACATACATATGTATATATATATATGTATAGGAATAAAAAATATATATATGAGTAAAATACACTTAAATACATGTATACACATATATGTGATGAATATATATGTATATAATATAATATAATACATATATATTTATATGAAGTAATAATTTTGTTAATTATCGTTGGTTTCCATGGTCAGAATTGTGCATATTTTCTGCAATCCATGTGTTAATTACTTCCCAGCATAGTGGTATTAGGAGGCACTGTGGACCTTTAAGAATAGAGACCCTGAAACGGTCATTGAAGTATTGGAGTGTGCCCTCCAAAAGTATTGTAAGACCTCAAATTCTCCATCTCTTTCTCCCTATTGCCTCAAGGCGTGTACAGTTGAGTCTGACATACACTGTTACCATTGTCATCTGGTAAGCTCATCAGAGGATCACAGATCTAAGGCTGCTCTATCTTGGAGTGGAATTTCCAGAACCATGAAATACATAAATCTGTTCTCTTTGGAAGTTAATTGCCTCAGGAATGTTGTTAAGTAAAGCAGAGTTGGTTACTACTTTAGTCTTCCTGAATCATAGAGGTGGATTCTTTTACTTGCCCTAGGAAATACTAAGCCATGATACATTTAAATATTGCTTACTCTTCATTCTCCATTTTCTCCCCCATAACTCAGTCTATCAATTCAAGCCTTCCTTTCTTAACTTAAAAATATCTTTTCTCATCCAATTCTTTTATCTTTTATCTTATCCATTGAATTCTAGATTTTTTTAGATTATTTTCTCTTTGACCTTCAGCTGCCTCTCACAGTTGCTATTTCTAAATGGTTGTTTAGCTTATTTATGAATTTTTTCAATTCTGTTTATAATTAATTTTTTTTATAATAAAAATCCTAATTGGCTAATTTAAAAAACATTCAGCTCATTGTGTACTCTCATCTATTATATTTTTTTATTTTTAAGTCTGTAAAGCAAAATTATTTTATAAGATTTATGTGATGATCTCATTATTTTTTGTAAGTCCAAATCCACAGTTTGTGCTTTGCTGATGATGGTGGTTTGGTTTTTCACATGTTCGGTGATTTTAAATTGAACTAATATGTTCCAAAACTTTATATGCAGAATTTCTGTGGATCATGGTTTTGAGTACATTCCTCCGTACACTGTTTTTGCGAGACTTGTTGTTTTTACCTCCAACGTGGTTGGTGTGAACTACGATACCAAACTCATGTGAGTATGAAATTGTGGCTAGAGTTTCTCAAGGGAGAATTTATTTTCACATTTTTAAATAGTTTACCTAAAACTAGGATTTAGGCAGCATGATTTTCTCCTCTCTCTCTCTGTCTCTCTCTCTCTTTCTCTCTCTCTCTCTTTCTTTTTTAAGAAATTCATTGTTGAGGATGTTACCATTGTGGAAGGCCCCATTTATTATCAGCATTTTCAGTTTGGCTTTAATTAGAGTATTATTTGTGACTTTCTGGTCTGCAATATTATTTGAAGTATAATTCCCAATGGAAACATTTATTTTTAACTTCTTGTACTAGGTCCAATATTAAATCAAATGCACTTTTAAATGTCTTTGGGTAACCTACCTTGTTAGCTTACTGTCATTTACGGTGTCATAAGAATTAATAGAGTAGGAGTCTTGGTGAGAGAAATTCTGAGTCATGTGGCCCTTCTGTGGTTTCAGATGCTTCTCATAGCTTCCAACTAGTGACCCTAAATCATTGTCATGCTTCTCCTGAGCTGTACTACCTTGTGACCCTTCAGTTACATGGTCACTTGCTTTCCTACAGGCCCTGGTGTAGTTAAAAAAATGTTTCTGTTGTCTTCACTGTTACTGAGACAATAATCTATTAGTTCCATATCTGCAGCTTAGCTGTAGGGTTCTTACAGCATGAAAAAAATTAACCTCTCATATGGGTATTTTCACGGTACTGATCATGGCTTGCTCTGGTCTCAGCCCTTGCAGCGCTCTCCTCTGCTCGTTTTTACCAGCCAAGTTGGACTTCCGGCTTTTGGGAATATGCTCAGATTGCTCTTGACTCACAGACTCAGCATTTTATGATCTCTGCTTGGAAATAATTGCTTTATATCTTCTGAAGTTTCATTGTCTTCTTTCTTTTTGTGTTTTTCTATCACTTCTTCCAAGATGCTTTTCTGATCTTTAACACTATTTAAATTAGCAGTATCACATTTTGTCATATTCTAGCCTACTTTTAAAATAGAATATTATACCTCACTTCTTTTTTTTTTTTTAACTGGGTATTTCTCCCACTAGAATATCTGGGCCTGGAAGGCAAATTTTGGCTAGTCGTATCATCATATATATTTCTCTAAAACAAAGCCTGACATGAAGTAGGAACTCCGTAAGTATGCACTGATAGAATTATTGGTGATAAAAAACCATTGAAGATTTTATAAAACTTCTCAACTTCTGTCAGAATAATAGTAGTTAACATGGCAGAGCTTCATATATTGCATGGTTTTTCACATGAGAGGGTAATGAAAGGAATATGTAATTTTTATAATGGTATCTAACTTAGAATGATGTATAGCTACACAAAAATTTAATTTATAGTATCATTATGATAGATACACTATGGTTGTAAGGTCAGGTACTGTGCTTAGTATTGTACTTAATGGAAAATTCTTGAGTTTAGAGCATTTATACTAGTTAAAGGTGAATGCACGGGTCGCCAGGCTGACAGTGTCACACCAGCCTGTAGTCATTACCTACAGCGGTTCTTCTTGCTATGGACTAAAGGAATTATGTGTTGCCATTGAGAGGTTTTCAAATGCAGGTAGGTGAGGAAAAGCTATGGTTAAGGTCCTTGGAAATAGAGGTTAGAGTCAGTCCCTCCGGTATTAAGAAGAGATCTTTTGAATCCCTAGCTTGATAGTAGAAAGCAGACTTCATCCAGAAATTCAATTAATCTAATGTTTCAATTTTGCAGTAAATCTAGTTCCAGGCAGTACATTTTTATTCAACTATCACATATCTCTGGGTGATGATGTAATCACACAAGCGGTTCTATGCCTTTTAAAATTTTGAATCACGACCCTGGTTTGTAGACTCTTCTAATTTCCAAAGTAAGTCTCCAACCATTTGGTGACAAATATTCTTTGCTCTCTCGTCTGCTCATAAAGTTGGTGGAAGCCCAGCTTCTTCTGAGTCTCTATGCTATTCCTGGAGACCTCTGGGGATGTCTCTTACACACTCACAAATAGGTCATTCTTGCTATCATGTTGGAGGCAGCATTCTTCATCAGACACATGTTTGTTTGGCCTCAACTGGCTGTAAAACCTCATGAGAACAGCTCACTGCATCCCTCCCCGGGTGTGCCCACTGCTCCCGCTGCTCAGGTTGCTGAAGACGGCCATGGCACAGCCAAGTGTCCCTGTTTTCCGGATCCCCGAGGTGCTCTTCTGCCAAGGATAACCCTGCCAAAGATTCTTGATGTGTTAATTACAAGACAGAAACACCTTTTTACATCCTCCTGATGGCAGCAAAGTGGTCTTGTAAGGGTTTGAATTAAACCCCTTTAAATCTTGGCTTTTTTGTTTGTTTGTCTGTCTGTCGATTGTTTTTTAAGATGACCAAGTTCTCTCCTAGATCTGAGACCATGGAACACAGAGGGTGGACGGCGGAAAAGCTGAAAAGCTCTGTGTGTAAGGGAACCCGATATGTGACACATGTTAAGTAAGATCCTACTTACATGGAGTCTGCCCCTGAGGTGACTGATTTCTTGTACTGTGAATCTCAAATCCTTGCTCCTCTACTTTTTCTTTTCTTTTCTTTTCTTTTTCTTTCTTTCTTTTTTAAAGATGAGATCCTTGCTGAGTATGTCTTTTTTTCTATTAAATGATTAGATTCCTGGTAAGCCCCTCCTATAAGCCTTGCCTTCCCACTCAGGCCTTTGAAATCGTGGCTAGAGATTTTGCTAGTAATTTGAACAAGACCACACTGAATAGCCAAAACTAGACTTTTAAATAAAAATATCTTTAAAAATATGTAACACTGATTTTTGTTACGTTTTTTTGATTAATCTGCTTTACATTTAAATGCAAAGACATGTATTATCATTCTGAAATCTCTCTACTAAAGCATATGTCATTGATTTATTTCGCCTAGAGATCTACTTCTCTACATGTAATTAGGCTGCTTGTCCTTTTATTAATTATTTGTATCTTCTCATTAGTAGGGAAATAAAGGTCTCATTTTCTTAATTTCCACTTCTTCATTTGTATATTTTCCAGCAGAATGTGACTTCAGGTCTTGAAAGTTGGATTCTCAGTGTCCTTCTTTTCTTTCTTCTTTATTTTTCCATTTAAGAGATTTTTGTGCCTGCTTGCATTTCTTATTTTTTTCCCCAAAGTTGCTAAGACTTTCTTTGGTGATTTTGCTTTTTAGCCATTTTAAATATATTTTAAAAATTAATTGAATAAAGGTTTTGCTGAAGAAATTTAGTCTGCCTTGGATTATACATATTTTTATTTCAACATTTAGTTAAACTTAGTATGAAGCTTGGTAAGTATTAATTAATCCACCCTGCATCCTTTAGTGAACACAAGAACCCATAGTGATTGTGTAGCAGCAAAAGCCTGGTAAAATGATATTCAACTGGTGGCTTAAGACATATTGGCTGTCACTAGTGAGACTGTCATTGACCCCAGAGGAGAGAAGTACAGTCCTTAATACTCCCAAAACCTCAGCTTGAACTTGCAGAAATACAAATATTTTATTATTTGTTCTCACTTTAGTATCAAAGTTCAATAGTAAAGCTCCCTGTTTTAAATTATCACATTTATCTTAGGAACACAAGACAGCAGTGGAACAAACAGGAGACAGCTTATTAAGCCCTATCAGTTGGATCAGCGTTCCTAAGGCTCTGGTTGGAGTGCACGTGCACCAGTGTGCATGGTCAGAAGCTCTCAGTTTCTTCTAAAAATATATATATATTTTTTTTTTGCCAAGGACTAAGCTTCATATCTGTCTTTCTATTATCTATCTATCTATCTATCATCTCTGACAGCTAGATGCAAATGATAGGTATAGAATATCTGGAATGTATCTTAGCGTTGAATATTTGATATTGTATAAGGCAATGTTGTCTTAAAATGAGCATTTATTCAACAAAGAACAGAAGAATATCTTTTGTACTGAATCTGGCAAGTTTCTTGTCACCTGAAGGGCCTTGGGGAGGTCACCCCAAAGAGGACCTCAGTTTACTTCTCCTCCAAAGTGGTAGGTTCTTGACTTGTCACAGCTGAGTTGCAGGACATATCAGTGAGAGGCATAGGCAGGTTTATCAAGCTGAATCAAAGAACTGTAAACTTAAACATAAGCTCAGGTGCTCAAGGAGTGAGATGCTTATGGTCTGCGATGGGAGTATTTGTTGTGGTCTTGGGGTGAAAGTCTGTGAAATTTGTGAATCTGTATCTTTTTGAAAGAAAAGCACAGGCCCAAATTGTAGACGTCTTGTGTCTTTAATACTCTTAAGAACTTAGCACATGCTTGAAAGGAAAAAAAAAAATAAGTTTGGGGGTGAAAAAGGCATTGTGATCATTGACAACTTTGTTTCTTGAAGGCATAGTTTCCTTAAAAATACAATTTTAAAGTTACAGATTTCTTGTCTTCTTTCTGCCTGTCTTTATTTCTTTTTTCCTATGATGTGTTTGTTCTTAATCTTTGTTAGAAATCTCATTAATCTGATCCTAATTGTGGGTGAGTTAGATAGTATAACACAGCGCAGCTGGAACTTAGGAATGGCTAAACAATCACCAGTACGTTACCACGAGAAGCAGCAGAGCATTCTTTTCTGCAGAAAACCCACTTTCCATTCATAACTGTTCCTTTCTTGGCAGCCCACTTCTGCCCGCCATGCTGTCCTCTCGTAAGTCCCCCAGGACCCTGTGTCCTGTGAAGCCTCCTCACCTCGGCCACTTCACATGTGGCTTTCTTAATCCTCGTTCACCTACCAAGATGATCCTCTTCCCATGGCGCTACCCTCTTTATCCTCACCCGTGACTTAATGTTTTTTTTCTTTCTATTGAATGAAACCAGGGAGCCTTCCCTGGGTACGGGTTTGAAAATTTTGAAATGAGGTTAATTAGAAAAACTCTTAATAATGTGATGTCATTGCCAGATCTTGACTGCTACCTAAGCATACTTTGGCACTGCAAGGAAGGCCCCTTGCAGGACACTTGAAGATTGTTTCACTACAGACTTTTTTCTCTTCCCTTCCTCTTAGGTTGATTACAGGGTCTCTCATCTGTGAGCCAGTTTTCTAATTTCAAGGACCAGAAAGATAATGAGTGTGGTTTATGTTCTAAGGTGAAGGTAAGGAGGAGGACACCCCCCCCCCACCCACCCCATCCCACACAACTCTCAAGAATAAATTTGGAGACATTAGGGAAGTCACGACAGGTGGTGCTGTGCAAATCACAAGCCAAAGCATTTCCTCGGAAGTTTGAGACTCACTGGTTTCAAACGGAAGTTTGGAACGTAGGCCTGGGTGGCTACAAGGGTAAGGGGCTGTCAAGTCTAGCTGATGACATTTTCTCAACTCTTTATTGGGCAAGTCATTCCATGTAAGGTTAGTGAAGATCATGTGGCTTTCGAAAGAGTTCTGCATTTCCAAGTTGTTGAGAAAAATCGTAGCTTACTATACACCTGCTCAGCATAACGGATGCATTTAATGACTTCTGCACTCCATTACACTTTGGAGTTAGAAACTTGGCCTTGAAGTTTAATTTTTCATGTATGTGGTCATATGAAATATCCTTCACTTTATAGCATCTGTTTTTCGCAGAATTTGGTTCGAATGTTAAATAGCAAATTTTGAAGGGAAAGTGCATACGTGCCAGGTTCAAGGATTTTGGAGATTCTTTTTAAAAGAAATGTATATAGTTCTTTCAGTACTGGTGAAAAATTCTCTTCAAATATAAATGGAGACATGAATAAAACCATCATCATTTATTGCCCATTTAGCTTCTATTTACATAAACTTTAGAACCTTCCCTGGGGTAGGATCTAATTTCCATCACAATGTATTTGACTGTCATGGTCAAATTTAAAAGATGCCTAAAGATTAAAAACTAGAACCATATTCTTTAATGAAAAAATGATTAAGTAATTTATTTATCTAAAGAGTTTGCACTAGACCTTCAGAATCTAATATACAAGTATCTAAACTGATAATATTTATGACACATAATTTAAATCTTTCCCTGAGTAATACCATAAAAAATGAAGCAAATAAATATTGTATATCATCCTTCAAAATTATTGGGGATAGAGTCCTCAGATTTCAAAGTTGCCCTTTCTCATTTGAACCTATGAAGTTTCAGCTAACCAGTGCTCATAAAGACTTAACCTCAGGTTTTTTAGACTTGAGTCATTAAACCACAAAGGACCTAAGAAGGTGAAATGGCATTTCTGAAAGTAGTACCTATAGAGAAATAGTGTGTAAAATATTAGTACTTTTTAGGCATTTGGGAAAAGTGGGTTTCTTAATGAGAAATTATAATTTTGAAAAATGTGAACAGAATTATTTATTAAAATAACTAATGTACTATTGTGCTTTGGAGATCAAGACAGCATTCAGACTATAACATTTATCATGCTTTTACTGTGTACTGGGAGTGGGACCATGTTTGGCTCAAAAAATATCAAAAGGCAGACATGGTTTCCAGAGTAATGGGAATACAGAGATTTCACAAATAAAGATGAAGCTGAAGGCATAGCTCAGCGGCTAGAGCACTTGCCTAGTAAGTGCTAAGTATTTGAGTTCTATTCCCCAGCACCACATAAGCTGGGCCTGGTGGCACATTCCTATAATTCTAGTACTTGGGAGGCTGAGGCTGGAGGATTGCCGTGAGCTTGAGTACAGTCTGGGCTATTAGTGAACTCAGAACTAGCCAGAAATGCAAAGTGTGACCCCATCTCAAAAAATAAAAATGTTGTAAATATTTACATAATAGATTGTAGAGCAGTGTGAAGAGAAAGTACTAGGTGTTATCAGAGTGAAAAAGAGTTATCAATTGGAGGGTAGATTTGGAAAAATCATTCCACAAGAATTGAGATCTAAGGTGAAGCAAGAAGTAGAAATGAATCCAAGAAAGAGAGTCACTCCAGGCAAGCAAAAAGCAAATCCAAACGCTCAAGGCAGAGAATTCGCAATGTTGGAGAAGGCCGAGGTGGTTAATGTAGAGTAAACAAGAGGCCCAAAATGAAGTCGATGAGGCAATTTAGTAAATTTATGCAAAACTCAATAACCACATGAAGTCTTTTTCTTCTAAATGTCAAGTATTTAGAGAGAGAACTAAAATTTACAATATCTTATTTTCTGAAAGAAATATAGCACATTCAGCACTTCCTAAATATGTTGGACACAAAAATTTGATAAGAAATTTCCAGAAAGTTGCACATTTGAAAAACACTTTGGCCAAATACTTTAAAGAGCTCTACTAATAAGTGTCGATCAGTAAATTCAAATCATAATGACAGAAAATACTAAAAGACCAGTAGTTCAAAAATACTTATCATCAATATCAGAATGATTCAAAGTTGGGCCTCCTAACATATATAAATTTTTGACTCAAATGTTATCAAGATGTAGCTCTCCCTTTATTTCTCAGCCTTTTTTTTTTTTCTCCTAGATTCCCCCTCCCACCCGCCTTAGGCTCAGCCAGATGACCTCAGAAGTTCTGGGATTTTCCATTGCGGTGACAAGATGGCTGAATCATCTGAACTCATGCTCCCAGGTTGATTGCCAGTAGGAAAACCTCCCTTGCGATATTCCTTGGTGGTAGTGGGGTGGGAAGTTGGGTCAGTTATATTTCATTACCACACACTGAGGTGCTTATCTGGAAACCAATTGCTAAGACTAAAGTAATGGGATATATTGAGCTGTTTAGGCCTATGAAACCTGCAACTTTTTCTATTTAAGTTATATTCACTTTCCTTCCTTCTTTCTTTCTTTCTTTCTTTTTTTCTCTCTTTCTTTTTTTCTTTTTAAAGCAAGAAGAGGTTTGTTGAGAAAGTAAAGCTTTCAAGTAGTGTAGAAGGGTCTCAAGTGAGGGTCCCCTTCTTATTCAAATTTTTAAATATGAATCTAAAGTGAAAAGAAAAAGAAGGAACAAAACTAGAAAAATAAAGAACAAAATTCCAGTGGAGATATTTTTGAGTTTTAGTGTTTTTGATTATGTGAATATGTTTTGAATAATTGTGTTTTATTTCCTGTTAAGGAACAAAAGGAAATGCAATAATGTTTCTAACATAGTACAATTTCAAGGACTAAGTAAAACACAAAAGCAAACTGCTTTTTTTCTCCTGCTTCTGGGTGGTTGGATATAGAAAATAAAAAAAATTATAGTACAATGAAATTAAATATTTCTATTAACACTAATATTGACTTGCCTCTGTCTATGGTTGCTATTGGAAATTACTGTACATAGTGTAGTGAATCACTAACAAAATGAAGGTATATGTTTCTTATAAATTATTGGCTGCAATCCATTCATGTGTATTTTCCAAAAACACATACCTTTCAGTATGTCAGACACATGGCTAGATTTGTTTTGATTTCTATTCACACACTCCTCAAGAAATCATATCAAACACACACACACACACACACACACACACACACACACACACACACATGCTTTAGCAAAAATAAGTCTTGAAAACTAAAAAGAAAATGTATAGCTGAATTCTTCAATCAAAATATTCTCCAGTACATTTAACAAAGTAACAAATGTTGAAATTTCTAAGAGGCAGTAAGTCAAACAATATTTTACTACAGGAGATGATTTTGGAATAAAACTTATTTTAAAAAGTATAATACTTAAGGTTATTTGTAAATACACCTAAAACAGATGAAAGGATTTTTCATGAGGCTAAGTATTTGACTTCTCTTTCTTCCTCAAGAGTGACGAATCTCTTTCCCTTTAAAAATTAGGAAAAAAAAATTGTTAGAGGCATTCACATACTCATAATAGAGTCTCAAGATTTAGTTTAAACTCTTCAGTATTATACATTCTTTGCTGTCAGCACCTATAAATATCTTTAAAAATCCCTCTTGGAATATTAGCTGATTATGTACTAATAATGAGAAATTCATGAAAAATTAGATATGAAAGTTAGTAATCATAATCTGTGATTTAAATCTCTTTTTATGCACTTGCCTCCACAGTCAAAACAAGTAGAGTTCACATTGTCACACTGGTGTAAAGCACTGCTTGGGCTGAAGTTGGTGCAGTAGTAAAGTTACCACCAAGCTAGGCGGAGAAAGGCAGCTACTTACTCTTACTAAAGTACCATGCCCCAGATCCTGAACAACCTCCATCTTGTGGATAAAGAATTGGATCATGAGTTGTGAGTAGCAACTGAGAAGTATTCAGCTTAATTTTGGAACAAAAGGACAAACCTACAAGTCTACTTGGTTTCTGATCCCCCTTTTAAGTTGCTGTATGACATGGCTAAGCACTTCATTAATCTGGAATTTGTCTCAGAGAGAGAGAGAGAGAGAGAGAGAGAGAGAGAGAGAGAGAGAGAGAGAGAGAGAGAGAGAGAGAGAGAGAGAGAGAGAGAGAGAGAGAGAGAGAGAGAGAGAGAGAGAGAGAGAGAGAGAGAGAGAGAGAGAGAGACAGAGAGAGAGAGAGAGAGAGAGAGAGAGAGAGAGAGAGAGATACAGAGAGACAGAGAGAGAGAGAGAGAGAGAGAGACAGAGAGAGAGAGAGATTGCTTTTGATTGTGTTTGTATTATTCCCATTTTCTAAATTCACTTCAAAGTGCTGAGGTTTTGAAATCTATCTGGAGAGGAGAAGAAAAAGGCATGTAGATGACGGAAGCACTTTTGAGAAACTGTACTATTTGAATCAAAGGCATCATCTGTGCTCACAAGCAAACACCACAAACGGCCTTATGCCATGCATCATCTTTAAGAAATGATTCAGAGAGAATGAAGGTCTCCTTTCCAGGTGCACATGTTCTTATATCAGAGAAGACCCAGGCAGTCAGAGTGGAAGGCTGGTGATTTTCTTTGCTACTCAAGAAAATCCTTTCTAACAAGCTAAGATGTTCCTTACTTGTGTGCACCATGATTTCAGAAAAGGATTCCCTGATCACAGTTACTGGACCAGTAGTAAATTGTAGGCAGATTTCACCAACATTTATATTTTGCATATAAATAGATAAATATGTTTTCTTTTTGAAGGGTTGAACTTATATGATTTTGGGATATATTAATAATCATGATTGTTACTCTATATCTGAGAAAAGGAAAAGAAATGAGAAAGAACAGAGCATCTTGCTGATAGTCAGCAATGTGAATGGATGAGAGATGGAGTTTCGCTGGCTTTGAAGTTCTACTTCCAGACCTTCCTGAGATCAACAGCACTTTTGTTATTATTTTGAGATTATTATCCTGAATTATTATTAATGAAATTTGTCCTTAAGTAAATTTGAACTACTATGAGTCATGCACACTGGGTAAGCTGGAATCAAATATTTATTTGATTAAAATTTAAACCGATTTTTCTATTACTGTTGGAATTTTTGTTGATGAATAGATACCAGGAATTAAATATAAATTATTTTTTAAGGTCATGCACAGTACTATGAAATGGATGCTTTATCTCCTTTGTACAGAAGAATAAATTGAAGTTTATAAAAATTATTTAGCTCACCCTGAGTTAGACAGCTATTAAGTGACAGGAATGCTTTCTAACAGGCATGCAATAGTTAGATCCCAACTCAGACCAGTTTAATCTCAGGCCAATGCTCTCAATCAATCTGTTGCAAGATTAAGAAAAGTGTGAGTTGATGACAAGAAATATAAGGTGGAAAAAATGTACCACATACTTGTTTTTCTAATTCTTTCCAAGTTTTCAGGACCGGAAATCAATACAATTCTGAGAAAGGAACAGAGATATAAAGAGTGCCATTGGTTTTTTAGAGGAGCCTGGTGTCAAAAGGCATCTTGTTGTGTAAGACTCTAATTCTAAGTAGAGTCGTTAAAAAAAGGAAATTATGTAAGGGTTACTTCACTTAGAAGTAAAATCTGTTCATCATTTGGTTGGTATTTGCCAATGCCAGAGGTCAAAATCTACCATTTCTAGAGTTATATTCTCTCTCAGCAGATTTGTCCCACTCTACAGGGCCTTGTAATTCTTTTCAACTCATCTGTGTTGCCTTCACAAGTATTTTTAATAGCAACCATCCAGTTGGCCACAAACACATTCTTGTACAATTCCTTCACTGGTGTCTTCTTAACAGTGAACTGAACTATCAACTTACTCTTAAACAAAATGGAATAGTTGAAATGTCTGACTGCTTCCTATCAGTGTAAAAAATATGAATTTGTACAACAGCTGCAACTTGTTTTGCTAAGGATGAAGTAGTGCCCAAAGAAGAGGAAAAAATTGTATACAACAGGGAAGACTAATGCTCGCAATGGAAAGAAATGAACATGACCACGGTTTTTAAATGTTTGTTAACATAAAAATGGCTTTGAAGATTAAATGAGGAACATCTTTTCTATTATAATTCATCATATTTCCAGATGATGAGTAGCATCAGATCATAAATATTATGAATTTATTAAACAAAGTGGGAGACAAAATTAGAAGGGCAGAAATGTACCAGCAGTGTTATAAAATGATGGGTGAAACATAATAGAATGCCAAGGCTGCTTTGAGCAAAATGGCAAAACTATGCCCTTGACGTCCTTTCTCATTGAGAGCACTGACCATTTTTCGCCATGAATGAACTAACTGGTATTTTTTTAACTAACCACAGTTATGTGGCAATATTAAATAGATGTAAAGTTTTTTATAAGCTCTCAAAAACTGTCACTGCACCCTAACAGTTCCTCAACTGTGCACAATACTGTAGCAAATGGTGAAGGCGATGTTCCTGCAACCACTGGCTGAACTTCAAACGGCTGACATCCATGCAATGACGTGAATTCCATGATTAATCCTTGATTGTTAAAGTCAGAATTGAGCCTTCTCAGCCCACCTAGAGAAGATTGGTTTCTTAGCAGCAATCCATTGATTTTTTTCAATCAATTGGTCATTCAGGATGCAATACATGGGCACTCAAAGAGGCTCTCCCGTCAGTGCAAGTGGCTTAATAAGAATTATGGCCTGATAATCACTTGATGGAGATAGAGCTGATTCCAATCTTACAAACTTGTTAGGTGAGTTAAAATGTTAATAATCAGAACCCTTAAGGATTGTTTGAAATACCATATTGCTGCTTAATATAAAAAATAAAGCCTAACCCTAACTAACCCTAACCCTAACCCTAACCCAACCCTACCAAAGGTTAGGCACCCCGACTTGCTTAAGACAGGTAAAATAACTTCCTCACTGTGTTCTGTGAATGGAAAAGTGATACTATTACTTTTTTTAGGTAGAACGTGTTTAATTTATAATTTGTCCATCTAAGAGTGTATTTTTCTTATTTTTTATAGTTTAAAAAAGATTCTCTCTTATCCTCCCGCTCTGTCCAGTGGTAGAAAATGGAGCCTTGTCAATGCCAGGTAAGGGCGAATCAGAAACTGCCCTCTCTGCTTCAGTCCTCTCTTTTCAGCTGAAAGTATCTGCATTCTAATGAGCTGATAGAACATCATGGTTTTATAGGCCTGGGTTTGGTGTTTGGGGGTACGGTTCGTGTTCCTCGTGTGTCCACACTGGTATCTGCATACACGTCCATCATTCCACTTCTCTTCCGCTTTTGCTGCCCACCTCCCCGGCATCTGAGAAGAACGCAGGCTCCTGTTCTGTGTGTGACTACCAGCCCACATCTGCTGCCGCGTCTTGCTTCCTTGGAGGAGCTGCCCCTCCCTGAGGCATGGCCTTAAGTTGGCTTCCCATCGGTGGGACAAATCACACGACACCTGCAACGTAGAGGAAGGGAAGTTTACATCTCCTTGCGGTTCTAGAGGTTTCAGTTCACTGTTGGCTACACGTAAGGCAGAAACTTCAAGGCAGAAGTGTTTGGTGGAGGCAAACTGCTTACCTCGCCAGCCAGGAAGCAAAAAATCAGGCAAAGTGTCCAAGAGAAGGAGACCCGGAGATCCGCCATGTCCCCCACGATTATGCTGCCAGGACCAGCGTCCTGGTACCAGGCACCGCTTCCTAAGAGACCACTCAGGCATGGACTAACAGAAGGGTGAGCGCTTTGCTGAGGCGGGCACCTTCACAGTCCAGTCACCTCCCCGGGGGTTTCCTAATCTACTAGAGTTGACCGGATCGCCAACACAGGCGCGTTTGCATGCTTTTAAGAACGTAAGAAAATGTCTTTCTCCGTTGTCATTAAAATGGGAGCGAGGGGGCAGCCTTAATATCCAAGCACTGCGGAACAGGGTCTCCCTATCTGTTCCTGCCGACTGTGCATGGATGCTGGAATTGTACGACTGCCTCCGCAGGCTTTCTCAGGAGCCAGGCAGACACCATAAGGTACTCTCTGAATGGGCTATGCCTTTTCTTGGAGGGAAGCAATGTGGAGAATATGAGGTGAGACTCTTCTTCAGAGAACTGCCTCCCTCTCTCTCTCTCTCCATTTGTCTTCCTCGCCTCTTCTTGTTTCTCCTCAACCTCACCTCTTTTTTTTTTTTAATTTTAGGACATGAAAGATGATCCCTTTTTTAGATGCTAAGGGTTGAATCGGGTCCTCCTCATCGAACTACATCTTCAGGCACTTTCCACTCCCCCACCTTTTTTATTTTGAGACAGAGTCTTATTAAGTCGCTAAGATGTTCGTGCTGGGCTTGAACTTGCAATCCACCCAGAGATTGCAGATATGCACCACCTTGCCTGTCTAGGGGAGCTCAGTCTTACCCACATTCTTCTCATATCTTACGTCTTTCATGCTTTGAAGTCCATTATTTTCAAGACTTGATTCTTCTTCTTCTTCTTCTTTTTTTTTCTGCGTAACTTACCATCTCCAAAGAAAAGAACACCCAGGAGTAAACCTAACCAAGGAAGTGAAGGACCTCAACAGAGAAAGCTGTTATGCTGATGATAGAAATTTAAGTAGATAACAGAAATAGAAAGAGAGCCCCGGTTCTTGAATAGACAGAACTAATATAGTCAAAATAAATATACTGCCCAAACTTATACACAGATTCAATGCAATTCCTATCAAAATACCAGTAACTTTTTTTCACTGAACCAAAGGAGACCTGGAGTAGCCAAAGCAATCCTGAGTAACAAGACAAAGGCAGGTGGAATAATGATTTCAGACATCAAGATATATTACACAGCAACAGTTACTTAAAAAGTATATGGTACTAGCACAAAAACAGACAGGTTGGCCAATGGAACAGAATTGAGAACAGAAAGACAAATTTAAATACTCTCAGCTACCTGATATTTGATAAAAAGAGCCAAAAGCATACACTGGAAAAAAAAAAAACAGCCTCCTCAACAAATGGCTCTGGGAAAATTAGATATCCACATGTAGAAGAATGAATCGTGAGATATACCTGTCACCACACACCAAAATCAAATCAAAGTAGATCAAAGACATAGACCTTAAAACTGACACAGTAAAGTTTCTGAAAGTCAAATTACGAAAAAAATCTAAAAGAAATGAAAACCGGCAAGGACTTTATTAATAAGACACCCAATACAAAAGAATTAGTCCCCAGAATCAACAAATGGGATTATTTCAAATTAAAATTTTCTGCAAGGCAAAGGAAATTATCAACAGAATAAAGAAAGAACTGAGAGAATGGAAATAATATTCAGTACCTCTACTTCAGGTAGGAGGATCATAATGTGAATATACAAGGGACTGAGAAAAAACCCAGATCCTTCAAATTTAAAGGCCTAATTAAAAAATGGGCAATGGAAATGAATAGGCAATTCTTAGATGAACTAGTTCAAATGGCCAGTAAATACATGAAAAGATTCTCAGCACTCTTAGCCAACTGAAAAATGCAAACCAAAACGTCACTAAGGTTTCATCTAACCCCAGAGAGAGCGATGGATACCAAGAACTAGAGCATCAATCAATACTGGCAAGGCTGTGGGGAAAAGGACTGTCTTACACTACTGGTGGGAATGTAAACTGGTACAACTAAGACGGAGGGCAGTATGGAATTCCTCCAAAGGCTGAAAATAAATATCCCTTTGATCCAGAAATACCTCTGGGGAATCTTTCCTAAAGATTTTAAAGCATCATATAGCAGAGTTACATGTACACCCATGTCCATAGCAGCACAACTAACAATAGCTAAAGTGAGGAAGACACCAAAATACCCACCCACAGACCAATGGATATGTAAATTGTGGTGTAAGCACACACTAGAGTACTACTCTACTATAAAGACAGCGTTTTGAGGCATTCGTAGGTGAATGGATGCAACATGAGACTATCATGCTCGGAGAAGTGAGTCAGCTGCAGGAGGTCTGAATATCAAATGGTTTCTCTAATATGAGAAATCCAGAATACAGTCATATCACAGAACTAAAGGGGTGGAGAAACCATGAGAAGTAAGAGGGTGTGGGGGGGGTCAAAAAGGGAGGGGGGAAGGACTGTCATACATATGTGACATATATGTGAACAGAATTAAAAAGAAGAAGAAAACAAATGAGCTCACACACTAGCTAGTGTCCAAATGCTTCTCTGTTGGTAAACCGTGTTGAGATTCAGAACCATGGTCGTCCTCATGCAAGACAGAAGAAGTGCTTTGTGGAGTGTCTGTGAACACTGCTGCTCTTGTCTAAGCCTTTTCTGATGAGGGGACTCCGACAATCTCCTTACAGTGAGAAAATTCAGTTCTCGATGTCAACTACTCCACACTGTTTTACAGAAAAGGGATTCATTTGCTCGCATTCTGAGATCAGAGGTGAATGGCATAAGTGGCATGCCGCCCTTGCAGCAGTAAATATAACCACAGATCGTGATTCACATCCTTCATACTCCAGGCCCAGGAAAAAGGCGCCTCTCTAGCTTGGCCTCGATTGCATTCTGTGTTCTGTGCACAGGTACTGGAAAAGATCTGACCCCATCGCTCTTAACGGGAAGCACAAGATATTTTCCAGTGAAAAGGCTCGCAGACAGAAAAAGAGTACTCTCACTGATCGGAAGTCAAAGCGGGACTAGAAAAGGAATGTCTTCCAGAAAGGCAAAAACACTCTTGGTTCACTGTAGCAACTTTACGCACCTGTCCTCTAGGAATGTTTTTATGTGTAATATTACCTGGTGCTGGAGAGACCACTAAGGAATACTGTTGGGGAACATGACTGAATCTTTCTTTTGAAAAATGAAAAATAGAAAAACCAACTTCTGTTCTACCTTTTCCACCAAGAATAAACTTTTTCAACAACTTCTTTAATTATCCCCTGTATGCAAAGCCCCAGTTGTGTTCTATCCTTAAGGTAAGAGAACACAACATTGTTATTCAGTTCTACCAATGTGGACAGATTACTGCTTTCTATTAATGAATAGAAAATAAATAAAACCCCCAAAAACTGATCTGGAGAAGAAATGAGAACATAGAAGAAGTAGGGTGAGTAAAGAGGAATGGAGAGGGAAGACTGTGGGGAAAAAAGGAACATGTTCACGCACACTGTGTTCCACTGACAGCTCTTGATGGAACACGTCAAGAGAGTCGTATCATTAATAAAGTTCCTTCTATGTTCTCTCCCCTCCTCCTCTTGTCCCTCCCTCTCTTGTCCCCCTGTCACACTTTTCTTTTCTTCTTTTTCCTTTACTTGCTACCAATCCTTGAACTTCAGGAATCCGTTACTGGCAAACATTTGTGAGTCAGTGTCATTACTTGTCACCTGAAGGATGACCAGAGAAATGAATCGTTAAGCAAAATACGGAAACGCCACATAAAGGCTTCTGAGGTTTCCTTTTCATTCTTGTGATGATTTATGTAAGCACATTTACTTTCTTCTTTGTAGTCATTTCGTAAGAATTTCCCAAATAATGCTACCTTATAGCTTTGCCTTTTTTTTTTGTCATGGTGATGTGGGAAATAATCATAACATGTTTGAAAATGTGAAATTTTGTGTAACTCTAAACTGTCGTTCTATGTAAGCCTGCCCACAAATGTGTTTCCACTAAATCTGGACTGCCAATACCTAATGGTGAGAAACACGCAGAACACTGGTTCCCTGGCCTTAATAATTTCTTTAACAGCAAAGCCCTTTACATTTTAGTTGGATGTAGACCAACAAATTCATTCACTCATCTCAGTAGCTATCAGGGCCATTGGAGTGGCTGTATGTTTTTGATAGGATATCTTCTTGTGGGTTAAAATGTGTGGCTCTTAACAAAAACAAAATATTTTTATTATATCAAACTCAAATGTATTTATTTATATTAAATATAGTTATCTTCAATATTTTAAAATACTATCTCCTAACTGTGCTCAGCACTTTCATTTTAATGCTTTATTAAATCCTGACAACCACCAGAAAAGAGTATACAAACATTATATGTTGAGATACTCTGGTCATTACAGCCGTAGTTTTTCAGGTCTGATGAGTACCCCACTGTTTAATAGCTGACAGGAACATCAAATTTAGCTGTGTAGGCAAATATCCACAGGTCATTAAATAATCCCAAAAGTCATGGGCCAGAATAAGCATTTGTTAAGCATGGTTTTATCAAATTTAGCTTTGTAACCGGTATTAAAGCTCATGATACTGATGTTGGTACTGTGGGAGCTTGACCTGGAGGGTTGTATTTCTGTTCCCAGCACCTCCTTTTTCTCTTTATTCCCTGACTACCATGGTACCAGTGATTTTTCTCTATGAAGTCTGTCCATCATGTATTTCTGCGTTGGAGTCACAGTTTTGGACTGAACCCACTGGACATGTGAGCCCAATAAACTTGCTCTCCTTTATGTCATATGTGTTGAGTATCTTGACCCAGAGACAGAAAGCCATACTCTTAATACTTAAAGCAATGTTAATTTTATATTTGCTATATTCATAAGCATTTTATGTCTCACTGGTCAATTCTCTAGCAACTTGTTATAGTTTAAAAATTATATTATCTTTTTTCATTTTGCTTTCCTGATTAGATCAAGACAGACATAACAGATTAGATACTTTTTTACCTACCTTTATATTATTATTTTTTATCTTTTGTGACTATGAGTGGACATCGAATTTAATACATTTAAAAAATTACAGTGTAAAGTGGTGATATGTCTTTAATAATTTATTAGTTTTTAGAAGTGAAACTTACACAAAGAGTAAACTCAATATAGTCATGATTTTTTGTGTGCTACTATCTTTGGATTGCCAGTGTTTTCTTACGAGTTTTGTGTGCATGTACAAACAAACTGAACTGCTATTTTCATATTTCTACTGGTCTCATGTTGACTTCTAGATCCTACCGATCTCATTAAGCATGCCATAAAGGTGGGCCTTGGTCATTCCAAATCCTTTTTTTTTTTCTGGTCTGTCTCCCCTTTTGTGAGTAGTTATGAGGACTTCCTGTCATTCTCTTTACTTTTGACTTCCCAAAATCATTGTTATAATGATCATTTTCTCCTTCATTCATATAGCTACCCATGAGAACTTTCAAATGAATCAGCTTCAAATATTCTCACTTTCCTATATAACATTTCTAAAATTTTATCAAATGCAAATGTATGTGTCACTTATAAATTATATGTAGTGAGGAATTTTATTTCTATAAATACAAAAATAATTCAAACTATTAATCATTTCTTTTTTTAGACACCAAGTCAAAACTTAACCACTAGCATTTCACACGTGTTCTTTAACTTTAATTTTTTTCCTATCATTACTTATGTACTCAATAAATTCAATGCCACTGAGTGTCCAATTGCTGCTAACTAGTGTCTATGTTTTGCCTAATTATTTTCATCTTTACTTCAGGCTTACTTAGTTCATATGATCTTTGGCTATCTCTAAAGCCAATAGAGTTTTAAAAATGTCCTGTTTATGAAATAAAAGTAAAATAATATAATACATACTGTAAGATTTGTACACTAATTTGCTAACAGAGCAGAAAATCACACAGGAAGCCTACCAAAAACAATAATTTATTGTATATGAATAAAAATTAGAATATAAAAAGAAATCCTAGAGCTTCCATACATGTATCTGAAAGTGAATACTATTTCAACATAGCAAAATGGTTGTGAGTTCCATTTTCAGAAACTTTTAAGTGTTTCTTCACTGCTCGTAAAATAATTTTAAGCTTCCAACCATGCTGTTCAACACAACCCACAACTCAACTTAAATTTCAAACTTAGACTTCTATTATACTTTCGCTTCATTTCTCCAAACATTCTTGTGTTATTGTTTATATCTAAAATGTTCCCCAGGAGTCGCATCTATTCAGAGGTGAGGTTCTTGGTAGGTGACCAGATCATGAAGGCTCTAATTGAGTTAGTGTAATGACTCATTGAAGATCGTAATTTGATGCCATTATTGGAAAATGACAGAAATGGGAGATGAGGCCTTGTTGAAGGAAGTGGTCATGAGGACGTGACCCATGGGAGTTGTGTCTGATTTTTGGCTCCTTCCTTTACGGTTCTTTCCTTCTTTATTTTCAGGCTGCCATGAAGTGCGCGCCTTGCTCTGCCACACAGCTCTACCATGATGCTCAGCTCCTCCTCAAATCTACAGCGTGAGAGCCTGCTGATCGTAGCCTGGAACCTTCTAAGCTGGAAGACAAAGGAAACTTCCTTCCTTCATGTTATTCTTCTCAGTTATTTTGCCATAGTGACCAAAACCCGACCAACATATCTTATTTTTCATGCTTGGCTTTATAGTCATACTATCAACCTAGTTTTTAAAATCTTCTCATCTTTCAAAATCCGTCCTTTTTTTCCAGATCTTTTGAAGACACTCCAACATGAGTGCGCTTCCTCCTATCATGTACCCTTATGGGAAAAAAATCCCTCTATGTTTTCAGAAGAGATTTTTTTTCCCAACTGCACCTTATGGTTAGAGATAACTATATTAGTTCTGGATACAATATTAATCACATATGCTTTCAATATTTTAAGTTATTATTAATTGAGTCATCACAAACTGATCCAACAGTTTCCTCTTATTCCCAAGGCCTATATTCTAGAATAACTGAGAATGACATAAATTCTAAAACCCATGAGCACATATTTGGTGCTTACATGAACATTTTGCAGACATTTTGTAAAGAGAGCAGCCATACACAATACCTATTAGTATAATATCTATTTTATAGTAGACTACGGAGGTCCTTACATGTTAAGGAATGTGCCCAAGGTCACAAGCTCTGTCTCTTGCCTGGGCACAACATTCTCAGTCTTATGAAAAGAAAAGCTTCGGGCAAAAGCTAAAGACATTGGTCTGTGAGTGACTTTGAAAACCAGGTTGGAATGAACAGGTTTGGGGATCAGGTGAAACATCAGGAAATGAGAGTATGAGACAAAGAGGCTCTGTTCTTACTTCTGAGTGAAGCATGTTCTCATCTTGGCTTCAGAGAAAGGCAGTGTCCTGATTACCCTGTGGGCTCTGCCCTCGGGCAGCCCTGGAAGCCTATGTTCAGAGCACTCTTTGACCTTCTCATGTTGTGCATCACAAGTTTTGGCACAGAAAGAGTCTTGTGTTCAGAGGATGCTATTGAGGAAAGCATTGGGTGTTAAAATATCATTGGGCAACTTCCCAAGGTGTCAAAAAGTACCTGGGTGAGACTTTGATAAGCTGTAAATCCTCCCTTATGAGTCACTGGCTGGAAGACAATGGAACCTGTATTTCTGCCTTAATGAGATGCCAACAAGGTTTATGGCCTTTTGGAGTCTGCAGCTGGTAAGGGCTGTGTGGATGATCTTATCTGTTCTCCCAATTGTAGCTTCTAAGCTATGCATCACTCTAGTGTTTCTACCTTCGATGTTCAAGAGACTAGCACTCAGAGACAGATAACTTGCTCAAAACCAGAAATCTTTTAAATAGCTGAGATTCAACCCGGGCATTTATGACTCTTAACTTCCTGTAGTTGCCACCATAATCATACGTTAAAAAGTTCTCATGTCTCGTGCTTAACACAGATGGGCAAAGTATTCTGAGTACTTGGCATTTCTCATGACCTATGGATTAGAATTCATTGATCTATTGATCTTTTTATAAAATGCATTCACCAGAGAACAGTTTTTTAAATCCTTATCCATGCTAAATAAGCATCCCTATATTGCTACACTCTGATGGTTCTTAATGTCAGTCTTTTCCAGAAAATGTGAGTTCCAATTTAGCAATTGCTTTTAAAGCATGAATAAATGCACGTGTAAGTAACAGATGTTCAACTGTAGGTCCCCATGACATATGGATGATAGGACATCCTCTATTTCCTATAGTTCACAGTTTACTTAATAGGAGTATTTTTTTAAGTGTTTACAAAAAATTGATTTTTCCAAAAACACTATATTCTTCAGATACATGGATACCACCCCACTTAAATATTATCTAAACTCCTTTTTTATTAAGAATAAAAAAGAGAAGGAAAATAAAATTGTGCCTAAAAAGCAAGAAAGAGATAATGGTGAAATACTATTAATAGAAGTTGAGACTCATCAGGAAATCCACATTCGACTAGAGTTAGGTTCTATCACTTCTGGTGAGACCACAAATTTCATTGCTATCATAGAAAATGTGATGTCGTATTAGGTTTAATTTTAAGAACTCAAGATTCACTTAGGCACCTCTGCTGAGGGTGTGAACATGCCACAGAGCAGGCTAGCTTAATCTGTACCTGTTTTTTCTTGTCAATTGGCCTGTCTAAAATCTGTATAATAATAGCATCCTCACTTCCAATATTCCAGAAGACGAGGCCCTCTTACAGGAATGAGAATTTGAATTCTTAGGCTATACCATTAAAGTTCTTAGTGGAATTAAAAGTTGCAATGGGCTTATATTTATATAAACGTACACTTTAAAAACTGTATTTATAAGTCAGGACAGGTTAAAGACGGGTGGTGAGAAACGGAGACGATGCTTTGTCTCTGTCTCTGGATTATTCCCGTATGGTTATGCAAAAACTTCCAAACTGCCAGAAGGAACATCAAGCATACATTGTGCCAAGAATGTTCCCCCTTAGTATTTTAATCCCAATAAAGCTATGCTTCTCACAAATGAATTCATTCTTTTCTAATATCTTTAATTTATTGGTGTTCATGATTTTCTACATTTTACTTCTAATCAAAGTGTGAAATGGAACATTAGTTCCAAAAAGAAGCATTTCAAGCTTTGTACGTGGAGTTTTAAATAGGCTATTTTGAATAGTTGAGGTTTTTCTTCCTTTTTAATGGTCATGAATACACTACTGTTCTTGCACAATGTGGATGATTAAATGATAAAATTTTGGAAGTGAATTCATAATGGAGTAACAATAAAAAATCAGAAGGATTGTACTGATGGTCGGCTTTGGTATTTCCTGGAAATGATTGTTGCTTCTTAAATGCGTCACAGCTTTGAGACTGGTATGGTGGAGGTCAGCTCACTGTTGAAAGGGCAGCGAATGCTAGGACAATTGCAGAGGAGCAGTTTGGTGACACACAGCCCATACCAGTGTTATTTTCTGAAAGCCTCCAAAACATGAATTTCTAGTTTGTCCCCCTACCTGGCAATGCCTTATCCCTCTCATCTCCCCACCCCCGGCCATCCCCTCCTCATCTCCAGATGATCAGCCTCCTTATGTTTATTAATTCAGCTCAAACACCACCTTCTACACAAATTCCTTCCGTATACACTCATATTTTTTAAAGTCAGCTCTCGTCCCTAAGTGCCCATATTTGTACCCATCCCTTTTTTGAGGTAGATTTGCTCTTTTTAATATATGCAATAGTCTTTTGAATCCATGCCATCTTATCTCTTACTTCAGTCTCAAGGCTTAACGAAATAAGTTCAATTTTTTTTTATTACTCACCCTTGACCTTTTCTTTTCTTCATCCTATTGGGGATGAAAATTAGGGCCTCGCTAAACACGGAGTCTGCCACTGAGCCTTCCCCTGCCCTGTCTTTATAAGTACTCAATGCTCCTCACAGTGTACAGATCACACTTAAGAGAAAAAAGTAATAATTTGTTGAGGGTTTACTACATCCTAATCAATCTTAAAGAAGCAATGTCATCCTTTGAAAATTATACAATGTAGCTACTCTAATTTCTATCATATTTTACAAATATGACTCAAGACTTAAAGAGAGTAAATAATGAGTAAATATTCAAAGCCAGACTACATGATTTTCAGTGCTCTTAAAGACAGTACTAAATCATAAGAGAATGAGTTTGCCAAAGAAGTATCAGAATCATAAAAGCAGACATAGATTATGTGTTTCCACTCCTGCAGGAGCATCCACACAAACTAAACCCTACTTTTTGTAGCCATAGCACAAGAGCAATCTATAGTTTCTCTTTCTGTAGTCTTCTAGTCACCTTACTGTAACTTGGGCAAGCCAGAATTTAACTATGAATATTGAACCCTAAAGCCCTGTGTTGTGAACCTCTGTCCAAAGGCTCTTTAATCCCCATATGGTTTATCTGGAACTTTTGTGATGGCCTTTGGACTCATCCTGGCCCTGTGTCACCACCCTGTGGGCTATGCTTCCAACCTCCTCCCCCAGCCTCTTGTTTAGAATGTCAAGCAAGTCACCTTCTTCATTATCTCCTCTAAGTTCAAATTTTTATATCCTGCAACATTTTTTTTTGTTGCTCCACTCTGTGCCCTCCTCAGGTTATATGCCTATGATATTAATATTAAGTGACTGCTTCGAATTATTCAATTGTTGTTCTAATACTTGTCATGTGCTTTTCTTCAGGAAACAGTAATTGCAAGATTGCACAGGCTGAGTCGGTAACTTCATTTCCATGTGTACAGATGTAAACGAAACACAAGGGAACAGATGAGTGTGAGGGAAAGTAACTGCCAGCTGGAACTTCAGAAAACAATGATGTTCTGTAACCTCAGAAGCCACTGAGCACAACTGAACCTTGTCTAGTTTTGGCAATCTATTAAGGATACATGCAACATTGTGGCTTTTCTCCCCCTTCCCTTTGCTTTTGGGATGTATGGAACTGATCTAGTGTATCAGAGTAAGCAGCTTAGTAATTTTGGTTGCATGGTACTTTGGGTTAGAGTGCAGCTCGGAACTATTTTTGGCATTTTCCTCCTATCAAGATTCATATTGATACAATAATTCTGGACACACATCTTTTCTATATTTCAGTTTTTCTGTGCTTGCTTTGGATAAACTGTTCAACATGATTTTTCTTGTGTACAGTCATGCAGATTTCATGAGATAAGTATGTAGAGCATTAGGATGGATCTTAGATTTTTTAAAATTAGCCTCTGCTAAAATACTTGCAAGTAATTCAGAGTGCTGACATTGGCTTCCCCATGCTGTAAAATGTAATGTTTTTTCTCACTGCGCTGAAGAGTTTTGCCTTTCACTTGAATTTCTTTAGTAGAAAAAGCATTATAAAAGCAATCATTGTTAATTATTCTAACATACCATACAAATCTTATTTACCACAATAACAACAATTACTATTAGACAGAGAAATAGTTGTATCATCAGCATTATTTTATCTCTTTGTCAATTTTGAAAATTTAGTTCCGGTATGTTGGCGAGGAGTTTCCATACAAGGCCTTCCTGTTGATGGGCCCAAGTGCTATAGCGCGGCTTCTCGTCTGTCCACTTTCTTCTTCTGGTTTAGATTCTGATATGCTTCATTAATGTCTTCCTGCGTGTCTCCGCCTCAGCCTTGTAAAAACGGTTCTCCAGCTTTCACAAGCACACAGATGGCCTGGAAGTCTCATTAACCCCTAATGAGTCTGGGAAGGACCTGGGCCTGAGCGTCTGCCCGGCCTCAGGCAGTGCTACCGCCCTGGGTGCTGTTGTCTGTAGACAGCTCTCAAAGGACAATACCCGTACACACAACAAATTCCCGGGTAAACCAAAGCGCCAACCTTGACTCTCTTCTCAAAAGCAAAACTCACCAGTCATTCATTTATCAAACGCTTGCCGAAGCCTCGTATGCACCAGGGAAATGAAGTGTTCTATCCTGTGGCAAGCTCTTCTGATGCCATTATTTCTTTTGGAGGTCATTTTTCTCTGAAAAAAATTGCATAGTTAAATACGCAAATTAATCTGCTTTCTCTAATACTTGTATGAGGACATGAATCTTGTACTTCTCTTTCCTAGTGCCTTAGCAAGGTGCCTAGCACAAAGCAGTACCAAAAATATTTTTAAATAATTTAAAAAGGGGAAGAAGATAGAATAGTTTGGTGTGTCTGCACACTTCTGTTCAAAACAAATGTAATAGAATGAATTTCAAAGAATTTTTGAACACATCCTTAAAATATTATCTAGATTCTTTGAGGAGCTCTGCAATTCTGGTACTTTCATGGCACTTCTGTGTTCTTTTTCTTTGATGTTCAAAAGATGATGAATAAAAAATTTAAATATAGCAAAGTAGTTGCTTAAGTATTTTAGAAGTGTTTAATACACTGCTACATAAGATCTGAATTGTTATTCATGATGCATAGTCTTTGTATGTGGTGAATTATTATATTTGTTCAAGAATCCTGAATCAAAAAGATGAATCTCTGTGACCTGCTTCCTAGGAAACTGTGATAAATGTAGTATTTCAATATTTAAAGTAGCTGCAGCTTCATCCTTTATCCTGTTAGCAATGAAATGAATGTCTATTCACTTGTGAAAATATCTGCTGAATCTATTTCTTGAAATTCTGCCATTTCCTTTAAGGACTATCCTGGTAATTGTCCTGGATCTTGTATGTCTGGAGAGTATTTTGGCCTATCCGTACTCCAACTGGGGAGGTCTCTATGATCTCTTCAGAAAGATTCTTTTAGAATACATTTTCAAGACCTCTGACGTCACCCTCAACTTTCTGAAATGAGAGGAGAAGCAAAAGTCACTTAGGAAAATGTTGCAGTCATCTTTCGGACTGGTGAAATGGAGGGATTTGTTCCATGGCATGGGTACCAGATCTTCTAAAGGCCTCCTGTCACTGTCTCAGAGACAAGGACTTCAGATTCTCCAGACACAGTCAGTACTTCCAAAGCGGTGACTCAGCTTTATTTTAGACCCTGCGTGGAAGGGGGAGCATTGTTCTTCTCGGGTCCACAGTGGGCTCCAGGCCAGCCGCAGCTGTCAGATCAGCAGGGTTTCAGTGCACGGCTCAGTGCAGGCTGACTTGAAGCCTTTGCCAGAGAAGAACAAGAGCCCAGTGCCTGTGAGAAAACATTTGTGTTGCTCTTTCCCTCTTTGCTGCTGTTGTTTTACTGTTCATGTTCCACTTTAGACCTCAACACAAAGCTACTCCATCCTAAGCAGTAGCAGAAACATCAGTGCAGCTTAGCTGAAGGGGACTGACTTCGTGACCTAAAGTGTTCTATCATTCGGGGTCCAACCTCATGTGACCACAGGGCTAGCTCAGCTACATTCAGGCTCAGTGTACCATCTTGCTCACCTTCTTACATGCACATCTCCAATCCCCTGCCGTTCTCAAAGGTTTCACGCCGTGGGACAGTCGGCCTTTTTAAGTTATCCTTTTGTTGTTTCTCACAAACGTTGTTCTATTTTTTTCTTCCATATGTATTAATCATTTGAGTTAACATACTTCAGATGCCTAAATGTCTGTCTTCTTGCAGTTTTCAGTTTAAGACCAAATAAATGACTAAGCTCACCAGGATACTATAAATGTGTGAAGAGCCTACACTAGTTCTTACAGAGAATCTGAAGACTTGGATTTTTTTGTGGTATTTTCTCTATTACTCTTTGATATTTTTCCTTCCTAAATGCTAGCTCTATAATAGTTTTCCTGAAGAATATCTTGTCTGCAGAGATGTCAGGGAAAACAAAAAGTGTTTAGAAATAATTCCCAGAGAATAAACAACTCCTCATGCATTCTTTTTTACTTCTTCCTTATTCATACATACATACGTCTTTCCTTTCATCATTTTGCTTTCCATAAAACTCCTTCACAGTCCTCTTCTTTCTCTTGTTTGATAACTTTATTCTTGGAGGAGAACTGTTTCAGAAGGTGGGGGCAAAAGGGAAGCAACTACCAGCAAAAATTTGTTTCCTATGGATTCTCAAGAGGAGAAACAGTAATTAACAAGCAAACAAAGAATTAGGGCAGAATTGGGAAGCTGTTACCGACACTCATGAAGACTGAATTTGTTTCTACCTAAAATAGAAACACTTTACCAAGTTTTTCTTTAAAGAGTTATGTTTAAGCTGAGATCTGAATTCCACAGACTAAGGCAAACATCAAAGATTCTGGGGAAAGACATTTAATTCAGAAAAAGTAAAGAGCATGCTTGAATTCTGAGGACAGACAGAAGCTCAGGGTAATTATAGCATAATATACAGTCTCAGGTTAGGTTTAATGAGGAAGGCTAGAGCCAGATCTCACAAGAGCCCTGCAGGCCACCGCAAACTCATGAAGAACAACGTTAGGATCTTGGTAAAGAGTAACCTCTTGTAACATCTTGTGATGGTTGAACATAGTTGATAACCCAAAGAAATCATATGCACGGTACATTTCGTATAAACACTCTCAACAAGGACTACGGATAAAGTGGGGAAGAGGCTTTGGAAGTTCGTTGTCTATTATAATTCACAGAGAAGGACTCCAAGGAACTACCTTTTGCATTTTCAAGAGTGCAATGTATAGAGAAATCTTTGCAGCATTGCGTTCCATCACTGAGACTGCCTCCCCTTTGTCCTTCCCAGTCCCTACTCCCATCTGCTGGACCACTCACTTATCGCCACACTCAAGAACTATTTGTCTGGGTGGTGCAGGAAAATGCATGTTTCTCTGCCCATTCTACTGAGCCCTGCTAACACACAGACTAAAACAATTTCAAGAAACTTCCTTCAGCTTTTCACTTCCACGGTTTTTCTTTTTTCTGCATAGATGCCTATTGGGTTTGGACCTTGTACAATATTTCACATCTGTTAGCATTTAACTTTCTTTTTTCGTTCTTAATAGGCTTTCGCCACTCTCCCTTGTTACATGTTAAAATGTGATCATTTGATTTCTAATTCCTCTCCACTTGGTTTTTGTTTGAGGATTACCATCAAACTGTAAACTTCTACTGCGTTCCTAACAGTTTTAGAAATTTAAAATACAACTGCACGGTATGTATTATTTTCCAACAAAGCATTAGAAAGCCCTCTGTTTTCAAACAAACAGTTTAATTGATTTCTTGAGGCCCTTTGAAATAGAAGTTGAGCCAAAAGTGAACTAATACCTTACTATCGTTAGTATTATTGTATTTCAGAGCACATGACTAGATCTCGTAGAAAAGTAGGATAGGCTACATACAATAACCCCAGATGGTAGAGCGCCACATGGTCTGTGTCTCAGTGTGAAGAGCACATCTAGTGAGTAAGCTGTTCCCAGACATTGATTACATAGTGTTGGTCTGAATAATTACTGTGCTTCTGGCAAGAGACAAAGATACAAAATGGACACTTAAGTAGAGTTAGTATTTAAAGGAATTACTGCATTCTTTTTGGAGCATAATGACCTGTAACTGGGAAAGCAATAGTTCCGCATGTTAGGGTCTTTACTGTCTTCTGCCAGATATTTGTACTAATTTGAAAATTCATGTTTGGTTTGTCAAGTGATTATTGATAATAATGGAGCAACATATTAGGAGTATGTAGAAGCCAAAATTTCAAAAATCATGAATAACATGCTTTCTTTGTTCTAACCCATATATATATATATATATATATATATATATATATATATATATATATATTTTTTTTTTTTTTTCAAATCAAAATCCATCTTGCATACTCCATGCAAATTGTGTGAATAATTTTACTTATTCACTGTGTTTATAATGCTTCTAAGTGTGTCATACAGACTTTTCAGGTATTCTTAACTTCAAGTTTCTAGTTTTGGAATCTCAATCTGTCTTAGTTAGTTGATAGTCTCTGTGACAGACACCTGACATACACAAATTAAGAGAGGAAAGGTTTATTTTATCTCATAGTTTCAGAAGGTGACAGTCCAATTATGGGCAGCAGGCAACAATGGAAACACATGGCAGAGGTGGAGGTAGAGGCGGCTCCTCGTGAAATTACAAACTGTAAGCCAAGATGAGTCTCAGAGGAAGGAAAGAAGGAAGGCAGGCAGGAAGGCAGGCAGGCAGGCAGGCAGGAAGGAAGGAAGGAAGGAAGGAAGGAAGGAAGAAATGAAGGAAGGAAGGAAGGAGTTTCAGGTCTTATCCCAGTGATCAACCCTATTTGTGTCCAGCCTCAGTGTAGCTTCGTTAGAAGAGCTCCCCTTCGAGGTTTAAGCTCTTAATAAACTGCGCTCTCTGCCTCTGTCTCTGTCTCTGTCATTCTCTCTGTCTAATATGAAACTACTTTTTTGGGTGGGGGCATAGTTGACCCTATGACTCCAGGACTAGACTGCCCCTTAAGATTCTATTGGGTAACAAGGGCAATGAGTCATGAAATGGCTGTTGTCTTCATTAAGTTTTGTTAGGGAGAGCCCAAAAATGTAATAAAGTGACTGGTGACCCTAAGCCTTCTCTCTCTAGACTCTTTTTAGAATGAGGTTTTCAAAAGTTCATGTTTTCAGTATGTCCGATGGTCAAAATCATCGCTGCCCAGTCATTTAAAGCAAATCTTTGCGTTTTCATAATTAGTAGGTCTGCAGGAAGAGGGAGCCTCTTCTACATTCTTCCCAGGCTTTCTTGCAGTTCTTCTCTTCTTGCAGCCAGAAAGGAGGAAAGTATGAGGAAAGAAATAGACATCCCTTCTCTGCGCATTGGCCCTAGGTCTGCCAAGTCAGCCGGCTGGACGCACAGGCAGTTTCCTTCGTATTTTCAGCCTTACACTGACTTCTGCACAGGGAAGTTGGGAAATATTTATTGTTAAATGGGGCCCTGGGAGATTATTCTTGGAAGGAACAACCTCTGTGAACCTTTGTGTGTTGACTGAAAATTCTTTTATAGCCAAGATTTCACAAACTAGATGTGATTACCTCCTTGCAGTGCAAAACATACAGAAAAAAAAAAAAAACTTACAATTTTGAAATCCAGTGATAAGGACATGATTTTTTTTTCTAACACAAGATGGTTTACATCTCTGAAAGACTGACTTAGAGAAATGTGGAAATAAGGGGAAAAGTTATAATACTGTGTTCTGCTCTCTAGGATTTTGTGAATCATTGAAATTTTAAAAGAGTAATATCTGTTCATTTGTTTTTGGTTTTTGTCTTTAGATTCCTGTACATTTGGGGGCCTGGGCAGGTACTGGAGAAGGTGCCAAACAAGGAAAAAAATGACACATCAACTTGAGGAATTCATGTACTTTCCCACTGTAAAAAAAAAAAAAAAACAACTAAACGGCAATGATAGAAATAAACTTCCAGTAAGATGTAAATTGTCTAAGTTTTTCAACCTTCTTTAAACAATTTATTACTCAAATATCTTCTCTTACAATTCTTTCTCTTCCATGTCACTGTTCTGAGTCAGTGTGCTAAGTTAGTTTGACCATGTGACAGCAGGAGGGTGGCATGCACCCATCTTAATGGGAAAAGGCCAGAGTCACCAACGCTACCTGCCCTGACAGATCTATTGAATAATACATCTCTTCAGCTACCGTTGCTAGTTACCTTGCCATTAGTAGCTAAAGCCTGTAGCTGGAAATTTGGTCTTTGCCAGCATGGTTACAGCTGAGCAACTGCCCTGGCGAAGGAGCCTCGTGACGGCTTTTGCAGTTCGGAGACTGTAGAATTTTAATTTAAACTTCAGCCTTGAGGTCTTGTTCTATAGCCTTAGTACAAAGTTACCTTGTCAATCCAGTGTGACAAGCTCCCTAGCCGGAATCTCAGTTGCATTAATGCCTCGGGTGGCTCTAGAAGGTTAAACTTTGAGGCTTACCTCTGTTTGGTCACCAAACTGCACCTAGATGCTGTGGCCACAAACAAGCTCAGTGATTCTGAGATAGTTTTCAAAGACGGCTTCTTTCTAGAGGTATAGATTTTCTCCGCTGTCAATTTTTATTTCCCTTTCTGGAATGTTCTCACTTCACCTCACAGAGGATACAAGAAGATAACTAGCTGCCTCGCATTCTCGTGTTTCTCTTTTTTCCTTTCCAGATCCTAGCCGTGTTGAGCATTTCTTTTATTCCCTTGAAATCATATATTCTCTTTACATTCAGCTGACCCAGATGGAACATGTCCTCCACACTACAGTGAATCCCTGAACTGACTTTTTATTACCTGAAAGGAGAGAGCCAAGGTTCAATGGAGTCCGAAAATATACTCGCATAAAAATAGTCTATTTTCATCTTGAAAGCCAAGAAATATCTTTCTTTTCTCTTCTTAATATCCAAATATCCATCAATGCTCAATGACTGCTTTGGGTAAATGAAAATAGATATTTTCTTCTTAGAAAGACAAAAAGAAAAAGCATATTAATAGCGCTTACAGTACCATCTCATTTATATTTATTATTCACATGAATTGGACTTATTTTTCCTCTACAGGCTCAAAGGCCTCATGGTTACACCTTCACATGCATAAAGAACTCTAGAGAAACACATGGGAAATAATAGTGTTTACTGTTTAGTGTAACTTCTGTGAAATAGACCAGAGAGCTTGTTTGAAGACTGTAGCAGGGGAGCACAGATACTCCAGTTGCTTGACCATGGAACAACCCACCTCTGTCGGGGAAAATCAACCTTTTGATCCATTGTGAAGCTTCAGGAGGCATTCACATGGATCAGTGAAGTGGGAAGGGGACACCTGCCTAGCTGGCCAGACCAGCCACATCAACTCTGGTGATCTACAGCTAGAAGTAGAAAGAAAGATTTTGTGGAGAGGAAAATGGGATGTGGAGAGAAGGGCTGAGGGCATTGGACGGGAAAAATGATGTAAAAATGATCAAGATACTATATATGTACATACACACATACATATGCACCATTATTATTATGTATCAGAAATATATGCTAATAAATAATTTTTGGCAAAAAAATAGTGAGACTAGAAACTTTCACCAGTTTCTTGCTATTACACTAAGTAGCTCCAGAAGCTTTCATAATGACAGAAGCCATTCTTAGATGCAGAAAAGCCCTTGACAAAAGAAGTGACTCATTTAAGGAGAACCCTTGAGAGTGACGATCCCTGTTTTGGGTGCCCATCTCCCTTGTAGAGGCAAAGTTGTGTACATAGAAGAGCTTCTGCTTTTGGTTCATTAGCTGAGGAATTGAGGGGCAAGGACGACGTGGAAGGGTTCACAGCCTTGCGCATGGGGCACATTTGAGCAAGTTGTGATTTCTGCCACCCCACTATGAGAAAGAGGGAGAGTTTGAAAGTCTGACTTCCTCAAACATGGTGGCAGCTTGGAGACCTTGGAAGAAGACAATTTGGAGCATTTATTTCCAAAATCTTATCTCCCCTTTCATTCCACTGGGGACTGACATAAGTGACATACTATACTGAAATGACAATAAAAATGAGTATATGCAAATAATTACTATTTACTTTATTATTTTATATTGAGGATTTAGTATCACTGCTTATGATTTTAAATAATTAATGTGGGAGTTTAGTTTTTATTTTCATTTTGTAAGCATCAAGTTGTATATAGGCAAATAAGTTATGAAACATTTGGGTTCGGGGTAAGGCAAGCACAGACAATTCACTTTGTAGAGTTGTTGACACTAACATTGCTGACATAGACATTTGCTTCTTTCCTCTGCCTAGAAATGTCTCCCTCTAATTTGTGTTTAATGTTCAATTGCTACTTAGTCTGCTTATTCTGTCTCTCAAATTCTCAGCCTCTTATGATGACATCAGATTCCCATGATAGTTTTACACGTAATTCTTTACTTTCCTTTCTTTGTACCTAACTTGAATTATAAGTAGGTATTGGTACGTGTTAGTTATTATCCTCCAGGGTTTGAAACCATATTTGATCCTTCAGAGAACTAAGAAGAAAAGAGATAAAGAGACCCTATATTGCAGGTAACAGGAGGTAGGAAAGAGCCTAAGAATAAAAACAGAGTTGAACCCAAACATCTCTGACCAAGCACGGGGCAGTTTGAATCTTGGAGTTGATGTCAGAGGGTCCATATCGCCTTCTCACCTCAACGCCCTATTTTATCAAGAAGAGCCCATTTTCAAAATCCATTCTTTCCCGTTCTGTACTCCCATAATGTTCTTAAATTTCTATTGTTCCTTTCATCAGCATCCTTCATCTGGGTCCAACCTTAGAAAATCATACTGGGTATAGATACACTTCTTATGTTCTTCCTGGTGGCTGAAAAGAGACATATGGTAGGCATAGTAGGAAAGATATTGTAAACAAATAAACACTTAAAGTACCGAAAATGTACTAGTACACTTCTTAAAAACACATGGTCATGGTAATCTAAACTAGTACTAGAATAATGAGATTCAGTGACCTTAAAGCAATTACCACCATATATGGCAATTTGGGATTGAACCCTGGCCACGGTGACAGGAAGGGGTATTAGCTATCTATTACACCCCACCGCCTGATGCTCGCAGCTCAGTGTTTAGATCTACATGAGCACACTTCTCTGTCTGACAGTGAGCTCAGGAGCCAAACACAGTGAACTTACTTAGCTCTTTAGGGTCAAGCCCATTGTAGTGATTCTCAACTTTCTTTCTTTCTTTCTTTCTTTCTTTCTTTCTTTCTTTCTTTCTTTTTCTTTTTCTTTTTTTCTTTTTTTTTGTTTTCCCCAATATGCCTGCACAGCAAGATGCTTCTTCTTCTGTCACACTGGCTTATTACTCAAGGCTGCATGGAAGGTTTCGATATGTATTGCTTAGGGAAAAGTGTACTCTTTTCATTTTCGAGAATCCTTTTGTGGCCCTTTGTTTTCGGAAGGAGGTTCGCTTGGGGTTGAATCCGTCCTTTCTGTTTCCATTTTCATAGTTTCTCCCTGAGCTCTTTGAACTGTATTTCCCGTGGTAAACACCACAGCTGCAGTTTCCAGATTCGGATGGCTTATCTTCCTCAGCTTCTACCTGTTGTTTCAGTGCATCCCTGTGCGCCACCATGCCCAGCTTCTGGTCTTATGACCCCAGAACATCCTGCATGGCTTTCCTAAGTAGAATGCTTTCCAGCTGTTTATTATGAGTCTCCAGTGCATCTGTGTAGGGTTTCTTTTCTTTATTTCTACTCATACAAGTCCCCAGAGGGCATCCATGTGGCCTGTCTGGCCTCTCAGTTTCCATCATTCTGACCTCTCCGCCACTGGCCTGGGTCTTCCCGCTCCACACATCCACACAATTACCCCTTATCTTTTACTGCTCACTCAAACCTACATTTAATAACTTCAGCATGGAGAAAGGAGATTTTAAAAAGAGAAATGTGTCTTCCTTACATATATTTTTATTTGAATTCTTGTTTTATAGTCCCTGAATGGGTTGATTTGTCTAGAAATATACAATAGAGCACAGATGTGTGCCCCAACTGCACTTGCTAAGCAGCGTTCTCTTTGGAACCCTTTCGGGGATGTGAGTGTCCACAACACAGGATAGACGTGTTTCCATTTTGGAGTTTTATTTATTTCATGTATTTTCTCAGACCTGTCAAAGTTGGATTTATAAATTACATATGTTGAATTTTTACCTAAAAATATCACTGGTAAAATTATGAATGTATGTTAGAACTTATGAAATGACTTCAATAAAACCACTAACCCTTCTAAAGCTTGATATTGAACCTTCCTACTAGGTTTGGAACTTTTGGTTTATATTCTTCTCAGAGGAATTTGTACTGTTTTTCTCTGAGTCATTAGAAATAGTACTTTAGGAAGAATGGATTGATCTCACATGATGTGTTGTGGTGCTAATGGTTAGAATTTTGTCAACTAGTCATTTGGCTCAATTAACTTAAGGGGAAAAAAACACTCTCCGCACACGGTTTGCTATTGAATAATTTCTGTTTTTACTGGTTACTGTGGCCGAGGGTGCTACCTGCAACAAATAGGCAGTTTGTTTCCTTCTTCCTTACCCAAAGTGGATGTAAGATAACAATATAGGCTAGAGGCTAAAGTTTAGGTTTTTGTTTTAATCTTTCAAGGTTTTGCTTATTATTGAAGATCCACATAGGAAGAGGTAGATAATAGTATGTGAATAATTGAGTTAGTAACCGCATTGATTTATGATTTTGTGTGAAAATCTTATGAGCACCTGAAGCTTTAGGGTATCATTTTCCTAAATGTACATATTCTCTCTCTTTTTCTCAGCATGTATATATAATTTAAAAATACAAATAGTATATATTTTATATAATATTGTATGTATTTAATGTTATATATATATATATATGGAGTCAGTTTCCAGTAAACTAGTAGGATCATGCAAATATGTTATTGAGTGTGGTATCTTAGATATTTAAGAAAAGTTTAGGAAAGGGTCACAGCTGAAAAGTGAATCTTCTCTGAAGAAAATGCCAGTTTGGGATTTCCATTTTTAAAACACATACTCTCAAATAAAATATAGGTTATATGATACCAAATTTTTTAGTGCTTTTTTTTCATTCAGGGCAGAAAAAACTGCAAGTTATTATACCCCATGATATGTATTTATAGAGAATGAGAATAACATGCAAGTTTAACTTATTCTGGACTAATTTAATATGATTCTATGTCATTTTATACCAGAATAAAATTGATTATTTCTAGTTAATTTCTTTTCCAAATGAAGAGGAATGTTTGTTTAATAAACATTTTGTACTACCACAAAGCTAGTGATTACAAGGAAAAGATAAAGTCACATTTATCACTTTTTCTATTTCAAATTAATAACAATAATGTGGATTTAGTAACTTTCCAGATATGTGTCTACATTCGCATTAGCCTGTCACTTGAACTTGGTGTGCACGAGGTGAACCATAATGGCTGCGTGCTTCATGACCTAGTGTTCTAATAAACTCTTCTGATGCTGCTAGTCAGGTCAGTTAGTTGAAGTACAGATTTGCACACCCTGCCTTCAACTCTTCTCCAAATAGAAATTACACTTGATTTCCTTTTTACTTTACTGAGAATTTCATGATGGTCACAATTTACTATACAATTTATTCCATGGGCTGGGAAATGTAGAAAATTATACTAATATGCCTGTTTTCTTAAAGCAAATGAAGAGGAGCAAAGATTAAAAAAAAGAGGAAAGAAATGGACAAGGGGCATTTGCTAGTGGGAATGCTGTGTGACAAGGACAAGAGTTAGGGTTGGGAATTAGCGGTGCAATCTGTGTTTCAGATGACATATGAAAGTAGTGTCCAATTCAGAATAATGCTCAGAAATTTAGTTACCATACACGCAGCCAGTGAGAACTGATGTATTCTCATTCAACTAGATAAATAAGAAAAACAATTGTGACAAGTGCATTTTCTTATATTACCTGGTTAACATCTACCACCTAACACCATTAAGTGTATTGCAAGTTATGTCTCCCTCAAACACAGAGGAATATGGAAGCCTGTAATATAGAGTACTATAGCTCCTAAAGCTTTTTTATGGGAAGATTTGATCTATTTCCAAGTCAACCAGAAGAGAAAATCTAATCATAGCTTCTTGCAAGAGAGTTTCCTAAACAGACTATGAGCTGGTAAGTTGTCCACAAGTAGATTTTGCCTGCCCTCTGAGATGAGGCACTCATGGAGGCAACTCAATGCTGTTACACCCTGGTGAGCAGACTCACACCCCAGGAATTGTCCCATGGCCCAACAGTGACTGGTGGTACCTTTCAGAAATATAGCCGCTATGGTATATCTTTCTGGGCCTCATTTCAAATATCAACTTAATGACTGTTTCTAATAACTTTCACTGTACACAAATTGGCTTGATAACACAGAAATTAGAATTCAGTCAAAATAAAAGTGAAAAATAAGTAAAAGTGCTTATAGCAAGTGTTGATCCTTCTTATAATGGCAAGATATCATAAAAATAGGAAGAAAAATATTTTACATTGGGGATATAGACACATTTTCAATATCGATGACAATAGAAGAAAAAATAAGTGCTATCTTCTGGTGAAAAGAAATAAATATTTTGGCCTTATTAAATTTGGCGGAGACATTTTTTAGAATGATTTTCTAGAAATGAATCTGTCAATCTTTATAAAAATATTTACCTATTGATATCTTTTGGCCTAGTGTTTTTGTTTCTTGAAATCTACTTAGAATAGAAAAGTATTAATAAAGGCAGATAAATAACGCACAGTAGTATACATGAGAATTTCTGAATCTATAATGGCCTGGCTCCACTTCCTTCTTGTTATGTAGCTTAAGGATATTTCTCTGAGTAAGCATCAGTTTTATTATTGGCAAAACATGGTAAGAATGTAATGAGAAGCTCTGTCTCACAGAATCAAGAATGCTGCAAGGGTATGTACAATATTTAGTGTATAATATATTGCTAATATTTTTAATCTTAGAGAAATAACTTAAGTAAATTTGGTACATCCAATTTGTAGACCAGTTTTCATCTGTTAATATTGGTATTTATAAAGAATATTGCATAAATAAAATCTGATCTTAAAATGTTAATGAATTGTATAAATTTTCATGTAAAGATTACCTTCCAAAATGTAATTAGGTATGGGATAAAGAGGAAAGATGATAGGAAGAAAGAAGAAAAGGCAGGGTAATAGGTAGAGAGAAAGCACAGAAGAGGAAACACTCAAAAATCATTTCTACAAAAATTGTTCTTGAAAAAAACATGTCAACATGTTAGCAACAGTAGTTTGTTGTAGAAGGAAGAAGTTTCTCTCTTGGTACAGCTGAATACATGTTGAACAGGAGGTCTTAGAATGATAGTGTGAGGATCTTTATGCTTCTCCAGCAGAATAACCATAACTTGGCCAAATAATGAAAAAGAAACTACTGAAATATTTTCAATTTAAAAAATTCCACTATTCAAGAAAATCCAGAACATCATGCTTAGTGAAGTGAGTCAGAAGCAGAAGGTGAAACACCAAATGGTCTCTCTGATATGAGAGTCCCAGATCACAACTCTTATAGAACTTAAAACAAAAAACAAAGTGAAACAGGGGAGTAGGGTGGGGAGGCAGGGAGGGGTGGGCAGGGGGAGGGGCAAAAGGAGAATGGGAAAGTCCTTGTCACCTTGATAAGATACATATGTGTACAAAATGCTAAACTTCATTGTAAACCTTAAATTTTGCACTTATACGTATCAATAAAATGGGGGGAAAAAAGAAAATCCAAAAAAATCTGATTAAGAATAGTTAAAATCTGTTGTGCTTGAATCGTTAACTCTCCCCTATGCATGCCCAGCTCAGTGCGCTGGAAGGTCCTCTCTGAGACAGTGTAGCCTAGAACACATGATCCCTGCCTCTTCCCACCTCATGATCCTGGAAGAGAGTGATGGCACCGCTCCAGCTCAGGCAGGACACCAGCATTTCTCATCACCCTCAGACTTGTGCTACAGAGAATATATTCCATGTGAATGAAGCCAAGAATTTAGATGTGGGCTTCTGCTACTAGTTCTCTCTTACAGGATGGATACTCTCTCCATGGTGCAGCAAGGCAAGGACCCTGGTACTCCACCCAACACTACTTGTGGGGCACCGCATTCAATTGTACTGAGAGGAATAGCTGCTCCATTCCCTGTTTCATGGCATGGTCATGAAGCAGAACTGACTGTAATGTCAGCTCTGGAAAGGAACTCAGAATTTTGTACAGAGAAGAGAAGAAGATGATACAAAAAAAACAAAACAAAACAAAACAAAACCTCACGAAAGCTTCAGATCTGATTCTGTTCAGAAGGGACTGTTGGAAAATCAAGTCTAATGGCACTGTGTGAAAGCCAGGAACATTTTGGTGGTGAGTAGCATCATGAAAGCAACACACTAACTAGTAAGCCACCTAATTAATCAGAGAAAACGAGGAATACAGACAGCTGTAATGATTAAGCACTCATAGGGTTCAGAACAAACCCAAGATTGCCCCCAAAAATGATTCCATCAAACACATCTGAATTTAACTAGATAAGATTGTGGAGCAATTTATGTGCCAGAAAAATTTTGAAATAATAAAGTAATGAGATGCAGTTAGAAGAAGCTAACAGTTGGGTGTAATACCAAAAGAGGCAGCTTGCTTAATATTGACAATGAAGAAACAACTGAAGGACTTGGCTGAAGCTACCATCACAGCTGGTGACCATGCACAATGCCCTTGGCTGTGCCCTCTGAGAAGTAACAGCAACAACATCATACTGTAACAGTTGTAGACCTAAATAAAATAGCCAAGCCAAGCCACAGCACAAACAAAACCAACAAACTAGGAAAAAGAATAGGAAAGGTCTATGTCCGCAGCTGTTGAAATGTATTATCCAAAATATCTATGTTTTGACCAAAAATTATTACATGAAAAAATAGAAAAGCAAGACCCATCTAGATAGAGAAGCAGAAGGTCAACAGAAGTTAATGCGATAAGTCATATGTCAAAGTTAACAGACAGTCTTCAAAGTGATTATAAATACATTGAAGGAGCTAAGGAAACTATTATTATTGGATGAAAAATACAATGACAACATGTCATCAAATATAGAGTAGTAGTAAAAAGACAAACATTATTAAAAGAGCCAATAAAAATTTTAAAGTTGAAAGCTACAATAATTTAATTGAGAAACTCACTTGAGGGGCTCAATAGTAGATTTAACCTGACACAGTTATAAATAAGAATTATCAAGTCTGAAGGGCAATTGGCAGAGATTATATAATCTGAAGGCAGAGGAAAAAACTAAAAAAAATCACTACCTCAGAGAAACATGGGACAACAGTAAGTTTATTCATGTCTGTCTTGGGAGTATGAAGAAGAAAAAAATGTATAGAGAAAGAAACCAAAAAAGCTACTGAAATTTGCTGAAAACTATTCATCTGCATGGTCTAGCTTGGCTATGATTCATTCCCCCAGTAATCGTGTGTTCAGGTCTGTGTTTCTAACGCAGTAATACTTAGAAGTGGACATTTGAAAGATGATTGGATCATGAGGGTTCTAACTTCATCACTCTGATACTCCACTGAAGGATTCTTATTTTGATGGCACTATAGAGAACTGATGGAAACTGTGGTCTAGTTGAGAGAAGGGACCACAGGGACGTGACTTTAAGGCCTGTATCTTTCCTTGCCTCTCTGGCTCGTTTCCTCTTGTTGCTTCCTGGTCCCAAGAGACGAGAATAGCTGCGCATGGTGGGGCATGCCTCTAATCTCAGTTCTCAGGAGGCTGCGGCAGGAAGATTGCTGTTTGTTAGAGGTCAGCCTGGGCTACATTGTGAGTTCTGGATGAGCTTGTACTACAGAAGGAAACTTTTTCTCAAAAACAAGTACAAACAAAAAATAAAAGTAAAAATTACCAAGAGGGATTCACTCTAGCAATGCAAAAGTAATTCATATGCAAATCAATACACCAGAGCAACTGAGTAATGAGCAAAAATGAGATAATCTCAATAAACATAGAGAAAGAATTGGATAAAATTCAACATCCCTTCATGATAAAAAAACTGAACAAACTATGTGCAATAAAATGTAACTCAACATGATAAAGGACACATATAACACATCTACAGCTAACATCACATGGAACTGGACAAGGCTGAATACTTTCTAAGATCTGAACTAGACAATAATACCCACTTATTTTACTTTTATTCAACATAATACTGGAAGTACTAGCTTAAAGCAGTTGGCAACAGAAAGAAGTGGAAGACATTCAAAGTGGAAATCTGACTGTTATTGCCTAGAATTAACGTAGTCTCAGAAAAAACCTAGAAACTCTACAAGGAAATATTACAAAGAGTAAACAGTTACTGCAAAGATACAAAGTGCAAAATAAAAATACAAATCAGTTATTTTTCTATTAGCCAATAATAAATACATGAAAAAATGAAAAAAAGAAATGTCATTTATAATTTCTATAAAAATAAAATATCTAGGGGCTGGAGCAATGGCTCAGTGGTTAAAGTACTTGTCTAGCACGTGCTAAGTCAAACACTAAGTACCCAATTCCATTCCCCCACATCACATTAGCCGGGCATGGTGGCACATGCCTGTAATCCCAGCACTCAGGAGGCTGAGCCAGGAGGATTGCCATGAGTTCAAGGCCAGCGTGGGCTTCATAGTGAGTTCAGGACCAGCCTGGACTACAGAGCAAGAATGTATCTCAAAAACAAATAAAATATAAAATAAAATAAAATAAAATAAAACATCTAAGAATAGCATTAGCCATAAAGGTGAAAAAATCTCTACAATTAAAACTGTAAAACATTAATTAAAAATTGAAAAAGCACCCATGAAAAAGAGAAATAGATTCCATGTTTCTAGGTTAATATTGTTAAAATGTTGAGACATTCGGAGGGATCTATAGATTCAATTGATCTCTGTTAAAATACCAATGATATTCTTTACAGAACTGAAAAAGCTAATCCTAATATTTATATGGACCACCAAAAACAACAACAAACACTCTAATTAAGGCAATCTAAAACAAAAATTAACAGTGGGAGACACTAAACAATTTTACTTTAAAATAAACTTCAAAATTATAGTACTCAAAACAACATGCTAATTGTATAAGAACAGACCATAGACCAATGGAACATAAAAGAAAGCTCATATGAAAATTTATTCATCTACAGCTAATAAATCTGAATCTTCTACGAAGATGCTAAGGACATGCATTGTGGAAATAAAAGTTGATTAAAATGTTGCTCAGAAAATTGAATGATCATACATGCAGAAGAATGAAAGTAGAGTAGACCTTCGGCTCACCATTAAAAAAAAACTCAAGCTAAAATGAATTAAACCTCAGACATAAATACATGACCCAAAATTATGAAACTGAAAACTTACAAGACATTGACTTTCCAAGGACAGTTTGAACACGACTTTAGAACATAGACAATAAAACAAAAGCAACTATGTGGGATTACCTCAAACCAAAAAGGTTCTATGTAACTCTGACCAGTGATTGCAATTGTCAATTTAGTTGAATAAAGAAACACCTGGCAGATAGATAGAACATACTTTTGGTGTCTCTGTGGAGGTGTTTTTGAGATGACTGGCACGTAGATGGGTAAACCGAGGTGGGTAGATACTTCCTCCCTTGACCGTGGGTAGACCCTTCCAATCAGCTCACAGGATGGAATAAAAGGGGAAGATGAAATACACTAACTAGGAAGTAGAAGAAAAAAAAAACAGTATACACTGCCAGTGGGAAAGAAGTCAGTATAATCTTTGTAGGAAACAGTATAGAGTTTCCTCAAAAAAAAAAAAAAAAAATTAAAAATAGGATCACCACAAGATTCCACATGTTCACTACTGGGAGTGTATCTATTGAAAATGACACTGACAGGTCATGGAAACATCTATATTTCCATGTTTATTATAAATCCATTCAAAATAGCCAAGGACTAAATTAACACAAATGTCTATTAATTGATGAATGAATAAAGGAAATATAGTGTATTTCCATAAAAGGAACAAAATTCTCCCATTTGTCACAATATGGGAGAAACTAGAAGACATTACATAAAATTGGCCTAGTGCAGAAAGACAGTACCACATGGGCTCATCTCCATGTGAGATCTAAAAATATTAATGTCCAGCAAGCTGAGAAAGAATGCAGTAGGCGTCACAAGAGCCTGAAGAGCGTAGCAGGGATGTAGAGTGGAGAAAAGACGTTAATGCTTGGTAAGCTACGGTGCAAAAGGAGATGTGGGTTCTGCTGGTCTGACCCACAGTCTGGCGACGGTAGATAAAGATCATGTTTGCCCTTCAAAGAAGCTACAGATATCAGAATCATTTACAATAGCCAGAAAGTAGAAACAAAGCAAATGCTCACCAAACAATAAATGGGATAAATAGAAATGCTGAGATAATACACGTGTGCACACATAGAGATATAAATAAATATGTTTCCATTTATATAAAGTAAGAATAGGTAAACCATTCCTCAATTAGACAGAAAGCTTAATGCACATCAGGGGTAGAAATTAAGTGGCGACATGAAGAGTGACTGTTAATGGGGATATGATTTCTTTTTGAGATGTTTAAGTTTGTACAACTCTGAATATACTGAAAACTTTTGCACCTTAAGCAGGTGAACAGTGTGATGTGTAAATTTTGTACCACTGAACCTATTATGTTTAAATAAATGAATTGACTTTTATGCCAAAATGTGCCAAAATGTACAAACATCCAGAATAGTTTTACCTAAACTTCCTCAAATGTCAAGTACGAAGATTTCGTGAGAATACTTTTTTAAAAGAAAAAAAGATATGTCTTATAATGGTGAATGAAGTGTAATCAAGTAACAAAAAGGCCTTAAGAATTGAGGAGGAAATGGTAAGGTCCAGATTTGGGCACATTTTAGAGAATATTGTTTTGAAGAAAACAAAACTTAATAGAATTGTTAATGGACAATGATGACTGGTTAAGTAACAAATCGCTTATGGATAAACATGATTTTTAAAAACAGGGTTCTTTTCTTTTAAGTGACTGTTATTTTGCTAGACATTTTTTTTTCTCACAGTTGAATTTTACAAGTGAGAATATTCTTGGTAATCTTTTTAGTTATTATGCAACTACTATGTGGTGGAGTCAAGTACAAAATTCAGGACATTTGTAATCCCAGCAAAAAGAAGGTTGAGGCAGAAGGATTGCTCTGAGTTTCAGGCCAGTTTAAGCTCCATAGTGAATTCAGGATGAGCCTGGACTACAGAGCGAGATCCTGTCCTAAAATAAAATAAAATTCAGGAATATTCATTTTGTGTTGAGTTGAGTATTGTCATTTAAAATTCTATGTGATTCATTGAACAATTATATTAATACCTATCTTACACATCACTGAAGTCAAGATGAATATGAAAGTATTAAATTACTGTTCCAAGTCATTAACTCATGGATAAATTCTAAGCTCCTGAGACTTCAAATATCAAGAATGGAAATAAGAACGTTTTAGATTAGCTTATCAACATTTCTAAGAAAAAGCAGTATTTCTTCTTCTTGAACAGGTATCAGGTACAAAAGAAAAAAAAACCTGACAAATTTTTTTCCACGTTCAATTCTTTAAAATGTTTGCATTAGGCTGGTTGGTTGAGACATCTTGGTCACATTTCAAACAATCCTAAGAGACTGGTTCTTTGACTCTGAAACAGGTAACAAATCAAATATAGAAATGCTCCATCTGTGAGTAAGATGTCATGAGGTGAGCAAAATGTAGCATTCAAATGCTGCACTCATATTTAGATTAGATGTTTGAGAGAAAAAAAATATTAGGATTATGAGAATTTTAAAAGTTATCTGCAGTTACCTTTGCACAGAAGAAGAAAATTATTTTACCTAATGACGTAAACCAGCAATAGAATTTCATCAAAATCCATGTGAAATTAAATGTAACGTGGGTCACTGAGGATAATGAATGTACTGGTTGTAAACCTTCACATGTGTGAGCCCTTCGCATCCCTTCTTAGAGAAAGGAATTCCTGATGATGTCAGGCCTATGCGGATATCTTTTCACTGGCATTTGGTATTAAGATACCTTGAGTTCGATTTGGACAGGTTGATCCAGAGAGACCCTGCTGATTAGAAGCAAGAGAGAAGATGTTCTTCAATGAGAGTAATCAAAGCTTAACCTGGGACTTTATTTCTGAGGATTGATTAATTTATTGTGTTACAAATTTATAGACCTGGCTACATCCACCCTAGTAGAACCCCAAATGATTCCCATACAGGCTAAATGCCTGATATCTTTCAGAACAGACATGTAGATTACATGACAGCTGTGTAAGCTTTCTGTTATAAAGGGGAGAATTTTTTTCTTTTGAATTTGGCGATGATGTATTATTCTCATTGGCAAGTAGAGCAGAAATACCATGGACCAGGATGAAAGGTAGAAAGTGAAAGGTGGGTTATAGGGAGGTCTTAGGATGACAATGCAGAGCAGGAGGGGCTTGTTTAGATAAGTGAGGCCAATGAGAGGGTGAAAGGTCATTCATACTGATATCCATCTAGAAAGAATTTCAAACTTGAAACAAGCCGAGATAAAAATGGGCTTTCAAAAAAAAAAAATGCCTGGTCACATAAGTACAATCCAAAGCCTCTTATTTTAAAAAATGCTATGTAAGAAAGATGGCACCAATTAAAATCCCTCCCACGTGCACGCTAAAGTAAACGCTCATAGAAAAGCCTAGCCCTGGTGAAAGACATTCTGAGATTGTTTCCTTATCTGCAAAAATCACAATAAAAATACTTGCCAGTTTGAACCTTCGACCTCTGAGATTCTTTTCAAATTAGTTTTTCTGATTGTAGGTAAGATATCCTTATTATAAGTTCAAGATGTCACATCTACCAGGAGTATATGAATTTTAATAAGTAATGAAGAGCCTTCAAAATTCAATGGCATGAATCTCCAAGGATGAATTGTCCTGCAGCCTGACAGGTTTGTGGTGGACATACATGTGGTGGGGAGGGGCAGTCTTCCCACAAGCATTAAATCACACTGCCATTTTCCAAAGCAAACCCTAATAAAACGTTCTCAGGCTCAACTGTACATTGCAATCTGGGGAGCCTTAAATAATTCTGATGCCCAGGTCACACCACAGACCAATTAAATCAGCATCTCCAGGGATGAGACCTGCACATCAATATATTTTAAAAGCCCCCAGGAGGGGGACAGCCAATAGTGAGCAGCCCAGTTTCATGCCGTCGGTTCACAGGAGAGAAGACTGGGGCCTTCTTTAGTTGAAGGATTAGCCCAGGGCAGGCAGGCAGCAGGAAAGCCAGGACGAGTCTAGGTCTCCTGATACTCAGTTCGATTTTCTCTAATATACTCCTTTCATTCTCTATTTCCTATGACTGCCTCAAAAGGACCTGCGAGTGAATTTTATTATAGTTCTTCTGTTACACACATATATCACAGAGCGGAGATGCAAGCAATCTGCATCATGGTGATTTTTTTGCATGTCACTTCCCTAGTCACAGAGTCTTTTAGGCTTGTTGTTTCACGGCCAAGCCTAGTTTTTCCACTTTGTTAACAAGAAAATTGAGAAGCAAAGAAATACCAACCCTAGAATAATTTAATCCAGCAAAGAGCTAAATCAAGAGTTGAGATTATGCAACATCTGATCCATCTGAAGACACATTGTTTTCTATAGTCATAGGTCTGACTATGCTCTTCTTACATTTGTAGTTTCATAGTCTGCCTATCTTTATGTATGAAGAATTTTACATTAAAGAAATTTTTTCAAACACAAACAATATTTTATCCCGTGAACAGAACCAGTCTATTTAATCAATCTCCTACTGGACAGTATCTGAAGTCCAATGAATGGTCTAGCAAATTTCCTTGCCCATCTGCGTCTTTGCCCAGGGTTCTAAAAGCAATTTTAGAATGAACCTTTAAAGGTACTGTCGCCTGAAAATATACTTATGTTTAAAAGTTTTAATACATAATTTCTCTACCTCTTAAATATTGCATACCAATTATATTTTAATTAATAACTTATACTCCTTTTTAGTTTTTTGCCAGGTTGATACTTCCAAGTTATATATATATATAATTTTTATTGTGTTTTCCCAAGGACAATGAGTACTTTATAGTTCAACACAGTTTGCCATTTTAAGTGCTAAAAGGTAAATTTATAAAAAGTCTTTTAATTTTAGAAGATTTCTCTTTTGTACAAAAACTAGTGACAACAAAGACTATTTTCAGAAAACAGAATACATGTATAATTTTGAAATGAGAGAAGCAAAGTGAAAGTAAGCTAGAAAAATGCAGAATAATACTTCTGGCCTTGCCCATAATTGTACCAGACACGAAAGAGTAAGATTTCCTGAAAGAGAGGATTGAGTGATTTTGGATATCAAATGGAAAATAAGTCTATGGTGACAGCTTTGGCTGGGACTCTGAAAATGCTAGATGCTAGTTAGCCATGAACAGGAACCCAGTCAAATGTTATGTATCCAAGCCATAGTAAGAGTAGAAATATCAGTTGATGTTTTCATGACTTCCTTTAGCTCAAAGCAGATCCATAGACTAGCACTGCCTCACTAAAGGAGAAGGATTAGTAGGCTACTCAGAAATTATCCATCAGTGCATTCTAATCTCATTTCAGAGAGACATTATGTAAGCTTTTTGGTCAATCTGCTATATCTGCAACAGATTAAAAGGAATCAACAACTGCCTTCACTCCATGGCAGAATTCTTCCAGGGTATCCTCACTGTGAAGGAGAAGAAATACCAAGGCATTTTCAGAAGAGACAACAACGCACGAAGTCGGTGGTGCTGTTATTGCTTTGACTGGAACTCAGCTTGATTATGCAGGTTGGAGCTGGTTAGTGTATACTGAGGAGAGTTCAAAGAAGGGGAATGAAAACACAAGAGAGAGAGAGGGTTGCAAATGCAGAAGGGAGGGGGAATCTGTAAGTCATGCAGGGATGCTCCTAGGGACTGTGCTCTTAGGCCCAGCTCGGCTCTCAATGGAGCCTTTCTGACATCTAAGGGCCGATAGCCCACAAAACCAAGTAGAAAGTTTTCTTCTCAGTGAGGTGTGTGTGTGTGTGTGTGTGTGTGTGTGTGTGTGTTATTTCTCTTCCCACATACAAGAGAATAGAAAAAGCTTATGGTTTCCTAGGTTAGTCGTAGCTGGGAATAAAGAGGGCACATCACCTGTGATTCACTATAAAGTATTCACGTCCACAGGTGTAAACTTACTGTGTAAAATAAAAGAGAACGTTGACAAGCTGCCTGAGACGGTGGTAGATCCTCCAATTCATGGGCCCACGTTTGGCTAATCTAGAACTTTTCTAATAAAAAAAAGTCTCCTTAAGGATTTGAGTCATTCTTTTTCAGGAATTTAACTGGAATGCTTCTATTATAGAGATTCTGTTATAGTTTTGTAGTATTTCTTATGATCTGACCCTTGTGGATGTGAAACTGATTGACCACAGAATAACTCATCCAGCCTGGGAAACAATTTTCTGCCTTTGGCTGCATCTCTGAAACACATATCAGGGCATCTATGGATACAGTGTGCTGCCCTGGGGACAAGCAAAAGGTAAACAGGATGCTTGGTTGTGCTTACATGCCCAGATAGTACCCCTGATTTGTATATATTTTTAGAAATCATAGATAATAGGATTTCTTTTAATGAGCCAGAATATAGTTGTAAGACATCATTGGTACCAAATGTGTTGGCCCTGAAACCAATTTTGTCAAGCCTCTGGGAAGGACATGTATTTCTGCCTAGTTGAAGATGTTTCCAAGACACTTCTTGGCTTAATGCGGTCTTCAACTATACTCCCGCTGGTAGCTTCTTTTAATAATAAAGTCTTATATTTTATCTGGATATGCACAGCTCCGAGTTCCTAAGAGAGTTCAAAGTTTCAGTAATAGATAAGTGGAAGGGATGATGGCCACTGGACCAGCCTGATTCTTGTGATATCTATGCTGTGTGAAAGATCATGATGATCATTGAGAAATGAGAGAAGATAATATCTCAATTTGTTTATACTTCCCAATTAAATCAATAATGAAAGACGATAGGTCATATTAGGAGAAAAAAAATCATCCATTGAGAATGTTTCTACAATTAGACAAAGCTAGCAACTACCCATGTTTTTCTCCATCGCCTCAAAATGAAATGGTTTTTCAATCAGGCTTCCCCATAATATTTCTTTTGATGCTACCTTTTAAACTTTTCACTCATAAGATTTCTGTGTATTTCTTGTGACACTATTGAATTATAAGATTCTTGAAGGCAGGTACAGATTCTCATAGTGCCTTCAAGAGTGATCTGCAGATGGTAAACTTCCATTAAGTTTTTAAAAAATTTCTTACGAGTTTCTTATGAATGTATTCCAGCACATATTCAAATACTTTCTATCCTAAACATCAGTCTTTTAACTTGGTTTTTCAATGTCATTTTTTTTTAGTTTTGCACTTTTCTCAACCTTAAATTCTGTATTGTTACTAACAAAAATGCTCCTGCGTAGATTGAGTCCCAGACCCCCATATGACCACGCTTACCTGCTCATCTAAGATATTTCTTCTCCAAATTCACCCTTTCTGGTATCTTCTTTATTTCCTAAAGAACAGATGCAGATAATATTATATTTAGTTTTCCCATTTAAAGAAATTAAAATAATTTCCAGTGTTTAATATTATACCAAGTCAAAGGATTTCTTTCCTTTGTGAAATATTTTACTTGTAACTTTGATGAAGACAAGCGTCTGTGATTGAAAAAACAAGCCGGATTTGTCCTTTATTCAGTTCAGAGTAGTTTCGCTTAGGCCCGGGATTGTTCTTTTGCACAGTGAGTAGCTGAGCCTTCTTTATCAAAGGCTCCAAACATCTCTACTGCTATGGTGTTCTTTTTTAATTTCTTTTTTCTCCTTTTTGAAGAAAAAAACATTAATTTTCATAAAACCCAACAAGACAAATGATTAATCAAAGCAGTTATATTCTATATTCTATTATGCATAGGTATTCAATGTTGAAAAACAAGCAGAAAATTCCCCATTTCCGAATTGTGTGTCGCCATTGCCTTTACCCACAGGGAGCTGGCAGGGTCCCAATCAAGGCGGAGGGCTGTTTCTAATTGGGAAAGCCATCCTGTTCACCAGCCTGGCTGTCTGTGAATCTAAAGTCTTTTAGCGTTCAGGGAAATTCATTCCTTTGCTCCTGACTTCATTACCAAGTCTTTGAATGTTCTTCGCTCTCCTCTGTCTCTTTCAGGAATAATTAGTACCCTCATCAATTTCCCTGCCCTTGTTCATTTGACGAACAAGGGCCACATGAGTGAAATGTTTGCATTCTCCACTGAGTAGCATTGGGGGCAGTTCCTCCGTGTGTAGGTTTCACAGCAGTGTCACTCCCAGGAGAGTCATAAGTGAGTTTGTGGTCAGGTGAGCAGTTTGGGATTGGCCACAGGGTCGCTTTCAGTCTTTGAATTGGCCTTTCATTTTGGCGATTAACAGGTGTGGTTCAGGGAGTCATCGGTCCCAGCTCCATTCAATTTAGCAGCCAGCTTCTGCTTTGTTTCCAGGCCTAAGAAACAGTATCAAACTTCCAGAAAATTAGGTAGATTCCTATACACTTGGATTACCTTACAAACAACATGGCTAAAAAATTGTAATACAAATATTGAAAGCAGGCAAAATTTCCTGGTCATTTTTCCTAACACTAATAGAATAATTTACTTCAGACTATATACTTCTAAGCTGAAAACATTTTGCATAAGAATCACATTATAAATTATGGTTGTTTGTCAGACAAATTTTGAAACAATCTCTGTATGAGCCATTTTTCTGCTATCTTCCTGTGCCTTCTATGCACAATGTACTCCTGGATAGTTCCTACTACATACAAATAATCAGGAAGAGAGTGGGGGAATATCATAAGAATTATGAGACTATTTGCTTCCATGAAGATTAACAAAAAAGTTTGAGGGGACAAAAACAACTCTACTGTGAAATTTCCTAAAATGACATTGCGTCCCTACATTAATCAATCCTGTGTGAAACACCTACTTGTAGACTGATCATTATATTGGCTCTGTATGTGCAGAGTAAAAGCCACATCACTTCTGCCTTTCTGAAAATGAGAGACAGGATAATTACACACGGAATTGAGAGTAATACAAACAGCTAACAGGCTCAAACAACTAACGGAAATGGCACCCTGAAGCTGAGGCTGGCAGAAAAGGCATTTTGACTCTTCAGAAAGAGAACAGAAGGGCATTGTAAGCGTCAAAGCCAAGACATCAACTCCACGCATCCATGCATGGAAAAGAGTAAGGCTGAGTTAGCCATACGTGCTGGGAAAGTAAGACATCATTTAAATGACTACTAAAGCAGTGATTGACAGATTAGGACTAAAGAAATTCATAATAGTAGAAAAAAAATCCTGATTTCTTCATCAGAGAAATATGGTATACAGAAAGCTTTTTGTATTTCCTTGCTGAAATTTGAATTAGACTTGATGTTCAGAATCAATTAAATTCATATATAAAAGAATAATTTAGGACAAACAACTATTCATAATAAATGAGTAATCAAGGGAGTCTCAAAATCAGCTAACTTTGACAGGTTATTCTGGAGCTGCTATTAATAAAACATATCAAAATTAGTAGATTTGCTTAAGAATTCCCAGTAACATAAAATATTGTGTTATTCTCCAGCAAAACAAAAGATACATTAAAAATAATTTTTAAAGGCTACTTAAGCCATCCATGTTTCCAAATGACTGCTCTTAAATAATTGTGAGGCAAAATTACTACCCGAGATGTGATCAAATCCAGACATCCAGGACAGGAAAACGTGCAGAGCATGTTATTGACATCTCCCACTCCTTATCGTGACACTTAAAGCCCTGGAAAAATAAAGGCTTCTTATTCACAAGATTATGGGATACATTGGAACCAAAATGACCTGGTAATCTCCACAGTCAGTCTTCAGAGACATCTTGCCAACAAAATAACAATTTGAAAGCGAAGTCATCATTATAAAGTCTGGACTAAAAGTCAGGATTTATGATTGGTTCCACATTCATCATGTGTATTGTAATAAGAATTAGGCTCTGATATAGTTTGACATTCATTGAGATATTTTAAAAGTTGGCCTCGGTTTTAGCTCATGGTTTCTTTGGTATCTAAGACAGAAGAAAGCATTTATCAATGCATCAATCAAGGCTTTAGAGATTTCGGAATGTAAAATGATTAGGAGTACTCAGGGGAGCCGTTGCAAATTGTCTACTTAAGATGACTTTTAGCAGTATTTTGAATGTGAAATGCTAAGGTTGCATTAGAATGACTTTGCCTTATACCTTCTCAAGAGTATATTCACAATTTTCCTTTAATGCTCAGTTTAAAACTTAGATTCCAAAGTATAAGTTAAAGATGGTAATCAACATCTCTTTTTCAACCAAACTGGGAGATGCACTAGAAATTTCATCTTTCTAAAATGAAACATAGATTAACAAGATATTCAGAATGTAGTTTTCATGGTGTAGTTTGTCTGCATCTTCAGAGATATTTTTTAAAACATAGAAATGGAACTACATACAGCATATTGAATTGAGAGTGCAGCGTAGTTTGGAACCAGTCATGACACTTCTATATGGTACTTTTTGGGCATTGTTTTTATGTTAATTTATTTGTTGCTTATTTATTCATTGTTAGCATTTATTCACTTGTGGTAGATGGTAGTATGGAAAAAGACAGGGCTGGGAATCTACACGCCACTATCTATCTTCTCATTCTCCCCAGGTATTTCTCCCAGGTCTCAGATTGTGTTTGGTCAGTGGCTCTTCCCCCAAACCTCACCAAAGAAAATTTCAGTCAAAATCCAAGGAAAACTGCAGCTTAATGCACATGTGGATTAGTACTGCCTATTGCTAAAGTGTTGGAAATAATATGTATCCTTTCTCTTTAAGACCAGTATTTCACTTGGGCTGATTTACTCAATTCTTGATCACTGAAGAAAAATATTGCAAAAATAGTTTCTAAAACAAAAAAAAAAAATTATACCAGATTTCAGAATGTTATAAAGGAAAAGAGAAGAAAATAGAATGAAATAGCTAAGAATAAGCTAACTTCCAACTTGACTCTAGAAATGAGAAGCAAGACAGACATAGAGCAGATTATACATGTGCTCAAGTTAGAAGCCATTTATCTTTTAAGAGTTTCCATATTTTGTAAATAAATGGAGTATATGTGAGTGGGTGGATGTGTATGAATTTAATTATGTTAGACTTTCTGTGAACTACATCAAAGTAGAAAAACCAAACTGGATTAAATGAACAAAGAATGCCAATATTTCAACAATCCTTCCATAGGTTGAGCAAGGCATGCATTTCCACTCTGTGTTAAATATGGAAATCTTACAAACATTAGACTAAAGAATAAGTAGAGGACAGTAATGAAGCAAGAGAAATAGTTCAAATGATCCTCATGTCACCAGCTGCCCATGAAAAATGCAGCGGTATGATACTCCCACTCCTAATGATATCACTTGAGCTAGAAGATTGGCCTGGAGGGAAGACAGTAAGCTTTATGTTTGTCTACATTACAATAAGTGTGTAGACTATGAAGCGTTTGGTCAGCAATATCGAAAAGCTTTAAGTCTAGGTCTAGACAGGGCAGTGGTAATGTTGGCTTAGAAAGGTAGCCTGGGAATGATATGCAAAGCAATACTGTTGGAGAAGCCCAGTGTCATCTAGGGAAGGGGGAGCTCTGAATACTAAGCCACCTGAGGATCAAGCCAAGCTGTAGCCAGTCTGAGAGACCAGGGCAGAAAGGCTTGACTTGAGAGCACAGAGGCACTTGCCTAGACACTGGGGTTTTAAGATTCTGTATCTATGCAATTCCTGCCTCTCCGTGTGGTTTGCAATTCAGGAGCTTAAAACTAGTAAAAGAAAAAGAAAAAGAAAACCTTTTAAAACGCAGAATATGACAAATGTTCATGTACTGCACAATTAGAGAATGGAGGTGTCGCCGTAGTCCAAGTCCAAAGAGGATGAGCAAATGGAACGTTCATCAGACATGTTTCAGTTACTGTCGTATTTTCTGTTTCGTGTAAATTTCTACAAAAATCTTCCTCTGCTGCTTGCTGATTTAGATTGTAACTGTGCTTCCTTTCGTTGACATTATGGAATAGCATTTGAAACCTAATTTTCTAATGTATACAGAGCACCTTGACAATTTCCTGTGTAACACACATCAAGACTTCTAGAAGATGGTAATCTGGCTAAGACATTGAGGGTAATGAAGAAGCATTAAACAGAGGGCATAAAAACGAATATTTCAGTACTAAATTATAAGTCAATTGTGTTTATAGAATTTCACCACTTTACAGGATCAATAGAGAAAAAAGTAAAAGAATAGTTTAAGGAAGAATACTGTAACTAAGCTTTGAAATATGAGTATATTCTTACTCTCAGAATAAGACAAGGTCCTTTCGGGTCTTCCTAATATCTTTAGACTTACTTAACCTTTGCTTTTGGGCTGACGCAAAACCCCTCACACTGAATACACCATGTTATAGATACATGCACACTTTCTTGACCCTCCTGACCACACCAAACTCTTTAATAAATCTTTGTTTTTGCTATGCTTTTTATTCTGCATTCCCTCTTAGGCAAAGTTCTACACTTTTGTCCAACTCCATTCCCAAAACTACCTCTTAAATAAAATCTTTTTTGATTTAGGCTCACAGTTTCTGCCTCCTAGAGTCTTACAGGTTTTTATAGATCCTGCCAGTATAATAGTTACACAGTAAACCAAATGCCTCGTTTATGATTATGTTTAGGCTTTAAAACAGAATTCTTACATTCAACTATGAGTGTTTTGGAGTTAGTGAAGTATTGCACACTGTCTGAGAATCAACAGTAATGCTTGTTCAATCAAATTAATAACTTAAATGATTCCATCTCGGTAATCAAACTAATTTCCAAGTAGCTTCTTGCTTCTCTATTTCTCATGAGCTAGTTGCCAGTTTTTGAAAAGTAGCCAATATCTAGGAGCACACATAAATTATTTCCCTTCCTTATCAGCAGTGGCTGACTCAGTGGCAAACACAGGCCACCCACAGAATACCGAAGCAGCAGTTTGTTACCAGCAATGATCTGGTTAACCTTTGATTAAGCACAGGAATTTAAAGCATGAAAAGGTCTGGAACTTGACACAGCCCTTTGACACCATGCTGTCTGTCATTAATGATAATCTGCCACTAGATGTCCAGCTTTGAAAATGGAATTAGAAGACTTCAGCTTTCAACCTTGTCCCTGCTGTACTGTAAATTGAACCCCGGTGAGTTTGGAGACTTCCTGATTTACTATTCCATCTTTTAACTCTTTTCAGGCCAATGGGGACGGGGGGAGGGTGTAAAGGAGCACAGGGATCAAGTGAGTACAAACAAGGCATCTCAACCACCATCAAGGGAAGTGACTTTTGCCTGGATAAGTCACCAGGTCAAAGGAGTTTTAGTCCCATCGTTGACTTTGTTAATTGCATGTGCCTTTTTTTCTCCCCAAAAAACTAGGTGTAAGAATTTCTTTTCTGGGACGTCATGCAAGAAATATTTGGTATCCTTTTTCATTTCCTTCTGAAAACAATGGCGATAACTCTTAAAGTTCCCCTAGGATTCCTCTTAAACCTCAGGATCTCCTTTTCTTTTCGCGTGTGTGTGTGTGTGTGTGTGTGTGTGTGTGTGTGTGTGTGTGTGTGTGCGTGTGTGTTACTGGGGATTGAACTCAAAGCCTTTGTACTGAGCTGCATTCTCCCCCTCCTCGGTTTATTTTTTACTTAGTCACAGGGTCTCGCTAAGTTGGTAAGGCTGAACTAAAACTTGCTATCCAACAGTCTCATCGTGTCGAGGTGCTAAGATTATAGGCTTGCACCACTGTGCCCGGTTCTTATTCCTTTTTAGGGGCAATCTCGTGGTGTCTGAAACACCACATTGCATTTCATGTGTAGTGTAGAGTTCCTAGCAGGGCAATGGTATATACGTAAACACTTGTTAAAGATCAAGTGGCCAAACCTACCTTCTAGGTTCTGGAGTTGTGCTTTATGTGTAAAAGCAAGTTTCAGGCAGCAATAAAATCACAGGCAATTGACCCAGACCTCTTCCTGTTAGCAGTTCACTTGTTATTCTTAAGTTCACATTTTTTTCCCCTCGAGTCCCTGCCTACATCTCGCACCTCCCAACCCCCTAGACATTTTGACTAATTGGAGTTGAAAATCTTTCTCAGGTATTAAGTGAATTGAGTTCTGGAATGTCATTGTTCCTGAATACTTTGATGAGAGACTCCTTCAATGCCATCTACACCACAGTCCTCTGGGGAAGACCACAGTATAACTCTCTCCTCCCCTGAGGAGAGAGATTTGAGCTTTATTTTCCATCTTTCTAGGTGAGAGGAAATAGAGTACGCTCTGGTTTCTTTCATTTCTTTTCAGACTTAGAGATAGTTTAACATAATTTAATTATCTTTCTCTCTTTTCCTGATGTCAGTACACCATATCAGTACCATACAAAGAGATATTAAAGTGTGATAACTCTGTGAAAAAAAAATTAAGAAAAGCAACTATGACATTGCCTTTAACACCATATGAGTTGCAAAATCCTTGCTCTGGGAAATTGGAGGCTATTTCAGATTAATTCAATTAACTATTTTGTTAAGAAATTTTGTCTTATTTATTCATAGTATTTTTTCTGATTTATAAGTATTTACTTAATTTTCAAAACAATTCAAGAAATACGTAGTGTGATTAGCTCCAGTTAAGAAGAAGTTAGAGGGAGATTAGTGATTTACCCAAGATAACATAGGTGTTGAAGAAATGGCAGAATTGGGACTCAAATCTAGGTGCTACAGGCACAATCTGGGCTTGGAGCTGTTTTATGCTGATTACTTATGGGACTCCAAGTATCACTTAGAGTTCTTCATGGAAACAGGACACATGAGAGAAAAACTAATCCAAATAGTGTTGATGCCAAGGAATCCCACCATCTGCGAGTTGGGGAACAAGAACAGGTTGTTTAATTTAGTCTGAATCCAGTCACCAGACAACCATGGGAGTACTTGGAGAAACTCCTATTATTTTTAAGTCCTGGAGTCCTACGACCCAAGAACAAGGAGCTCCAGTGCCCATGAGCAGGAAGGGGATCATCCAGTCCAAAAAGGAACAGAGAAATGTACCTTTACCTCTATTTTGCCTTCTTCATATTTCCTTCAGACTCTCAGTGGAACCGATGACGCCCAGCCACATGGCTATTGAAATACTATGGTTTGAGCGTGTTCCCTAGGAACTTATCTATCAAGAGGTTAGTCCTCTGTGTAGTGATATTTAGAACGGGTAGAAAGGTGGCGCCCACTGGATGACTTTCAGATAACTGCTGGCTTGCATCAGAAGAGGTAAAGATAATTCTAATGGGACCTTGATTTAGTTTTCCTCAGCATGAATTGCTAGAAGTTGCCGCATTTTGTCACCCACCTGCACTTAGCTTCCTGTCTTGTGTGACAGGAAGCCACGTCTCTTTCTCCTGTAGTTGTTCCCTCTGTGGTGATGCCATCTGTGACGAGTTGTTCAGCCTCCAAAACTGTGAGCTCTATTTTACAGCTTTTCTTAGGTGTTTTGCCGTACTAGCAGAAAATTGATTCATTAAACAAGCAATTCATGATGAATCCTTTTTCTCAATCTCCTGATTCAAATACTATTCTGTTCAGAAAACACTCTCAAAGTAGTACATAGAACATTGTTTTCCCAGCTTCATGGAAATCCTTTAGTCTACTCTAGTTGATACATAAAATTAACTAGAATAATCTATCTGGTATTTCTTAGAGAAACTTTAATCATTGGTTAAATTATGATGTAATAATATTGAAACAGCAAAAATATTACTAAAATACAATAATTGTTTTATTAATAACAATAAGAGGAAAACTAGAGAGGTTTACTTATTATTTGAGAATACAGACCACATCCTTACATTTATTAGACCAGATAAAGATTGACTGTCATTTTTAAAAGAGACTTCTAGAATTTTTTACTATGATATGTAAGCATTATAATACCCTTCCATCTTTTTTAATGGGATAAAATATATAAGCATGAAATTTAAAATTTTAACCATTCAAGTACATAATTCAGTGACATTCATTACTTTGTAATCACTATGAATTATTCCTAATGTTTTCATTACCCTAAGTAGAGACTCTGTACACATTAAATAAGTCCCACTATCATCTTCCACAATAAGTGACTCACTTTCTGTCACTATCATTTGGCCTATTCAGAATAGTTCATATTAAGCAGAATCTTTTAATATTTGTCTAGCAAAATGCTTTCAAGTATGTATCAGAAGATTATCATTTATCATTTCTGAGGAACATTCCATTGTATCTATATGTTACATTTTATTTAAGCATTTATTTGTCTATAGGCAGACAATTGAATTGTCTCTACCTTTTAGCTATTGCAAATAATGTTGCAATGAATTATGGTCTATGTATCTGTTTAAGATCTTACTGTTAATTACCTTGGGACTTCTGGATGATACGGTAAATCCATACTTAACTCTGAAGAACTTCTGATTTGTTTTCAGTGATATCTGGACCATTTTACCCTCACAGCAGCAGGGTGTGGCACCTCCCGTTTCTCCATATCTTCCTTAACACTTGTTATTTACTTTTTAATCTTGTTTATCTTAGTAAACTGAAGGGATATTTTATTGTAGCTGTGATTTATATTTCCATTACTAATGATATTGAAAATAAAAATATCTGTTCGAGTCTTTTGGATTTTTTTTGTTTTCCTTTCACTCAGTAGGTTTTTCTTTTAATACATTCTGGATACCTGTGTCAGATCTGAGACTTGTAAATATTTTCTCCCATTCTCTAGGCTGTTTTTTCACTCTATTGATCATATCTTATGAAAGACGAATGTTCTTAATTTTTATGAAATACAATTTATTTTATTTTTCGTATTTTGTCTAGGCATGTCATATATAAGAGACAATTGCTAAATCAAAATTCATGAAGTTTGCTCCTATATTTTCTTCAAATTTTTTATTTTTAGCTCTTCAGCTTATATTTTGATTCATATTTGGTTGATTTTAGTATATATTCTAAAGAAAACTCTAATTTAATATTTTTGTTTATGAATATCTAGTTTCCCCACCACTGATTCTTAAAGAGGCTGTTGTTTCTATGTTAAATGATGTTGCCACCATGTGAAAAATTGTTTTGATCCTTTGTGCAAGATGGTTTTTTTAATCTAAGATCTCATATTTATTGATTTCTATGTCTATTTATATTCCAGTTTTATAGTGTCATAGTGTCTATCAAAATTGGTATTTGTATAACTATAACAGTAGTATTTAATCAGCCACGGTAAATTTTGAGGATCATTAACTACGTGTCACTTGTGTTCCCTATGATACTAAGTTTAAAGCTAAAGCTAATTGTGCTAATCATGTAATTCTAACATTACAGAACTGGAGCTCATTAATATCTGATTTTCTGTTCTGGTCACAGTGAAATCTTTGAAGTCACATGACCAATTCTGGCCAATAGAATCTGAGCACACATAGCATGTATCACTTCTAGATCACGTTTCTTTAAACAACGTTTTATAGTTCTCCCTACATAAGAAGAAAGGCTAGGAGGTCATCAACTCTCTCCTGCTCTGGATGCCAAGGATGCGGTGGGTTCTACAAGGTGCATCTGTAAGGCAGAGCACAGCATGTGTTCCTTAGTGACCTTGTGGAGCAAAGCCCTTCTCCTACCTCACTCCACCCAGACGACTTGTGGTGGATAAGTAACCGAAGTGACAGATGATCTTTAATTTTGGTAAGCACAGGGATTTGTGGATTTATTTCTTAAAATAAGATAAATTCTCAAAGTTTGGTTCTTGGATCAAGAACAGCAGATTCAAAAAAAAGTGCATTAATGATGCAAATTCACAGACACAGTACTATGTTGACTAGAAGTGGCAAAAATGAAATACTTCACCCTGGACTACAGAACAAGACCTTTTGCCAAAAAAGAAAATTGGAATCCTTGTATTCTACTTAATCTTAGAATATTTAATCTTTGCCTACTGAGTACAAGCTTACCTTGAGTGTTTTGTAGATGGATTTTACACAGTTCAGGCAATTCCTTTTATCCTTAGCTTTTTAGGTGCCTTGTGAGTGACTTCGCCTGCAGAGGAGTTGGGGAAGCTTACACATGGGTTCTTCATAGCTTTTTCTTCTTGTGAATTCTGCTTTTTAATCTTTGTTTCATTACATCATCCAAGTATGAATGCAAGCTAAGCCCTCTGAGTCATCCCAGTAGAACTGTGACACAGGGGTGGTCTCGAGAACTTCCAGTACAACCAGCAATCCATAAAAATCTATGGATTGTTGTTGTTTTTGGCAGAGTCCATCCTCCTGAAGTCAAGAAAGGAAGGAGCAAGAGGAGGAGTTGAGAGAGGATTGGGATGAATCAGGGTCTCATTATTCTGACACCTGATTGGTTTTCTTGAATACAAGTTTCTCCATTCAACATTTTCAGAGTTTTTCAGTGACTGGCCATTTGTAATTTTCTCACTTTTATCAGTTGAGTAGTTATGTCAGTAGGGTGAGAGCCAGTTGGACTCCTCCCATTTCCACTTCCTCTTTCGAAGGCTGTTTCCTACCACAATAAAATACGTACTTCTCACTTGACATTCAAAGCCCTACCATGTAGATCCATAGGGCATCCCCAGACCTTAAAAGAGACACACTCTGTCTGTTGTTCCTTGAGTAGATACCTTTATTCTCTGTCAAAATCTGCTCATCTCCCTTCGCATCCTACTAGCCACTGAGGCCCATCATTACGACAATAGGAAATTAAGACCATTTTGCCTCTATTTTTAATCCTCTACTTCCTCACACACTCTCTCTAGTTTATAAAATGTGCTAAAGTTTTAAAAATATGAGTTGTGTGCTCTCATTCTAATTTTGTTTTGGGATTAATGGATTTTATTCTTGATAAAGCTAATTCAACACCTGTCACAGAGCAGGCAACCTGAAAATATTTCTTATTCCAGGAACAAATGGCTTCACGTGAATGAGTCATAGAAGGGGAAAAGTGTTGAAAGTAAGAGCTTCGCCAGCTAAAGAGCACTTTCCCACACGTGCATTCCATTTGCTTGTCCCCGTAACAGGAGCAGTCAAGGTTGTCATTATCACCCTCGTGAGGAAATTGGGGCTTTAAACTTGAAAATTCCTAACCAAGATCATACAGATATTGCATAGCTGTTGCAGACCTTCTAATTCAAAGCCTGTGCTCATTTGGAACCAAAGTCTTTCTGTACCGAAAGAAGATTAGGAAAGTACCTTCTGCTCCCGGAAGCATGCTTATTTTTTAAATTAGAATGGACAAAGGCAATTTTTAAAATGGGTGGAAAACAAAGAGACAAGTGGAACCCTTTGTAAGATTTCTGCTGAGATGTCTAAAATTTAAACTTTGGGCTTTGATTATGGATGTTGGCTGTACAATAGACAGGAACAAAGTAGGTCTATTCTTCACAAAAAACACTCTGTGCTGACCTAACCCCATGGTCATATTACCACAGTAACTATGCTGTTATGAAAAATATAACTCATTCTACTGGAGATAAAAGATAAGTAACTGCCAGTATGAGGAGCAGAAAGGGGAGCTTTGGTTCTGTGTGGGGGCAAGGCGAAGGCTGGGTAACAGAGATTGAAGGAAAGGATGTGGAAAACTGTTAACTGTGGCTGATGCAATGGGCTGCTTGGAGATGCTATTTGGTTCCTTTTTAGTCACTCAGTCACCTGGGTTAGTCACTCAATGGGCTTTTACCCCCAAAAGGTCCTGTTGTTTGGTACTCGTACACTTTCATTCTTGGTCTCCCATGGCATTGTACCTGATTCCTTCTTATGGAAAGACTGATGTATTCGTATTGGCAAAGAAAACCTTCCTAAAATCAGTTAAGAAATCAAAAATGACTTCTTTATTCAATACGTTAGTAGAATAAAAGTCACAATGCTATACCCTCTTCCCCAATCCCTGTGCTTTGATTACCACATTACCCGTGAATAAAGTGGGTAAACTAGGTATTGTACTAAAGGCTTAAAATTACGTGAAAAATTCCAACAAATTGCCTAGCATGTGGTGTGGGCCCAAGAAGGCTCTATTTCTAGGCCTTTCCTTTCCACCACTGTGGTACTCTGTGCAAGGTACTGATTCCCCTGGTAGGTTTTAATAAATTATATAAAAATACATGAAAAAGAATGTTAAGAATTTGAGATGATGAAACACATTAAGGAGGCTTTGGATTTTCTCATTATTCATTTACTTTAATCATGACATTTTAGTGGTGGTGGGGAGTGGGTGGGTGGTGAAAGAAGCCAGGAAAATTGTGTACTTATTGGAGGTCATGAAATACTAGATGATTTACCCAGCGCACTGTCCAGTTTATAAAGTATTTCCGTGTATACATTTTCATTCAGTCCTCCCGTAAGTATCATGAATGAGAAGTTTTTCTCAACATTTCACAGACAAAGAGAGCTGACAGAGAGAGCTGATGGCACATAGAATATCTGAGAACAAAAACACTTAACTGGGTGACCAAGTTTTTCATAGAGAAAAGAAGTTGTTGCTTTTTAATCATTTGCTGTAGAAGGTAGATTGCAATAGTAAGTTGTTGGAGATTAAGAGTAGGATGTTAGAGAAGCAATTGCTCTTGAGGGTGAGGAATAGTCTTTTTGTAAGTATTTTCTTCTCCTTTTTCTATTGTTTTTATGGAATTGCTACTCAATGTGCCTCCCATTTTAAACTGAAATTGCACATATTGTTTTACAGTTTTTCATACAAAAAAAAAAAGACTTCTCGGAGAAGAAGAAATTTGAAATGACAAAGAGCACTTTTATTTTAGTGATAATTTCTTTAAGTTTTTAATGAGTTTGGTAACTGAGTCAAAAAACTATATTTTAAATATTATCATTCTTTTAAAAATAATCTAAAATTACTGAACATTTTGAATTGCTCATATATTATTTTAGAATCTCAATTTTAAAATAACCTAAAGCTCTTCATTATTCTGTTTATGGGTTATTTGGTCATGAATGATATTTGTGTGGCTTTTTGCTAATGAAAATAAGGGGTGTATAATAGTAGACATTTATTTATTCTACCTGAATTTGTAGTCATAAAACAATTTCAGTTAGAAAATCAAATAGTCTCTCTGATATGAGAGTCCCAGATCACAACTATTATGGAACTTAAAATGAAAAACAAAGTGAAACTGGGTAGGTTGGGGGAGAAGGAAGGGAGGGGAGGGGAGGGGGAGGGACAGAAAGAGAGTGGGAAAGTCCTTGTCACCTTGACAAGATACATATGTGCACAAAATGCTCAACTCCATTGTAAACCTTAAATTTTGCACATTTACATATCAATAAAATGGGAAAAATGAAATTCTGAGGAACAAGACACATTAGCTCAATACAAAAACTTTTGAAAGAAATTTATACAGTCCTGAATTTAGGGTAAATAAATTGTATTAATATAAATATTTTTAGTCTACAGTTTTCGCACTAATTGATTCTTTTGAAAAATGTATTTTCATTATATAATATTTAAGGTTAGAAAGCATCAATGTAGAGTGAATGGCTAAATACAAAATAAATATTCAAAATGAACTTAAAATAGCATTTTTGATCTCTCTAGAAGTAAAGATTTAATTAAACTACACTTCATTTTGGAGAAAATTTAAGCCAAGATATTTTTACTGTGATTTTGTTAAAAGATTGAAACCTTTATTTTTAAAATTGTTGATTCTGATAACATCGCCTAGAACATTCTCTGAAAATAAACATAATGGAATCAACATGGAGTCAACATGGCAATATGATATTTCCTGATGGAATACCAAGGTTACCCTTTGTGGGACACAAATCCCATAATCAACTGGCAAGGTTCAGAACGTCTTTTTTGCATGCTAGATTGATTTGATAATCCATAGCATGTTTTGACATATTTTGTGTATTACAACTTGTATACTTTTGCTTCTATGGCAACTGATAGCTTTGTAAACTGACTTGTGAACACTGGGGAAAGGAGCACATTGGCAGTGCTCAGGCTTTCATTTTTCCACAAAGTAGAAAAAGCAACATGCTCAATGGCTAGTGGTGATGATGTGAGATGAGATTATTTAATCAATCTTGACAAGCTTCTATATAGCCAAAAATAATCTTTCCAAAAAGCCTACGTTTATTAAAAACAAATTCAAATCCAAAATTATCTTTTATGTTTTAATAAAATATTTATTTTATATAACTTTAGAATAACAGCATGCATGTGAAGCATATGGAGTGTCTCCACAGCAATGTGAAAGAGAAACATTTGGTCATTATGCTTTAATACAAAAATAGATCGTTGTTAAAAATGCTGAGTTTTCTATATCTACCTTTGTATGAGAAAATGCAACTATATATTTACATATTTTGTTAAGATTTTAGTTCTTTTAATTAACTAGAGACTTTTATTAAAATAGGTCAGGGATTGGTGAACTCCGACCACTGATCTGACCTTGACTATTAATAATTTTATATGTACTGTGGGATAAGAGTGGGAATGGTATTTATTTTTAAGTGATTGAAAAAATTTAAATCCATTATCTCATAGAACATGGTTTTATCTGAAATTCTAGAGTTCATAGGTAAGTTTTCTTGGAATATCCAATCATGGGCATGTTGTCTGTGGCTGCTTTTGCAAGATAATTGCAGAGCTGAGGAATTAGTACAAAGAACACAGGGCCCACAAAGCCAAAAATATTTGGTCTCTGATCACTTGCAGGAAAACCTTTGCCAGCCCTTAAGATAGTACTGTGGTTGGATGAAAAGTGTCCCCCAAAAAACTGTTGAGGATACAGGTGGACTTTTGAGAGGTGATTGGATCCTGAGAGCGTTTACATGGCGGAGTGGACTATTCCAGTTGGAGGAAGTAGAACCTTGGAAGGATTTCTCTCTTTTTCTCCCTCCCTCTCTGAAAGGGTTTATCTTAATTCATTTTATATTTCCTGGTTGCCATGAGACTCTATTCTTCCACATCCGTCCACCATGATGTCCTGAATCATGTCAGTCCCATAACAATGAAACCATCTTACCACAGACTGAAATCTCTGCAACAGTGACCCAACTTGCCTCTTTCCTCCTCTGAGTTGTTGTCTCAGGTGTTTGGTCCTAGTGGAAAAAAGCTAACACTGAAAGATTATTATCTATATAAATCTCAGGGAACTGCTAATATGCATACATACTTACACACACAGGCACCCACACATGACTGTGCAATATATATATATATATATATATATGACATGTACCTTATGAAAATATTTTTATTCCAAATAGTTTGTTTTTTGGGGAGCTATCAGATTTTGAATATTTCTTTCAAGATTTTACATTATTAGGCAAACAACTTCCTAACTTTACTGTTCAGTTCATGATAGCCAAAAAAAATACTATAAAGAACATATAAAAATATGAAGGCTAGAATAAACTTAAATCCTGGGGTGAGAATTGATTAGACTAATACACACAGTATCCACATTCTTCTTTAATTCCTCTCATTGGTTTTAACATGATGCAGTCATTATTAGAATATTTGTTTGCTACATGGTTGATACTATTATTCAGAGTGTTGTGTTGGATCAGTGCTGAAAAATGATGGAATCTAAATTTAATTTAATTTTAATAATTTGTATTATCTTAACTGGAAATCTAATTATATGTTACTTGACAGCCTGATGCCTAATTATTATATCTCTGTGATATGATAAGAAATTCACACACTGATCTTCATTTTCCACAGAAAAAAAGAGCTCAGCTAAAAATAGCTTCCAAACTGGGTAGAGCTTTGCAGAGGGAGTGCCTGGTGGGAGACGCCCGGGGCAGCGGGGGAGCTGCAGGGTTTAGGCTCCTTGACCTTTGCTTCTCTTCAACTGAGAGCACTTTTGCTGTTGTTTTCCCATACTGCAAGTCACGTATGAGACTTTTTCGTTGTTCTATTGTTTATAAATGCTACGATTTTGAATTGTTAAACCCCTCTGCTACTGCACTGACAGTGTTTCCCTTCCGTGTGCTGTGACCATTGGGCTGGCTACTAGGAAAGTTTGTACTAGATTTGGTAAGTAAGTGGAGTGGGATCTTCATGCCCTGAAGTTCGGGGCAGTGTCTAGCTTCCTCAGATCACAGATGGCTGGAAAGCTTTGTTTACTTGTGGCAATTCCTATTCTCTCTATTATATTAAAGTGTAGCTACATTTAAAACATACTGTATTAGAGGTAATTTGAAGGAAAACAGGCAGTTGGGGCAATGTGCAGGATGACAAGGAATAATATATAGTGCTTAAAATACGTAAAATGGAATTGAATTCTTAATATTATCACATGCCATGAGGATTGTGACATACATAATCATGTCCCATAGCTCCCTCAGCTTCTCTGTGTCATGAACCAGTTAGGATGCAGCCCTACACGGGGAAGGGTTGCTGGTCTCTTCTGCAGGTCACCCTCACTGATGCAGTTGGACCAGAGGCAAGTTCCCATTTGGTTTCATGGGTTTCTGTGTTCTTAAGAGTTCTCACATTTTTCTAATTTTATACTCAGCACTTCTTCTGATGCTGATGCTGGTTCTGCTCAGCCAACTCAGCCCCAGGCCCTGGGCAGCCTCTACAGACATCCTCACGGCTTTCACCTTTGCGCACGGTTTGCGACCTGCCATCTGAGGAGGATGGCGACGGTTATGTTCTTTCTTAGATGGGAAGATTTCCTGTATTAAATTTCTACTGCCTAGCACCATATATAGATTTTTTTTGTACCTAACATCATTATAGTGAGTAGTTTATGGCCACCGCTAAGAGACTGCACACCCCACTACACTGTGAGATTGTGAGATTGAGATTTGGGAACTTGGTTTTCTGTTCCTCATGTCAGCAGCTATTGAAGGTATTAGGAATAATGGGGCAAGGCAGAAATGGTTCACACGTTTTGGAGTTTTATACTATTGGTTATGTTGTAGATACCATAATCTATGGGACATAATGCTTTTATAATTAATTCTATTGAGTTTCACAAGTTTTGTATAAGTTTTCAGTGAGAATTTTAACATTGAAAAATGGTGCATATTATAGCTCATGGAAAATTATAACTATACCATTATATTAAAAGAAAGTAACTTTCTAAATATACCTAATAATTTTGTCATTTACTCTTTCTATATTTTATTGGAATATATGATTCTTGCCTATAAAATCCCTTGAAAGGATATGGAATAAAAAGTAAACTACATAATACTTATCATCTGTGTGTGTATTTTAAATATGGTACCTGTTTGTACTCACAAAAGTAAGGCCAGAAGCAATCAGTGAAACAACGTGATACAGTCATGTCACCTGCTAGACATCATGAATGAGAAAGAAGAATTATCCTAGTGCTGTGGGTCTCACTGAGTACTTGGGTGGAAAAGATATGATCAAACATTTATTCATGGTGCATTAAAACTGTGCTCTGAGGGGCTCTTCAAATCCTCTAGCTGCCTACAGTGCACATGGCTGAATTTCATCCCTTCTTCTGTTTCGACACACATGTAAAGGACTGCATTTCTCATAGTTGACTTAGTAATATGACTACTTCTGGCCTATGAATTGTGATTAGAACAACCCAGTTCATTTCCTGGGTAAGGCACTTGAGACCCTATATAAGAGCCCAGTCTCCCTGTTTCTCTGCTCTCATAACAAAGAAACTTTAAGTCTCTTTTAACTTGAATCGTGAATGATCACATGAAGCTGAACCAATCACCTTCACTTTTGCACAAACCATCACTCCCAGTTACCAGTCAGTTAATAGCAGAGAAATTTTTCTTGAAGAATGTGGCTAAGAATTTGAAGTTATTTATTGCTGCAGTATAATGGCATCTCTCATGAGCTCAGGTGAGTTGTGAAGGAGTGGGAAGGGTAGCCCAGGCCCTACTACACTCTATTTCCCTCTGTAGACTTCTTACCCCTTCTATGCTACAGTGAGAGAAGTTACACTTTGGTCGGCTTCCCAAATTGAACTCTAAAACACATTTTCTTGTAACAAAGAATTTTACTGGTGAAAATAGGAAGATCTTGTTAAATATTATTCTCATCTTGTCATGAAGCTTCTTGAAAGGACAGTCAAGTGAAAAACTTAGTGAACTGAATGAAATTCTGACAGTGTTGGACGAGAAATAGAACTTAGATTCTTATGCTTTATCACAACTTTGTTGTCTTACCCTATAAATTTTAGAATTATTGATAAAGTGTTGAAAAATAGAATAAGAGTCATACTTATAGATAAGAATTTTTTCTTATATATTTATTTCTGATCTTTTAAATTAGTAATGAGTAGAAAACTATGTGTAGACATGGGCTCGTCCCAGATGCCAGGTACTCACCAGTTGAAAGAAAGGAAGACTCTCTGAAGGCTGTCGACTCTCTTTTGTCAGATTCCTCATCTGTAAATTAAAGTTTTTACCTTGGGTTTATGAAGATTAAAAAAATAAAAAAACACATGTAAGATGTCATAAAATATTGCCTTGAATATTATGAGCATGTGATATCATGAGTAGCTTTGTTTTCCATTTTCCTTAGTTTCTATTCATAGCAAGGCTGGAACTAGGCATCAGAGTCTCTTTTTTATAGTGGGTAGAAGAAAGGATAGAATGTGTAGTAATTTTTCACAGTCACAAAGTCAAAGACAGCCAAAACCTATTTCTTTAATTGCCATGATTTACAAAGGTACTATTTTGTGCATTTCTGATTAGCATACTAATTACAGATATTCAAGCTGTTTCTGAGTTTTTTACTACAATAAGTAATACTTGAGTATAATGTGAGTTAAGTACCTTTTTATTAAGGGATTTTTGGGTGTTTCTATAATTTTTTCTTAAGTTACAAGAAATGATATTAAGTTGTAATGGTTTCTTTTTGTTCTAAATTCTCGACTCATACTTTTCAGTTGCTATCTAAAAGTATTTTACCACGCCTACCAGTTTAAATAAGAATGTGCTATAAAAAAGTGTTTGGCTATTCAGGTTTAAAAACATAGATAGTGGCCAGACTTAGTAGTGTAGGCATCTAATCTCAGCACTCTGGAAAGGGCAGGAAAAATTCAAGTTTAAGACTAACTAAGGCAATTTTGCAAGAGTCTGTCTAAAAATAAAATAAATGGGATGGAAATGTAGCTCAGTTTGAAGGCTCTGGCCTCCATCCCTAGAACTAAAAAAGAAGAGAGCGAGAGAATCTCTTAAGATAAGAAAGGTATCTTCATTTAATTACAGTGTAAATAATAGAATATGTATTTTTCAAAATGCAATTTTATTTACCGTGATAATGTTTATTATGACCTGGATCTGTTCTTTGATTTAACCAAAAATTGAAAGACATGTTTCTTCCTGGCTTTACCCTCTACCACCCTCTACATGCTCTGCACACTCACTCCAGGGTCAGTCTCCTTCCTCCAAGGCTTGTCCTTCATTGATATCTTGCTGATGTTCAAATCTTCAAGTTCCCAACTCAGATCTTTCTCCTACCATCATCCCGGACACGTGCATGTGCCTGAAAAAATGCCATGTTTCTTGTGTAGCTGGATTAAATAGATAACGTCTAATTCCTCTTTGTGTCTAGACTTGTTCCTCTTAATTTTCTTCTCTACATGGCAATGTAGTGATTGGTAAAAACTCCTAAATTACCTGTAATTGTAAACCTGGTGTGCTACTGTTTGTCTTGCCTCTTCCCTCTCACTGTCAAGTACATGAGCTCCCGCTTCTTTTTAAAATTTTATTTATTTATTTATTTTGAGACAAGGTTTCAGTCTGTAGCCCAGGCTGTTGTTCCTGAACTCAATCTGTAGCCCATGGCTTGCCTTGAAATCATGGCAATCTTCCTGCCTCAGCTTCCTGGGTGCTGGGAGTACAGAAGTGTGCCACCACAACCAGCTTATGTTGTGCTGGGGAATCGAACTCAGGGCCTTGAATTTGCTAGGCAAACGCTTCAACTGCTGAGCTATTTCTCCAGCTTCTTAACATCTCAAATCCATCCTTTCTTTTCACCTTCTTTGTAGCACTTATTTCTTGACTGCAACCAACAAACTCTAGTTTTCTGAGCTGTTTTCCCCAATTTCTGTCTAGTTCTTAATATGTTTTGATACTACATTCCAAATAACAGAATAATCCTTATTTTCATACCATATTCCATGGAAAAAATCCATGAAATATTTTTAACTATGCTTGTATGATGATGCCTACTTTTCATGACATTAAAGAGAGGTGCCTACCTTCTCAGCATCACAATCTGCCACATCTGCCCCCTACTCTCTTCCTTACAGGTGTTGTGCTATATTGGTAGTTTTTACATCGAATGAACTTTAGAACCACCCTGGAAGTTTTAGAGACCAATGCCAGGATCTGCTCAGAGCATGGGATTTAGTCGAATTGGGGTAAAGCCTGGACATGAGTATATATATTTTTTAAATCCAGGAAGTGTGTGGAGGTGGAGGAGGGGGAGTAGAGGAATGGCTCAGCCGTTAAAGGGCTTGCTTAGCCAGCGCTAAGTCAAGCACTAAGTACCCAAGTTCGATTCTCCAGAACCACAGAAGGCAGGTGCGGATAGTGGTGGTGCACACCTGTAATCCCAGCACTTGGGAGGCTGAGACTAGAGGATTGCTGTGAATCCAGCCTGTGCTCCATAAGGAGTCCAAGACCAACCTGGGATTCAGAGTGAGACCCTGTCTCAAAAAAAAAAAAAATAAAATACAAATGAATAAAGAAAATTAAAAAAAAAAATCCAGGAAAGGATTCTCATGTGCTGCCAGAATGAGATTCCCTTCTTTTCAAACTCTTGTAGCCATCCCTGTTTTCCTTTTTCTTTCTTCCAAGGATGCTCTCGCTCATCGTTTCCTTCTTGAAAACTCCGGTTCTTCCCTAGCTGCTCAGCCGCGGCACCGAGAGAGGAGAGGAAAGGGGAACGATCCAAGCCCCTCTTCGTTAGTGCACTTTCTGTCTCATGAACAGCTGGCATCTTACCAAAGCTCTAAAGTTGTGGAAACAAATGTGAAGCCAGCCGCTCACAACCAGATGGTCGCAATCGCAGCGGCTTGTTTTCTGTCCGTGGGGTAGATTAGCGGGCCCTTCCTCTAGGTGTACACGGCGCCTCATGCATCAATGGCTTTTTGATAACCCTTGTGGCTACGCTGTGCTGGGCCTCCCCTTTGCGTGCTGCTACACACTACAGCTGCAGCTGGAGAAACATCTCAGTCTTTGTTTAATCTCTGCAGTCGACTGTAGTTTTCAGAACATAATAGATATTCAATAAATGTTGATTCAGTGAATATCTTTGATTGCTAACTCAGCTGCTGCCTGTGGACTGCTACAAACTCTGCAGGTCCCTAAGGCATTTAGGTGCGTGAGGAAACACATCATGAGGAAATGATTTTACCCCTTGAATCTTGGCTTATCTACTAAGTTCGTCACAAGGTCATCTTATACCTCTGTTATCAATATTTCTTTTTAAAATCTTTGCAGGATATGTGGAAAAAGTTCCTTCTATGTGTTATAGTTTGAATGAAATAGTTTCAACCATTAGAGCACTGGTTTTTGCTTCTGGAGAATGGATATATGCAGGATCCATTCCTTTTACAGTTTAGGAGTTTGAAATATATAATGTAATAATTTCAGAATGTGCATCTCTCCAGTTTTCTTTCATCTATATAAATCAAATTAATAAAAAAGTATTTACCCTATTTTTAATAAGGCTTATAACCTCTAAGCTGGGATAAGAAGAAAAATCAATTTATTTCTGCCTTTCTTAAAGGAAAATGTGATCTTTAAATGTAGCTAGCTTGTAGGAGTATGTTTCTTTATGCTACAATTTTGACATAACTGAATATGTTAGAATTTGTTGGCTGGTAACCCTTATACTTGGCCCTGTGCACTGTAATAAGCCTCCACTAAATAACTACCCTCCTCTTTAATCAAATGCTAATGCAAATAATTGTAACAACAGTAATAGTAATGATAATAAGAAATGCAATAATTGCTTTCTCTGGACCAGACAATTGGCTAGGCACATTATCTCATTTAATATTTGCTAAAGTAAAAAAAAAAAAAAAATACTGACGCTATTTCCCAATGCTGACATTGCATGGCTGACCTGAACCTGAAGTTAGGATTCCTGAGAGGCAGCTGCATGTACATATGGCAGATACATGCATACATACGTGTTGCTGGATCATCTGAACCTATGGACTGAGCTTCTGGACACATCAGAAGGAGGCCTGGAGAGTTCTCACACTTCCCCACCTCCCCAGCCACAAGTCTCCTGTTACAAGAAAGTTGCTAAGCACTTCCAGGAGACACATTTTTAACCAAAATATGTTCTTATGTTTCTATGTTGATTATTTAGAAAACATGTAATTAAATGAATGAAGTGATGTTAGACAGGGTATTAATCATTGTACCTGGTGAGCTTGACCTTTGTAATTTTGCATTCTGAGAAAGGTTATCTTTCAACCAAGAAACCCAGATGGAAGGGTTGTGATTACCAATCAAGGGCTGGGAAATGTTGCAAGTTCTCCTTGTAGGCAAAATCTCTAGTTTCAAGCAAATTCTGCAAGGAAAGTTTAGATTCAGAAAGATATACTTCTAGATTTTTCACATTTACTAGTTAATTGTTTTTTACAGGCTTACTACTGTCTTGATTCCATATAGATAATTGGCTTTTCATGCCCATATCAACTTTTATTTTAAGTTGTTTAAGAAAATCATTATTGACCACCTCTGTCAAGAGAAATTAAGCTTTTGTCTCAGCACTAATGATTTTACAAAATAAGCAATCTCTTGGTGGTAATCAATGTTGACTGGCATTTGCTTGCTTTGGCATATAAAATTTTAGAAACTCTGTATATGATTGGTGATTTCTGATGACTGTAGTGGATTGTTGTGTGTGGCCTCATGGCCTGGCTCTGTTCAAATTAAAAGTGGATTCATTCTCCCAAATGGATACGGTTTTCTAGAACTCTATGTACAAAAAATAAACTTGCCTTTCATTTATCAAAAAAAATTCCCCAAAGACAGCTTGTGTTTTGTAACTCGTCGAATAATTATTATTCTATTTAAATTTCACACTCTCAAAGTAATTGAACCACATTTCCAGAGATTACTAATTATTTCATAAAATATATTGGTGAAGGCTCTAGCACTCTCCTGTTGCCTTCTCCTTCCTCCCCTCTTCATTCCCTCTTTTTAAAATTTTTCCCCATTTTATTGATATGTATAAGTGCAAAATTCAAGGTTTACAATGGAGTTTAGCATTTTGTGCACCTAGGTATCTTGTCAAGGTGACAAGTACTTTCCCACTTTCCTTATGTCCCTCCCCTCTTTGTCTTTTTGTTTTGTTTAGCTTAAGTTCTCATGGAGTATATACAGTATTTATTTATGAATGTCTGGAACCTCACTGTGTGCCTAAAATCAAGCTGTCTTATATTCTGATCCTAAAATTTAAAAGACAATTTTCATTCAGTCCCTACCAACAATAAGCAACACAACAATAAGAATTAATGATAGTTTAGAAACACCACATAGGCATATCCTTTATCTGTATTGGTAAGCTACTTCAGATCACTGCACCTCTGTACTGTTCTCTCCCTCTAAAATTGTATGTACATGAAAGGCACCTGGCTTTGGATTCTAAAATGCAAACCAGATGGGTTCTGCTGAAATTGTGGTTCTTGATTCTTATGTTGAAATAGGATGTTGATTTTTTTAAAATGACATCCACAAATACACACTTAAAAGGCGGCTGTTGTTGATCATGCAGTCAGATGTTAGGGCTCTTGGGGTTTTGCCCTGTCCTAAAAAACTGTCCTGCAGAGTGTTGGCCTCTTGCATCTGCAGACAAGAAAATACAGCTTCTGTTGAAGCATGGTAACTGAAAGAACAAAAAAAATTCCTTTTCCTCAAAAATTCAAGGAATCATTATTGCTTTAACATATAGTAACTCAAGTCAGAAAAGCAAGGAAATAAAAAGGAATTTTAATCTCAAATTTTCAAAATTTCAAGAATAAATTTTATGGTTCCTTGTATAAATTATAATGGTAACTTAACTAAACTTGAATGTTTGCTTAGTGGTGTCAAGTGGTAAATAACATTTGTTTCCTAACCCTCATGCAGCTGAGCCTTGGGAATATATTTTGTTTATTGCCCCAAACTAAATGCAAAAGATCAGAACCAATTAGTTAAAGAGAAGAACCCTAACATACGTCAAGTCCTAGCATGTACCAAGCTCAGCACCAAACAGATGGTCTCTCTTCAGAATTTTCCAAAACTTTGCAAAGTAGTCAATATTATGCTCATTCTATAAAAGGAGATTCAGAGCTTTTGTTCAAAGTCGCATTGTAAATTAGGAAACTGCAGAGCAATCCCCTGTATTCAAGTTTCATTCCATAATTTGACCTTCCTCATAAGTTTAGGGTCACCTCTGTTTTATCAAATTTTGTTTAGTAGGCCAGTCCGCTCTTTCCTCTGCCTCCCTCAGTTCGCTAGCTTTATCTAGGGAATAACGTGATATTGCACAACAAATCTCAGACCGAGAATTCCAGACTCTCAATGTTTCCTTTGGTCATCTGAACTCTGATAAATTTTTTTATTCTTCTCATAGGCCAAAAACATCAAATAAGTAAATGTACCCGACACTTTTTAAAACTAAAGATCCACATAAACATAATTTAAAAAAATAATTTTAAGGTTTTTTATAGAGACTAATGTTAACTATTACATGTTTGTTTCGATCATTTGGTAGAGAAAGCAGGTTGAGGTCATGGTTCAGATGAGACTCATTTCTATTATTTTTCTCCAGAGAGGTATCTTTAGTCAAAGTGCAAATCTTTTTAAGCCAAATTGTATAATACTTAAAATGTTTTTTTTTCTTTTCATGTACTTTCTGATTTCTCTCTGTAACTTACTTGCCATGTGCCAACTAGCCCGCTTTTGAATGTTTCCAGCAATAAACCTCTGGCCACCTTTTGATTTTCTTTCTCCTTCTTTCTTTCTTTTTCTCTTTCTTTCTTTTATACTCACTCACCTTGTACTCACACCAGTATTATTCCACTCAAGAAAAAGCAGAAAGAGCCTACCCTAGGGACTTGGCTGTCTCCAGTTGTGTCCTTCTCTTAGGAGCAGCTGGCACCTGAATCAAAACTCCCTTCTCTCCCCTTTGCATTTTTATTAGTATGTATATGTGACTCACAATGGCTACAATAAACTTGAGAATTTTGTGATCATATATATTTAAATAATTTCGCATTCCCTCCCAGCCCCTTTCTTTCCCTCCCACCCTTTTCTTTATCCCCTGACTCCCAATATCTCATTTCTTTGACTCTATTATTTATTTACACCTCGAGTTTCTCATATTACAGAAACTATGAGATATTTAATTTTCTGAGGCCAGTTCACCTCACTAAGCATAATGGCCTCAAGTTGTACCCATCTGCCTACCAATGATTCATATCTGTCTGTCTTCGTGGCACAGTAGTACTCCATTGTGTAGATAAATCACATTTTTTTAACCAGTTAATCTCTTGATAGATATTCTGGCATCTCCTGCGATTTAGCTATTATTAGTTGTGCTGTTCTAAATCCGGTGTGCAGGTATCTCTGCTAATGCATGGTGCTTTTAGCTCTTCTGGAAAGATACCCCGAAGAAGTATCTCTGGGTCAAATGGAATATCTATTTTTTTTTTTTTTTTGAGAAATCTTTCTGGAGAAATCTCCATACTATTTTTACCAGTTTAGAGTCCTATTAGCAATGTAAAAGGTTCTCTCTGGGGACCTCTCGCCACACCGGCATCGTTGACGGCATCTATTGCGTTTTGGGTTCCTGGTGTCCGATGTTCGCACTGGTGTAAGGATATCTCACTGCTGCTTTGATTTGCATTTCTCTAACTGCTAAGAATGTTGATGTTTCTTCTTGTATCTGAAATCCATTTGTACTTCTTCTAAGAACTGCCTGTTCATTTCAGTTGACCATTTTTTAATTGGATCTTTGATTTTATAGTGCTAGGAACAGAGCCCAGGGCTTTGTGTGTGCTCAGAATAAGTCCCTCAACAAGCTCATATTTTATTTTTAAATATTACTAATAATCAGACAATTTTTTCCAACCTAAGGTAATTCACCAGCAGTTTCTGGGTATAGACCATATTTAAATTTTTATTCTGCATAGCAACCATTTATATTATCCCATGGAAGGCATGTCTAACTTGTTTTTAATACAGCAACTACTCAAATCTGGTAAGTATTTCACACACATAGTCTTTGTTACTTGTTTTAGGTAACCCTCATTCCTTTATCTACCCCTGAGGTAGTAGTCCTCTGATCTCTACTGGAAACAAAGAGAGTAGGTAGAATGAAGATTCATAATACTAATACTCTTTTAAATTATAATTTTATAACTAATATGCCAACTCTAAAACCCCTTCGCTTATTCCAACATAGCTACTATTTTCTATAAATATGATGACCTTTAAGTTCACATTAGTTTGTTATGGACATCATTTTATTTTGGTTGAAATTAGCTTCCAATTCAAAAATATAATTCAAAACATCCATTTAGATGCATCTAGTTTTGTGTGTCAAGGACCAAGTGATAGAGAGTTCCTGAGAGAAGGCCACTAGTTAAGGTCACCTCTTCCGTTCCATGCCATCAGAAAATTGCTTAAACCGAAACTCTGTAGTGTTTTCAATCATTACTAAAAGCTTACATCTCCCTTCAAAAACCTCTTCCCAGGGGAAAACCTTATGTACTGGTAACCCAGTCGCAAAACACCATGGCCTAATCTTAAAATATCCTTTCTTCACTTTTTTCCTTTCTCTTTCTTTTTTCTTTCCTTCTCTTTCTATCTTTTTCTTCCTTTCCTTCCTTCTTTTATCCTTTTTTTGTTTTTTCCTTCTTTCTGCTTCCTTCCTTCCCTCATCTCTGTCCCTATCTTTCTCTTATATAACATGCTAAATCCTCTGCTAAGCATTTTTTAGACAAATTTTAAATTGGAAATATTAAAATGTTCAGCCCTTGAGTATTATAAAAATCTATATTTGTCTTCATTATCCTATTGAAATTCCTTAGGATGGCTGAATTGTAAAAATCCGCACACTAGTCATTTCCCTAAGCTTTCCAGCATCCCTTTGTGATGCGAAGCTAACAGCACATTCTGGAGCTTCACTTCTCCTCTTGAGCTCAACACACCTAGAATCCCAGTCCAGCAGGGAAGAGACCACCTTGAGTTAAAAAGAGCTGTTGCTATGAGTTTTAGAGAGTCACTGAAACCTTCTTTCAGTGTCACAATTCCTCAAAATATCAACATATTAAAAATTCAAATTAAAGAGAGATTCTGAACAGACTTTTGCCAAATCTGAAGACAAAAATAAAACTGCTTCCTAGAAAGCTAGATTTTATTGTAGTTGCTAAATTTGATTTTTTTCCCTTGAGTGATGTTGCTCCTGGATGTATTTCTGTGGAATGAGAAAGAGGTGAGGAAGGTAAAAATGCTTTTACAGTTGCTGCTCATTTTCAGACCCGCAGCATCATTTCCAAAGCTCCCCTAGCCTCGTGGGATGCTGCTGATGGTCCCTGAAAGACCTCTCAGAAACTGCAGGCTTCCTAGGCTTTTCTATGCAATGTCCTGGTCGATTAAAACAAGATAACTTTTTGCAGCTTCTTATTTTGTTTCTTCCCATCCCTAGGTAACATGTGAGACATCAGTTTGAAAGTTCACATCCTTGTGTTATTGTAGCTTGTTACCCCGGGGATAACTTCTGCTCCTTCTCCACATTCCATGAGGATTAATCATTGTGCTCTCCTGATTACATTACTATTTTGGAAAGGCTGGAGTGAGAAAATTGTACTCTGGAGTCTGCTGGTTAACTTTCTGACAAGATTGCACACTCTCATCTTAGACCACCTGTCTCTTAAAAGTCCAGAGAATCTGCTTCTTTTTGGAAGTATAGGCTTATTCACTTTGTGCCTTCTAACATACATAACATATATAACTACTAAAACATAGTAACCTATTACATACCTCTTCACAATTTTGAGGGACAAAAAACCTAGTCTGAATCAGTAGAAATACGAGAGGCTTAAATCAATTGATGTTGGAAATTAATTTTAATTTTTAAAATAAGTTTAAGTCCTATTCCAATGAATTAAGCATCAGAAACAAAGGGCAAATTATGAATTCAGAGTCAAGTAAGCCTTAGATAATCTTTACAGACAAAATTGGTCCAGTCATTTTGACTGGTTATTATACATTTCACAAATTGAAACTAACCAACATTTGCTAGAAGTGATCTTTTTTTTTGTTATCCTAGACTGTGCAGTAATCAAATTTGTTATTCCTGTTGCATATCTCAGTCAAGTTGTATAAATGATATTAACAATCTTCTCTTCTAAACTAACAAGTCTCTTGCACAGCAGTTATTTCCAAAATTTATAAAATACTGTTTAAGCACTTTTTGCAATTTCATCATTTTTATCCCTGATGTCATCTGAAATTGTAGGAATTATTGTTAGCTTCATTTTGCAGATGAGAATCTGAGTAATAAGACAAAGATGACCCCGCCAGTAAATGAAGAATTAGTGATAAAATAGAGGCCTTGTCAGGCCCTGGGTGGAGTCCAGGCTGGAGCCAATGTTACCCAGGGGCTTCGTGATATTCCCACCTCCTACCTGCTAGGTAAGTACGATATCCTCTTCTGGTTACTCCGTATTAGGGGAAAAAAATCGTTTGCAATTCAATCCTAGTGTAACTTTTGTGGATTCTTTTCTCCTCAAAGGCAACAACTTGCATAACAGGGATTCAGGAGAAATCATGATTGTTACAGGTCAACAGTCAACTGAGGAGAATTTCTAAGATGCTTGTGTTAGGTCTGGTTCTAATTACTAGCTCATTGTGAAGAATAGTAAACATAGACAGGCACTCAAGATTAAATAAAAAAAAGAAAAGGCCATTTTATCCAATGGAAACCTTTTAAGAGCCATCCTGAATAAAATGTTGCATACCTCACAATTTTCTCCTGGTGTTTATTACAGGATATTGCCAAAGTTTGCCTATTTGGTGGCGGGCCAGAAGTTTTGCAATTTCCCTCTGATCCGAAAACATTCTTGTCAGATTTTCTTGTGAGTCATCAACTTTTCCAGACATCACACAGTTGAGTCAATTAAAATAAAGTTAATTGGTGCTTTGCTAAATTAAATCATTCCATATGCAGGAGTTTGTAGATTACTGGAGATATCTTTTGGAGAGGTAAAATTCAGCAATAAAGGTCAAGAAGCTATTTTGCTTCTTTAGACAATAAAAGCAATTCTCCTTCTAAAAATAAGAAATGTCATTTTAAAATAATCTGGATGCCAACCCTTGGAAAAATAATTTCTGTATTTCCTAGGGCTCTTAAGTGTGCCCACAAAGGAATGTAAGTAACACCAATAGTCCCAGAAAAATCATTCTGAGAGGCTAGTCTCTTTCACAAGTTTATAATCAAGTTATCCTTTCATTATTCATTCATATGACTTTTACCTCACAGGACTCGTAAGAGTTGAAAGTCGAGTTATTTCATAATGAATTTGTGTAAATTTTAAATAAAATATTCATGTTAAGTAACTTCTTGAACTTCTTTTTAAGCCCCTCTGACATTGTTGGGGTTGTCTATGTGTGTTTAGATGTATTATAAACTAGAAATGGTTATAGTCTCACTCTTTTAATCAAAATACTATGCAGCCCTGTTGATTGTCAGCTTAGTAACTTTAGTAATGAAAGCCACCATTTATTATATACAATACGTACATGGACCTGGAATGCAAAATAAGCTTAAACATATGTTTTCTGGTTGGACTGTACAAAAAGAAAAGAAGTATATACAGTGGAACTTTTTGTTTTAAAGCTGTTTTTATAGATACACAATATTTATTAATTGATGAATAAAAAGAGTAAACAATTATGTATACAGCATGAGGTTTCAATATATATGTATAATGTGGAAAGGCTAAATCAACCTAATTAACATATGTATCACAACATGTACTTATATATATATATATATATTTTGGAGTTGGAACAATTCCACTTCTGTCTTATTAATTTTGAAATATACAAAATATTATTATTAACTACAGTCACCATGGTGTAGAATTGATCTCTTGAACTTATTTCTCTTGGGATTTTTTTAAACAAATAATTGTGCCTGTCCTGGTGGCCAGTGAGAATTGTCCTTGGCTGCAGTGTAAGAAATGTGTGTCTGTTGTCTGAAAAGGCGGGGGCAGTCACTGTAGGGACACGGGGGAGCAGATGCTAAGGAAGGGGTATCCAATTCCCGCCAGAGATCTATTCCTGCAGATTTATTTTGATTCTGATCATTATTTAGGAATTTTTGGCACTCATTAAAAACAAAATAAATCCAAAACACAAATGTGCTGAACTCTTAGTGCATCCTGCACCAACAGAAGGACTTTACTATTTTAGGGAATATTTTATACCTTGAAAATTTTGCTTCGTAGACTTCATCTTTAAAGGTTGTTGCTATACATCGTTTTTCTCACCCTTCCTTCTATAAAAGACACTTTCTAAAGAATATAAATCTGCCCAGGGAACAGTTCTGGGGTAACATTTGGAAAAAGTTTGCCTCCTGCCCTGTGCCACAATCGTATCAGTGATAAGAAAGTGAGGAAGAATGCCCCAATCCAGTTGAAGCAGGAGATAATTTAAAAAAAAAAAAAAACTATGTAAGGTAATATTTCTTTTTGGTCAGAAACACCCACTGCTTCCCTTGGCACAAAGCCCGACTCCATGGTTCCCCTCAACATGCCAGAGGCATGGTGGCTACAACCCTGTGCCCCCTCCTGCTCCACCCCAGTGCTTTGGTCCTCTTCTCCGACTGAACCTCGCTCTTCTGAGGACAGCAAACTGGTGCCGGCCAGTTCCGACTCACTGCCGCCTCACCTAGGATTCTCTCTCCCAGAGCTTTTGCCCGCTTCATCGCTTCACCAAATTCCAGTACCACTAATGTCTTTTCACGTTCATCTGTCATCTTTCCCTAAAAGTCTTTTTGTCTCCTGTTTTATTGTTTTCAAGCCCTACTTGTTCTCTGTTTTTCTAAAAGGCGTCTTTAGCCATGTAAGTGTAAACAATTCATTTATTTATGTACTGACCCATCAAGTCCCCCAGTAAAATTGCAGACTCAGTGATGGAGAGAATATGCCAATGTAATTCCTAGTTTAGGCTAATATATTGGACGTAAGATTGACTCTTTGTATTCTTGAGCATATTAACAAACAAAAAATGGTGCCCAGTGGCCAACTCCATTCTGTTTCATGCGCACTTCCAATAGTGCTCTGACCTTTCAATGTTTTATGTTAAAGTAGGAGAGAAAAAAAAAATCGGCGTTTCAGCTTAAGGCCACAGCCAGCACTGGTCCATGGCCTTGGAAAAACCCTGTTTCGTGGGCAACTGAGCTGCAAGGGGAGCTTGGCCTCCTGTGGGCCTGCTTTGAGGTTGTAATACTCCGCAGATCTCACAGGGGGCGTGTCTTCACTCCCCAATCTGCTCCAGTCACTGCTCACCGTTTAAAAATTATCCTCTAACAATTTACCACACAGCGAGTATCACCCTAGACCCTCCTTGGGAGAATGGTCTTCAACTAAGCTGGTCCCTGGTGTCAAATATTGGGGGACCACTGTCTAAGACACTACCTCTTTTCTAGGGTTTTCAACCCGAGACTGTCCTTTTTCTTCACTAGATAGACTACCTCAGACTACATGTATTAATTACCTATCAGATATTCCCAATGCCATCTTTCGACTTTACCCCCTCCACTCTTCTCCCTACCTTGTTCTGAACTTCTCTCTACAGTCATCCTGCTTTGGTTATGCCTTCTCAGCTGATTTTGGATTCTCCATTTGCCCCAAATCCAACAAAATGTTAACATGATTGCTTTCTTACCCCAAGAAACAGATCAAGAGCAGGCCTACACACACACACACACACACACACACACACAGAGAGAGAGAGAGAGAGAGAGAGAGAGAGAGAGAGAGAGAGAGAGAGAGAGTCCCCTTTTAAAGCCTCAGGGAATGCCGGCGAAATTCTTTTTTGGGTGTACATTTCATTTAAGTGATGCTTCTTTCCTGACAATCTGTAATTCCGAATAGGGTCCTCCATTGGTCCCAGCATGCTTGTTTAGTTATATTTGCTGCTCAGAAATTTATAGGGACCCCTACTTGGGGAGATCATTTAAAAATCTATCAAGTATATCTTTAATTTTTGAGGCACTTTCCTAAAATGCTAGCACAGATTTTCTTCGCCCTTCTTTGAGCACTTCAGTCTTCTCTTTGAGAATCAGGCTGTGATGCCTGTTTGCTCCCTTACAGGAGGCCAATCGGAACTTTTAAACAAGTGAAGACTGGGGAAGTTGCCCCAACATTCTAATGACAAAGTACAAGTGACCAGTAAGATTCACCTATGCATCTATTTGCATCCTTCTGTGACAGTCATGAAGAAGGTATTAGCATCGTAGAAACAAAAGAAAAAATGTCTAATGAGCTCTGTTTGAAACATGTCATTCAATTTTATATTCAAGTGACTAGCGTAATGCTGGGGATTTGACACAGTGGCATTCCCAGTGAATTGTGCATCCCTTGTCCTAAAATGCTTACTTTGCTTTTACGCACGGAACCGTTACGACATTTCCTACTCAGTAGGCACTCTATTAATATTGATTGGTTTTAATTTGGAATTCCAAGCATAATAATGTAGGGGTTATAGGTTTCTTGTTATTACCTTTGTGAACTACAGATGCAGCTAAAATTGGAGCTCTTCTCTGGAACGTTTGCATTCAACTTCCGGTCTCAGTTACACAGCAAACCCTTCAAGTAAAAATTGTCCTTGTCTCTAGTTTCAAGTCTATTATTTAAGGGCGATGAGTAGTCATTAATATGAAGAAGTCTTAAACTGAAGACATGTTTTTAGAGACTGATCCTAATAATATAATTAAGTGGAGGTCAAGAAATATTATTTGTGTTGGTTGTGGACATTAAATATTGGAAAGGAGCCCTTATATCATGCTTCAGTAATAGTTTTGTGGTTTGACTCCTGCCTCCTCAAATGTAGAAGGTGGTGTTGAAAGTTGTACAATAACCTTTGTAGGATTAGAGCTGCTTTTAAACCTAGAAGATAAATGTAACACTGTAAATCAGATTTCAGATACTTAGCAGAGACTATTTTAAAAAACCATGATGAAACATAGCTCACCTTAAGGAAATTTTTCATTATTCTGAAATAGAATGGTTTCAGAGAGAAATTATAGTGTGTGTTATTAGAACACTTAATCTAAAGAGAAGATATTAGGTAGATGGATAGATAGATAGATAGGGGCCCAATCATGGCAGGCCTCGTATGACATGTAGGAGAATAGATTTGCTCACAATAACAAGAAGCCAGATACTAGTTTTAAAGTAAAAAGAAAGTTTTAAGAAAAAAAGAGTTCGTTTTTCCAATTCTAAGTACTCAGTTTGGTAACAATGGTAAAATGAACCTAAGGAAAGCAACGCTGGAGCTTTGAGGAGAGGTAAGGGGTGGCAGATTATGGAGACATGGACAGGAGGGGAAGGGTTGCTTTTGAGGATGAGTCAAAGGCCCAGCCAGGAGGACCTGGTGAATTGCTGTGAACATGAGATAGATGAAGAGAATGGTGAGTGAATTCCAGAATCTGGTCAATATGAATGATCTCAATGCCATCAGGAGAGAACCACCAACCACAGGGAAATAAATCTGTCCCTGGGCTTTACTCTGATGAACTCTCCAGATAAGCGTCTTCATATTAACTGCTATTAGTTCCTGTCACTGGAAAATGACTCAGGAAAGCATTTACAAATGTGCTATGAGTTAATCCTAGTAGCCTTCCACTAGTAGCTAAAACACTGACACGGCAGGCAGAGTATAGAAGTGGCTGACCTGTGTCTGAACACAGCCCATTTAACCATTCATTCAAGAACCATTTATAGACTGGATATCTGTTACAGATTTAAAAAAGTGTCCTAGATGTAAGGGATACAGCAGTGAACAAAATATGTAAGCCTGGTCCCTGCTCTGGGCTGCCGGATCAGGGAAGGCGCACAGAATGCTATGTGGAGGAGAGGAGCTGGGGACAAGAAGCCACAGGGAAAAAAGGAGCTGTTCTGGTTACCATGAAAAAAAATTCAGAAGAGTAAAGGATGAAGAGTCAGTTGGCTGAAGGAAGACTCAGGAATATGGAAGAAATGCTCTAAGTGGAAATGTGGCCTGGGATATCATATCATATAAGTGACACATAAGAAATATAATGTATACATTCATAATATATAAATGTATAAGGACAACATGATATCAGACCAACAGAATAATTAAACATTGGATAGAACTGGAATACAGGAGTGCAAAGGAGACAGAGGGAAAGACGACTTCTTCTCTTAACAAATACTTACTTTGATGTGCGATCTCCAACGAGGTTGGCTTTTGCAGTAAATTGAGAACCTGGCAATTAACTGAGTTTCTTCTTTCAAGGATTCCACCATCTATTGAAAAAGACATGTAGGCCCAAGTAAATAAATAACCGTACTCTGTGTTCAGTGCTCCTGTAGGTATATGAAAGCGTTATGGACTCACAGGAATGAAGATGAGGGTATTGAAGGTCATGGAAAGTGGCAAGAAAACGTAATGTTCTTTACATTTCTTACAAAATTGTACAGACATTCCTAAAAATCCTGGACACAAAATTTTAGACAGTGGGATCTAGAAGCACAAAAATGCAGGACTTATTGGGGACACTTTCGTGTTTGAGGAATCAAACTTAGAATAGTCTGGCTGGGATGCTTTTCTGGCCCAGGGCTTATCTCTTCAGCATCTCTGAGACTTACTCCTGATTGCAGGTGACTGTGGTAGACAACAGTAGAAACAGAGTCATCAGCTGAGCTAACTTAAAACGGTGAAAGTGTAAGGTAAAGTTACAGTTTTTCAGACTGTCAGGACTTACAATATCATATAACATAGCCATTGATATCATATATAACAAATGATTTGGTTATCAAAAATTGTTCATTTTTCCCCCAGTTTCAGAATTTCTTCCAAACTTTAGTGAACATCCATTACAGTAAAATTACAGGCTGATGTTTATAATTAATGACATTTACATGCAAAATTAGTACAAGAAAGTCACATTAATTAATTTTTCAGGAATTTGCATACAGAGAGTACTTGTCCTAGGAACTGAACCAGGAAGTTTATACGCAGAAAAAGGAATGAGGTGGGGAGGACTTGTAATCCACTTGTAAATCGATATGCCATGTTAAGCTGATAAGAGTGTTTTATGACTGATCTTGTAATTCTCTTTCTTTGGAAGACTGAAGGGCTTTATCAAACCTAGCCTGGAATGTTAGATAGCATAAAACATGAAAGCATCAAAGAATCCCTTCTTCACGGATATAGATTGTAAGAATTTTTCATGAATGCAGAGTAAAGAATAGTGAACCAGGGTCAAGAGAACAAAGTCTTTCACTCTATGGTCCTTGACAAGAACCTTAGTGGTTCACATTTCTATTACAGTAAAACGGAAGTGTTGCATATTAGTAACCTGAGCTGAATGGTGCTAATTAGTGCAGTGTATTTAGCAGCAACTATTGAACAACTATTTCTCTTCAGTAGAAATATATTGTGCGAAGCATGTGAAATTTAAAATTTTCTAATTTCTACATTGAGAAGTATAAAAATAAAGATAAAAGGAAATTATGTATAATGACTGTATATGTGTATATATGTATGTATGTATTTAGCTCATCACATTGAAAAACCTATTTCAATATGTAATTAATATGAAATTAATGGAGACATATAAAAGATATGTCTTTTTTATACTGAGATTTCATTCTAAACCTATTGTATATTTTACAGTATAACATATCTAAAACTAGATGAGCCATTTTTCACATGTTTAACAGCCAAATGCAGCTATACACATGAACACTGTAATTTGAGGTCACACCACTGTGTCAATTCCTCACACCAATACATAGGGACCATACTCTCTCTGTCTCTCAGCTTTTCATATATATATTAAAAGTAGTAATAATAATAATGTACCTATCATGGTGTAATAAGAATACAGCAATATAGAGTAAGCACTAAACAAGTGTTAAGTACTATTAGTATTGTTAATGAGAGCATCAGTATTCAAGGTTAAGTGCTTTAGATGCAGTTATGATTGGTATATTATCACTCTCAGCAACAGCATAACCACCTTCCAGGGTAATGGAGAGAACTCTGTAATGCATGTCTCAGGTCAGAGGCAAGTAATGAGATTGCAAGAGGGGCAGGAAGTCCAACCTGTGAAAAGAGACATGTCAGCAGGCTGTGTATGTGCTAAAGGGCATAATTCAAGCTTTAGAAAGAAAGAAAGTAGCATCTTGCATGGCCTGGATGTACTCTCAAGACCCTAGACAGTCTATGATGCCACCTAGGCCCTGACCCCCTAGGGAAAATTTGATAGAAATCAGATAGTCACATTGAAGCTCATGTTTCAAGACTTTGATTTTAGTGGCTATATGAATTTCAAGGACCCCACCCCAGACTAACAAGCGATCAGCCTGAGAATAGTAAGGTCAATTTCTTACATTCTCATTCTAAATATAGGCCTGGATTACCTATAAATCACTCTGAAACCAATTATCTACCTAAATGATAAAAGCAAAAAAATAATTATGGATTTTTGACAATTTCATGTAGCAAAATGAGTTTTGCTGCTTTTTGAGACTTAATATATATATTTTCTCCTTGTATTTTCTTTTTTTCTTCATTTAAAAGGTTAAGATGCTTTTGTCCCTGTAGCTTAAGGGTTACTTTAAAAAAAATAGAAATGAAGTTTTTAAAAAAAATTACTAGATATTGTGAACCTAGAAATATTGAGAATTTACTAGGTTTCCTGAACAGTGAGCCAGGAGATTCTGCCTCAAAGAAAAACTATTTCTTAGGTAAGTCTTTATGATAGCTGCTATATTGTGGTAACAGTATTATGTGTGCTGCTCCTATGCTCTTAATATCAGTAATATTACTTGAAATTTTTCTTTCAGGAACTTGTCTAAGAGGCTTTCTTTTCACTGTAGTTATCTTGGTCAGTTATGCATTTGAGATGCTATAAGAATTATACTTCTAGGGAACACCTTGGAGGGAAACAACAGAGAAAGCAAGAGATTTTCTCACACTTTTAAAGTAGAAATCTTTGAAGAGGGACAAAAGTCCTTGAATTCTTCAAATAGTAAAAGTCCACACCCCACTTACAGAGAATGTTGCAAAGACTGGCATGACATGAAACTGAGCGAAAGGCTCTGTGGTTCCCAGTCCAAAGAGTGGTACAGGCTGTGCATAGCTGGGTGAGTGGAACCAAACACTGGGTTGGGACACTGGATGTGTCCAGGTTAAGGATGTAGAGTGACGATTGGGGAAGTGACCTATGTGACTTCAGCATTGCATATGACCTCTACTCTGTGCTAGAAGGAGGCCTCAAGTTTGACCTGTGCTAGGGCAGGGCATGGGCATGCTCTCCTGCCAAAAAAAAAAAAAGAAGGATGAAAAGAATAAAGAATGAAATAGACTGGAGGGAGGGAGGAAGGAAGGAAGGAAGGAAGGAAGGAAGGAAGGAAGGAAGGAAAAATGGAAGGAAGGAAGGAAGAAGGAAGGGGAGCTTTTTGCTTCTTTTCCGAACAAGCAACCATTCTTATGTAGAAGGAAATACCAATGCCACCAGGAGAGAGCACCAATTCTAGACTTCTCAGAATCTTGACCAGAGGTCAGTCAACAAAATTTATTGATTTTATTTTATATGGTAGGCACTGGAGCTACTCATTTCAAGTGACCCATTCCTACCCTTAAAGCACAACACTCCTCCCCAACAAAGCAGTATCAGTGTCAAAAGAGATACTTCTGTCATTTATAACAATAGAAATTCCTGTGTTTCAGCTTTCTCACCCCACTTCCCAAGCAGTGTTGTAGTTCTGTTCTCTGAGTCTCCTGGAGTGGGGGATGGGACTGGCTCAAATAGTGCTGATGCACTCTGAGTACTAGACTCACTGTATTCACCACTAGTTTGGAAAGAAGCAACTGAAATATTAAGTGGCTTTGTCATGCTACAATCCAGTGCTTGTTAATAGTCATTTTCCTTCATGTTAAAAAAATCTTTAATTTCGCTGAAATATACCCACATGATTCTAATTAGCATATAACTAATCTAATGTTTCTTTTACATGAACTCTTTGACTTTTGGGGGAAATTATGTCTTTATAATCTTTTTGTTAAAAACAATTAGACATTTTTTTAAAAAAGAACTCTCAGAAAATAATAAGATGACCTAGTAGACAATTTTAATTCCAGCTGGTTTTACTCATGGGTCACTTGTCTGTCTATCTCACCAACCCAACCCGCCAATAACCTTAATTCATTCCCTCAATATTCTGCTTGGAACCTGTAAACACGAACAAAGCGGAACAGACAAAACCAGACTTCAAACATGTACAGTTGCAACAGAAAAGGATAATGCAATTCCCTTGACACAAGAACGTCCTAAGCTTAATATTAGGTTCCAGGGCACAAGAATGAGTCAGATTTCGTCCCTGATGCAAAGAGCTCATCACTCAGGAAGAGAACAAAGACACCAACCACGGATTAGAACACGAGTCGAACTGAAAATTCAGCAATCTATGTAAGTGTAAAATGTCTTGAGAGCCCAGAAGAAAGGCGAGTACAAGTACATCTCATTTTGTTGGGATTATTTCATTTTTCTTTGCAGATTTATGAGACAATTGCTTATTTTTTTCAAGTCAAAGCTTTCTGGCAACCTTGTCTTGTATAAGTCTTTGGGCAAATTTTTTAAGCTGCCTTGTTTTCTCTGTCCCACTTTGCTGATGTCCACAATATTTCATACCTGTTTATTATTGTCATGTCTACCACAGTGATATGATCTGCGATCATTTGTCTTTCTTGTTTCTCTTGCACTTTTTTAGGGCACCACAAAACTTACCATATGACCATGTGAACTTCATCGATGCTGTGTCTTCTGCTGCTGCACTGATCCACCCTTCCCCATTTTCTCACCTTTCCTTTGGATCCCTCCATTTCCTGAGACACAACAATATTAGGTCACTTACATCCCTAAATGGCTTCCAAGTGTTCAATTTAAAGAAAGAGTCACATCTCCCCCTTTAAATCTAAAACCAGAAATGATTAAGCTGAGGGAGAAAAGAATGGAGAAAGATAAGCTAGGCCAAAATTGGCCACTTGTCCAAACATTTAACCAATTTGTGAATGCAGAGGAAAAGTTCTTGAAAGAAATTAAACATGCTAGTCAACTCAACAGAAGAAGGATAAGAAAGCAAAATAGCCTGTAACGGTTTCAGATAAAAGATCAAACCAGCTACATTCCCTTCAGTAAGGAGCTAATTCAGAGCAAAACCCTAACTTCTTTCAAGTTTACAAAGGCTTAAAGAGGTAAGAAAGCCACATTGGAAAAGTTTGAAGCCAGTAAAGGAGGTTTGTGATATTTAAAGAGAGAAACCATTTCCATAATACAAAGTGCCAGGTAGGGTGACAAGCGTGGTAGAGGAACTGCAGGAGTCATCCAGAAGAACTAGTCTAGGCAGCTTCTGCTGCTGCTGATGGTCATGCTGAAAGAAAAAGATTTTCATTGTAGATAAAGTCATCTCATATTGGAAGAAGATGTCTCATAAAGCTTTCATACCTAAAAGAAAGTAACGACTGAATTAAAAGGTTTCAAGGACAGGCTGACTCTCCTGTTATGGGTGAATATAGCTGATATATTAGTTGAATCTAGTGCTCCTTTTCCATTCTGAGAATGTAAAACTCTTAAGCGTCATATTCAGTCCACTTCCTTGCATTCTATAGATGAAAAAATCAAAGGCCAGAGGACAGCGCATCTGTTTACAAATTAGCTGGTTGAGTACTTTAAGCCCACATAAGATCTCATAGTCACAGAAAAAAAGAAAAACCTTCAAAATATTTTGTTCATTGGCTATGTACCTACTCCGTTAAAAGTGCTGACGAAAATGTGCTACTAAAAAGATATTTTAGGTTTCTTTTTATAATGTCTGACAATGTGATGTTCATTTTGAGGCTGGTGGGTCGAGAAGTCATTTTAACTTCTAACTCCTATTATTAAAGAAATGCATTTCTTAGAAATATTGTTATTATTCCTTGGTGGATTTGAGCAAGGTAAACTGAAAAAATTTTGAAATTATTTAGCAGTCTAGAGTCTGGGGTCATAACTTAGTGGTTAAAGTACTTGCACAGCATACTCAGAGCCCTGGGTTTAATTCACCTGCAAATAGGATTTATCTGTGTGTGGTAGCACAAACCAGTAATTCTAACATTGGTGATGCTGAGGCAGAAGGACAGCTGTGAATTTGAGGCCAGCCTTGACTACAGAGACAGATAGTGTCTCAACAAATTTTATCCCACACTTTATATGCTATAGAGAACATTTGTGATTCATTGACGATCCAAATATCAACATTAACAGGAGTTTAGCCGAAGTAGAAAAATGATGGATTTAGCATTTCCATGACAGAAGTAACTGTAAATATGATGAAAACAGCAAGAAAACTGGGAATGGGAGAGAAGGCTGTAAGAAGTGACTGAAGAACTGCAACCTCATGAAAAAAATTTTAAGCACTGTGGAGTGACTTATGGGTGAGCAAAGAAAGTGAATTCTTGAAACAAAATCTACCTCTGATGAAGGTGTGCTGGTATTCCTGAAGTGATGAGAAAGGAATTGGAATATTACAGAAACTTTGTTGGTGATGTAATTGATAGGGTTAGACAAAATTGACTGCAATTTGCAATAAAATCTGCTGTGGGTAAAAGAGATTTGCATCCTGTGGGGGGGGGGGGGGACAATCTTCTATGAAAGGAAGAGTCAACCAGTCAGTTAATGTGGCAAACTTCATTGTTTTCTTATTATAAGAAACTGCCCCAGCAACTCTCCCCTTCAGCGGCAACTTCCGCGACCGCTCAACAGTCATAACATGAGGGTCATATTTTCTACCAGATAAAAAGGGGGACTCACTGAGGTTTGAGATGATTGTTGGTATTTTTAGTAAAAAATGTATTTTAATAAAAGTATCTAAATTACTGTTTAGGCATGATATTTCACACTTAATAGACTACAGTATAGAGCTGTATGACTTTTATATCCACTCAGAAAACAAAAAAACTGATATGAGTCATTTTAGTGTGATATTCTTTTTATTACAGTGGTCAGGAATAAAAAGAACACGCTATCTCCAAGGTACACCTAGAATTCAATCAAGGCTGACTTTAAAGAGGGATCCATTTTATTGGTGTGCTTACATTCACAGACACAAATGTTATAGGGTAAGCTACAAAAGAGGTGCTCTGAAGTCACCTGTGCATGACAGAGTAAATCTTTTACACTAAGAGGTGTTACTTATGTCATCATTTTTATTTGCATGCACTCTCTGACCGAGGCATTCACGATTTCCAATGAATTCAATTAAAATATCAGCAAGATCAAAACTCTGAAGATTTCCTTACACTACTTACAGAAACTGCCTCTGCTTTTGTGAGACGTCCTTCCTTTTCATTTTTTTCCATAACATACAGTCCATTAAGTGACCCTTCACCTTGTAGGATTTCACTCCCTCATGCTCTCTTCTCTTAGATGAGAAGGTTTTTCTTTTTCCTCTGATTCAAACTATCTTCCTCACTCCTTCTATTCTTCATACGGTTTCTCTGTCACCTCAAAAAACAATAATCTGTCCAGGACCTGTTCTGCTTTTGGCCCCATTTCCTTTACAAGCTCCTTTACCATTGGTTGAAGACACATTCAAACACTTGTCATCCTCAAAACCATCACTCTCTTTTCTTTTGTCCATTTTGTCCCCTTCTTATTTTTTCCACGCATGATCATCTTACTGAAAGTATAATTAAACCAATGCATCTCAAATTTTCATGCCTGTAAGGGTTGTTTACGTGATTTCAGTAGTCTAGTGTTGGACCCAAGGTTCTGCACAGACTATTATTCTATGCCACAAATCATTCTAAATATGAGAGATCTGAACACCAGTTCTCCTCATCTGATGGTATTCCCATAAAATTATATCAGTTGATATTATGAAAACTGTAGTTTGTGTGAGGACATCTGCAATGACTGTACAGTGACAAAATTACCTGATTACCGATTTATCCAAACTCGTCTTCATCATTAAGCAACACAGCAACATAGTTTTAAAATTAAAAGATGTACATATAGGTTTCCCTCAATTCATACACATTCCAGGAAGGCAGGCAATAATGTGAGTTTCCGAGATGACTAATGTCATAAATTTGGAGAGAATTTTTAAAGAGAATGGGCTAAGTTTAATATTTGAAAATAAATGACAAGATAGTGGTGTTTGTACACAATGGAGTGCTTCTCTTCCAGAAAGACAAATGAATATGAGGCTTTTGCTAGCAAATGGACACAACTTGAGACCATCATACTTTGTAAATTGGGTCAAAATCAGAAGATTAAATATCATGTTGTTTCTCTAATATGAGAAATCCAGAACACAGGCATTTTATAGAAACAAATGAATGGGGATAATAAGAATTAGGGGAGATGAGGGAAGGAGTGGGAGGGCCAGCAAGGGGGAGGGGAAGTATTGTGATGTTGATACGATATACATCTATACAAAATGTCTGAGCTGAGTGTAACCGGTGTGTATCGCGTGTGTGTGTGTGTGTGGGGGGGGAGATAAGGGTGAGATATGAGTGCTGAATTTTACCTTAGATAGAAGAGATTTTTTGATCTTTCAGAGAAATTTAATTCCACTCAGAAAACAAGGTTCTTTGTAGGCACCATAGGGCATAAAAAAATGACTAAAAAGCAGCCTCTTTCAAAGTATTAACAGATGTTAAGACTGTGTGTGTATATAGTGAGTATCAATTAATAGAGACATCACAGAAGGTGTCACCAAACAGCTGATAATTTGGAGCGTCTTACAGGATTGCCAGAGGCTAATCTTACACATACATAATGTAGAAAGACGATGTCATTCCAGATAGTTGCTTGAATCTTAGGACTCATAGAAATGATGTGATTTTGTGGGGAGGACAAGGAGTGTGATTGGCAGAATTTTATTATTCTGTGTGAATTATCACTACAGTAATAATGTTTAATAAAATACTCCAATATAGAAGGGCTTAAAACAGCAACTTCAGATTTCTTTTCTGGTTACATATGTTGGCTGGGGTTCGGTTGATCTGAACCAGGATCTTCTGATCTCAGCTCAAATGATTCATCTCTCTTGGAATTGTTTGCTAATCGGTTTCAAGTTTGCTAGTTCTAGGTGGTCTCAGCTCATAAATTCAACTCTTCTCCATATGATCCTTCAGTTTCCATTAGACAATCACTTCTTTTCCTCCCATGGCAAAGGTAAGATGTTGCTGAGAGACTTTTGAGACTCAGGCTCAGAATTGGCACACAATCCCCTCTGCTGTGTTGAGCTGACTCTTCAGGTCCTAAGCCAGACCTTTAGGTGGTGAGAAAGAGATCCTCTTTGGGACAAACTGTCAAGTCACATTACAAAAGGGCATCGATATAGAAAGGAGAAGATTAGGATTTATTTTTGTAAGGCTTATTCGTTTTGGTTGGGATACTGAGTAAGTGGAACGGAGCCAAAAGGCGAAGAAGGCTGGGCTTGACCCGAAGTTATTTTAAATTCAAGTAGTAGTGAGAGAACACTGAGAGTTTTAAAGAAAGGGTGGGAAATATGTTCAGAAGTCTGGCTTTAGGAAGATCAAGCTTGCACAGTTATCAGACCAATAGTAGCAGAGTCGGGAAGAAAAGTCTGTTTTTCAAACTAGGTAGAAATTAATGAAGTCTTCTGTCAATGTGGTGGCAGTGGTAACATAAAAACAAAGATAAGAGCTTCCTGTAGTTTGACCAACTGATAATATCACTGGCATCATCTGAGATACAAGGAACAAATAGCATCTCTTTGTTCTCCCCTTTATGCTAACATTATACTTTGCGTTTTGTTGCAAATGAATATATAAAAACACGAACATTTTACACACATTCTCTTATTCTACTTGTAATCTCTTAACAGTTGCCAGAACATGCGATGACATACTTAAGGTCAGAGTTCAGACCCACCAATCGGTCTGCTGTTCCAATAAGCTCTCTAACTCCACCAAGACTGAAAGTTTTTCAAAGAGCTAGGCCATAGCTTTACTTGGTACACTTTTTCAGTGATTTCATATTTTCACAGACCTAAAATGTAAATTTTATAAAATACTTGCTTAAAATGAGGTAAAGTTACACAAGCACTAATTTCAATTTTATTGAAGTCAAATACTATGGTGATTGGTATGAAGAAAATTGTATAGAAACCACATCAATTTTATTAAAATTTTAAGGGCAAATTTTGAATACCTGTTTTGTCCTGTGATAATTAAATGCAAAGGATATACATGTAAAATTGATACAAACATACAGGTATTCTATAATGCACATCGTGGAGTCATAATATATTTTACAAGGCTTTATTATAAATAATTGGAAACAATATTTTGCTTTTAATCCCAGGTAACAAAACTGCAAATATCATGCTTCCTTTCATTTTCATTATTTCATTGGGTTTTTTGTCAGATGGTCTGAGAAATACTAGAAATACTATTCTTTATCAAAAGATTTGTGAAAAAAAGAAACAATGAAAGGAAGAGTAAGAAAGTAATAAAGGAAAGTGACAGAAGTCTGTGGTGACACCCGAAAGCACAACACTCATTTCCTTTCACTTAATTGAAAGCAAAGAATATTTGAAATTTATGGGGAGGAGAGTCTTAATGATATAGTGAGGGAAATTCTAAAAACAGTAAAACCGTAATATCTGCAAAAACACTGGTAAAGCAAAAAGGGTTGTATATAAACACATAAATATTTGAAAAAGATTTAATAGTATACTTATTTCTTTTCTTAAGATGGAAACAGTTTGAGTCTCCTAAGTGGAAGAAAGCTGTTAAGGTGCAATGGATCAAACTCTCAAATCTGAAATATTAGAAGTATTGACTCAAAGGAAACCTTTTTTCCCTAAGGAACAAGATTCAACATTCAATTTTCTCATTTTAAAATAATTCATGTTTTCGTTTTTTTAAATGGTTACAATTGTAATCTTGAACATTTAAAAGCAGAGAGCAATTCTTGATAAAATATTGCAGTAACTTAAAATTTGCCCAAAATTCACTTAAAATAGATAAGGCCACAGGATTAGTTTCACTAAGATTTATAGCAGCTAACAGAATTTTCTTAGGCAAGCAATTATGATTTTTGTGCATATTCTTTACATATAATAATAAGAGTTGAGTCAGTACTCTCCATGAATATTAATTTTAAAAAAACAGGAGTTGGCTAAAGAACCAGAACCTGTAGGAGAAAAACAGGAAGAGTAATATATTTAATCAAATAATATAGACTTCTTTAACATTTGAATTTCTAGGCATCAACTAAGGGCAATGTTAAACATGAAAATATATAACAGTGTAACATGGATATAAACATGCTATGTACAATGATATTTATAATTCTTTCTTTTTGTAACTTCAAAATGTACCTTTTATAGAAACTGAAACAGTGAATTGTAAAAGGAGCTTCAGTTATTTAGGAAAATATAATTAAATTAATGAGAGAATAAAGAATTGAAGATCTAAATAGTTTTCAAAATAATGAAATTATGTATATAGATGTGTACACATGCAAGGAGATACTGTAAAACAACCTGCTCCAGTTCACTGGATTTTATTCCAGCTAAATCTACTCCAAAACTGCTTTCCTGTAAAACACCAAAGAAAATATTAAATGCATGTATACAGTTTTAAGTACTTGCTGGTATGTTTCACATTCTTCATACTTTCCTCAGGCTATATATATAATCAGTCAGTTTTTAAAGTAAATGAAAACTATAGTATGGGAGAGTAATTTTTCACCTGTTATGTCCCTCTTTGATCCTATCTTTTGGGGAAACTGTATTTTAAAAAAGTCATAAATAACGGAGTACATTTCTACTCAGCATTGTTAGTCTCCATGCACTAGAATTTATGACTTTCAAAAATGGCATTTACTCCTGAAGATGGGTTAACTGAAATTAACTAGTGTGTAGGAGCATAGAACTTGGCTTCTAAAATTCATAAACATTTAACTAACTCATAAGACATTGTTCTTCTTTTGAACTTTTATGAACATTGTACAACAGTGTAAACTTATTTGTTAGTTTGCCCTGGAATAAAAAAAAAACATTTCATTAATAACATTTCATTAATGGGATACATCTTTTCCAAAGGGTTATGGCAGACTTGTTTTTATTCTTCATGTGAATTCTTTTTTCTTTCTTTTTATATGAAGTAAGCCACATTTACCACCTGGCTGTCATAATTCCAAAATGCAGTCCAGTAGTAATTTGAAGTTTGAGGCACAGCAAGTGGAGCAATTTCTTCCCTTTTAAAATCACTACAAGTGACATTTGTTGACACAGTGATCCGAGTAGAGACTTTTGTGAACTCAGATGGCTCCGACTCCACAGTCAAAAACCTTGGTGAAGTCTAACAACTGCCACTGGTCACTGGAAGGGCGTAGCGTTATGTCTTTAGGAAGGTTTCCAGTGGTTTCTCATCTGTTAGCCCCATCAGATTTCTTTGTTGTGTTTACGATGTCTTCTGATCTTGTCCTTTCAAAAGTCCAGAGGGCGAATCATCATCGTTGTGGAACGTAAGGAGTAACTGGGCCCCTTGAAGTAGTGCCACTTTATCCCGTTCAGTTTCCCATGATTTTGCCCCGCAGTATAGAACATTCCATTTAGGTTGGAAGGGCCACACGCGTCAAACCACCAGCCTGGAAATTTAATTAATAATCAAAGAGAGAAGAAGAAAAAACGAATTACAAGTAAATTGAATATTTGGAAAATGCTAGTATTTATTGATGAGCAATTTGTTCTTACTTGTTATGATTATTCACGAATAGGTGGTATTCTGTAAGTGTATTTCATCAGTGGGATCGTGTCAGATGATGTATTGTTTTAGGATATTGATCAACAATGAGAACAGGTTGCTCTCATGTTTTAGTGTGTGACTTTCAGTGTCTGTCTCTGTTGGGACTCATTTCCAGCTGTGATTATGGGAAGCCTCTGAGATCTAAGATACAATTTGCCATTAAATGTAGAACAAACACAATGCAGGACCCAGGAGAGGGCGTCCGTCTGCAGGCCAATGGGAAGAGTAAAATTGTTAGTGGAGGAGTTGGGAAGCTTAGGCAACTGCCATCTAAAGAAGTTCCTAAGGTTAATTAGACGATGTATAATGGCTGTGATATTCAAATTAAATTTTAATTAATCTGGCCTCCCTCTAGTTTAGAGCAATATGGAAAACACCCATCCATTGTAATTCTGTAGTGTGCATGCAGCAATATTTTATCTTAAAGTATTTAAGCACGCTCTTTCTAAACTTAGTAGAAAGAAAAATAGCCTCAAAGTAACATAGAAATCCTTTGCCTGCATAACTTTATAAGGATAACTGAGTAACTCAGTTTTATTTTTTTAATGAATTAGCATGTTAGATTTTTAGATACAGCATAGTACTTTTCCTTTTCTCCCAAAGTCACAGTACTGAAATTTTTAGGACAGATTTACATCACAGACATTCTGGTATATTTTATTTGGGTATCGTTGACCTTTCTTTGATTACAGAATTATACCTAAGGGACAGTAGCTAAAGAGAGAGAAACTGTGCAGCTGATGCTTGGCTGCAATGTGCACATCTTCTTGAAGATACTTTAGAAAAAGTTAAATGAAGAAAGGCTATTTCTCACTTTTCAGTCGTGGTAAATGAATACAGCTGGGGTTGTGTTTATGCAGTATTAATCACAAAAGAGTAGTGGGAGTAGTGAGGTATGTCTTGGTGGATTTTGAGAGACAGTCAGCTATTTAATACTGTATGCAAATATAAACGTTAATGCAGTCAAAACAGGAGGGACAAGAAGGTTCTTGTTTGGCAAAGAAGGAGGAACTGTAAAATTCCATCTCTCCCTCCTTAGAATAATTCCTTAATTTTTGACCAGTACTCCTAGCGAAAAAAAGTGCTATTTATATTCCAAAAGGCATTCATGTTAGAGAATTTATTTTCCCAGAAGACTTCTTCTGGGAAAGACTAAAATGAAGTTCAACTTGATGGCTTCTGCATTTGAACTTTTCCCTTTCACGTGTCCTTCATGAGGGACTGTTTCATCCCACTATTCACCAGGACCTCTGAAGCCAATGCACTTAATGAATAAATGAGAATATTCTGCAATAGTACTTTATCAATGAGAGCAATGAAGATTCACAGTGTGGCCTCTGAGTTGTACTAGGGTACCCAAAATTATTTAAAAAGTGTGTTTTATTTGGTTCACAGAAAGTTATGAGAGTTTTGAAAAGTATGAAAATGAAAAGAACCAACCAAACAAACAAATAAAAAGAACAAATAAACAACAACCTCCTCCCCAACTAAATAACAGCCAGGCTACACAGGGGATAGGTTAAAGGATAGATATATTTATTTGAATGAGCTTAGGAGAGCAATAAGAAATAGTAGGAGCCTGTGAGAAATTAGATACATATTGTTCTTGAGTTTCTTTTCGAATGAGTCTTAGTGGATAATGTGAGAAGAGAATTTTAGTCATTCAAAGAAGGTTTTTATGAGTGTGTTTTTGTTGAAAATATAGTCCCATGAAGCTGATTGCTTGAAGACCAAATAATCCATTTTTTTTTTGCTCATTATCCTAAATTCAATGGAAACTGGTGGTTTATACACTACCTATTCCCATCCTATGTATTTAGTATTACAACTAACCAAGTTTACTTAACAAATGATGGACAAGTTCATTGACTGATTCATTGATTCAAATTGTTCTTGAGAAGTTGCTTAGGTTACTATAAAAAACCTATATCTTGGAAAGACCCCAATGTACAGTGTCTGTATTTATTACGTACATTTATGTATTTATTTGTTCATTTAAGATTGTTACACGTTACTCAACAAAATAAGCATGGTCCCTACCCTCGAGACAGTTACTTCCAATGTAACATATGGGGAAATACAAGCAAATAAATAAAATATCTACAAATCATGACCAAACGGTTCTGTGAAGAAAATAGTCACGAAACTGTCAAGAACAATAACATAACTTTTTACATTCATGGAAAATGCTGATATTTAGTGAGACATGAAGAAGGAAGGAGGCCATGTGAAGAGACTCTTCTAAGCAGAGCATGGCCTTGCAAACACCTAGAAGAAGAAAGCCTTCGAGAGACTGAAAGAGCATCATTGTACTGACACAGAGTGAGCAAGGGGAGACTTTCAGGAAGTGAAGGTGGAGAAAAAGAAAGCCTCAGTGGAAAGTTGAGCAACATTTGTGGGAACATTCATAGGTTAGCCATCCCACTTGTCTATCATCAGGTGGACAAGTAGAACATTTTGTAGAAATGGAAACCAATATTTAACCAGGGAACGCAGATCTGCCAGGCTAAATGTTTAATGAAGCATCGTGTAGAGTCCTCACTCTAGAAGGTCTGCCAAAGCTACCCCAAAAACGTGTGCCAGAGCGATGAAGGAAGAACGCTCAGGGTCAATTCAATACAAGTCGCCCAAGGGACAAGCAGGGGGCCAGAGTCGAGAAAGGCAAAATTCCTCACTTCTGTTCATGCTCCCTTTCATATAGGAGATGAGCTACTGAAACTCACTAAGCTAGTAGAGAGATAAACAGGCAGAAAGTCCTGGCTTCCTGGGAGTGAGTGGTGAGAGCTCCTCGCTTACTGTCTGACCTGGGTCATGAAGTATGGGCTTGAGTTCAGTGGGCGGGAAAGGGAGTTAATCACAGCATGTTCCCTGGAATAGCAGAAGAGAGCGCAGCTTGGCAGGCTACAGTGCCAGTGGAGGAGGGGTTGAGGAAAATCAACAGGAGGGTGAATATAGATTTTTTATTGTAATTTAAAATTTTTTCTTGTGAAAAATAGGGGTTCTAACTAGTAAGAAGTTAGCAGACCTAGTCTTTTTTTGAGACAGGATCTCGCTCTGTAGTCAAGACTAGTACTGAACTTACTGTGGAGTCCAGGCTGGCCTTTAACTCATGGCAATTCTCTTGCCTCAGCCTCTCTAGTGCTAGGATTATATGTGTGTGCCACCACGCCCAGCTCATATGGTGCTGAGGAATCATATTCAGGTACTTAGGGCTTGACTTAGTGCTTGCTAAACAAATGCTACAACCGCTAAGCCATTCCTCCTGCACCAGCAGACCTAGTCTTGGAAGCTTATTTCGTCAGTTAACAATGAAGAGTTACCACACGATAATACTGGCTATTCACTGAATAGTTACTATGTCATGTCTCAGGGACTCTGCCGAATATGTGTGCGTGCGTGTGTGTGTGTGTGTGTGTGTGTGTGTGTGTGTGTGTGTGTGTAGTTAGGTAGGTATGAATATGGCTCTTTGGGAGATATAATATCCCAAACAGCCTTTTATGTTATGGTAAGTACCATACTAAACCCATGTTCTGAGAAGCTGAGAAACTTTGTTCCAAAATCACATTCATTATACGCAGATCATCGTGTGCGATCAACTATTTTCACTGCACATTTTGAAGGATAAAAGGTCATCAATTATCACAGCCCATCTCTGTGTTAACTTAGGAAATGGAGATGAAAACTGTAGAAGAGGCCACAGTCTCTAATCCCACCATAAAGATTTAATATTGAAGACAATGTCATCAGTAAGAATGAATATTCTTGCTTGTTGAGTAGAGTCTATCAAAACATACGAAGATAATTGCAACTGATTATAGTTTACAATGTTCACATCAATAAAAATGCTGCATTTAATACTATACTATATGTTTTCAATGTTTTGATTTGATTTGATGAGGAATCAAAGATCTTGAAGTGCTCAATCACTCTTGTCTTAATACCAGTGGACCATCCATTCAGTGATCAAAGTGTAATTGATAATAAAGATGAATTAAAATTGCAGGAAATTTTTAAAAAACACTAATTTCTCACAACAACTTCAGCTTCATTAAACTGTATTCTAAATTTCAGGGTGAGAGAGGCAGCTATCTCTGTGAGGTAAGGGTTATTCTTTCCCAGGACATACTCATTAATTCTAACAAAGTAACTTCTTTATATCCAACATTTAATTACATTTTAAATTATTTTGTGAAAAAACTAAACATGATAAGGTCTCTGAAACATAATTTAGTAAGTTGTGAATTAAAACATACTTATACAAGGCATAAAAAGCAGACCTCTGCTTATTCCTTTATATTCACAGATACTCAGTGCATATTATGAATGGATCTGAAATATCTTCCGAAAGCCTCATGTACTTGGAAGAGGATTGAACTGTGAGAGTAAATTGGGTTAAGCAGATGAACCTATGGCTTTCCTTGTTATTAAGAGGTGGGGACTTGTTGGAAGGGATAGATCACTAAGGGTGTGGCCTGGGGAGATACATCCTTGACCCCAGCCTCTTCCAGATTCCTGGCTCTGAGACTTTGAAACAGAGAAGTTAAATAAACCTTTCCTCCCCTAAGTTGTGTGTGTCAGGTGTTATGTCCAGGGGTCAGTAAGAGACTAAGACACTGCGTATGCAAATTTGCACAGTGTAACTACATTCTGAAGGAAAACATGGAAGAATGCGCCTGGTTATGTAGTTTCTGTCAAAATATCACATAGCTAAATTATGTATGCTCCGTGACCTTGGAGAAATATTAACTTTGTTCTTAGCTTTGTGTGTGCCTGTAGATGACAGACAAAAAATATACTGAGGACATTGATCTGGGAAAGGCTCTTTTAGCTTAAAAGAACTCAACGGTGCAAAGAAAGAGGAAAGCAGCTTCCATCTACTATGGAGATAACTGATAAAATGTCTCAAATGTTTTAAGGTTGGCAACTGCCGCGATGTACTCTGCCAAGCATTTTTCTTTATAACCTGTAACCTCATGTATATTTTAATAAGAAATCTGAGATGCATGTTTCTAATTCATTTACACTTAACTCATTAAAATTTAGTTTTGTAAGAACTATCCCAGGCTTCCCAGGCCTTTCACATTTTTTGAGTCTTTTATCTTCGAAGCAGAAAATTCACATTTTATCACTAATAAATGAAACTCTGGCCAGAAAATAGGAATCTGATTCTAAACCCTGTACTCAGGAAGTTCAAATTTATTTGAAAGTCAGGAAACCTAACGCTCAAAGTGTTCTGATCCTAAACAAAGTGTCTCTCAACACTTCTTTTCTAATGTAAAAAGTACAGCAAAAGGAAAAGATGTTTCTGTTTTTATAGATTTCTTCCATGCATTTTCAATGAGGCATTCTAATCAGAATACACACACTAGCTTGCATAGAAAGCAAGCTTTTACTCTTTTGTCACTGGGTACAAGGCTAAATCAAGTTTATCAGTGTCATATTTGTTCATGAGATCATAATATGAGTCTATGTGTATAAAGTTGACCCTACCCACAGCTAGTCTTAAGGAGCAGCTGTGTGGGTTTGGTATACGGAAGACAAAGATCCTCTCTAGGTCTGCATTCTTTCTGCCATCTGGTACTATGTTCCTTTCAGGCTCTAGTCTTTTTCTTTTCCTTTTTCATGCTTTCCTCCTTTCTCTATGCGGAGATGAAACGTTGTTTATCCTGGCCAGTAATATTGAATTTATTTAAAACATTCAGGTATTTTCTTACTGTCTTTCCCTTCCCATGACTTCATTGCACATTAGCCTTGTCTAAGAAAGGAGATACTCATGGAACTACATTAGTGCGCTAGTAGGCTTTTAAATTGCTGCTCCCAGTAGCGGAAGCAACAGAAAGTGTCCATAGGAAAATGGCCTGGGACATTGGGGACTTGCATTCAGATCCTGCTCTGACACTAATAGTGTGAACATGGGAAAGTTACCTATTTTTTTCTATTTTAATTCCTAAAAAAGAAATTATTCTGGTCTTTATTTCCCTATGCCAAAGCACTTTGGAAGCTTCGTGTATGTTATTAAATATAAATCACTTAAGATAATGCAAAACTTCCTGCTAGACTAAAAAGCCAAATACATAGTCATTATATTACTATAAGAGTGCAATAAAAACAAATACTGGTTATTTCCCACTCACTGTCAAGTATTTACTTTGTTTATAGCTAGCTTTGAGCTGTGGACATTTTTTGTGGATTTTAATTTTTCCAAAACTTAGGAAAGACATTCTCTGATATTCTTTACTATTTTTTCATAAATGAATTGTGATTTGAGAAAATAATATAATCCTAAACTTATGAAATTCACTTTTATTTGAAAATCAGGACTCATACTAATTTTTTTTCCCATTCTGCAGTTCAGTTTTGTGTGCCTTAGTGATTCTTAACAGTTCACACCAATTTCGTTGCTTATCCTGTTACTCCATGTTTGTGGATGCAAGTACACGTTTGTACTTAAACATTGTAAACCTAAGTTCATGCAATAGTGACGCTAATACCTTAGTTCATCTTTATGCCTGGTCATCTGAATAATTCATGATTTTTCTATGTCCTTTTGAGGTCTCTGATAACATACTCATTTAACCAATATTTAGGGGCTGAAGGAATGACTTCGTGGTTAAAGTGCTTGCCTAGAAAATGCTAATTTAAGTAGTAAGTATTCAACTTCAATTCTCCAGCACCACATAAGCCGGGAGTGGTAGCACACGCCTGTCATCCCAGCACTCAGGAAGCTAAGACAGGCGAATTGCCATGAGTCCAAGGCCAGCCTGAGCTCCATAGTGAGTTCAGGCCCAGCCTGAGCTATAGAGTGAGACTCTGTCTCACACACACACAAAAAATAATACTCAATATTAATTGAGCATATCCCATGTGCCACACACTATACCAGTGATGGACACCACAAAGACTATATGCAAGAAACACACATTTATTTATTTATTTATTTTGTGTGGAGTATGCATAGATATTGTGTCCTAATTAAAAACATTGAGTTGAAGTAAAAATAATGCAATGTAAATTTTCTGCAGTCAACACTAAACTTTTCATGTGGATCCTTGCTCTTAATGTTTTTACTTAAAATCTAGGGAATGCCAGTTATCTCATGATGTTTTGCATGTCCTTTCTGGTTCACTAGAAATGCTGAGCTGACTATGTTTCTTCAAAGATCTTGTCACTTTCATGCCCTTCACAAGTTGAAGAAGCTATCAGTTTCTTTCATTTCTTATGTCTTCGCTACAGTTGCAGTGCAGGTAAAAGAAGCTTCACCAACCCATGTTGTTAGTAACGGGTAAGCTCCAGTCCACGCCAAGAAATTTATGTACATGGCTTTATCCTTTCTTTTTGGGCCATACTGAGAAATATCTTTGGTTAGCTTTAGAAAGTCTGGTCTGTCAGCTGACATGGTTTATGTGTGGGAAAAACGATGGAGTTTCTCCTTCAACTGACTTCTTTCTGTTGAAGGTGAGGTCCTATTTTTACATAGCTTTTATGTTATATCCTAAATATGGAAATTGCATTGAAAGAACACTGATATGAGGAAAGGAAAGTGGAACAATGCTGTTTGTCTGTAGTTTTTAGAAACCTTTTAAAATTATATTTTACAACAGAATTTCAGACATAAATGCATCTATAAAATCAGATATTATAATTATAGTAGTTTAAAATGGTAGCTTAAACATAGGTCTATAATTATTTATTTTGAAGATTATTAATTCACTGCCAATGTTTAAGGTGAGTATAAGTTTGCTCTGAATGTGACATAATAGTAATGAAAATTTTTATGCTCCTAATTTTGAAGCCGGAGAGTTCTTTGCATATCTGCTTTTATACTTGGTGAATCTATGCAGTCAAAGCCACGGCAGGCACTGAACAGAATAACATTTTAAATTCCTTAATGTTTAATAGTAGATAATAGTAGTGGTTAATATTTTAATGAGCCTGATTTTTTTCTTCAGCCTTTTTCAAAACAAAACAACAACTCTCCTGAGGAATTAAGAGAATGTTTTCCACATTCACCTCTTCAGTGCATTACTTCTGTGCCGATTTGGAATGACATCCTTTAAAAAGAGAAAAACCAAGGAGAAAACTTACAGGTCTGCCTAAGGTCGATGGCAATCAGATAGCCAAGATATTTCTGGCTTATAAATCTAGGCTGACAACTCATCTCCACTTAATGGTTAGTTAAGAGGTTGTTCTGGTTAGAAACGCATGTGGCAATTTTGGCCTTGAAATATATGCTCTAGTAGAATAAGAAACGTGTAATGAAACAAAAGTTTTTGAATACTTAAATTGGATTAAAGAATTGGCATATTTCTGGGAAAAGTAAAACACTGTGGTACCTATTTCTACTGATGCAAATATACGATACTTTCTCAGCCCACTATGTACACATTCAACTCAACAGTATGGAGCAATATGAACTCCTACCTATGTGTTGAAAGTAATATTATTCTTTTTCCCTACTAGGAGCTGTAATGAGTGCATCACAGAATGATAACATCACAGAACCAGAAAATAAGGTTCGAGGAACTCTTCTTACTAGACCCACAGTTGCAGGAAAGTAGATTGCTAATGTCTTTGAAGGAAATAGCCTTTTCTTCTCTTGTAGAAGCACAAAATCCTGTCCAGCAACCCACTTCAGCCTTCAGTCTCCTCCTCTTCTTTCAATGATTACATCTTATATTTTGTCAACAAAATACGGACGGGATGATCTAAAATTTTGCATTTGTTGCTTAATTTTTGTTGACTGTATCTATCAATTGATATCGGCACTTGTCTATCCAGCTCATTTCTCTAAAAAGAACTGATTTCCTTAGTAGATATTTATTAAAAATAGCTTAAATTGGTAGAAAAAAGGGACAACAATCAAAATGTTCTACCTGGTATCTAGTTGAAAAACCTTCGGCTTTTAATTAAGCCTACCTTCTACTTTTCAATCTTTAATAGATAAAAATAACAGCAATCCCATGTCCTCCAAATAAAATTTTTCCATATAGTTTAAGAAAAACTATTCAGAATAGTTAATGCACAAATAATCTGACTTTATACTCAGTTATCTCCATAAGAAACAAAGGAAAAACATGTAAAGGAGATAAAAACACAAAACTTTAATTGACAATGACAAAGCATTATAAAATGGTATTTTAGGATATTGGAAAGTCTTACTATCTAAAATAGACCATATTAAATGAGGACAACCACAAGTTTTTTTTTTTTTTTTTTAAAGAAAGGAATAGTTATTAGACAATGAAAATGACTCTAGGGGAAAATTCGACAGCGAATCCATTGTGTTGTGGGGAGTAGCTAAGTTGGGCAGAAGTTCCAGGCAAGGCTCTTGTTACTTGGACTGTCATTGACATTCATCCTTATGTTTCCCAGTTCTTGGATATCTAAATTCCACATTTTCACTTCTTAGAGTGGATGGCTTTGCAAGACCTGGATTCTTTCAAAAGGATATTTGATAGGGTAATGGCGTTTATTACAAAAACACATTTACTTATGCTATTCCAGCCCAAACGATAAATGGAAATTTTCCCTCCCCAACATATGTGTTTATTAGGGACTAAGCAGCAGATCCAAGAATGATATGGATGAAAGAACATGACAAAGGTCAATCATGTGAGGCAGAAATGAATTCATAAATTTGAGCAATGAAGCTTGCTTGACAACCAAGAAGGACCTTCTCCTCTTTCACTTTGCTTCATATTTTCATTATTATGACAGAAATATGAACACTCTGGAATGTTCTTCTGAGGACACATTTGAGAGGTTTTAGTGTCAGTCGTTTATGTATTAGAGTTATTTGGTTTAAAAAATCTCTAAAAATAGACATGGAGAAAACAAAGTGTCTTCAATATTAAAATGGGAAAGGAAATGGGAAAATCTAGTCCTTTTGTCTTGTATAAAGTTAATATTCATTTATAGGATAAGGGAGGTAATGAAAAGATATATTTCTTCCAAAAATAATGTTCAAGATCTAATGTGTGGTGATAATCTTTTTTAAAAATCATTTGTTTGTAATGCCTTTTTTCTATGAAAGAGAAAAAAATCCAAATTTTAAATATTTGATAAGATTGAATGTGATGCCAAGATGAGATGTTCAAAGCAAAAGTAGAAGGATGTGATAGACAGGCAGAATCATAACAGGTTGTCTTTGACAATGCTGAGGTGGGTTTCATATTAAATGGGTGGAGTAGATGGGGTCAGTGAACTGTGATTTGGAAGATGAGACAGTTACTCTAAGACCTTCCCTCCAGGCAGGGTGAAGTGACGCATGCCTATAGTCCTGGTACTCCTGGAGTCTCACGTAGGAGAGCACGACAAGCTAGAATTCTACTTGGACAACTAGGGAGACTTTGTCTCTAAATTTAAAAAGACTGGGTGTAGCTTAGTGGCAAAGCACCCCTGAATTCAATCTCTAGTATCAGAAAGAAAGGAAGAAAGAAAGAAAAAGAAAGAAAGAAAGAAAGAAAGAAAGAAAGAAGAAAGAACGAAAGAAAACTATCCTTCATATCTTTCCATGCTCTGCTAACTAAGAAGAGAAATGTCAACCTAAAGATTCATTCCACTGGAACAAAAAAATCTGAATGAAGTGATTTCTGGGGTTTCCAGATGCTTGGTCATCTTTCATGCACTGTATCTATAGAGTCCCTGTGTATCACAGTCGACTGCAGTAAGTATTAAGAATCAGTGATGAGCATCACTTTGCCTTTTGCTTAAGGTAGAAATTAAGAATTCTTTTTCTGCTGGTCTCACAGACTTAGTCTGGACTTTCGGCACACTTGCACTAATACATAATATGCAATAATAATGGTAGTGATGTCATATTTGGGGAAAAAAATCTAAATTTCACCAGCATTTTCCTTAGTAACATGAAGATATATTTTGGTATAGAATGGCATGGACTGTCAATGCAGGTGAAGGGGACCAGTCTCACTTTTCCATGTAAGAGACTGAAGCAACACCAAGTTGTGAGAAGTGGCATGCTGAAATGAAACCTGCCTTCACAGTTTGTTTCGTGCAGTCCTCTCTCGGCCAGAGTGTATTCCATTTGCCATTGGATTTTAGACAAGTGTTTTCTAAGGTTCAGTCGAGTTCAATTCTTCACAGACTTTCCAAATTGATTAGTAGTATGTATTCATATTCAGTACTTTTCTTTAAAACTAATGAGTTAAGTATAAACAATTACAAATAAATTTGAAACATAAACTTTATTAATCCTTTAAAGAAGAAACAAGTACACCTTGCTATACTATAAGGTAGGTATAAAACTCAATCTGTATTATTTGCTCCCAGGTAGATTCCATTGCCTACTCAAGGCTCTGAGACAAAGGACAAGGGTCTGTTCTCTTAGCAAAGAGTGATGAGTATGGGCTAAACAAATGCTAAACTCTAGCACCAAATTAAGAATTTCTCCCTGGCACAACTAGGAAGCTAAAAAATGATTTAAAACTCGCAGAGAGGATTAACTTCCTTACTCAGTTTTACAATAATGTTTAACATGATCTCATGTCATTTAAATACCTTGCAAAGGTCAATACCATATAACGCTGGTATAAATCATACAGGTTTAATTACAATTCTTTTATATTATTCTGTTCCAGTCAAATTAATGCATTCAACGACACAATTGCCAAGCATTCTGTAAGTAGTTGCTACTCATGCTGTGTTCTTAAACTGTTTGCTCTATTATGGATACTGTGTAGATTATTTAGAAGGTAGAATAAGTGTGGCTTGAATAGCCTAAAGAATTTATTCATAACCAAGCTTAGCATAGTCAAACTATAGACACTGGAGAAGGAGGTAAACCTTGAAATATGCTAGCAATGTCTTGCACAAGAATGCAAGATAAATTAGTGGGCAGAATAAAATGATCTCTAGGGACTTGCTCTTAAGTTTCCTGACCACAAGATCATACCCTTTTCTCACAGATAAGAAACTTCAAGCCTCAGACTAGTGAAACACAGCTTAGAGAATGGCCCCAGAGGACTTACCTCCTGTTAGCATGAGGGCACATTTGCACATGCAGTTGTCATTATCAGCATCTTTAGTGCTGAAATCAGCACCGTGTAAGATGAGGCTGCTCTGCTTTCCCGCCGTCCCAGTGTGACCCTTTAAATATAACCTGAAGTTTAAAAAGAAATGATCAGCCACTTGACAGATTAACAGAACCCAGAAGACTGCCTTGTTGGATGTTAACTTTCTTGTCCCTGTCTCCTTTCCTCAAACTCAGTCCTTGGACATATCACTCAGTAAACTCCAAGCCACAGGTAGGTAATGTTCCCTATGGCTTAAGTGTGTGACATTTCTTCCATTATGCAGATAGAAATTCAAAAGTTTGATAATGCAGAGTCCCCCCAAAATAGCGCAGGTTTATTACTTGTATTAATTTCCAAACACAAATGCATCTGAGTGTTGATACAGCATGCCACTCTATTAGCATATAATACTACTGTTATAATAACAGTATTATTATCAATTTGAGTAATGAGTTCATGAGTCCTATTGATAAAAGGTTCACTCTGAGCTAGGCACTCTGCTAAATGATGTCCAGCTGTGAATTGCTATGGTTCTCTCTCTCTCTCTCTCTCTCTCTCTCTCTCTCTCTCTCTCTCTCTCTCTCTCTCTGAGACAGGGTCTCTTGCTCTGTATCCCAGGCTGGTCCTGAACTCACTATGAAGCCCAGGTGGGCGCTGGACTCATGGCAATTTACCTGCCTCAGCCTCCCCAGTGCTGGGATTACAGCACGCGCCAAGACGGCCAGCTTATGTGGTATTGGAAAGTGCTGAATTGCCCCAGATCTTCATGCACTGCTCTAATGAGGAAGTCACTCCACAGCTTTGAGAAATGTTAGCCTAACAGACAGGTTCTTAACACTGTCTACCAGGGGCCTTCGGCAGATCCCTGGGCTGGCATCGTGTGGAAGCTGGTTCCATGGGCATCCGACTCTTTGATGGATTTCTCGCTTGTGTGATACTTCTAAATGAAGGCACCCAAGGGAGGGCTCTTCTCATCACTGGCAGTTTTTGCCGTTCCGTGGTGACTGGTTCAACTTTTTCCAATTGGAACCAGCACTGCTTTTACTGCCTTCCGCCAGCTGACCCAGTCTTCACAGTCTGGTTCCTTGGTCCCCTGAAGGAAGGTTCTGGCACCTTGCTGGCTCTGCAGCTTCATCCTTTTTCCACTGCATCCTGTCCTCTCACCTACACGACCAGTACAGAACATCTTAGCCACAACCCTTCAAAGCCACGTTATTGCCAGCCTATCAGAGAACACGTAGAGTGCTGCGGACCTCTAGGCTGTGGATTTTGTCAATCTGAGAGTCACTGGCGTGGCTTTGGCTAGGACTAGGAGACTGTGGCTTCCGATGTTGCTAACTGCGGGAAGACAGGAGCTGCAAGCTGCCAGGGCCTGGCGGAGTGGGGTTAGAACTGGTTCACTTCCTGCCGAGGTGGCAAAGCAGGAAACCTCAGCGACTCCTTAGGAAAGAACCATCAATAATATCCCCATTTACACGCTGAAATTTAGAAGAGCTAGGCAAACAGGAAGTCAGCTGAATCTGACCATGAAACCCAATCTGTTAGTCAGTATGTATCACCTAGACAACTGTTCAGTAAGCACATACCAGGTGTGCACTGTTTGTTAAGCATTGAAAATGTATCAGCAAGCAAAATCGGGAAAAAATATTCGGATGATTCTAGTGGTAGTCTTACAATTAAGTTCAAAATCCCAAACGTTGAATCTCTATGGCATTCCTCAAAGAATCTAGCTTACTCCCTAGAGACATTTCTTACACAATCTTTGTGTTACTAACAAGGTGAGTTAACATTTTTAACTGTAGCAAGTCATCGGATCATTTCTGCGAAAGGCCTACTGACCATACAACTCAAGAACTTGTGTTTTCAATGAGTATCTCAGGTTACTTTTTTTGCAAACTGTCCAGTTATCGTATTTTGAAAAATATCATGCCAGAACTCATAAACCAGCAGACAAATCACATTTATCTAGTGTAACTTCCTGTCTGATGTCTGCTCATTTCCTATTGATCAAGGAACTGTTTTCTTTGCTTCTGGGTAACATACTTCTGTGAACAGAGGAGAACTTGCCCAGGTCCTTCTGTGCTTTCTCTGGGCACAGAGCAGCTGAGCTGCAGTAATTCAGTATTTGGCAGCTTGCTTCTCAAGGAATTCTCTGTCGGAGACCCAACCCCCTTTTAACATCACCTGAGACTGTCCCTCTGTCCTAACGTCAATGTTCACCTAATTCAACTGGTAGCATTTCCTAAAACCCATGCACCTCTCCGCTTCTGTGCCTGCTTCTTATTTATGAAAACTCTACCTCTTATACAGCTAATGATGATAAATATCTTTATAGATGAGACATCTAGAACTTAGGCCAGCATTGAGCAAAATATTATGTTCTTATTAAATAGAAATGATAAATATCAATTAACATTTGAAGATACATATGTGCATATATGACTTTTGTTATACCTAGGCTTAGGTATATTTCACGTTATAATTTTGTGATGTTTGATATTACTTTTAAAAGAACTATTTAATGCTTTTGCATGTTTGGGCAAAGTACTCTACAAATATTTGGTAGAGTTTTTGAGCCCCACCAATGTAGACAATGAAATCCCAAACAAGCTATGTTATTTTCAATGATAACCTTATAGGTAAACAGTGTTAATGAAATAAAAAATAAAAATAAAACTTCTAATTAATTGTCTTAATAGTATAAATAATATTTCTATTTTTAAACTTGGAGAAGCAGGCTAATAAATTACTGGTGATGCAGAATAAGGTTGGTTTTGTTTTGTTTTGTTCTTTTAAGTACTGGTTCACATTTACGGCCATAACTGTAGCACCATCCCCCCCCGCGCCCCCCCCCGGCCCCCGGAAGTAGAGCTCCACTAGAGAGTAAGTGGCAAATTACAAAGAAAAGTCCCGGGAAGTTACCGGCCTGAAAAAACTACTTTCCTTCAAGATCTGCCCTGAAGTTTTAATTAACCACTCCGTTAGAGGTCCTCATATTCTTACACACAGCCGCATAATCATAAAGTTATTAGAGACCTTTATCAGATCTCCCTTTGCAGGAGTAAATAGGAGGAACACTGGTGCCTCGTGTCACGGGTCTCCTTAAAGAGACATTCACACACAAAGCCAAATCCTTACAAGAAACTGCCTGTTGGATGACCAGTCAGAGAAAAGCGACTCTAAATAAATCCAAAGTTAGGTAGCCAAGATACTGTTATGTTGAAATCTTCTGCTCCCCTGGGAATAGGTGAATCTAGGCCACCAGTGCTCCTTGATGAGTAATGCCAGTTCCAGCTCTGACTTTCGGCTCCCCTGCGCTTTTTTTTCCTTAAAGAATGTCAGTCTCATTTTCCTGGCACTAGCTTTAAGCTCCCTAGCAGAAACAGACTTTCCAGAAAACAGTGGTCGTCTACCTTGCCATTTGCAGGTAATTCAGCAGAGGTAATTCAGGTAATACTAAATGGGTTATTGTTATGTGGTGAATACAGAGTTTGTATTTTTATCCTTGAACAAGAGGATTATAGTCTAAGCCTCAAAATATGTAATAGTTTCTTTGTGTAACCAAGGGAATATGATTGCACAATGAAATAAGTTTGAAAAGCAGAAATCACAAAAGTGGAATTACTGGATCATGTAGTAATTGCTTCTTTCTTTCTTAGGAGGCTTCATACTATTTTCCAAAATAGCCATACTACTTTACATCGCCACCAGCAGTTATAAAGTTTCTCTGAGATCGGTATGCTAAAGAAATACCTGCATCTTCGTGCTCATTTTGGCATTATTCACAATAACCAAGACACGGGTGTAACCTACATACCTTTCAATGTTTGAATGGATAAAGAAAATGTGGTGTTGATACACAACGGTATACTGCCAACCTTTACAGGAAGAAATAGTGACATTTGTTACAAGGTGGATAGAAATGCAACAATGGAACACAGGCTTAGTAATACCAGCCAGGCGTGAAAAGCAAATACTGTATGATTTTTGCTTATCTTCATGCTGAAAAGAAGTTAATCTTATAGAAGTAGAGTAGAAATGTGATTACTAGAGGCTGGCAGGAGAGAGAGGGATAAGGAAGAAACAAAGTTTTGGTTATACTAGAGGAATAAGCATTAGTAATCTATACACCAACACTCAAGAATTTAATGATCCTGTACTACAAGGTGACTATAATAATAATCATATTAATATATGGAAGTTTTCAAAATATCTGAAATAAAAAACTGATTACATAAAAATAATAAGGTAATGTATATGTTAATTAGGTTTATTAAATCTTTCTCTAATGTGTGCATTGATCAGAAAAATCATATCGTACCCCATAAACATACGCAATTATTTGTTAATTAAGAAAGGGAAATCAAACAATAAAAAAGAAAAGCAAGGGGCAGGAAAAACACCAACATCAAATGTAGATACTGATGACTATATTCTGGGTTTGCCATGAGAGAAACCATTTGATATTTAACCCCCTGCAACTGACTCACTTCACTGAGCATGATTGTCTCAGGTTGTATCTTTCAAACTGCGAAAGCCCCCAAATTATCTGTCTTTATAGATGAGTAGTGTTTCATTTTATACATATACCACAGTTTGTGTATCCATTGGCCTGTTGATGGGTATTTTGGTGTCTTCCACATTTTAGCTATTGTTAGTTGCGCTGCTGTGAACATGGGTGTCCATGTACCTCTTTTATACCATGCTTTTAACTCTATTGGGAAGATTTCCAGAAGAGGTATCATGGGACAAAAAGGGATGTTTATTTTCAGCCTTTTGACGAATTTCCATACAGCCCTCCATTTTGGCTATACCAGGTTACAATCCCACCGGCAATGTAGGAGGGCTCCTTTTCCCCCACAGCCTTGCCATCATAGATTGCTGTTCAAGTTCTTCATATACACCATTCTCTGTGGGGTTAGATGTTATCTTAGTGATGCTTAGTTTGCATTTCTGTAATGGCTAAGGATATTGAACATCTTTTCATGTATTTACTGGCCATTTGAACATCTTCATCTGAGAATTGCCTATTCATTTCTGTTGCCCATTTTTTAATTGAGTCTTTGAATTTGAGGAGTCTGTTTTCCTTGTATATTCTAATTAGTAGCATCCTATCTGAAGTATAGGTGGTAAAAATTATTTCCCATTCCGTTGGTTCTCTCTTCATTCTTGACAATTTCCTTTGCAGTGAGGAGACTTTTTAATTCGATATAATCCCACTTATTAGTTCTGGGAGCCATTTCTTTTCGTTGGGTGCCTATATTTAGGCCCTTTAGATTGCTTCCTAATTTGTCTTTCAGAAGGTTCAGTGTTTCAGTTTTAATATTTAGGTCTTTAATCCATTTTGACTTGATTTTGATACACAGTGACAGGTGTAAGTCTATATTCATTCTTCTGCATGTGCATGTCCGATTTCCCCAGCATCATTTGTTGAACAGGCTGTCCTGTTTCCAGAGAATGCTTTTGGCTCCCTTATCAAAGGTCAGGTAGCTGAGGGTACTTGAGTTTGTCTCTGCTTCCTCCGTTCTGTTTTATTGATCAACCTCTCTGTTTTTATGCCAGCACCATGTAATTTTTGTAATTGTTGCTTTGCAATATAACTGGGTGTCTGGAATCACGATGCCTATTTTTCTTGTATCCTTTGCCCGTATGGTGCTACCAATACCGTAGATTGGATTGAATGAGTAAAGAGACCTTTCCCCCAACTGATCTATTATTTGGAGATCAGTTGCACAGTCTCAGCTCTGTCTGATCCCAGGTGTCATTCAATTGCTTTCCCTTCCTGGAGCCTTGCCGCTTCCTCTCCTTACCCTCAAATCCATAGTTCATGTATTTATACGCACCTTATCAGGTGATTCTTCTACTCTGGTTAAAACTGCTTGTTTGTTCTCTGAAGTCACAAAAGACAAAGCCCAGGGCTTCTACATTAGCACTCTTCTGCTGTCTACTTTCTCCAGCACTGCTCTCCATGCCTGGGTCCCTACCTTCCACTGCATAGCGTTCCAGCCTTCCTTGCATGCTGGTTTCCTCAAGTAACACACACTTTCCCTCCTCTGTTCATCTGCGTGTCTGTCTCTTCTTCCTTACGGGCCGTTCCAGTTTTGACCAGCTGCTGAACTCATCCTTTAAAATTCAAGAATAATCTCAGAACCTCACATGATGTCTTTGTAGTGACATTTGCCTGTTTAAATTATTTATCTGTATCTCAGAGAAAATTATGAGTTCCTTAAAGCATAAATCGTCTCACCTTCAATAACAATTACTTTTGATGAGATTTGCTTGTGTACCTATCTGCGTCTCATCTTTAAATCACAGAAATCTAGAAGTGTCTGAAATAGGCAAGGGCCTCAATATCCATTAAAAAAGAAATACTGGGAATGCTTATTAATTAATATTCAGTAGGTTCAAGGTAGCAAGTAAAAGTAAAAATAATTGTTCTAAGCAAGGTGTCTCTGGTCCATGTTTTCAGGGGACAGTTTTCTAATTCAGCTAGCAAGATGTCCCTGATAGCTAGCTAAGTATCTACTCACTCATCTAACTGTGTATATGTACAGTCTCCACACTTTTCCTGATCTCAGCATCTTTTGTTCTTATTTTCTCAGAAACTACAGAATATAAGGTATACTCATTATATTACACAAAGAAAATTAAGAAAGGCTATGCTACAGACTCTGCTTTTATGTTATTGATTTATTTGAATTGTGTGCATAGCCAACTGATATCAGAAAACAAATTTAAAAACGAATCCATGCTTAAGGGAAGCCCTTCAGTTAAAATTATTTTGGAAACAAAAAAGGAAATGGGTCAGTAAAAGGTGGAAAATTTCCCTTAAGGTTCTTTCCAGACTACAAATCATTAAAGCAAGAAAAAGCGAAGAAGAGTCCCAGGACTGCAGTGCAAACATTGAGACAATTGGCTGGAAGTTAGAGAGAATGCTGTCTCAGGAAATAAAGGATTTCTCCCTGTAAACGACTGGGCAGAGTTTGTGCCAATAGTCTCCTCCACAACTGTTCCCTTAGCATGTCACAAAGAAATGGCTAAGTTCTTCAGTAGAAGGAACACCTCATTGGATGATCATTCACTTGCACTTGGAGATAGAGAGGGAATTTCACAAATTAATTTTAAGAAATTTACAAATGGGGACAATTGTGCTTTCATGGAGTCAAACAAGGATCTTGAGAGAAACTGTAGTTAGGAGAAAGCTGCATGATTAAGCATCTCAGTCTTAGAAGTGCTCTTAGCTAGCACAGAATGACAATTATTGACCCCAAACTAAAATCTGTACCTGGTTACTTAAACAAGTAAACTAAGAGTTGGTTGCTCATTCACGTCAAGTACTTTTATGATTAGATAAGGAAATCTCTTTCAAGCAGAGCTCACACAAAATACAGATGGCTATCTTATTTATCTTTCTGGGTAATTTCTCTGGTCCTTTTGTATAATTAATTACTCATGGCTTTCTTTATTGAGGTAATAATTTTTCCAAATGAACATTCACTTTACCAAAAAAAAAAAAGAAAGAGTCAGATATACGGTCCAAAATTGGGTTTGCATCTAACTATGGTGAAATGAAATTTGAACTATGAATCTTTAGAGAGACTATTTTCTCCAAAATAACACCGCTGGAATCCTAGAGACTTTTTTCTATGTTGTCAGTGTAGATGTGACCTGCATCAGGATGATGCATTTTAGGAGATAAAACTCAAATTTCTCTCAGAATGCAACATTTGACTTAAGACAGAAATTCAGAAGCTGGGGAAGGGGGTGGGGGGGAACTCAACAATAAAAACAAAGAAGTTTACTCCAAAGAGTAAAAATAGATGTGATCAAAGGGGCAAAAGAGAAGAATCAGGGTTTCTATAGTCTTCAACATAGTTTTTTCCAGATGAAAAAATTATGAGTAATGAATATAAAAAAATATTAGCACTTTGTTTTTTTTTCAGTTGGTATTTTATGGGAAGATGAGTCAGCTGATACACAATTAAATCAGCCATGGCTTTCTAACGAGAAACAAGTCACACCTTCCCTTCACAGTCAGAAATGTCGTAACTAGAAACACTAAGTCATCACACTTCATAATGAATGACTGATGACAGTGGGTTTTACTGTGAGAATACAGGTCTCAGCATACCTCTACACATCATACAAGACTTGTTATAACTTTTCTTAAAAACAGGCAACCCAATCTCCTGAGTCCAGCTGCTCACTGATTTTGTCCACCTACATGGTGGCTGCGCCTGTCCTCACACTCTTACAGCTCCACTTAGTGGGGATGGGGACACTAGTGGGGATGCCAAGAGACTCTTTCATCATCCAAGGTAGTGGGAGTTGAATCTGTGACAAATTGAAGCTTGGCCTCGGCTTTTTAAAACAGCAGACGGACTCTCAGATATCTGAACTTTAAAGTCTTAAGTACTCACAGGCTGGGTAGATTTTTACTTTGGCCCTGAGCTTTCTCTTAGCTGCCATATGGAACTCGTTTGTCTTTCTCATAATTATTTGAAGAAAATGCAAAATAGCCCACTTGGTTCTCTTTCAGAGCCTGTAGTCGCAACTTAATCTGACAGAATTTCACTAGATATAGCTCTGATTCCAGGTTGCTACTCCAGAACATTACCTGCTTTAGCCTCTCTATCTCTCCTACTCTACAAGAAGAGGTACCATCAGTGAAGAGGGATTTCAGAATACATCCACGCTCAGTTTAAAGGATATAGGTAGCATCTTTTGCTGGAAATAAATACAACATATCCTTCTGTCAATTTATACATAGCAAGAACAGTGGTTGTCTTACTGTAGACTCCTCATAATGCCATTGGGTGCTATTCAAACAGTTTGAGTTATAAGTAGAAAGGTAAGGCAAAAATTGAGTAAATTCTAAACTATCTAAAATATTTGGTAGAGGAAATGAACTTTGAAAACTGTGGGAAGTATAGATTTTGGAGAGGGATGAGAGAGATAGTTCGAATAAATAACTGAAATCATAACATAACTAATTGTTGATGTTTCCTAGCATCAAGAAAAGAAAAAACGATTGTATCACTCATTTCAGTGTACTGAGAGCAGTTATGCAGACTGTGCTTATTCAGAGATCCTAACAATTTAAGATAGTATAATTTCAATTTTTTCCTGTTACTATTAAAGTTGAAATTCTTGAAAATTTTATAGCATACTACTGTTTTAAGTATATAACTTTGAAATAATTAAATCTGGCACAATAAAAATTACTAAGACGGGAAGCCTTAACATAAAAGGAAGAGTAGAAATTCTTCTTAACATAAGGAAAGACTTGAGTCCCATTTTAGACTTTGTTAATTGCCTCTACCTCAGTAATATTTCCTAATTGTTTTACAATAACATCTAAAAAGTAACATTTTATCCTCTAATCCAAGATTAGTCAGTTATGTCTTACATTTATAAATAACCAGAGCTTTAGGAAGTACATCCTCTTCTCCTTAAATACACAAATCCAAAATCAACCATCCTTCAGGACAACCAAAATGTTACACAGCAAACCGTCTCTTTTCTTTCCCTTTCAACAATCATTGCCCAGATAAATTGCTTGTTTTGTGGCACATCTCATTGCTGGCTGTAGTACTACTATTTGTATGTGTCTTATCTTCCTCACCAGATTGTAATTCCCTTGGAAGGAGTCTTCATGTCTAAGCCATCTTTTAAAATTCATATATTAATATTATATATGTAACTAGCATTCAATAAATATTTGAGTCAATGATGAACTAAGAATTTAAGTTGTTTAGATTTTCAGTTTTACTCAAGAGACAATTTATATGTAGTAACATTTTTAACTTTATAAAGCAGCTGTCTTTTAAAACTCCAGTCCCCTGGATATTATTTTCCCTGATTTGAAATGTGGTTGGGTTGATGATCTAATGATCTGTTTAAATCCTGTTGGGGCACTGCTATCGTGAGTACCAAGTTGCCAAGTCTCTAGCTGCCAGTGCAGAAAAGCTTAAAAACAGAACTCACGAAACAGCCCATTAAAACAACTGCCGATGTCCAAATGAGAAAGGACACTGTGTTAATTACTTTTTCATCACTGTGATTCAATACCCAATGTGCACAACTTAGGAAGAAAAGATTTATTGTAGCCTACATTTTCAAAAGGTCATAGTTCATTCACAAGTGGGTGGTTGGAAAATGGTGGACCCACGTGACAGGGCTGGAGGGAAGGCAGAGCCAGAGTCAGAGCTCCCGCAGTAGAGAGCCTCACAAAGAGGTGGTACAGACAGAGACTTGGGTGGGTAAGGGCCGAACCAGCCCCCACCTCTCCAGGTCAAGCCCGAAGCAGCTACCTTCCCCTGCTAGCCAGGCCCCTACATAATCAGCAAAGGAACTTGAGGCTTTTGGGGGACACTCCAGATCCAAACTACGACAGAGACCATCAAGTTTTATAAAGGGAAGCACAGCTATAGGAGTGCTCATTCCTTTGGATAACTTTTTCTGGAACTCAAGCACTTATTTTTTATTTTTTTCAGAAGTTTTGTGTTCTTTTGTTAAAGGATGAAAGTTTGTTTCCCCACATTGACTCTTAGGACTCTTGTCTTCATTGGAGGAAGCTCTGGTACATCTGTGGGATTATGTACAATATTTTCTCACAGGTTGGAGATATATTATTTTACTTAATTGTCTACAAGTAAGCACAAAGAATTTATTTTCAAGAGCCTCTCAAAGCATATATGAGAAAGTGATGGAAAATATATGAATCACGGTCTTTGTACTTACAAAGTATGAGTGAATATATGGTTCAAGATAGTTGTATGACAGTAATTCACATTCACAGACACAAATCTATAAGTAGAAACAAAAGTCAGAAAGAAGTTTCAAAATAAAAGAGGATGTAAGTAGGAATTTGAAAAGAATTGATAATGTACAGTTTGACTAATTCAGAACTGGGGATGTAATAGAGACTTGTGGATACTTGAGAAAAGGTCAAGCAGATATAGGTGATTCAGTATAAAATAAGTGTGAAGAAAAACATGAAAATAGAGTTATTAGCTAAACTCTGGTTTCTTTTGGTCCTCTTTCCCATACTCAATAAAAAAGAAAGAAAGGAAGGAAAGAAGGAAGGAAGTAAGTAAGGAAGGAAGCAAGCAAGCAAGCATTAGTTTCCAAAGGGTAAGACTGTGCCATTTGCATTTGTATCTCTAAAGACAACAGAACACGAAAACCTTTGGAGCTTAACTGTATGTGTAATCTAGCCCATATTCTTTCAGATTCTCAATTCTCAGTAAAATGCCTTTAATGAAAATAATATCCTTCAAACATTATTGTGGAGATTAACTAAACTGATACATACAATGCCCTTAAAAGGATTGCTGAATCAGGAGCAAGTATTTGAGTGTTAAGAAAAATAATCCAAAAAAAAAAAATCAAGCTTCTCTCAGCAGTAATTATAACAGTAGCTCGGTAAACATGAGTTGTGGGAGTAGCTAAGTCTAAATTAAATAAGAATAAACATATATGACCTTTCTGGAAATATATGTATACTGAGAGTGACGAAAAATGAGAAACACAGTTAATTAAGACATGCATGTGCATCAATAAAGTCCAACAGCATGGAGGCTTTTGCAGGCAAATGGAAGAAACTAGAGAACATCATGCTTAGTGAAGTGAGTCAGAAGCAGAAGGTGAAACATCGGATGGTCTCTCTGATATGAAAGACCCAGATCACAACTATCTCATGGAACTTAAAACAAAAAAACAAAGTGAAACAGGGAGGTAGGGAGGGGGAGGAGAGACAGGTGGGTAGGGGGAGGGACAAAAGGAGAGTGGGAAAGCCCTTGTCACATTGACAAGATACGTATGTGCACAAAATACTCAACTCCATTGTAAACCTTGAATTTTGCATGTTTACCTATCAATAAAATGTGTATGTATGTATGTGTGTGTGTGGGGGGGGGGAGACATGCATGTGGACAACAAGTTAGAGAAATTGAAGATGAAAATGACCATTTTCCTCAAGTCCGTAAGGCCCCAAATCATTTGAAATTGCTTTTAATTTTACACAGAGCAAGCAGAATTTCAAAGAGCAAGAAAGAAAGCAGTTGCTTTGCTGACTGAGTACCTAGTTTAAGGTCGGCATTGTTTTGAAACCAGATGGCCCAAATAACAGTCCTCTAATTAAAAATGTTTATCCCTTCATGAATCAAAAATCTAATCTTTGAGAACATGAAAAGTTTCTTGGTGTATAACAGGGTGTCTTATTGGCTGAATTCACTGTGTGTTTGTTTTCTTTCTTTATGCCCATTAGGAAAAAAGAGGTTAAAGGGCTGCCTCCAGCCTAACATATCCTTCAGTTCTCGTGTCTATTCCCTGAAAACTTTATAACATTAAATCTTGCTTAACTGGTGTTTTCAAAAATAATTAGGTCTTTGAGAGATTAGCTAGATTGGGTCTCTGAGAAATCACTAGAATACATGCATACTCTTCTAACCATTATTCTAAGCAAGGGGATAATATCTTAGTTGCTTGGTAATTCTCATATGCCCTGAGCTAGATACACTATTTGTCCTTAACTATGTGTAGTAGACGATGTTGAAATGTGAGAAAAGAAAATATTTGTCCTAGTGATGGTGAATCTCCACTGTGATGAGTAAACATACTTCTTCAGAGTTACAAAAAACTTCAACCCTCAAAATGAGAAGCTTCAGAAAATAGTTTATTTTCTTTTTTTCCTTCCCATTTTATTGACATGTATAAGCTCAAAATTTAAGGTATACAATGAAGTTGACCATTTTGTGCACATAAGTATCTTGTCAAGGTGTCAAGTACTTTCCCACTGTCCTTTTGTCCCTCCCCTTGCCCACCCTTCCCGCCCTCCCTGCCCTACCCCCCTGGTTCACTTTGTTTTTCATTTTAAGTTCCATGAGATAGTTGTGATCTGGGTTTCTCATATCAGAGAGACCATTAGGTTATTTTCTGATACTAGTGATTGTTTTAGATGTGAGCTTTCATTATACATGTACAAAGATTGTTTACTATTTAGGTTTGGATGATACACATTTTTAATTATCTCTCCCAGCACTTAAATAATTTCAACCAAATCAGATTATTCACCTTCAAGTCATCCCAAACTCTTGACACTAGGAATACTGTTACAAGGGACTCCCATTTCAAAATCACAGCAAGCCACATTCTCAGTGTTCCTCAGTGACAGACAGGAAGCCTGCATGTATTCAAAACTCAGGCAAACCTAGCTTAGCATGTACCAAATGACTATAGTCTCCACTATTTTGGAGGCGGGGACAGAAGAACAGCAAGTTTATTGCCAACTATAATGATTTCTTGAAACTCTTTCTCTAAGATTAGACTTTATTGTTTTGCTTTATGTTGCCTGTGCATTTTTTTTTTTTTTTTTGAGACAGGGTCTCACTCTGTAGTCCAGGCTGGTCCTGAATTCACTTCAGAGCCCAGGCTGACCTTGGATTCATGGCAATCCTCCTGTCTCAGCCTCCCGAGTGCTGGGATTACAGGTGTGTGCCACCATGCCCAGCTTATGTGGTGCTGGGGAATCGAACTTGGGTACTTAGCACTTGGCTTAGTGCTTGCTCAAGTGCTTTAACGGATGAGCTATTCCTCCGGCCCCTGTTTTGCTTTATGTTTTGTAGCTCTAGAGTTTCAGCCCAAGGCCCTCACTGAGCTACATCCCCAGCTCGTTTTTGTTTTATTGAGTTTTGTCTTATTTATTTAATTATTTATTTACATATTTATTTATTTTTTGAGATAGGGTCTTCTAGAATGTTAGGACTATAGGCCCAGGCATTTTGAAAGGGATGGGGATGTGGCTCAGCAGGTACAGCACTTACCTAGTATTGGTTTTCAATTGCCAGTACTTCAAGTACCAGCAGGGGGAAAGAAACAAGCTCAAAAAAATTCTTACTCTAAAGAGAACAGGGGAGTCAAATCCCAGAGAGCACCCTATTTGGCAGATCAGGACATATATTTTTTCATGGGACTTACAACAATGAAATTTTATTTCTCAAAGTTCAGAGATACATACTGTGGTGGTTGTTTTTAGTTCAAAAATAAAATAAACAATTCTTTCTGTATTTCTTCACTTTTCTAAGAATACAACAAAAAAGTTGAGTACTGGACACTAACAGTCTCTTAAGCATATTTCAATTCCCTTGGGGCCATGGGACTGATAGTTAGCTCTGAGTGGGTAGCTCACTGTCTGGACCCTCTCACAGCACCCTGAGGAGCAGGCCAACAGCCATCTCAGAGACTTTATGTTGTTGGTTTGTTTTTTTGATTTTTTGTTTTTTTGTCTTCCCTTTCACCAAAAAATTAAGTCAGGACCTTGTAAAATTTGTGATTTAGTATTTCTTAGTATAAACGAGTTCAAGGAGAGATAGGTTGGTTCTCACTTTCACTTATGCTTACAGAACACCAAGAAGCTTTCTAGCATCCCCTAGAAGAAGGCAGAGAGAGAAAAGTGTGGGTAGAGTCATGGGAGGCATTCTCTGAGGTTTCTTGCAAAAAGAAAATACTTTCTGTTGTTGTACTTGGACACCGTGTTACAATAAGGTCTGCAAATAAGATTTCAGTGTGTATAAGCAGATTCTTCTGTTGACCAAAATTGTCAGTGTCCTCTTTCTCTCCACAGTAAGTCGGGGTCTAAATGCCTCGTCATGGTGGATTCTGGCCCGCTCTTATCTGTAGCATGAGGAGCCTCTTTTTGAGGTATTTACTGATCTCTAAACAAAGCGGGCTCTGCCCCACCTCTGTGTTTCTGTCCACAGTGCTCACTCGGCTAACGCTTAAAGCCCCTTCCTCTCCCTGCCATCATTTTCGTGTTTGCCTGGTGAGCGCTCATTCATATGTCACAGTCCCTGGGGATTTCCTCTGTGAAGCTTTTCCCCATCTCCTTCAATCTCTGATGAACTCAACAGTAGTAGCCTAAATCCAAGGGCTTTTAACACAAGATATAAGAATAATGTTTGTTGTTGTTGTTGTTGTTGTTTTGAGATGAGAATTCACAACTCCATGTATTCTTCCTCCCCAAAGTTCCATGAATTTCCTTGACCAGAGAACAAAGTGAAACAGAAACCAAGCTGACATGCTGAAACATACTGCACTTACAACTTTTAAGCCAACCATCTCATATGAATCTCCTTCTTCTAAACTATTAGCTCTCCCAGAGCAAGTAGTAGCCACCGTGCCACCTTTCAGTGCTTCTGAGGGGCTATCCCTGCGTCAGAATCACATCCATGCGTGGTACACAGTAAGACTGAGGAACAGAGACCTTATCCCAGGAAACGAATCTCTGCATGCAGCGGTCAAAATATATGCATATACATATACATCCATATACAACGTCAAACAGAAATGCACACATATGTAAATGGAGGTAACTACACGGCAATGTCGTTGACTAGAGGCACATTTCAGTTTGGAAGTCACAGGTCTACTGCCAAAAATATACTAGCTGCGTTATAAATGTGTAGTGAATGGCTGGCTGAAATAACAAATGAATGTAGAGTCCTTTTCTCAAAAGAACGGGACCGTCTTTTCAGGGAGTAATTTTTGAGTTATATAGACAAATCTCAGCAATATCCTGTTAAAAGAGAAATAAGCAAGATTTATTGTATGACGATTTTATTAATACTTCTTTCTATTTGCTTGGCATGATGTAATATAGACATTTTTGCAGGTAAAGATAAAAGAAACAGAAAACCGTGGAATTGAACAGATCAGGGAAATGAATCTTAGTCAAGCAAAATCTATGAAACTGAAGGGCACATGTTTTATTTAAAATATTACATGGATATTGTTATATGATGCCATTCTACACAATATGCCTCAGAAGGTAGGAGTTTTGACTTTTTGGTCTTTGAATCTCTGGCATCTAAATTAATATTTACAATATACTAGTCTGCTGTGCTTTTCGGATGCACAGGAAAAGTTTTTGTTGATACACGTCAAGCATTGTGCAGAGGTCTTTGCCTTTCTAAGGGTGACAGATCAACAGGTATTTTCAGGTACCACCTAGAGTAATTAGAACTCTAGCAAAGATACACACAGACCAACCCAGTGATAGCCTATAGAGGGGTTCTTTACTCAAGTCAACGAGACAAACTTGACAGATGGACCTCATACGTAAACAATAAGGAAGTCTGGCGAAGAGTTTAAGCTCTTGAAGGGCAGGTGTTGAGTGTTGTGTGGTGTTGTTTCACCCACAGTGATCTGGGCATTGTTATCCCTTATATATCGAGCAGAGTAATCAGAACACTGAGCATTAAAAAAGCAATGTGAGGAAAGGCCATTTTGAAAGGGCTACCCTAAGGAGCCTCTCCAGTCCCTCATCCTAAGTCTTCCACCTGTTGCTGGTTGCCTAATCTCTTGGCATCAAGGTTAGGCATTGCTCCTCCCACATGATGCTTAAGATTCACGTAACTACTGACACGTTGCTTGAGAAGACATGCTAAACCACATTTTTCAGCCCTCACATGCGCCATTCCTCTTCTACCTCCAACTCTGAGATATTTCCCAGATAATTCCAACTTGCCTACCTTTGTGTCAATTTAGGCCACTGCTTGTGAGTATCCCCAACTTCCCCAAATTGTCTGGAGCTCCTTCTCCACACCACATTTCTCTTTATTATTACATGGACTGTCTTCACGAAACTGCATTTCCTTAATATCTGCTATCCATCTCCTTCCCTATCTCCCTCACACATAGGTGATTCATATATGAGAATACTCAGATATACGATTGTGGTGGTGGTGGATGGCATTGAAAGGACACACAGAAGGCATTGAAGGACACACAGAAGGGGACCACAGGACATTTCCATGGGCTATTTCAGAAGCAATGCAGGATGTATTAGCAACTTGCCTACCTATAAGTTTCTAGGACAACAGTTGCCTGAGCTCTAGGATTACTCCATCTATAAGAGGAATCCTCTAGGAATCCCTGTACCTAACAGCATAGAGACATTTATTTTTGTTGGCTTGAAAAAAATTAAGACTTGAGAAGTGACTGGCATTAACATACATCAAAGTCATGAGATTTTCCTGATGTTTAGAAAATCAGAAGTTATGAAGTGACTTTGTGAAATGCTCCCTCCTCCGTGCCTCTGAATAACCGGAAGATGGTTTTCCTTGTAAGTATTCAATCTTCTTCAGAAAGTATAACATGTAAACTTTCTTAATTATAAAAATTTCTTCTAGGTTTTAGGAACAACCGCTACAAAAAATAGCACTGTAAATAAAAGATATACCTATTCAATTAGATAAATTATAAATTCTAATAAAACTACAAAAGACTTTGAGTTGATAATAGAAATCTAAAAGGATAGAAGCTACCAGATGATTGTCTTTCTCATATATGTGTCCATGTATGTATAACTATGCATATGCACATATATACTAAACATATTTACATATATATATGCATTAGCACTGATCTTACCATCTCATGTCAGAACTGCTACACAAAACTAAAAATAACTGTTCTCTTACGATTTTAACATATCTGCTCCTGGTTTCAGCCAGGACCATGCAGCCCAGAGGACCCAAGAAACAAAATACATTTCACTAAAACAAGTAAAACAAAATTTTCAATATTTACAAAAATTCAGAACTCATTTATATGAGAAGATCAAGATAAATCTTTTCAATTTACATGAATTTGTTTTGTCCTTGAAATACATGCAGGACATGAGGATACTTTAATGATTATGAAAAAAAATTGGGTTGTGGAGTTGGAAGGAAATTTAGCTTACCTCCTTATTTTACCCCAGAGGATCTGAAAGTTGGAAAAGTAGAAGCAACTTGTTCAAGGTCATTCAGAAAAGTAACTGTAGATCCAAGTCTAGAGTTTATTTCTCTGGATTCCCAGCACGACGTTTTGTACATTACGTCAATCTACTTTCCAGTAAATAAATCTTATGCAAAAAGTTACTTCATAGCCAAATTATCTTAAAGTTGTTTCTTTTACAATTTTTATCCAAATATTAGATTCATATTCATGCATGGACTCCTTTTCAAAACAAAGCTTATGATGTCTACCAAGCAACTAGTCAGTTCTAACCTGACCATATCATTCATCCCTAAAAAATAATGCGCAGATAATAAAATATGAGCATCTCAAATATGAATTATAAATACTGTACTCACATTATAGTTATGATAGGTACTACATATTATTACATGTTATCATTCAGATTTAACTAATTTAAATTTTTATGGGTTAAAGAAGAATTAATTTTATTATCTGTGATACAGGGTTTACTAGAAGAATTAATACTTAATCACTTCTAGGAAAAAAAATTGTCCTCAAGATTGAGAAAACCACATGAAAAATCACTTTCTAATGAAATACACATATAATCATTAAAACCATGCCTCTCCTACATTAAAGTTGAAAGGTTCTAAGTGTGATTTTTATTTTTCTTCCTTGAAAATATGCAACTACATTTGTATTCAATTGGTAAATCCTACTTTTTATTATAATGATATAAAGCATAGGTTTTACACCTATTTGAGATATTAGCATGAGAAGAGACATTTCCCCCTTTTACTTTAAAAGTAGCCACCTTTTTTTTTTTTCCTATTTTATACCCTTATGATCCCTTACAAGAGTTTTCTTTGAGAAAGTAAATATTCCTTTGGAAAGACAAGGCCGAAGCCTGAACAAATGATTTAAGCTCGCCCAACAAATCAGGAAGCAAATTAACCTATTATGACTTCGGATGTAAGAGAATGGAAAGTAGGTAATATTATTCATAAAACATTCTTGTCAAAAAGATTTAATTTGAATACATTCAAGAAGAAATAATCAGATAAATTTGGAGGAGGAAAATGTTGAAGAAAACTAAACTGGAGTCTTCTAAACTATTAGATTTCGATAAATATTATTGATGAATTGGTCATGTTATTATTTACTACTGTCAGTTGGTTTGGGGGTGTATCTGTCCTAGACAGGAGGTAACTAAAGACCCATATGCATAAACACAATGGATGAATCCGGTTTTTTTGACAGTGAATATAACTAAATAAGTACATAGCTATCAAGAAGCAAGGGTCATTAGAGGGATATAGAAGAGAAATTTCAATTTTAGGATAGGATATATATATATATATATATATATATATATATATATATATATATATGAATTTTTAATGAATTAACTTTTGGTGTGATAAACATTGAATTCTCTTTCATGCTGACATAGTGTTTAAGTTTATCAAATACGAGGCATGTTTGTACCGTCTTTGTGATTAGAAGACCTAGATCTCACGCAAAGGTAAGAAATCGGAAGTATTAAAGTAACAAGAGCGATTTGCTGAAGGTGCAGTGTGATAGTGCTGCAGTCAGCTTCATTAACCTGAGAACTCCATTCCGGAATTCCCTCTTCCCTTCCATATACAGTTCTTGTAGATTTGGCCCAAAAAAGGATTTCAAGTGAGATCTGGGAAGTTTGAGTGAAGAAGTGCCCACCTGTCATCAGATACGATGATGCTCAGAAAAAGAAACGCCTGCCAACTTCCAAACAGTTCTTTCTACCACTTAACATCCACTTGTCTTTCGGATGTTGCCAAGCACTGTACACGCACCACTCGATGCCGGGCTGCCTGGCCACACATGTAACACAGTACATTAACACACCAGCTTTCTGCAGGTTTTCCCTTTCATGATTTTGTTTTGATGATTGAATGCTGCTTGGTTTCTCTGATTTCTCTGTAAATTTTGGCTCGTCCACCATGCCTGGTTTCAAGCAATTGTTTTAACCAATTTTTGTAACACTCATCATGGATTATTCTTTTGAATGGCTATGACTGATGTAACCACTTTGATTTTGCAGCTAATTCAGCCAAGTTTCTTCACAGACCTGTAACCTTGATTCTCTTTAACCCTGCCGTTAATCTGTTATTTTTCCATACTTTTTGTTGTGGTAGTGTTGATTGTTTTTTGTACTTTGTTTGGAGTCCATCAAAGCTTTTATGAGAAGTAAAAGATCACAATAATTTCTAAACTGATAGAAACTCTCAAGCATTTATTATAGACATAAAATTATCAAAGAACTCAAAGTATATAAAAACAGAAAATAAATGCATACATAAAGGTAATATTATTCTAGAAAGTAATTTGAGCTTCAAGGAACTTTAATTCATAAAGACAGAAAATTGAGAACCAGAAAGATGAGTAATATGTTTATGGACCTTGAAGTTATTAAGGGTAAAAGTGGGGTTTGAAGAAATCTATACTGTATCTTAAAAGCTCATTACATTTCCAAAATTAATAATAGATTGCTGTTTATTGGAAAAGACCCTATGAATGGTGAACAGTTATAAGACCAAAAGTCAGTTTCTAACTTTCAGTAATATTAGTGTCTGTGGCCTTGAACAAAGTTTATGCCTCAGTTTTCTGATATGAAAATACAACATCTGGCATATTGTATATATTCACCCAATATAGTTTTTCAAATCTTAATAACTTGGCTGAGAAGTTTATCTCCCAAATCTTAAAAATATTATTCCCACACTCTAGAAGTATAGAACATACACACATCGACAAGCCCATGGACACACAGTGACTTAATAAGCACTTATTAATAATGTAATAGAACATGTCTATTGGACAGTTTTCCATATTGTTATGGATCGATGGAATCATAGAAGCCAAACTGGCCGAGAATGAGGATGACAACATTTCTCTAGGAAATACATGTAAGAGGCCCTAAAGGGGGGAGTGCTTTTCAGATCTGTGGCAGATAAAAGCAAGCGAACAAAATTGAGCAGAGTGGGAGACCATACTCATACAGACAGCCAGAGTGAGTGAGGAACTAAGCTACTCCCAAGGGCAGCTGGAGCCTTCCAGACTTCCCTGTAATGAGTAGTCACTAGGCACAAGGTCTCTCCAAAAAGAAGGTCTATGAATGCGTTTAGGAGATGCGCCTCTCTTTAGCACCAAGCAATACTCAGAGAGGGGACTTGAGATGCAAACTACCCACCACCAACATTGGTGGGAGGTGGTAGAAGCATTGCAACTCTGAAGGAGTCAGTAAATTAGCACGTCACATCTCTACCGTGACAGGATCTGTGAAGGTTTCCTAAAGAACTAAAAATATATCTAAATGTTAAAGTTGGATTTGGTTCTGCAGAATGAGGATAGTACATAAGTGAAGACATGAAGGATTTCAGGAAATTGCAAGCAGTCACTGAAGCACAATCATAATGCACAGGGGATTTGGTTGCGCAGCACGGGAGGGAGGAAGTACATTGTGGCAATGGCTGGTTAGGAAGGCAGTAGGAAGAGTCTTAGTGGCAGAATTTAACTTGCAGCTGCCTCAACATTGTCCAAATCTATGAAAAGGGAAGACCAAGTCAGACTGTCTGTTGGAAAAGTCATCCCAGGAAAAGTGAGGAATAAACACTCGAGAATCAAGGCTAGTGGCAGGCTCTCTCATAGTTCGGGTGTTGGGTGACAGGCAGCTGGATAATGCTGTCATCCTAGGAGAGGTATTTAATAACTTCACATTGATGGTGTGCTAGTTCACATGATATGTTTATCATGACACTCTTACATTATTATTTTTTCTTATTCATATTCTTTTGGGTTCTACAGATTTATTTTCCAACTAAGATAATCATTTGAAGTTCCTTAGAGGATTAAAGGCAAGTATGTTTATTACATACACATTTGTAAGCTCATCTATCCATTTGCAACACTTACTTTTAATCAGTGTGCTAAGATGATGAGAAAGGTTTATCTTCTGTGTTTTAAAATTAGGTCTTTCTACATTGATACAACTAGAAGGATGTTTGAAATATTTTAAAGAATTTTCTAAGCAAGAAAACCCTAAAGTTATCTGAGTTTAATTCAAAATAGGGAAAAACCACAGAAAATATAAACTATAAAATAAAAACTCAGGCTGGAAGAAAAGTTCAGCAGTTACAGTGCTTGCCTGGCAAATGGCATGCACGAGCTAGGTACCCGAGTTTTATTCCTGGTAACACATAGCTGGGTGTCGCGGGACACGCCTGTAATCCCAGTGCTTTTGAGACTGCGGCAGGCTGATTGTCCTGTGTCCAAGGCCTGCCTGGGCTACATAATAAGTTCAGAACTGGCCTGGACTACAGAGTGAGACCTTGTCTCAAAAATAAATAAATAATCAATATGAATTTTGTAGCATTGAAATTTATTTGGAATTTAGTTGAAACTGAACAAATCAACTGATTAAAACACGGTTTCCTTATTTTTAAAGTGTGTATAATAGTACCTATTGCAAACAGTTCTGTATTAACTACTTAAGTGTAAAAATAATTTTGTTAAATATAAAGTAGTTAAATCTTAGCCTTTGATATTTGAACAAATCATCATAAAGAAGTATGCTAGTTAAGAGGAATGAGGACTTCTTGGAAGCACATCCAGACAGTGGTGGACAATAGGATTTGTGACTTGAGGCCCTGGCGGAGCGGTGGTGACACAGTATGGGAAGCCTCACAGAGACAGAATCCTTTTCTGAGCTTCTGCATCATTTTCACTGAATGAGTGAATAACATCATTTTAGGATGCGTTCACTCTAACCCAACATCCGGCAGTCATTACGGTTTGACAAGTCCTAATTTCCCACTTGATGCCAGTGTGAGTCCCCTACCAAGTTACCTGGGAAAGTGATAGCTGCAGATTGACCTGCTTTTAGGTCATGGTAAAGGACATGAGAGACAACAGGACCAAAACCCCAGCTTTATTAGAGCTTCACAGCAATGGAAACCTACTGAACTAGTTAGGAATCAAAAGTTCTTCTCTCTCCTTGGGAAAAAATATTGTGTATTACTGGACTTCAGTTTTCTTTTCCCTACAGCCAGAGATTTGAGATTAAACTGTTGAGTCTTTTATCTTTATAATTCTGGTTTCTCAAGGTTCACAAATATCTCAGGAAAGAAAAATGGAGATCCCAGGGTGCATGCCTCACCCTAGCTAGAAAGTCTTGCTTTCTGGTAATAGATGCCTATCATAGCGATGAGGATCATAGACATTAAAGGAATGAGGAATGTCTGTGAAGGCTGCAGGGACAGAGGTTCCCACTATCCTTCAAACTTGCCCACACTCTCTCAGTCCCCCTAACACTACCCAAGGACCATGTGGGTGTGTTTGTGCTCATACGTCCCTCCTCCCTCAACAAAACCACTTACAGAAAGCAGAGAGATATTTTGGAAAGGGACCAAAGCAAATTCTTCAGGAGCCTAGAAAAAGACTAGGCTAATTATTTGCCGGTCCTATTGTTAAGCTGTTTGACATTAGCCAAGTTTCATATAGTTTCAAGTTTCAGGTCAAAACATTTACATAAAGAGTACCCCTGATGTTTTATGGTGGTTTTTCTCGTTATAAAACTCTCAAAATATTGACCTCCTTGGAAACATTTCTTCTTACACTCCATTGAATTTTATAAATGTCTCTTCTTTGGTTTCTTGAGTTGCCGTTAAGTGCACCCTCACTGTTCCTCATGAGATTATCAACTCTTTACATCAATTTTTTATTCTCCTTTCTAGTGACATCATCACTACTTGTTGAAAAAAATGATTAGTATGCCTCCAAGGATCCAAAGATATACAGACTCTATTAAATTAAAGTAACTTATGCCACAGAAAGGATGTAGATTTAAATTTCTAAAGAATCTTACCTCTTGAAAGGACAAATAAGAACTAGCAACAGCTGAGAAGTGAGGAGAGGACCACACTGGTTAGACAAAAAGCACAAGGCTTTGATGTTTATTCACTGCAACTTGCCTGAAGCCATTCCTTTAATATATACATAGATCTCAGACAGATGCAAAGTAGTCAAAATATGAAGTTAAAATCATTGCATTTCCAATTTTCCAAGTGCAAATTAAAGCACAAACAATAAGGGACTTGCTAAGTGACATATGTCTTACTAATGGTTAGTGATACAAAAGTAGCTAAAATATTCTCTTGACCCTCAAGAATGCCAAACAAGTTTGGTGACCTATTTCACAACAATGCTTGATTGTGAGTGCTCAAAGACTAGAGACCTTGTCCCTGATAGACAAATGGCCATCGCTTAATACCATGCCAGAAACATAGAAATAACACAGTAAGAATTCAGACTTAAATCTGCCACATTATGTTATTTCCTTGGTCCTTTTAGCTTTTTATTTCTAATGTACAAGATGCTTATTCAAATATTTAAAGTATTTACAAATAATTGTACAATGTGCCTACTTTCATATTTCAACAATGCATTATATATTGTTACCAAAACTTGGGTTCACTTTTGGCCTTGATTTTATTTACTAAAAAACTCTTAATTATGACTCATTTCTTTTATGCAAATCACTAAAAACAAAATTTTTGACTTGTAATCATCAAGATAACTAGGAAAAATGCTGACTGAAGAAAAGAAGGAACAATTAGAAAATATTTTTAGTAGAAAGGAAGGAGAGATTATTTGTTTCATGTCACTGAATTTGAGTTGTTTTTATCATTAGTTTGACATGTATAAACCCATTTTACCTTCTGAGTAATAACAATACAATAGTATTGTGCTTGATTTAATTTACTATCTTCTAGAAGATGAGATATTAAAAGTAATCAACTTATGAACACCTATTTAAAGCCTTTAATACAACTTTAAAGACTTTTTTGCATCCCTCTTAACAGGCTTAGGCAAATAACTTGAATTTCAGAGAATGAGTTTTGTAATTTCAGTTAGATGAACACTACATCAGAGCCTAACTTACCAGTAGAATTTTTTCTTTGTATTATATTAGAGTACAAACTCAGGGCTTCTCACATACTAGACGATCTCCTTACCACAGAGCTACTTCCCCCTCCTGCTTACCTGTAGTTTTGTTTCTCATTTCCTATGTGGAATCTGTCATACTGTGAGTAGGCTCGGTTTCCTTCCCAGTCCATTAACTCGATCCTTAGCATGTATTGCCTCTGGCTGGTGATGGCAAAAATGAATTCATTTCCCAGCCAGTATTCACCAGAGGGATTTCCAAAACCCTGGGAAAGAAGAGAGCAAACCAGTTGGTACTCCAGGGAGAAAAGTCTTCATTTTTAGCATTTAACGATTTTCTAAGTACAAAAGAACAAACTGTAATATCTTACAAAAGATACTACTTTCAGATTTCACACACCCCTTTTTCAAATGTCATTGACATTTCATTACATTTATTCATTCCGCTGTATTGCTCTCTACTGAGATTTAAGTCTAATTCTTATCGTAAAACATCTGTTAATTGAGTTGGTATAGATGGAATGTTTTGAATTAAATAAATCTGTTGATAGGTTTAATCAGAAACACTTGTTAACTCAAGTTTTGCCTTTGAAAAAGCTTTAAAATATTAAGCAGTATAACTGGGTGTAATTTAAACATTTTTCAATTAATATTATCAGGGTAGTATTAGATAAAAAACTTAAACTTATTTTACTATTATTTTATTTACTATTCCAACTATACTCCTAAACATTTTTTGATTACTATGTCTGTCACTATGGTAGCCTTAACATTCTCTTTTTATATGAATAGAAATCAATGAATTCATGGCTATAATCACTCATATTGTTTTATTGCTGTGGATGTGGATTTTATGCAGAAGGCTGACTCCTTAGAGCTAGTGAGTAAACCCAGCTGACTACTTTGCCTTACAATCACAACAAGGCTCTATTGTAGTCTTTGGAGAAATCCTGGTCAAGAATGTTACATATCCAAAGTTGATTCTTTGTAGGAAAAAAAAAGAAAGTGGTCTCCCAAAGTGGGGCATGTCTCAATGATTGTTGGAAGGAGTAGTGATAATGAAATAAACCTAAGGATCTGTGAACATTCCAGGTGCTGAATATTCGCCATTGCCTCAGAAAGTTTCCCTAGTAATACTCCAAGATCGGCTTAAATCGTGATCTATGCGTTTGTCATATTGACCCAGATGTGAGTTCCCTGACATTACAAGCTTTGTGAATTCTGAAATACTAATTTAAAGCTGGTACCCACTGAGTATTCCATAGTGCTTATTGAAGTTTAACTAATAAAAGAAGGAAGGAAGGAAGGAAGGAAGGAAGGAAGGAAGGAAGGAAAAAAGAAAGAAAGAAAGAAAAAAGAAAGAAAGAAAGAAAGAAAGAAAGAAAGAAAGAAAGAAAAGAAAGAAGGATTGGGGACCAACAATGTATTCTAGTACATTGCAGTCCCACTCAGAGAAACAACCTTAAAACGCATGTTCTATAGACTACACAGTTGGGTAGCAGTTGTCCAGTTGAATCATAATCAGTGAAATTATGGTTGAAAACAAAACACCAGGCTCCATAATGAATCAAAAATCTAAGAATAAGCAGTTTAAATTTCATGAATAAACTATTTAATTTGTCTTGTGTACAGTAAGTAATATTTAGAAGCCCAACCCCTGTAGTCTCAGGACATACTCTGATGTTTCACAGAAAAGCCAATTCAGATGGGATCATGAATAATTGAGGTTTAATCTCTATATTAGAGAGAATGAGAAAGTATTAAGACAATCACAAGTCTTTTTTTGTCTCAAAGCAGATGATAGAATTTGGAAAGTCTTCGAGTCCTTTTAAGTTTAATATATACAAGTGGTACAGAATTTTAATAATAATAGAGGATTTCTTAAGTACCTTCTCCTTTGACCAACCTGAGAAATGAACTGGTGTTCTTCATTCCTTCTTAAAAATGCACCGATGTCTAAAATATACTAAACTCCAGTAAGAACACTGTACTTCTGCCTCTGGAATGGAATTGCTTACCAAAGCCCAGTGGCATGTGGCACCAAACCCATTTCTGCCAGGTCTTGTATTAAAATGATAGCATTTATAGTTTGTCAGGCAAATTAGTTAAATATGAGTAAAGAAAGGAGGTATTTGATTTTTTATTAAATAAAACCAAATTTAAATATTTAATTTTTCTTAATAAAAGGAAATCACTAAGAAAGTTCTATGAAGTAGGTGGAGAGCATGCAATTTCAGGAGATTTTGAGCATACATTGCTTTGAATATCTCTGTCTATAATTCTATTTCAAATAAATACAATTATAGATTTGGGGCATTTTCATATGGGGATATTTTATAAAAGAATAACTGATGCAGAGTCCTGGGTTTGGGTCTATGCTTCCTTTAATGTGAAAATAAAGGCATATTTATACTTCAGATAAAATGTATTAACATTTATGCACACTTTTAAAGTTCCTTCCTAACTTAAGTTAGCTCTCGATTAATTAAACACCTTAACTCCAGATTTCACTGAGTATATAGTCCTCCAAAGATTATATCTATGTAGAACTCAGATCAAAAATATGGGACCGGTTCCCATTAGTGGCTTCTTGCTTCTCAGTTCTTAAGATGCTCAAATTACGCTTTGCAAAAGTTCCACATCATCAGAAAATACTGGGTCAGGTTTAGATGTGCTAAGAATTGGAGGGCTGCAAGGCAAGGCGCCTTTTCAATTGCAGCAGTCCGTGAGAAGGAAAAGACCACCACTGGGATTTCTCTTGCTTTTCTTCTCAGCTCACATATGTCAAAACTGTCCCTTTTGCCACTTGATGATACCTTTTTCTGTACAGTCACTGTAAAATGATTCAGCAGTTATACTAAATGCAAATAGAGAGGCCGGGGATGATGAAGTGTTAAGTTTTGGGCCACATATGTCCATGCAGTTGAAAGCATTATGTGCATGAAACTCTCCAGTCCCCCCCACCCCCACTCCCTAGGAGGGAAAAAAAAGCAAGGACCTGGGACGAGTTTGGGAAAGGGGCAAACATTAATGTCAGTCCCACAAAAGCCTCCATACCTGTCTCAGGATGCAGATCTAGAAGTTTCCCATACTAAGAAAAAAATCACTTCTTGAACAGCGTACTTTTTTCTAATTCTTTGTTTTTTTTCAAAAAGAAGCAATGGAAAAGCAAAATTTATCTCTATAAAAACTAATTTCAGGATTCTTTCAAAGAAACTATTCATAGGAGGAAACGCTGGACTATGATGATTCAAAATGGCTGCTAAAGAAACGGAAAAGGCAAGAAACCTTTTAATAGCCAAGTACAGCGAAGCAGAAGCAACTGTTCATCACAAAAATGAAAAATCCTTGAAAGGATGGTAAATAAAAATGGGTTCCCACGTTAGCAAAGTGTCTTTTGTTCAGTTTATCAGACACAACCACCAATCCAACATGTCGGAACAAGAGCTAGGCTTGGATTAAATATGTTCTTGCCCTTGTATGTGATCCAGCCTGAAGCCTCACTCTGCCAAATATTTACTGTGTAGCTTCCTGAACCTGTTTCTTTATCTGCAAAACAGGAATTAAAAGCATCGCTTCTACGTATAATGGAGCAGTCGAGTGCTGTGATAAAAAGCACTTAGCAAAACCCCGGTTGCTGTTGTGAGGAGATAGTCGCCTCCACTAGCCATTCCCTGCGCAGTTGCCCTGCTTCTCGGACGGTGAGCGGGTTCCTTCCTTCTTTGTGTGAGGATGGAAGCGATCTACTCACGGTTTTGTCCTCTCTGAAAATCAGTAAGGGTATATTGAAACAATTATGTAAGACTTTTTTAAATACTAGAAACTAATGTTATGACAGCTTGATTGTTGGTTATACAAAAAATCCGTTATTTTAATCCAAAAGTTGTTTATTAAATGAAGAATTAAAATCAATGGGCTGCAAATGGGGTAAACAAATAGTAAACCACAAAGGCATAGAACACGCCCACCTTCTTCCTACTCCCCCTTCTCTTCTCCTTCCGCTTCCTTCCTCTCTCTTTCCCTCTCCTTCTCCTGTGCTAGAGATTAAAGTCTTGCACATTCTAAGCAAACATTTCCCTACTGAGCTACTCCCCAGCTGACAGCTCTGCTTCAGAGAGCAAACCTGTCCCTTCCAACTCTCTATTCTGTCAGTATTTTTAATTCTCTGTTGCTCCATATCTCGCAAGTTTTAAAAACTACAAGACAGATAATATTAAGGTCTGAACACTCATAAACTAACAATTCAGACAGTTGCTGTCCACTAGGAATGTATATCAAAAATAGCTGTGAAGCTTACTTAAAAAGTATGACTTAGTGAAGTAAGTCAGAAGCAGAAGGTGAAACATCTAATGGTCTCTCTGATATGAGAGTCCCAGATCACAACTCTCATGGAACTTAAAACGAAAAACAAAGTGAAACAGGGGCATGGGGTGGGCGGACGGGAGAAGGTAGGGTAGGTGGAAGGACAGAAAGAGAGTGGGAAAGTCCTTGTCACCTTGACAAGATGCGTATGTGCACAAAATGCTCAACTCCACTGTAAACCTTAAAATTTGCACATTCGCATATCAATAGAATGGAAAAAAAGGATGACTTAGTTTCTTCATGGACTTGAGATATAAAGACATTAAATATGTCTGTGGTGAACTTAGATCTGTATATTTAAAAGTTTCCACAAGTAAGATATGCTATGAACTAAAGATGGAGAACTATAAAAAATGTGATGTAGGATAACCATCCCGTTAAAAATTAGAAAAAAACAGGTTAATATGTATTATCTGAGTAAAACAGGCAGAAAACATCATTTTCACACTGCGTTACATATCAGGGGCAAGTTCTGATTTTTAGATGTGGGCCTACCTGAAGAAAAAATATCGCATTCACATCTAAAATCCACATATGGCCAACGACCACCTCAAAGCACAGGTTTATACCTTAGTGCACATAATTGCATGCCACAAGTCTGTATTTCCTCCCCAAACATCCTGTAACATCCACAAAGCTAAAAATAAAATTGATCATATGATTGAGTCCTGCTGGTAACACAGCAGCAAATAATAATAGAAATAGAATTTATTTTCGTTACTAAAATCCAAGTATGTTATTGCTATACACTTTCATAAAACTACTGTGTTTAGATATGGCAATCACAAGAACATGAAAGACTTTATGACATAACTCAGATCTATTGTTAATCAATTTTATTTCTCCTTTGATTATTTAATAAAAGAAAAACAAAAACCATTGGAATTTAACTGAAAATAATGTAGACTCAATATTGGCCTTATGAGGCACATTATTACTAAAATAAATGCCTTCAAAAGAATGACCAACATTCACGCATTTTTTGCCAAATCCTATATAAATGCTCAATTTTCAATTGTGCTTTTATTCCAAGCTAATAAAATAATTGTCTCTGATACTGTATTTGTTTTGTCTGACAATGCTTACAGGAAGTATTGACTTTTTATAGAAGAAACAAAATTAAAACCAGATGCAGTTCCTGTATTCTATGAGTTTCATCTTTTTATGCAAATTATTTAATAAAACAGACAAGATTGAGCTTTGGTTTTTCAAAAGTGCTTTAGCATACAATTAGAGCCAGAGTTTACATCTCCTGTACATGCTGAGATTTTAAGCTCAGGAAAAACTAAAAGGATTATTTTAGTCCAAATTTTTAACTTTCATGTCTAGTTCTCCTTGCAATGTGAAGATGTTAAAATGCAACTTAAATTGTGCCTTTGATTGCTTTTTTCTTTTGCAGCAATAAAGAACTCCAAAAAGACGAGGTGCTCAGACTGAAATATTTATGGTAACCGGAAGTTGTGTAGGAATATAATTGTTTTTGAAATAAAGCAAATGTTTCTCCAGGGCACTAATCAGTACCCATATAAAGTTAACTCATGTGGGTAATGTTTAGAACTCACAGCTTTATTGGACTTTATATGCAAAAGTACTGCAGGTAAGCGTTATTGCTATAGGGGACTAAATGATATCCTTACAGCTTGAAGGAGTCAATGTAGTCTCCTAACTGCTCTATTAAAAACCCCACTCCAGATTTACTTCTCAGAAAACATCATTACAAATCCATAAACTAAGTTTTGCTGAATTTCCTCATAAGGATGGGTAAGTGAAAACAAAGCCTAGGTTGGGGGAAATCGAATGAATTACATTCATGTTGGGAAAGCTTAATGATAATATAAAACATATTTGTAATTTCATGTGTCTATAACTAACATAGAGAAGAGTTTATGGGGCAAGAGGCAGTCCATAGATATCCTCCAGCACAAAGGGAAAGAGAAGGACAAAGCAGAAAGAGAAATAAAGCATATACAACAGTCAATGCCCAAGGAAGAAGTGCAGCCTTCTGGTCTACCCAACAGAACAGAGACTAGACAGAGCTAAAGATAAGGGAGAGAGCGGTGCATGTGAAGAAGTTCTTGTTTTTCCAGAACACAGGCACTATATGCTGGAAAAGTGAACAGCCTGTTTTATGGATGCTGAGTATTAACAAAGATTGGCATCAGGAGTCTAGAGCCATTCTTGCTGGAATCAAGTTGTTTTCTACTTGAGTGAAAGGAAACCTCTGAAGAAAACAGTTCCTATTTGCCATGTGTTTGGGTGAACATTAACCAAGTTGAAACGTATGATAATTTATTTTAATGTAAATAGAAAGTATTTATAGTCATTTTTGCCTGAGTCTTTCAGAATTTGGGGGCTGATTTCATTTTCTGACCATAAAGAATTAATATTAATGTGATAAATGTTTCAAGTCCAAAAAAGACATCACATTATTTCTTATTTGAAAAAAGAGTAAGCTCTATAAAAGGATATGATTAAAGAATAATTCTAGTCTTGTTTCAATAGTGAAAGAATTACTTAAAAATGAATACATTTGGTAAATACCTAACAAGACATGAATTGATACCATATTAAACAAGCCTGTATCTCTTATTTAAATTGCCTGGCTTGCCAAGGCAGCAGGGGTTTACAACTAATAATTCACAATTTTAGATAATGACAGTGATGACAAGAATATCATCTTTTTTCTATTATCATTAATTTTAATTATAATGTATTTCAGACTTGCCTAAATCTATACCTAAAATTTGAATTCATTAAAGACATAAATTATTATAATTATAATTCGTTAAGGACATAAAGATTTTAATTTTGTAGAACTCCATGAGTAGCTCATGAAATTTAGACACAGCAACAACGTGGGAGACTCCCACCAATTTGCTAAAACCCTTTGTTTACCGTCACCCAACCACCATCTAAGAACCTACTAATGTGTGAACTTTGGTGTCAACCAGCCAGTTATCTCTCTATGGATATTAATAAAGAACTTTAGCATCATTTTCATCATTTTTAAATTTGGAGAGAGAGATTTGTCAAAACAAAATATAAATAAAAATTATCCAGAAGTTTTAGTTCTAAAGTAATGAGAATTAACCCATAAATACAATTTTGTTTCATTACTATGCCTTTTTGCCCATTTTATTGATATGTATAAGTGCAAAATGTAAGGTTTACAAAGAAGTTGAGCATTGTGTGCACCTACGTATCTTGTCAAGGTGACAAGTACTTTCCCATTGTCCTTCTGTCTTGACATTTGGTCAGCAGATTTTAGTGGCTAGTATTAGACACGTTGACTATGAGATTATTGGATTATGGGTAAATCCAACCATCTACTATATTATCTTGGGAAATATAACTTCACTAATCTCAGTTTCCTTCTAAAATGGGGAGAGTATTATTTAATAGTTTTGATATATAAAAACTAGATAAGAACTTAGAGGACTGGCATATGTCAAACACCGGCAAAGGTGTGCTGGTGCTGGTGATGGTGGCGGTGCTTGCTGTTAGTTCAGTGAGCTCAGTGGAGCATATCTTTCTGTCATCGTTCTCAGGTACTCCTCTGGACTTGGACTGGCTCTGTGATCAATTTGAACCAACAGAGAGCAATAAAAATGTCATGGTGCCATTCTTGAGCCTAATGAAACTTAAAGGCTTCTACTTCTGTGGCTGAGGGATGCCAATTTCAACAAGACAATTCTGATAATTCTGGGACACTATACATAGAGAAGTCGACCCAAATCACAAGAAAACATCACGTGGAAGGATTCTCGATCAGCAGCTAGCAGCAACATGCCAGCCATGTGAGCAAGACCATTGTTAGTTACCCGTCCTACTGCAGAACATGCAGCCTTCAATGAGTCCCTTGTCCTGTTCATGTGGCTAGTCTGGATCTGAGTTCTAGCTTCCCCCACTAGGGCACAACTCCAGGCAGTACACAACAGCTCATCGAAAAATTACAGGAAGACATTTTTCTTTTGGATGCACACATGGAAATCATTTACTGAAAATGATTTATGAGTGTTTAACGTCTAATGAGAATAATGTCCTTGGTGCAAGCATCATCTTGTTCTTAAAATAACTTAAAAAGCATCTGAAAATGCAAATGTTTATCATATCATATGAAGATAACTTTGAAATAAAGCATCAGAAATGACTGCAGAATCTTCCATCTCACCATCTTATATTCTTTCCAGCCTCTCTGAAAATCCAGACTCCCATCTTCACGATGCTGTATCACGGTCCAACCTCCCCCGGTTATATCCATGTTGCAAAATACCTAGTAGACAGGGAAAATAAGGGGACGTGAAGGCCGTATTACTTTAAGGGCACATGAGTCGTATATATTTCACAACAAAATGTATGGTTAGGCCTATAGCCCGATAAGCAAATAAATAAATAAATAAATAAAAATAATTACACTGGAAATGTTAATTCAGACATTATTATAGGTTATTTGTTCACATAATTCATATTTAAGTTGCTTCAGAGTAGATTCCACCAATAATGCATTGATTACTTTTAAAAATGTAGCCAGCTGAAAAAATACAGTCTGTGTCAGATTATAAAACAGTTTAAAAATTTCCCCTTCTCAGATAGTCACAGGAACTTACATAGGTTGAAATTTTAAAAACGCTACTCAAGTTTTCTAAAGCACAAATCATTTTAGGCCTGAAACACATGACTTAGAATTTTTCATCTTTTATTAAATGAAATATAATGGCTTTGAAAAACACATTTCTCAATTTATGTATTTAACTGTCTCATATTTTATTGTGCAACTCCTATATACTTACATGCTGTTATTATTCTTGATTGCTTAATATTGAATTAAAAGAAAAGTTTGGTCTTCAGTATATGGAGAACACATTATTTCCTGAAATTTTAGTCATGGCATCCTGGTATTCCTATTGATTGCAACATGCATTTCCTTCTCAGTCGGAAAAATTACCCAACTGTTTCAAACACTTATCCCCATTTTTAAGTAAATATTCACATATTTAGAATAGCTGTTCTAAATATATTACTCAATTATTCTAAATATATGAGTATTTTCTTAAAATTTGATTCATTTCCGCTAGGGCCCACCCAAGGACAGACAGCGTCTGTCATGAGATTGTCTTTGAAGGGCCAGGACCACTGTGATTGATGCAGCATGCGCGTGCCATCTAATTAAGGGCCGAGCTGTGAGGAGCATCGTCTCCCCAGCAACTGAATATGAAAGCGAGTCAAAGGTTGGTGAAAGGTGTGGGTGTGACGCAACAGCAGCATGCAGCAGGAATAAGCATGGAGCTGAGCTCTGACTAGAGGAAAAGCATCAGCACTTCCCCCTGCGTTACATTTGGGGTAGGAATGCAACGGCAAACGTGGCCAATCAAAGGAGAAACAACTGGTACCACCTCAGAGCAGAGTGAGCTGAGGCGTGCAAGACTGTGAGCACATGAGGCGGGACCACTGCTGTCCCGAGGGCTTGGCCTCCAACTTCATGACGCCCACCTCCCCTGCTCGCCTGCACTATCTCCACATCTCCACCGGTTAACTGGCCTTCATTATTACTAAGGCTACGTTCCCTTGCCTCTTCCAGGGCTCACTTTCTAATAATCCTTCACTCCTTCTCCCATCTACTCTTTGACCTCAACTTAACTTCCATGTAATCTTTTATTCTCCTTAATTCTGATTTTATCACTCGTTTTTTTTTTTTTTTTTTTTTTTTTTTTTTTTTTTTTTTTTTTTTTTTTTTTTTTTTTTTTTTTTTGTCATTCAGCAGCATACGCGGGCATTGATTCTATGCTGTGAGGCATATGATAATGAAATGGGAGTCACGTACTCAAATGCTTCAAAGTTTCCATAATGACTGTTCTGTAGGATTAAGGAGAGATAGGAGCTCATCATTTTCAACTGTAATATCCTGAAGAAGAGAGGTAATAATCTAAATTAGACATTTAAGAAAAAGAGCTAACCTTCAAGAGGAAAAGAATGAACATCATTTGAACACTCGATGGCTAAAGTAGCACAGCAATGAAAAAGGAGGAGGGTATTGCACAATTATGACTGATCTACAAGAGAGAGAGCATGACTACAGCTATGGACAACAGAACAAGAACATAAGGAAAGGATGTTTATTAACAATGGCATGATTGTTAAGTGACAGATACTTTTACATGCATTTTCTAGCTTAATTTTACAAGTTTCTGATGATAGCACGACTGTTATTTCTAATTTATGGTTTATGGTCTATAGTACTTCCATTATAGTTGTTAAATGTGGTTATACTTAACAATTACTACTGGACCCAAGAATTGAACTGAATTTAGGATTTGAATCTTTGCTTGTCTAATTCAATTTGGGGGAGAAATTGGCTGAAAATCAAGAGTTGATCACACTGAAAATGGAATATTCATTTAAAGAAGTAAAGACAAAAAATATTTAGAGATGAAGGGATTTGGGAGGAGGAACCATTAATGGACTTTGGGGAACTGATGGGGATAAAAACTATCAGTTATGTTGAAATAGGCAGGTAGGAGGTTTTAGTTGATGTTATCAAATCTTTGAGATAAAGGTTAAGAAAATATACAGATAAGTTTGAAATGGAGTCATTTGTGACCTTGGCAGAATAGGTTTCAGAGTTCTTGCAAGAATAAAATCAAATGCTATAGATTAAGTAGGGTATAGATGATGATTCAAGAAAACTGACCAAGATGGAACTTTCTTGGTGAAATTCAGCTAAAAATTAAGAGAAGTGAAAACACCAAGGAAACATCTCTCTAAAAGAAACTACTGTCACCACTTTCTCAATTAAATTTTACCTTGATTTGACCACTTAATCTGAAGTTATGCAGTTTCCTTTCTTCCTCCCTACCTTCCTGCCTTCCTTCCTTCATTCCTTTCCTCTTTCCTTCCTTCCTTTCTTTCTTCCTTCTTTCCTCTCTCCCTCTCTTCCTCTTTCTTTTAAAAATCACTCACAACTTTTGGAGAGATACAACTTATCTTTTAAACATAGACACCCAGTGCCTGTTAAATGCTAAAAATGACTGGAGTTGCATCTTAAATCTAGAGAAAGACAGAGCTGCATAGGGAAGGAGAAATATAGTCAGACTTACTGGGTTGAAAGTTGAGAAGCAGAGAGCTTAGAACTTTGACTTTTGCACTACAATTCTTCTTCAGATTCAATAGATGCAATGGTAACAACTGGGCACAAAAACCTTGAATGACACATTGGTTACAGACATGGACTGAAAGTCTGGATTACCTAAATTTGGGCTCCACCTCTGCTCTAACTCTTAAGTCTTATATAAAAAGGTTTCAGATTAGCATTTAACATACAGTAGGCATTGTCATTACTCTTAGTTCTTAAATGCATTTTACTAAGGTAATATGTACCTATATCATCAATTATATAGTATACTCCTATAATATTTAATATAGAGATATGGCTATATAATATTGTACATTATTTATATTATTAATAATTTCTTATTAATAATATGAAATACACAAAACCAGAATATGCCAGAGCTCAATATTTTTTCCTATGACTAATGTTATTGACTTCTACTTAATAATATAACATACATAATCTTTGATCTATTTTTATTAAATATCTATTTAACAGGTTGGATTCACTCTGGAAAAGAATCTATTTTATCCTTAGTCAAATAAACATATATGTAAATAAATAAGTCTAATAGATCAAGAAATTTCCAGAAAATAGATGGCTTCAGAAAGATTTGAAACATGAAAGGGCTGAAAGATTGATTTACCAGCACTGTGTGGTCTGTGCTCTCTGGCAGTGTTTTGGGGTGGATAAAGTCCCACTACATTTACTCTGCCTGTTGGGTGTATTGATTGTATGACTCGAGCTTGATTCTGTCCAAGAAAGATGGAACTGGCTTCTATCCCAGGCAAGGCCAAGGCTTTCAAGCATTAAACACCTTTAAACATAACACAGAGTTTCAAACCCAAACAAAAAGGGGAAATTTGATTCACATAGTTTTTATGTTTTTAATGCTCTCTACAAGTTGGAATGATTAGCCTTTGGATGTTAATTATTTTTCCATAACCGTAAATGAAAAAGGCTCAACACATTTGTTATAGTCCATTTCCAAGAATTAGGGGAATTATGAGTTCAGAAACAAATTTTTTAATATTTTACAGTAAGGGTTGTGATTTAATGGTTTGTTTTCTTAGATGAAAATGAGCTAGCTATAGGGCATTTGGTTTTAGAAAACTTATGAAATGGAACAAAAAATCCTATTTCCTACTATTATGCATTAAAGGGGTTCAGAAAAGGAAATGACCACAAGCTATTAACACTATATAAGCAAAAAGAAAGATGTAAAAGATTGAATTCTCATTTTCTATCTGTTTGAAATATTAAGTCATCTTAGAAAACCACTCTTGGCTTCCACATAATATTTGAAAAGACACTATAATTCAAACCTTTGAGAACATTTTATTTTTGGTATGGAACAATATCAATAAAATAACCGTACAGCAATTCTATTACACTTGCTAGTAAATCTCTCTTTTTGAAATGGAGCCTTGCTCTCTAGTCCAGTCTAGTCTTGAATTCATGATGAAGCCAAGGCTGGCCTTGAACTCACAGCAATCCTCCTGCCTCAACCTCCCATGCACTGGGATTATAGGAGTGTCACCACACCTGACTTCTGTGGGTGCAGGGGAATCAGACTCAGGGCCTTCCGCTAAGTGCTTTAACCCCTGTGCTACACCCTCAGCTCCTGACCTTGCAACTCTTACACTGTCGAAAAATGGGTCATTTCTACTAATAGTTTTTGTTAGTTGTCCAATATAGCTCTATTTCATTGATCATCCATGTTCATTATTATATATATTTGTGTTGTTCAGTTTTATTTAGTTTTATACAGTTGACTTAAGATACACTTTCTGTAACTTTTGAAAATATTACAATAAAAAACTTTTGTTCTCCTATTCAAGAGGAGCAACTCACTTTTTAAAATTTAATCTTCTCTCTGACTTGGGAAACCCAGAACACAGACATTCTATAGAACCACATGAAGTGATAGCCAGAGTTGGGGGACGGGAGAAGGAGGGGGTGGGAGGGTCAAAAATGGGAAAGGCTTGTAAAGTTGATATGATACATATGTGCACGAAATACCCAAATTCATTGTGTAAACACTATGTATTATATAAGTATATTAATAAAAATAGTGCAAAAATTTTAATCTTATGATGCTTAATCTATTGGGAATGGCAAAGGCCTTAAACATGGACAGCATTTTTGTATAGGTAAGAGAATATCAATGATTTATGTAAAAATGAGAGAAAAAGAAAATTATTAAAAGGTGGTATGAAGTGACATGAGTTAGGCTCTATGGTGGATTACACTAAGAACATCAACCAATGTACCTGATTTTCTAATAATAAAGCTTTTGCCTTGTGGCTTATTGTCACGTGTCTATTGATTCGTTAAGTAAGAAATTCATGTACAAATATCAACGAATGATGGGCCTCTCATTACGAGTGCAGTCTGGGAGTCTGACTCCTTTGTTACAAAAACCAGTGTGCAGTTTTTACGAACTACCTCATCTGGGCAAATTATTTTGCTTAAATAGAGATAATGGGACTTCCATCTCATAGGGTTGTTGAGAAAAGTGAGTATGTAAGTAGCATGTTTCAAAGAGGACCTTGCAAACTCTTGATTCTCAATGCAAGTGCACTATTGTCTCGATCAGTCAGTAACTTGGAGGAAACGTATACAAGACTTGCTCTAACCCTTGCTGTGCTGACTGAGTCTTATACGGAATTTAAAACAAAAGCTATTACTGAAGAGTGTAGATAGCAAAGTCTGAATAATAGAACATTACTGTGTGTGAAAGAATCCATGATAAAGCAACAACAGGAGCCCAGGGTCCTGAGGGAGGGCAGAGTTTTTCTCTCTCTCCTTAGTCCCTTCAGACTCTCGCCACACTGTTATCATCTCTATTTTCTCAATAAAACTAAACTAATGACAAACTAGACCTGATCATATGTAAAATTCTTCCTTCCAAAAAGTCATTTTCAGGAAGATCTCACAACAGATATTTGATATCATATATTAATAGTTGAGTTTTTATACATTCAGAAACAATCATGAAGCCTAATTTCATGCAAAATCAATCATTTTGTAGAAACATAAGTTTAAATCCCTCTCTCATAGTGAAAAGAACTTAGAAACCAGTCACTGAACAAGTCCTTCGTCCTTCAGTTCTCACTAGTACCTAGACATGAAAAGTATTCAAGCCAAATAGGAAAGAATACTTTTATTTCATCCAAACAGGCACAGTGGCTCTGTAGAAAACCATCTACATCTCAAAATATTTTCAACTAGAGTTGAGATACGAATTAAGTTATGTGCCTTAAGCTTCAGGAAAAGATCAGCATCTTATTTGTCCTCCTTCCTCTGCTCAAGGGCCACCTGGAACTGCTGGTGATGAAGTGAGAAGAATTCTAAAAATGAAATGATTCTTAGTCTAAAAACTCTTTTAAAATCTGTGTTTTTATATTCATGTATATCGTAAGATCACTAGGACTCTAAAAGAAAGATCACTTACTATTTTTATGTAACTTCGTTCTTGTAGTCAAGTTACAAGCTATAGTAAAACAGATCAGAAGTCCCTTTGTGTCTTAGGCAGCAGTGTCGGTAAATTGCGGTGTATTTATTTCAGCATCCTTCCATGCTGCTCCCAGATTTACCGTGTCATCTTCACAGTTTAGGTTGGGTCACTATTTTGCTGTAAGTCATGGAGTATTTGATTTTAAAAAAATCTTGCTCAGAAGTAACTATAATCAAAAACCAAACCTCAATAGATGGCTGAGGTAGCAGTGCAGAGAATTACTACCAGTCTTTCTTTCCTCCTTCCTGTCCTAACCACCTCACCTCTTCTGTAGTTATAGAACAACATGAAAGGCCTTTCTTAAGAAGAAAATCTGTCCCAGGTAAAGAAAAAAAATGAAGCTAACTTTATTCATTAATGCTTATTGAAATCAAGAGAGAGAATACAGTTTAGAAAGAAAATACACGTTTGATCAGACCTAGATTATTATTAGTAACCTGTTGGTAATTACGTGCTGTCTTGAAAACGGATTCCGAGTTTCATTTCCTTGCCTGTCGAAAGAGACTAGCAGGAGGACTAAGCCGGACTTTCTTACTTACTGTATATTGCATAGGGGTGTGGATTATCTTCAGTAGATCATTTATTCATTCACTCATTCAAGCACTTGCTATGTGCAGAAATCATGCTAAGTCTCAGATAATCAAAGATAACGAGACACAGTTCCTATCTTGCAGAGCTCCAGTAGTGAGAGAGTGACTGAAAATTGCTTGGAGGAGTTGGGGATGAATTTGCACAGAACGCAGGGGCTCAGAGGCCAGTGCACACAACATGTAATTTAAATGGGGCCAAGAAAGAAGGAAAGCGATTGTATACTATCAGAGCAAGGGGCACTCTTGGGACCCAGGGATATTGAACATTTTACACTTCGAAGAGCAGAGATCTTTGCCTCTGATCTCAATGTGTCCAGCTCACCTCAAAGCTACTTATAACCCTTCTTCAGACAGTCTGTCTACAATATTTTACAACTGTTTGCATAAATTGTCCATTTCAGCACTACACTGGGATCTGTTTGCTTCAGGTTTATGTCCTTGGACAATGAATGACAAGTGAGTAGCATCCACTTAATTGTACTAAAGGAAGCCATGGATGAATGATTTAATGGATAACAGGAGGGGGTGAGTATATAAAAGAGATGTGACAGCAGGAATATAGTGTTTGCTTCCTTCAAAGTGTAGTTTGGGTCCTGTTCAACCTTTCAATGAATCTGCTCCTCCAACCCACTTCTTTATGTCAATATCAAAAGCAAATTCTTTCAGGATTATGAGTCAAGATAGAGCACACTTTTCCAATCTCTTAAAGCAGCAATTCTGTAAATAGATATATGTGCTCAGCTCCCTGCCTCAGTATATTGATGGCCAACGATGTGTGCCCTCTGAGTTCTTGGGAAGACGTTGGGAGATAGGTCCAAAATCACCTCCACCACTCAGTGGTGATGTGACCTTTATCTGTAACCAGTCCAAGGCAAACGCTTCTAAACAATGAGACATCCCAGATAACAGAGAATAAAATAAAAGTTTATATGAATAAAGCATGAACGATACATGTGGAGGATGTCTATACAGCAGGTTTTTATCCCCTGTGGGCCAAGGAAATGGCATCCCTAGGAGAAAAGAGCTGCGGCATATAACAAGTGGCATATGCGTATGCATGTATTTTGGGTTTAACAATCTCACAAATCAATGTGATTATCCAACAATCCAACTAGGATCTGATTTACATCTCATAAACAAACACTTCTCGTTTACCTTTTTGGGTTCTGGCATATTATTAATATAAATAGTGTAGATTCCGCTTTTATTAAAACCAGCTTGATATACATCTGCACAGTCTCTAAATGGCTTCTCTTCCTCTCTTTTTCCTCCCTTTAGCAAAACTGCAAAATAAAAAGATTGCAATATGTAAATAAGACTATCAATACCATTGACATACAAATGGACTTGAATCATACCTAAATATGAATTTATTTGCTCCATACAAATGTCAATTATGTATTTATCGAAATATGAAAACCATGCTAGATTCAAAGATGACTAATTTTAAAACTGAAGGAAAAACTACAATGCAATTTTTAACTAAATACTTATATTTTACTTAATTTCTTGGTTTTTGTTTTTCTGTCTTTCCCAGTACATCAACTAAGAACAATTTATGTCAGTGTCCTGCAGATTTTCTAGAACTTTCTTACCTATATTCCCAATGAAATTTTATTTAAATTTTTATTTAATTATTCTTTCTTTTCTTTTCTTTTTTCTTTTTTCCAGTGCTGGGGATTGATCCCAGGGCTTCATAAACCTTGGCATGGTCTCTACCAATGAGCTACATGTTTGGTTCCATTAAACGTTTTTAAAATGTCAAATTAATTTTTGGAAAAGGATTAAATTAAGAAAAATTTAAACATAAAAATATAATATAGATGTTTAAAAACACTAAAGGTAAGTACTACTCTTTTTCCTTTGGCTCTAAATTGAAATGTTCTTAAAATTTTTTACTAGAACAACAACAACAAAAAAAAAAAAAACTCTTTCATAATTGTATTTTGAAAAAATAAAAGTTCATAACCCAATTTGACTATTAAGAAAACTATATTTCTACATTTTCAGTGCCCTAAAGTTAAAGCATTAGGCTTATGGTACAAAATAAAAGAACAAACAAATGAATCAGACTTTGAAATTAAGTTATAAAAAAAGTCACCATAAAGCTAGAAGTCACGTGAAGACAAGAAATTTAAGATAAACTCTACTGAAAAAAAGGCTTAATTTCTTTATTGATATTTATCTACAAGTCCACATTAATGAAACAAAAATACATAAAATCAATAGTTCTTAGCTAGAGATATATGTAATATATTTATTAAAAGGTTATTTTTCTTTGTCTAGAAAATAAGACTAAGAATATATGAATCAATACTCTAATACTTGTTTCAAATGCTTGAAAATCTAAAATATTAGCCTGTAAACTTTGGTTGTACAATGCTTCCTAATTTAAATTAACGCATAGATAAATTTTGGATGAAAGAATTTCTATCTCACTGTAAATATTTAAAAAGTTAAAATAATTATATTGCAAGAAAGTAAATATTTATGTCAGAAATACTACTACAAAAATTAAGGTATCAATACTATAAATTTTCTATGCAGGTCCTTTCTACCTGATGGACTTTTCTACTTATATTAATGATTGTATCTGAAAAAATCATGATCACAATTACATTAGAACACAGAATATAGCAATTATTTTTATAGTTAGAAGTTTACAAATTCTTACAATAGAAGTATTATATGAATATCTGTAAGTAAAATTAAAAATTAATAGTCAAATGCTTACTTAAAAGCTATTTTATTTATATTTTTAATTTGTATATACATGAATTCCAAATTCAAAAGCTATTTTCAATTGTATCAGCTAACTAATGTTTGCTGATTTTAACTTTACAGACTATTATTTCTTAAAAACAAAAGCTTCCTAAATACCAAATATTTGATCTTTTCTTCTGTTGAGAATAAAATTATCTAATCAGATGCCCAAAATAGGGAAGTAGAGAATTACCAACCAACATTTAGGACCTCCTAGGAGGATGAAAAATACAGGAAGGAAGATGTGGTCAATATCGCTAAATTCATTTTTCTTTTTAGGAGAAAATTCTTTTATCTTAAGGACCAAGTTCTTCTCTTATGTGGTGATAGAAGGAGACTATATTCCCATCCCTTCTCTGTGACCTTCCTTTTCTTCAGCTCAGGAAGGTGTGAGTGAAAGTACCTTTGTGTGAGAAGAAGGCAGCTATTTCACACACATCTTTCAATAACAAAAAAGCAAGAAGAGGTCAATTTATCTTACTTTGTGGAAATCATTTAAATACATCATCAATGTGCTCGCTTCGCCAGCACATATACTAAATACATCATCAAAATAATGAAGATAAAGCTATAATTGAAAAAAGTTTTGAAGACTCTATCACCAAGAAGCACAACTAGTACTGTGGTCCTAACATGAAAATTTGTTGTTATCATGACAATGTATTTGTCACAGATGCTTTCATTCTATTGAAATTTAAATTGATACTTTTTTAAAACTGACATAATTCTTTCCACACATGAAAGTCTTTCTTTTCAGAAAAAAAAAATCTCCTCCTTTTAATTATGTATTAATTAGCAAACATTATGCTTGAAAATTTGATTTAGGCTCAATTTTATATCATTGAAGCATCTGAGGATCAACTTAAAAGCTCCATCCATAGCTAACCTTAGGTTTTTTTATTATACTCTATATTTTAAGTTGTATCAGGTTATAGGGTTTTTGTTTTTTAACTTATAATGTGGTTAACTAATAAATAGTTCTGGACTGAGTGAGTGGTGTGAATTACACACAAAGCAGAGTTTAGTAGGTAATCAATGGCAGTTGCTGTTGCTATGGTAATAACATGTAACACTGATAATGGCATCACGAAATTATTATTCGTTCTATGAAAGCGATACTAGCTGAGTATGGCAGGCTAGCAAAGAATTTGGTTTATGTAGAATGATGGAAGTGTCTTGCTCACTCAGGTTCAAACATTGTAGCAGACTGAATTCTGAATCCAGCTACAACTGCTTGGTTATCCATAGATACATGCTGAACTGGTTCCTCCTTATCAAACTTGGATAACTGGCTTATTTTCTTCATTGACCAAGACAAGATATGCCACTGTTGTTTAAGTTTAAATAAATAGGTAAGCTAATTTCTCTGTGTTTTTGAATACTTTACCTAAATAGGTAAAGAGTTAAGATTTTTGAAGTTGAAATGATATATGCCGTGTATACAAACAGGCTGTTTGTAACTTTTTGCAAGATTCTTTTTATTAAATACTGGAGAGTTCTGAAGTTCAATATCATGCTAGAAATTGCAAAAGTGGACTCAAAGCGAATACTTTAAAACACAGAAGGACAATAAAAAATGTGAATTTACAGAACATTACAAGTGTCAGCACTCACTAGTAGTAAAATTGGGGTGTTGAGATTTAATTAGAAAAAGAATCTAGAAGAATGTATAACAATAGATAGAGCGAACAGTTGGAAGAGAATTTAAGAATAAATTAGACTGAGCTGGGACAAATAGTTCAAAAACCTAACAGATGTATATCTCCCAGAGTGGTTTAATTTATTTGTAAAAATGAAGTGACTGGAAACATGAATTTAAAAAAAAAAAATCTTAGCACCTAAGGCTTTCTCTTTGGCCACAAACTTCTATCTTTGTCTCTACCATTGTTTATTTTCTGGTGATTCTATCTTTTCTCCAATTGAGAGTCTCAATCCCTCCCAATCCTACCAGCCCTTTCCTTCCTCCGTTTTCTATTGTTCTGGACTGAATCTCAGGCTAAGAGAAACAAAAGAGGCATTCACAGAGTTCATTGTTCATTTCCTTTCTACCCACTGGTCCTGGAGTAGGCTGATCCTGACCTCCAGGTGAGTTGGCTTACCTATTTCTTTACCAACCCTGCCAGGCTGAAAACACTAACTCATTTCTATTACTTTTACCACAGAGCATATTTTGAATTTTCCACCTTTTTCAAGACAAAATTACCTTCTTATCATCTTTCGTTTTTCATATATGACTTTTCTGGCTTACTGTGAGGATCAAAGCCATTGGATATATTTCCTTCACTCTTTCCTCCCATACTTCAGAATACATTTTTGTCTTTCTTTCCCTCACATTTTGGGTTGGCCTCTGTCAATTCTTTTTATATTTTTCTAATTGCCCTTTCTCCTTCACCTTTACTGGCTTATTTTCAACTACACATACGTAGTACTAGTCTTTCATTCTTCAATCTCTTCTTGATACATGTCTTTTGCAAACTGTCACAGCTTCAGACTTTTATAGAAATTTCAAAGACTTGAACATTTAAAACTTCTGTTATTTGCTTTTCCCTTGATCTCAGAATCAGTGTTTCTACTTATGAGACACTCTGTACTGCTATACCCACCTTCATTCACTTTATAGTAACTGATCTATCCAAACTATGTGTTCCCCTTTTTCTTATTGGTCCTACAATCTCTCCTGATTGTCATGAGGCAAAAATTAATAAAAGCTTAAATATGATACAATTGGATTGAGGTTTCTCACCAGTACTTCTGTCTCCAGTTTCCCAACAGTTAATTGTTAATCAATTAAATCAAAGTTGATTATACATCTGCTATTGATAAGATTTTTTCTCTGTAAGGGAGAAGCAGACAAAGAAAAATTGAAACCTACTCAATTTGTTCTCATCCTAATGAGGCAAAGGTATATTATTTATAGATCTTCTGTGATAGTCCATTGTAATATATATCCATGATTAGTATTTTCCATGACAGGAAAGCTCATTTAATTAAGAAAAACAATTTATTGGATCACATAATCTAGCAGTCCAGGGTAGAACTTTCGGTTAAGTGTGATCAGGTTTTAGACAAGGTGACCTGGAAGTTATTTCATCTTTACCTTCACTCAATTTTTGTTGGTTGTCTACCTGATCAGAGGATGGTGGACAACAGCTTCTAGGCCCACAAGGCTATCAGGTTACATTTAATACCAAAAAGAAATCACACAGACAATTGCTTGCCCATAGATACTTATCAAGTGCATTGGGAAAATGCAAGCAGAATAAACTATCTACTAAGAAGATTCAGGGAAGCTGCCTAGATAATACCTGAAATAACAAAACATATACAAAAGTATACTTGTGCTGAATTTTAACAGCCTGGTATGTAATTTCAAAGATTTTGCTTCTACCAATACCAGAAACTAAATCTGGAAAGCCCTCAGAAGACATCATTAATTACTGTTTTCTTTAAGTCTTATCTTTACAATTAAATCTTTGCCATTTAAAAGAAGCAAATAAGGGCTTGAGCAGGTGCGTGTCTTTCACCAGTCAGCATTCAGTCAGCAAGCAATCCGACACTGAGGCCAGCAGCTGTCCCCAACAGCTTGTTCCCCCTTTCTTTTGACCAATCAATTTCAATCCACATGGTGCAGCAACTACCACACTAACTCAAGGAAGGGGGGTGAAAGCTCAGGCAGAAGGTCACTTCAATTCAGATGAACCTTCAAGAGAAAACACCCTGGAATGTGGAAACGGTGATTCTGAGTTTGAGCAGAGAATACAAATAGCAATTAGCCTTGCTACCGGAGAAAACCCTAAAGTCCTTCTTCTTGTCTGTCCATTTCCCAGTACACTGCGGTAAGAAATCAATTATTCAAATAGTTTAAAATCTTAAATAGAACTAGTGATTTGTATCTTACGTGTGAATCAACTTATTTGTTCCAGGTCATCCTCTTGTAAACCTTTGAGCCATCATCACTGGGGAGATAATAGCGTTAGGAATTGATCCTGGTTCTATGACCCCAGTGGATCAGTGCCACTCACCAAAGTATATTGGGAGCAAACGTGGCAAACCCAACAAGATACAAACAAGCAAGCTATTGACTGATTGGGTTCTGTAGTCTTAGGCCAGGTGGGTGGATGTTTCATAGAACATTTGAAAGACATTTCCTAGGATTCTAATCATTTTGAAAGGGATTTTAAAAGTGGAAGATGGCAATATCTTACAATTCCAGGTTGTAAAATACTTTAAAAAATTCTAGACAGTCTATGTTCCTATATTTTAGGAGTCCATTTGAGGATGAGAGAGACCTGAAAATGATTTTATAAAAATCGGATACAAATATACACAACTACATGGATACATAATAATGTTATGTAGCATATATGTTCTTCAGTATGATAAACACATATATTCTATCCATAAATACTCTTAAGCTGAAGTCTTTGGTTAAGGAGCAAAATGCATCCTTTCTTTCAAAGAGCTGCTATCCCTTTTTTAATAACTCCTCCAATGCTAGCATAAGGGATTGCTTGAACATATTTACCTAATACATTATTATTATTTTAATAGCAATATTTTTTAAATCTGTTTTTTCTCATTTGTATGTATGGCTTTTATCAATAATCTGTGAAATGCTATCTAACCACCATTCTCTTAATGAAACTATTATGATCATAATAAAAATAATTAATTGTCTCTGCACACTTATTATATACCATCCTCCCAATTTTGTAATCCTATTATATCTTATATGCTCCATTTAATTTCCAAACAAATCTGATAAGGTGAATTTATTGATATATTGTAGAGAAAACTTAGGCCCAGAGGTATAATCTAGTTTTACCACCACTTCTAAACTGTAGAACTTTCTGACTATAAACATGGGAATCTTTGCTTTTTTTATTGGCCTCTAAATTAAAGCCAAACTCAAACAGAACTCCAGTGAGTCATCTGTCACAGATCCCCTGGCAAAGCAGACTTCTCTTAACTGACAAAGTCACACCCAGGGTTCAGGGTGGTTCGGAACAGGCCTTGATTCTGAATAGGTACAGGCTCTCTCATCAAAGTAGAATGCATAGGAAAGTGACAGGAGGCAGAAATGAGAAGGAGAAAAATGCTGACAGGGGATAAAAGGGAGCCACAGGCGTTGGGATTGTGTGAGATGGGAACCCTGGGCAGATGTGTGCATCACTCACTGATTACAACTCCAAAGCTAAGAGTTATGCTGAATTTCGGAACAGCATTCCTACAAGTCTTACTGATTAATCTCCATTACTTTTAGGTATTATTCATGTAATTCTCAAAAGCCTGGTTACTTGTTCTCTGAACCTGTGGACTATTGATGAAAGGTCTAAATTTAAAAGAAGGGCTGGGGGAGAAAGAGAGAGAGAGAGAGAGAGAGAGAGAGAGAGAGAGAGAGAGAGAGCGAGCTTGTCTGTATGTTCAATTTCTAGTATCGGGAACGAAGACAGGAAATTGGAAAACCAGTAATTGAATGTCTGTGTACATGTAAGAAGGCAGTGGATTTTTAAAAAGCAGGTCAAACTAAGAAATGGTAGGAGGGCACTATGTACTTTCCAAAGATATGATGCCATTATTGCACAAATTAATTTATGTTGGTAATAATGAATTAAAATATTAGAAAAAAGCTGCCCCCAACTTTATTCAAATTTCTCTTCTGAAAAAAATAGATAAAAGCAATGGAAAAATTGTCATCATAATATTTTTATATTTTCTTAAATGTTTGCTAGTTACAGACGCATATTTTAATTATCTGAAAAATATGTTATATGAAATATAAAATGGTGAGTATATAAAATCTTAATATTATATATTAAGGTATATAAATCTTTATGTGTGTGTGTGTGTGTAAACCATCCAATTTGTGGCTAGACAAAGCAATCTATGCTACATATGGACCTCTAGTTTATGACATTTATTTTTGATGTGAAATATAAAATATCAAGTAATTGACATAATTTTGACTCTTTTATTCATATATCTAAGTAAACTTTCTAATATCCCCCTAATGTGACATGTCTGGGACTATGCAACGTAATTTAGAATAAAAAAATGATTACTAAAACTTGAAAAGGAAATCACAGATAAATTTTGTTCAACCAAGTAACTGGCCATTTTTCATAAAATCCATTTCTGTGTTTCCTCCTTGGGCACCCTGCTGGGCATTTATGAAAGCTGCGTGACCCTTGCCATTGTTCAGAAGGTCATTTTACTTCAGGTGTTTCATGGGTGCTAATTTCCCATGTAATGTGTTCAGCCTGGCTGAATGATCACAATTTTGCACAAAAGGTCTCCCCTGAATGCTGAATGTGGGAAAGATTAGAGGGCATGTTTTTGTGCTCTGTTATGAATGGACTAATAATTGATTTCAGCAGAAATCATTAAAAATTAACTGGAAATCTGTTGGCCATGTTATAAACAAAGAAACTCCAAATCGTTTTGAAAACTGACATTAAAAAATTTTCACTTTGAAAAAGAAATCATCACTTTGAAGTTTTAAGTAAAAAAAAGAAAAAGAAAACATAAAGCTTGCTGTCACAACAGACATGTCACTTAGATTCTTACACTTGCATGCCATACACTTGAAGAACAGTCCTTGATTACCACCGGGGGCTCTACATGGGGCCCCCTCTAGTATAGGGCTGCTGAAGGCATTAGTAATGACTGGTGTAAAACCAGAGAAGATAGAGAGTGATTGACCTGAATCATCAGGTGTGTGGGTTAGTCAGGGGTACCAGGAAACCTTTACAGTGTATTGCACATCATGTTAAGGCAGCAGGACTGGGACTAGCACTGAGATGTTGTGATTATTGCTCCTTTCAAACTGTCCCACCAGTCCTCTAGATGGTGTACACCAAGACTGATCCAAGACACTTGTAGAAAGCCATGTCACTCTAACTCTTTGCTGTACACAAATGGACTGGTGATTAACAATCATACAAAGTTGCTTTATGTCTGTGTACATATATTTCTGTGCAATAACTTTTAAACTGGCTAAACCTTCCTTTAGGACTAAATCTCTACTTAAAACTGAACCCAAAGTTCAACTTCACTATTCTAAAAAAACCCATCTTTGTCCTGGAAGCAGATTGCTGACACCTAAAATTAGTTATGAGTTTTTGCAAAAACAAGAGAAATACACAAATTTAGAGAGGTTTGGCTTAATTCGTATTATATTTGATAATTTCAGGAAAGCCACTAGAAAGGTGGGCCATCCTTGGTATGTCCCACATTAATATGTCACCTTCTCAGAAATGGTCCCACTCAGAACACAAACAGCCAAGCCTATCAGGATGAGATTTGAGTATATGCAAGATTAGTTATTGTGGTGGTTATTTCTTATTTGAAAATGAATTATGAGTTTAAGTAGAAAGTTATCATATCCCTAATTTAAAAGGTGCTTTGAAATTCACTTCTAGATATATTTATGCTGACATTAAACATTTGTTTATAGGTTTTTAAAGCTAAATGTACACTTGTAACAATTCTTGGGCATCGCTAATCTTGTCTTCCTAAAATATAAGAAATTTTAGGAAGATCTCACTTTATAATATTCATGTGTGAGAATATAAATAAGGCTAAAAACACACAATTTGGGTTTTGTTTTTTCCTGAGTAATTATAGGTGACATTTAATTCCAAGTAGAACACCATAGCTTATCCATAACTAACGCCCACGGACTGTCTCATTTGCCCCTTAATTTAGAAAATATTTGCTGAATTTGACTTGAATGTGGATGAGTCCAGGAAATGACTTAGCAGAAATTCTCTAGCTAAGAAAAAGAGATGGAGTTTGCCCATGGTAATGTTGGCACATCAAGAAAACACTCTTTCTCTGTGCCCTTTCCCCCTGGAAACATCCAGACCCAGCTACAATCAGGAGATATCTCTTTGCAGATAATTCATTTAGTTTCTAAAGTTGAAATACTAATTCCAAAAGAGAATTGACCACAAAATTTCAAGTCTCCCCCAAAAGATGTGGCTTGGAAATAGTTCATGGGAGAGGTCAAGGACTGTATTCTTTTTTTATTTTGTTATCATTAGCTCAGCTATCCACTATTCGCACAATTTTTTTTTTTTTTGGTACAGAAATTATGACTTTTCAAAAGGCAGATAACATGCTCCATCAAAAAGTAGAAATACACTATTTCCAAAAATAAACAGTCACTTTCCCCTTAAGCCATTGGGTTTTATGAAAGGAAGTGCTAGATAGTGTGGTTCATTTTGAGGAAATTGTAAATGTTTGACATGCAATTTTCTGTCAAGATAAAGCATTTCCCTCATTAAACAGAAAAGAGTCCTCACTGTGGTGTTCAGCGAATGACTTCCTGTATTTTTCTTTCTGTTTCTACATAAGGTTAAATTGTGCATTACAAGTAGTTAACAAAAATCCAAATATTTTACTCAGTCAATGAAATGATATTTCCTATTTTTTATCAGTGTTTATATGAGTGACAGTCAAGTAGTTTTAATTTCCTCCCATGGCTCGTGGTGTTTTTAGAGTCATTCTTAACTCACAGGACACGCACTTCCAACTACCTCATCATACCCTGACTGAATGATTTACTTCAGGAACTCAAAAGATACTACATGGGAGGTAAATTCCTTTCAGATGGCAGATTATTGTGAGAACAGAGCCCAGTGACTCCTCAGCCCTGGGAAGAACCATATGCTTCCCTTCCTCTTTTAAGAAGGCCAGAAGACTGAAAATAATAAGCAAATGTTTCATACCACTGTAATCAGCTTCTGTAAAAGACACTTTAACCTAAATATAGAAGATTATTTAAGATGGTGTACTATCAGCCATTATGTCCTTACGATGTTGTGAAACAAATTTTTAAGTGAATCTCATGAGACTCTCCTATGAATTGAAGTTTGAGAAATAAGTATATAAACATCCTCACGCATCTCAGTGTTCATTTACCCTGTGTGCTTCCTACGTATAACTAATACCTGCCCTTTCACATCTAAGTCTCTTAAATTTATATACATAATAGTTGGTTTTTACTTCTACTTGCTCAGGGAAGTCAGCTGAATCCAGAAATTCAGAAATTTAGAGGCCATATTTGATTCTACTTCTAGAATGTCATTATTTTTTGATGATTCTAACTTTTTTATGCATTTACCTTGCAAACTTTTCATTGGACCCTGACAGGATGTTTACCTTGTTTCTTTCCTAAGAGATCGCCTTGAAAATCTAAGGAAAGCTCTCGCATCCACCTTACCTTTTCAACCTGGCTCCAGAATCAAACTATGGGTTCAAAACCTCATCTTGCACACTTCCAAGCAGTGTGTTAAAGTGGAACCTGTTTACCTCCCTGGGCCTAGGTCATGTTTTGTTTGAAATTAGTCCCTTTCTTATGGGACTGTTATCTAAATTAATGAGTTAACATGTGCAATGGCTCCATTGGCTGGTTTGTGCTAAAAACATGCACATGTTATAATGGCAACAACAACAATCTAGTCTGTCCCTTCTTTCAGAATTTTCAGTTTAGTACATTTTTTTTTAAGTTATAACTGGGGAAGTTTCTAATGTCACAATGTTAATGTTACCATGTAAATGTTATCATCTCTTGGCAATGACTCCTGCTTTGTTTTACAAGGGAAAATGTGTAGCTTCCTTAATCTCCATTACTTTCCCCCTCTAACCTTATATTTACCATCCCCTTCTTTTTGGTTTTGAAACTCAGGCTGTGAATCTTTGTCTACCACCCCGACCCATGGTCTCGGTGACTCCTGACAAACACAGATGTTATTTGAGCTCTCTGGAGTGTCTTCCACTTCCTTCATTTTGAAGATTCAGCCATCAACTCCTCATTAGAGCTAACTTGTTTAAGTTTTAACTCTAGATTCACTTTTTCAGCTATGAAAATTCTCAAGTTCCCTGTGGAAGTTATAAACTGGTGCTGGAATTATGAGCTTCCTCATGCTATTGTGGTAAGAACGAAGTTGGTGCTACTCAAGTTTAAGCAATGCTAGAGTCATAATAAGCATTCCATAAAATCCCAAAGAAGACTGTATACGTGCCACATTTTTTCTTCATCTTTGCCCTTGTTGTAACTCTGATACTGAGTCTGTGCGCTCTGCCAGTTGCTGGCCTCTGTTGGCTCATTCCATTTATGATTTCTGGATTGTAGTTTGCCATTTACCAGCTTCCCTTTCTATCAAACATTAGCTTTCTTGAAGCCACAACCTGAAATACATCTTTTTTTTTTTTTCTTTCTGGCAATCAGAACACTATCTTGCACATGGAACCCAGAAAATATTTGTCAAATAAAAGGGCTAAACATCATTTTTCCCCAGAAGAAAAGTTGAAACAGAACAGTGATTGTGAAACTATTGTTCAAGTGAATGGATTTGGGAATCACATCTGGTATACCACAATCCTGCTCCAAGCTGTCATTGAGAAAATCAGTCTGTGTCATTCTACTATGAGGCCTAAAGTTTTGTTATCTATTAAATTTCTTCTTTTGATTTTCTTTACATGATTTGTGAGTAGCCATGTTGACTTGAGTCATCTTAATATATGTCATGACATTATATTCACCAGTGAACATAGATGATTCGTGACTCTTTAGAAGAGAGAGTGTACTCAAAACACCCTTTCTCAAAGGGTTGCAAACCTTGTTTCCATTCTACTATCCATGTAAACTCTTTAATTCCAGCAATAACTGTGAATTGCCAAAAACCATGAAGCAATCAGCACAGCTTTGACACTGTGATAACATTGTGGACAATATTTCTTTAGTGGGTAATGTTGCTAAGAATAAATGTGACCGAATGTTTGCAGACAAAGGTTCGACCAAAATAAATGTGTCACCCAGAAGCTGCGCAACAGGAACACGGTTCAGCTGAAAAATGACTAATTGCCTAAGACTTCACTATTGCCTACCTGGAACAAGCAGAGAAAAGTTTGGTGTATTATTTCAGAAAAATGTGCTTATTAGTTGCTCTTAGCTTAAATGTGTCTAATGGTGTTAGCAGTTCTAGCTGAAAGGGCTCTGTGAAACTAAACCAAGGCGCTCCCTATATGCAAAGATAGATTAATAGTTTCTGGACCAAACAAAGGCTTGGGGAAAGTTTATTTCCAGCTAACACTTCCCAGGAATTCTTTTGTCATGGAACTTTAATGCATTTCACGTACTTTATAAGGCATAAAATGACAAAAGCGCTATATTTTGAAAATACAAATAGAAGCAGATGTGATGTGTTTTAGACAAATCTCTTAATTTTTGTAAGATTTATTCTCATTAGTTAAGCTTTGTACTTATTTCTAGATCTTCAAATTTTTCTGTTATTCAGTTTTAATTCATTAATATCAATTGCATATATTTATATGGTAAAATAGAATGTTTTATGTATGTATACTTTGTGCAACAATGACATCAGGCTAGTTAACATATACATCATATCTCACTTTTTGTCATTCCTTAGTGGTGAGACTACTTCAAGTTCACCTTTTTAGCATGTTTGAACTATACGATTGACAAACATTGCACGTATTTATGGTATACCAATAAAATTATGAGGTAAACACTATGATCTTATTTTAGAGATGGGAAAATTGAAACCAAAATAAGTCTCTTGGATGATTGTCAACAGTCAAACATGTCTAAGGCCTTCTACTCTGGTATTTAATGCAAAACAAGTTAAGTTTATCTACAGCACCTAAAAAGAGCATTTACGAATCTTATTCTTTGGAGGAGAAAAAAATTAATTGCAATATGCCAACAATGTCATGTTCTTTAGTTTTATGTTGAGCCTCTAATTTCATTTTTATCATGGTGAAGTTGATATAAATTATCCAGACTTCACAAAATATGAGACAGCTTCATGAAGACTTGTCAATAACAGAGAAATTAAACTTTATTTATTAATATTATATAGTGTTATATTTATACTTTCTTCATGCATGACTAGACCAAAAGTGTTATAGGATTAATTGATATTTTTTTGGTTTAGATTATGACACAGCTTATGATGCTTTTGAAAGATCTTTCAAAAGAGCCACTATTCAAAATTTTAAAGTACACAGTTTAAAAAATATGATGCATCTATTATGATGCATTGATTTTGGAATATATGTAAATATGTGAATTTAAAAGTAAGCATTTATATGTAATTCTATGATTAATAATTTACATGATAAAATGTTGACCATAAGATAAAGAAAGGCTTAGAATTATAATGAAATAAAAATTCATCTTCATAACTGGCATGAAAAATAATATTGTACTATTAACCATTTAAAATTTTCGATTCCCAATAACTGAAGCTCTAACTACAGTGAAGATAACAATGTACACATATTGATCTCTTGATAGAAGCCTTACCTAGAGTCACTTTCCATTTTGTGTTTGAGGGCTGATATAACTAAATATTTAGTTAGAATGCTTAGAAGAAAGTAAAGAACAATGATTTAGAAGAAGCAAATAGAGTCCACATCAGTAAGAGAACAAAATCTTACTTTAGGATCACAGATCCCATAGTGACCGCAGGGTTTACTTCAGAACTGCAACATTAAAAGGAAAATAGCTATCAAATAGCTAGAGTGTTAGTTGATTATTATTACTATTGGATTTGTTATATCATAGAATAGACACAGTTATGCTTCTCACACTCAGAGTACACACCAAAAGTAGCAACTACCACGGTGCCCATTACCATTGTTCATTAATTAAATAGATGCTTCATTATTTGGTGTTATTCTTCTATTCTAAGCCTAGGCAGAAATTTCAAAGTCGCATCTCCTGCTTCTAGAAGCTTAAATAAGTGACATATTTCCTACTCAGAAAAAAAGATAAATTATGATAAGCAGGCAGGCATGTAAGCTCTGTATTCTCTAAAAACATGAAAAAACTACTTCCCAACCACATGTACTGCAAGTTTCAAGATGATGAGAAGATTGTGCTTTCAATCTTTCCCCCAATGTACTCGTCTTATTATAAGAAGAGATACGTCTCATATTAATCCTTAATTTCTAAGTACTCACAAGCTCTTTTAAAATTTTATGGCAAAATCATACCACACTTTCCTTCTCAGGGTTTTGTTCGCCTCTGACTGATGAGCAGGTTTTTTCCTTCTCAATCACATTATGGTGAACACCCAAATGGAACTCTGGGGACTCACTGTTAAAAAATGGTACTTTACAAAGTATATTAAAGGCCTATTTAGTCTATCCAAAGGAGATATAACTCAAGGTAATGGAGTGTAACAGAGAAATGTGAAATGTCTTTAAAATAAGATCACTTAATGTGGAGTTATCGTCACATTCATATCTATACATGAAAGTCTGACATGGAGCTAATTCTTCATGTAGCTCAAGTGCACTATTAAACTAAAGAAGCTTCCACGTGTGCACATGGTGTGCACACTGGACCGCGACATGAATGGTCACCAGGGATGCATCTGTGACTAAGTTTCAGATGTAGTATGTGCTCTCTTTCACTGATCACCATTTACAATTTCATATTCACTCCAAGGAAGGCTGATGAGAAAGATGATGTCAAGTGTCAAACACTGGGGATCCGTACCAAAACTGAGGGAGGGTTCTGGCTGCAATGGGCAGGTGTGCACAGCAGCTTCTTTCAATAATTATTGTGCGGATAGATAAAAAGATAGATGAATATTCCCTAAAGAGATAGAGGCCTCTAGATATTTTCAGCAGTTAATTAACTCCAGAAATCCTAGTGATATCAAAAATTCATAATTTCCGCCATCACAAAAACATTCCACAAGAAATGTGCCTAGATGACTTGGTTAACTCTTCTCTGTACAGCAGGAGGCTGCAGTTTTGGGGGGTGCCACGGACTGATTTAATTGAACACCATTTTTTTCAAGGACAGAGGTGGGGGTCGTTTGTTATGCCGTAGGTTTTTGGAGGATAGTTTTGAAATGGGGTGCACCAGCAGCAGGGGCACGGGGAGCAAAGCTCAGTCTCTAATCAGATCAGCAGCAGAATCAGTCTAATAGGAATATACTGACAAAAGCAGAGATTTTTCTCAAAGCTCACCTCTCGCTACGGCTCACCTTTCCTGGGGCCTGAGTCCTTCTAAGGCCATGAATAGGTACTAGTTCTCAGCCCAGTGTGTGAGGACCCTTGTGAATATAGGATCAATGCAAGTGACCTTAAATATTTCTACCAAAATTCATTGGGTATCAATCATAATAAATACTGGTACCTGTATCTCTCTTTCTTTGCAAGCAATACTTTCCTTCCTTTTTCTTCCCTCAAAGAAAACAATTAATATTAGTTGTAAAAATGAGAACATTTCTGAAGCTCTCCCCAGCCTTCTGAATTAATCTTTAGAATTAGCTAATTACTACCAAATAGTTAAGTATCTAACATCATACTATCAAATGTTTACATATGGTAGTGTAAATGATTTATGCCTAAGGTTATAAAGATGGAAACTAAAAGAAAAATTAGAAAACTCTTTCAGAAAGATACTGTGGATTCACAACTTCAAATTAATAAATACATTCTCTGAGGATAAAATGTAAAAAAATTGTCACAAAACCTCATGAATGCTTCCAAGAATGAGATTCATCTGCTGTTTTCACAGAGCAGTTGATGCAAAGGAGAAGGTTGTGTTGAATCTTGCTTCTAAAAAATAAAGTATTTACACAACAAAAATGGGGAAGAAAGCCTTACCTTCTTTAGTGCAAAGGTTAACAAGGTTGTGGACTGTGTCCATCAGCTCCAGGTGCTGTTTCTGAAGCACACTGTTGTTGGTAGTGGCTCTGTTTAATTGTTTCTCCAGCTCCTGAATTATGTATGTCTGCCGGCTCACCAAGCCTTGAAGGTTCTCCTTCTCTTCCTTTAAGGTGTCCAACTCTTCTTTGTGCTTTCCCTCCATTTCTAAGATTTTATGTTCTAATAAACTACAAGGAAGTGAAAAATAAGACTTCGTTTTTAAATTCTATATAAAATATATTGTAATTCAACTAGTTCCTGAATTTAATATTAGCAATCAAAGTAGGTATTTCACCATGAACGTATTTATTTAAGTGAGAGACTCAAGAACCTACACATCTTTAAGGTAGGGCTTGCATATGCATAACATGTCAAATAAAGGCTAATTAGGCAGACTGACAGAATAAGACTTGCTTCCTAAATATAGTTTTAGTTTTTATGCAGCTCATTTAGACCCAGATAATTTTTTCTGAAGAAATAAGAGTATAACTTTTACTAAAGATATGAATTCAATAAAGAGCAGAATAATTCAGAAAAATGTAGAAACTACTCTTATTTTTACTTTGCTTCATTGATTTGAAATTTTCAAAATATTTACATTGGCTAAACTTCAAAATAGCTTTGTAAAAGATGAGAAGATTGTAATGATTCAGAAGCTACATGTACAGAAAGTAACCTTTCTGAAGTCACAAATTCTTAGGAATTTTGAAGCCTGGATGGTCCTGTTTATTTCTCAACTTAACCCTCTGATTGAGGATGCCACAAGTTACTGTATCATTGTAAGAATGGTTCAAGAAAGAAAGACTCCTTTGAGTTGGCGTCATAGTCTTATGAAAGAACTCGGGATACTTTGCCCCAAGTGATGTAATCTTTAACTAAGAACCTTCCTGCTGTCAGAGTTCTTTAAATTACATGCTCTCTGCATATTACACATGAAAGTGATGGAGAATGCAGAAGCACTCTTGGATCCTAGCAACGCCTGGAAATGAAAACCATTTACATTTTATAGAGTGTCTAATATACTAGTATTCCTCAGGGGAAAAGTTTATTCAATTTTCTTAGTTCTGATTTCAGAAAATTCAACTAGTCCTTGGTTTACAAGGTGTGATTCAAATGCAACATACCAGAATGGGTCCTTAATTTACCTTGGAGAAATACAGTACTGAATCATTCCTGTATGTCTTCAGAACAAAGACACTAGGGAGGGTTTTAAATTTAATGTTTAAATTATTCAGTAGGGAATGTTTGAAGAGAGAAACTTTCCAAATGCTTGCAGTAAGAAACAAGACGGAATGCCTGATTACCTTTCCCTCAGATGAAGTAGAGTGGTGAGAGCTGCCTTTGCTAACACACGTGTCTTCCAAAAAAGAACACGTCCCCACATACATCAGAAAAGTTGCCTGTGAGGCAAGCCTATGTGAAGACTCTGGAATTTCAAACACCACCTTTGGTAATTTGCCTGGTTTTATATATTCAAGTTCCGCATTGAGAGGCATTAGCGAAGCTCTCTGTTTTACACAAACTTAAGAAAAGCCATGTTTTTCTTTGATTTGTCCTCATTCTACAGCACAGCAATAGAGAAAGGAGTTCTTGTCGCTAGGCTTGTGCAGCAAGCCTAGGTCCGATGGCTGCTGGGTGCATTGACAGTTTGGAAAATATGATGGTCGCTTTTTTCTAAACATTTTCTGGAAATGCGAAATGTACACAAGAAAATTAGAAAAAGAGGGAAGACAGTGTCTCCAAGGGATTGGGATGATTCATCACCTTTTTATATTTTCTTTGGTGTGCCAACAACTGGTTGCTGCTGGAGGCGTTCATGGAAAATGAAGGAAAGGGAGATGGAGAGAGAAAAGAAAGGAAAGAAGGAAGAAGGGAAGGAACAAACTTATCTATTATTTCTACTGGTTAAAAATGTTATTTCATGTCCTGGTAAAGTGATGAGTGTACTTGATCTGAAAGACAGAAAAAGCATTCTTTGTGTCATGATTTTTGGTCTTCAAATCCGAGAATTAGTCAAAACTGTTATCACAGTTCATTCTCCGTTTAGGTTTTGACTACTTTTATTCCTATTCCTGGGGTAAAGATCAGAAGCAAGGTTGCTAGAGTTTAATCATTAAATTATAAGAATTTGTCTTTCACATTTGAGACAGTTATTGTGTACTAGCAGCAAATCTTAACATTAGCTGAAAAATGATCATTGTGTATAAGTCAAAATATGTAGCTCTGGTGATGTAATGTCGGATAAAAATTCAAAATTACCATTTTTGTCTTTGAAATGAAACAAGTACTGGCCTTTCAATTTTCATACTCAGTAGGTTAACATTCTGGTTTGGAAAATATTATGGTTTAGTTATAATTTGCAGTTGTTAGTTGCTAAGTGCCAATAATTATGTAAAATATAAAATGGCATTATTCCCTTTCCAGGGATTTATTTTTAGATAGAATACTACAAATTTAAAAAAGGACATCATCTATGGAAAACTTTGACTTCAGACATACTATATTTTTTATAGAACTTTGCATCAATATCATTCTACTTCTCACGTGTATATTGTGCAAGAGGGTACCTACGCAGGGATTGATGACATCAGAGATGTCAATAAAAGAAGTAAGTTTGGTTGCTTTTTAAAAAAAAAAAACTATAATATGGGATGATCCAAGAATGAATTGTTAATTTAAGAAGGTCTGATGCCAAAGGAAAAAAAAAATTTGACAGTGGGTAATGGCCGAAAAAACTTGTATTTACTAAGTAAAGGAAATATGCATTAGCGTCTTGGAAAAGAACATAGCTTTTTTTTCAATTCACTAGGCAACCTTTAATGGAAATACAAATAATACTAAGATACCTCACCTACAAATGAATTGGAAACCTGTCACATGACATTCGGATCCAAAAGGATGGATCTTACCACACAATTCTCTCTTCTAATCATTGTCTTGTCTTGTTTCTTTACTTGAGTTTGCCATAACAACTCTTGTACTCTGCTCATTCTTGAAAATACATTTATTAATCTTCCTATGATGTTTTTAGACTTCAGAAAAATATATTTCACATTGGTCTTTCTATTTTCTTTGAGCACATTCATTCGTCATGGCTCTCATCGAATCTTCTCACCCATCAGTGATTACCTACTTTGAAGATAAGCCCTTTCTCCTATTACTTCCAAAATGACTTAAATCCAAAACTCATGTGCCAGAAATATCTGTACAGTATCTTTAGCTATCGTCACAACCTTGTAATATACCCTGAGTGTCATGTAGCACTTTAAAGTCCGCATCTCACTTGATCCATAAAGCAATATGATATGGTACAAACTCTAGTAAGTAAAGAGGTAATAATTCAATATATCATTTGAAATCATGCAGATATAAGTGTCAGAGTCAGGATTAACAACAACCCCCCTTGTCTTCTGTTAAGACTAGAAACCTACTTTTGATGTTTCATTGCTATGAAAACTCTAATTTAATATAATATAATCTCGACCTATTTCTACTCATTTACATTATATCAGGATTCAAAGCATCAACTCAACATTTTAAAATTTGTCACATTTTCATCACTATTTCAGGAACTGTTCTTTCATGATATTTAAACCTATTAACCTTTCCTATGTGTAAAAGCAAATTTTCTTAGTCCAGTCAGTTTATAAAATCTGATTTTCTTAGGTAACACTCTGCCTTAAAGTTAATTTAATTTCTCAAAATACTGGTTATAAAAAATTTTGTCTCTGAAGCTATGTATTGAATTGCTACCATTTTTTCTGATCGGGAGAGTTGAGAGAGAACACCTCCCCTATGCATAGGACCTCTAGAATAGGACATGATCTTAAGAACATTGTATTCTTAAGATTGCCGCTCCAGTGACTCAAAATTAGGCAGGCAATTAGTCGATTTCCCCAATGACAGCTTTCACCAACAAGTTTAGGGTAGATTTAAATGCATAAAACAAAACTGGATTGTAACTTTAAACAGCAGTGCATTGTTTTCTAAACTATTTTTGGTATATTTTGTTAGGCTAAATGAAAATTTCATTATTAATTTTTGGGGAAGCCTAAATTAAATAAATGTCTTTCATTAAGACACATCTTTAGAATTAGAGTTCCATGGAAGATAAATTATGAATCTTCACTATATCTATTCAAATTGAACTAGCAATCCAAAACCAAAATCAAGAGTTTATCACAGAATGTTAAGCACTTCCTGTTTCTCATCTCTCTGGAAGCACTTTGAGACGAGACATGCATAGAAAGTTAGTGTGTAACTTCTGATTTGAAGCAGAGGTGCACTTTAATGAAAAATAAACAAAATAATCTAGGTGTTTAACTTCAGTAAAAATCTCTGACTGTACACAACCCCTAGGACATTGGGGTTGATTTCCCCCATTTTCCACCATTTTCCACAACTCATCTTATCACAAATATTTTAAATCATCAACTACGTCTTGAAGCTTTCATGGAAGAACCCCTGCCTTTCAGATCGTTTCTGACAATTGAGTCTTAACATAGCAGTCAATGAATTCATAGTGGTGAGAGCTGCCTAAGCTATATGTGTGTAAATGCGGCTCTTCAAGTAAGGAGGAAGATGTTGAAAACATGAAAAGCCTTCTCATTTTATCTGTCTGGGTTTATTTAAAACATTTCAAATTTTTAAGATTTTCTTTATTTTTAATATGCAGTGTAGACATGTGCTGCAGATGTGTGTTTAGAAGGATTGATTTTTAGAACCCCACTTAAATAGAAGTATATTTAGTTCAGGTTAAATTTATACTTTAGGTTTTTAATTTGAATACTAAATTTTCTTTCAAATTTTGAAGTCACATTTTTTAGTAATGCAAATTTGGGGATGACGCATAAATGCTATAAATAGCCATTAGTAAATAAATGTTTAAAATTTGGAATAAATAAGAATACTCAAAACATGTTGTGAAAGCCAAGAAACAAAAAATATGAATTTATGACATAAAAAAGTTATTTTTAAAAGCAATAGAAAGATGAGAAACATGTGCATCAGGAAGCCAGAAGTACAATGTTCACAAAAGAATTGCAAATGATTATAACAAATGTGACAAGACACAGAACCTATTCTCCCAGGTAGCAAAGTTTGGAGAAGTTAGAACCCCTATTTTCTAATTTTGGGGAGTGTGTAAAATTCAGAGATAAGTTGATAGTTATCTTTAAAATATATAAATAGTCACAATAGCAATTCTAAATCTAAGAAACCACATATGTGGTAATGTAAAAAATAATCATAGAAAATTCTAAATTGTAATGCACACATAAAAATGTCTTGCTGTTGTTTGTATGTATAATATTCATGATAACTTGTTATGAAAAAATAGAAATGAACCTAGCATTTGAAATAATATTTAAAATGTATCCATATACACACATAAAGGCATCCATGCAATTGTCTCTGGGTGTGTTTGTGTAGATACACACCCTAGATACACAGGCTTATGTTAATACAGTCATAGAAAAACTCTAGAAGACTTGACACCAACTGTTCTTCTCGTCATGGTCCCCTGCAAGGGATAAGGGGGATATTCAGATACAGGACTAAGGAGATTCTTGCCTACAATTGGATACACACACCTGTAATTTAAGATTTTTGGCAAATCTGTGCTATTTTTTGCAAAGTTATAGAAAAGAAGAGGATTAAATAGCCACAAATCAATAACAAAATAGGCAGATGCTTTCTAGAAATCTTTGAAAAATCTCTGAATTATGAACCTCAAAGTCTGGATTAATAATAACCTGGTGGGCCATGAAGAATATAAACCCTATTTATGATTTATTTGTGTTAAGAGCAATTAATGGATTTATAATACTTATCGTACACTAGGTAGCTATGTTTTCCGTTTAGAGTATTTGTGCTCACATGTTAGACTGGGACATTCCCAACCCATTATTCACTAAAGATTCAAATAAAAATTTAAAGCTCTGTATGCTATGTAAGCAGAATGGTGCATGGGAGCCGGGAGACGGTGGCCAACAAAACAGGGTGTGTGTTCCAGAAAGTCACAGCCTAACGACATAGCTACAGATAAATACATGCGCTCACACCCTTAGGTAAGTATGGGTTACAGTTTCATGGGATCAGTAATGAGAAGAAAACAGGTCCGGTGCTATCATGTACACTGGAATGAGCAAATCTGTAGGACAAGGGTCAGAGAAAGGCTCCGAACAATTATAAGGAGCACTGAGCTTGAAAGGAGGGACAAAAAGGAAGGAAGGAAGGAAGGCAAGAAGGAAGGAAGGAAGGGAAGGAGGAATAAAGAAACAAAGAAACAAAGAAAGGAAACAAAGAAAGAAAGCAAAGAAAGACCAGACATTCCAGACTAGACAAACACCAAATGCGTCCGCGTCGTGGGATGCTACCAGCTAAGGCGACTAGAGGCCACCATGCCTGCCAGGCACGGTCCTTGGTGTTCCGTGTGCTTGCACTCAGTCAGTCTCCACACAGTGCTATTATCATCATCCTTGTGTTCCAGATTAAGAATCCAAACAACGAAGAGCAAGGTGCTCAAACCACACGAGTGATATGTGACAGCCAGCCAGGGGCCGGGGGAAGTCAACTCTGTGTAGGACTGAGGCTCTCAGCTCTGAGGCCACACTTTCTTCAGGTTCCAAAACATGTGACCAGTGGACGTAAGACTGCAAAATTGTCATCAGAATGGTCAAGGACTGGATCCTCCACTACAGAAATTCAACTGCCCCAGTCAATTACAGAGAATCATTAGGAGGATGGAAGGGCCTTAAAAGATTTTTTTTTTAAAAATCTGATTTGCATTTCAGAAAGAAGTGGTTGGCAGAGTTCAGAATAATAGGTTTGGCTGGCACAAGTGTAAAATACAGAGATCAACATGCAGCCGTGACAGGAGTTAACAGTAGTATGAATTATGACAGTCAGTGGGAAACGATTATGAGGGAATGGACTGAAAAAGTTTTTAAATGATAGAATTGAGCTATATGGTGGCATAAGCCTGTAATTTCAGCATTTTTGAAGACTGATGTTTGAGAACCACAAGTTCAATCCCAGCCTGGGTGATTCAGTGAATCAGCCAGAACTTGTTTCAAAACCAAAAATAAAGATAGGCTAGGGATATAGTCCAGTGTGAAGGCCCTGGGCTTGGTCTCTTAGAGAGAGAGAGAGAGAGAGAGAGAGAGAGAGAGAGAGAGAGAGAGAGAGGAAGAACTGATAACATCAACATGATTGGTGACTTGTTGAATTGGTGAAAGGAAATTTAACAAACTTTAGATTTCTACTTTGAATGAATCCTTGAATATGCACGTATTCAACACAAAGCACCAGATCACTTTGCACCTTTTGGATGTTACTCTGCTCCATCTGGAACACTGCTTCTGAAAAGACACATTTCTGTTCCTGTGTTATCCTGGACCCCACATCAGAACAAATCCTTTGTCTGTGAGTCCATGTTTGCATCTATGAAGTAAAAGAATTTCTACCTTATCTATCTTATGAAGTTGTAGGGATTCAATTATAATTAAAGTTAAGTAATACATATACACATATGTTATAATCTATAATTTGATATATAAGTAAAGCAATAATAGTTATTTTTATTAATAGTAGAATAAATTTGATCCCTGCTATATACATCTACTCTGTTTCAACCTAGTCTCATGGTCAAAATCAGAAAAGTTTTAATTTAGTATGTTTTGAAGAACTTACTAAATGGAGGACAGCTTTAAAAATAGTATGATTTTTTAAAAATAGTATGATTTGACTTTCCCTTTCTTTAGGTATATTATTAAACATCAATTCTTTATTATGCTATTGCAGAAATCTGTAAGACATTAAAAATGCATAAGGTTCAATCACCCAAAATTAATAAATTTAATAACTTCCTATAATCCCAGCTACCAGACAAAGCTTGTCAAATAAATTCAATATATTCCCAATGTAAAATAAATAGCATATCTTCTACTCAAATATTAGAAAGACTAAACAATGATCTGTACAATGGTAGACCAAAAAAAAAAAAAAAAAAAACCCAACTGGCATATACTCCTGTCTTTAATTAGTTCTTATTAAGAGACTAACTTGATAACTATGTCCTTTATACTTCAGGCTGCATCACGATGGAAAAATAGTTTTTATAATAACTAACATAGAAAATCATCACAAATATGAAGCTTAAGTTTGCCATACTCTTGCGCTTTGGCCATGGGTAAGATGTTGGATGTCTGTGAGCTTCAGTACTTTTAACGTGTAAAATAGAAATAATAGTAGAGATTTTGTAGGTCTCGTTGGAGGACCGGCAATAGTGGACGGATAGTTGAGCAGCAGCACGATACTTAAATGATGCTAGAGCGGCCGCGGCACATCTGGTTTCCTCTCACTCTGAATGCTCCGATTGAAGATTTCCTCAGTCTTCACTCTGCATGTTCAGCACAACTGCCAGGAAAGACTAAGCGCTGAATCTTTCACTATGTAACTTTATACACCTTTTTACACATAATTTCCCTTCCTATATATCCAATTACAACAGAAATACTTCTTCTGGAATATTCCAATCTGGCTGCGTCTTGCAATCTGATCAGATGGCCTGTCTTGTAGGTCAGGTGTCTCCAACCCCTGGGGCCATGGCCTAGTATCCATCCCTAGCCTTGAAGAACCCCGCCACCAGGACAAGGGACTAGCCAGAGGGGTTTGCCTCCTGTCAGCGCACCTCCTACTATAACGTAATGCTGCTGGTCATCTGACTGGAGCACACTCCCCGCCTCCCCGCTGCTGCTCGCCACCCCTTCCCCCACCCCCTTCCTTGCCACCCCCGCCGCCCTACTGCCAGCCTTCGGAGAACATGGTCTTCAACAAAACAGATCCCTGGTGCCAAAAAGGTTGGGGACCACTGCTTTAGGCTAAAACTCCATTCTAATACATGATTCTGCTAAAAAACAAAACAAAACAAAACAAAACAAAACAAAAACAAACAAAAAAAATCCTCCAAAAAACTGCACTACAGTCTCTGCCTGAGCCATTGTTTCTTAGCAGAAGCAATAGGTCACATATGGAGGAAAGTAATAGAAGCTGGCAGTTAGGATTTTGGGCTCACACCACATCCCTTATGAGCAAGGACAATATTATCACTTCCCACTTACTTGATAATTTCAATTACATAGGTGAGTCACAGAGGTGTTTACTTCCAAAGTATTTTTCCTTGAAGTAACTACCAAAAGTGTGTTTTGAGATTAGGGTAGCATCCAGCAAACTGGGGGGAAACAATCCCTAAAGAAAGCAACCTAGAATATTCTTAGAGTCACTGCCACTGGATTGTCAAGAAAACAAGCAGCAGACCAAATGAAGCTGACCCTAGTCTTGCTGGTGCTTTTGGCTGTCTGAGGGATAAAGAAGTGAGCCTAATGAGGTCATACACCCCTTTTCAATCCTACAAGTGATTCATTTAATTTGTCAGGAGGTGATTCAGCAGGGACTCTTAGTAGGCTTGTGTAGTACAATCCTATCCATAAAATATTCCTCCTTGTTCTACCAAAGAAGTGATGGATACATGTAAGTCCCAGCTCACCGACTTGGTGGCAGAGGCCCCTCTGTACTCAAAGGTGGTAAGTCACACACCCATAGACAATCCCTAATCTTCCCCGGGGAGGAAGCAGAGCTTAATTTAGATAATCCTCTTTGTGAAGTGTATTCGATGATCTAAACCAGACCTGGTCAGCTAAAGGCATGAGGCTCCTTCATTTTAGAGATGCCTCAATGTAGAAAGAGACTCTTGTTACATCTAGAGGACTAAAATTCAACTAAGGGATGGGTTAAAATAGTCAAAAAAAAAAAAAAACCCTTAAAAATGCAGCTTCAAGTTTGACTTTGACCCCCTGTCCACTTACCCGAAAGGAACACTCTGTTGCTCAAAAAAATGGTTGGCAGAACTTCGATCATTCCATTGCACATATGAAAATAAACAATAGCAATAAACAGACCAGGAGAAATATGCTATGTATCACAAAAGGGGATTTTTGGTTTGTATAAAGAAAAATACTTTTTTTTTTCAAATAGTGACTCAGGGAATATCCCTGATTTAAGACTCCATTGCACACATTGGATCCTTCAACAGAAAGGCAGATACTCATAGATATACAGCAATTTCAGGAGGTATGATAATTAAGTGAATAAAAATATAATACCTATATGTGAGATAATATCATTCTTGAGAGTTTCAGGGTCAAAACTAAAGGAAGAGTATTATATATATACATTTTTGTTGGCATGAGAACCAAAATGAATTTCAGATTAAAACCTAAATCCCTGAACTGCTTTTGAAATACTTTAATGATTAGAAAAGGGAATTGTTATAATCCTGAAAAGATATTATTAACAACAAATTATATAATTTACATGCATAAGAAAATTTGAGTTTTCTGTAGAAATGCTAGTTTAATTGAGGAGTCTTCAGTCGAGGCATGGGTGTGCAGGAGGTTGAGGAAAAAAATTGAGAATTCATCTTGACTCTTGAATCAGTTATATTCATAGAACACAGAGAATAATTTTCAATCAGTTTGCCTTTAAAAAATAACACTCCCTAGTGGAATTTTATAATAGAAATTAATACCAGCTGCTGTATCAAACATCCTGTTGAAAAGTCCAAATTTCCAAGAATTAAAGTAGAAGGGGTATTTTTTTAAGGAAGGTAGAAAAAATGAAGATGAGACTAAGAAGAAAAAGAGACAAAGACAGAGAGATAGAGAAGCCAAATCCAACTGACACTTGGGAGCAGCACTGTTTTTGTAGTTAAGGATCAGGGCTTTTGGGCTTCCTACTTGAATTTTCAGTATCCTGATAGCTAAACTGTCGGATAAGGACCAAGAGATAACCACAGGACAGTAGGGGAGACATGGAAGGAAACGAAATGGGTGCTGGTAACTTTTGAAAAGAAAAAAATATACTCAAGGGAGATACCGAATAAGCCTATCCTCAGTTACACTCATAAAAGGAAGTATGCAGCTGTTGGAATTTTTTTTTTTTTTTTTTTTTTTTTAGTTTTGTGATAGTTAAGATTGAACTCGGAGTCTTCAGACTGAGTTAGATTCCTAGCTTTCCTGTCTTTCAGTCTCTCCTCTCTCTCTCTCTCTCTCTCTCTCTCTCTCTCTCTGTCTCTCTGTCTGTCTGTCTCTCTCTCCTAAAACATATCTCACTAGGTTGCTAAGTTGCCCAAGCTGGGCTCAAACTTGCAATCATCCTGCTTCAGCCTTCTTCCTTGGTGTTACAGACATGTGTCATAATACCTGAGCTAAGAATGGTCTATTGATGTTTTAAGACATCTATTTCCAAAGAAAGCAGGAGGCAAAACAGAGAGCACAGTTCAACTCCATTCTTTGAAATATATTCATATATAATATTTAGCAAAATATTCACCTCTCATTCTGTGGCAAATCTGCAGTTTTAATTTTACTTTGCATATTGTCTCATGTCTTTTTATTTTTTACAAAGATGTGTGTTATTTCTACGATCCTTAAAACAAATAAAGTCTCATGGGAAATGGCAAAATGGTCCTTATCCTACTTATTTAAAATTTCTGTGCCAGTCTTTCACAATAGATCTTCAAAGATACCACTGTAAATGGGGTTGACTCTTGGTGACTCCAAGTCAAGGGACGATTAAAGTAAAGTATACCTGTATACACAGGCACATGTCTGGTCAATGTGAAACCAGAGAAGGACAGGCAGTATTTTCAACAGGATTTCCAATTTCAGAACATTTTTACCGCAAAGTCACCTCAGAGTCAAGTCCTATAGAGTTTATCTATAGTTACACAGTTTACCTCATGACACTGTAGGAGGACAAATAAATGTGAAACTTAGGAACACAAATCAGTATGAGTGACCCCTCTCAGATTTTAAACCAACATCCAGGTTTATTTTCTTCATACAGAAGTGTAATTACGATTGTTGGCACTGAGGTCCACTTTCAGTACACATTTGGGAAATGCTCTTCAGTAAGAAAGGGTCACGTGTGAGAGTGGAAAGCCAATGACTAACAGGAAAATAACCTGAATTATAAGTTGTGCCACTCCTGCGCTGTATGACCTCGGGCATGGCCTTCACGTTTTTGAAGTCTCCATTCCCAGCTCTTTGCAGAAAGTACAGAACCAACAGCTCTTCTAAGTGCTTTCCTCGTTTTGAATACAGCAGAAACTCTAAGTCCACCAACACCATGGAATGGCATTTAACTAGTCCTTATAGGTACAATAACCCAGAATAATGAAATTTAACACTTTCAATATGCAAAATCCAAAACTCAGTTTTAAACTTTTAAAATACTCAGAAGAATTCAATTAAGTACAACTTAATGCAATTAGTTACAAAATTCTTGTCCTATAGAAATCAACGCTTGGAATGAATTGCTGCCTGTCGTTAATATTAATGACTTCAAAATAAGAGTCTTTATCTGCCCCAGATCTTGAGACTTCAAAACTTATTTTCCTTACCTGAGGTGATTCACATTTAACGAAGTTATATAACAATATTTACAAAGCTAACACAAAAGGAAATACTATTATGTCCAGAGTAATTGTCTCCAAATAAAAACAAAATAAAACAAAAGCCTCTTCAATAGTTTTTTTGGCAAATAATTTTTAGAAAAAGAAACATAAATTGCATTATCTCTAGCGCAAGACCACTGAATTCATTTTGTATAAAAGGTTGATATTAAATTCAGGGATAATTTTTTCCTTTTTTCCGATATCATTGATAAATATAAGTGCAAAATTTGAAGTTCACATTGATCTTGAGCATTTCGTGCACATACATATCATGGCAAAGTTACAAGAACTGCCCCTCTCTCCTTTTGGCCCTCGCCCTGCCCCCACCCCCAGGTCCCATTATTTTCCACATTAAGTTCCGTGAGATAACTGTGATGTGGGTTTCTCATATCAGAGAAGCCATTCGCTATATCGCCTTCTGCTTCTGACTCACTTCGTTAACCATGATGATCTCAAATTGACTCCATTTCCCTATAAAAGCCTGCAACCTATCTGTCTTTATAGATGAAAAAAAAAAAAAAAGGCCCAGAGTCTTGGTTATAAATTTTGAGTCTGCTAAAAAAATTTCAATATTCTGGATGACTAAATTTGGTCACAGAGCACAATTACTTTTGTAGGTGTGGTAAGCTTTGAACATCTGCACATTAGAGAAATTAATGCTGTTATAAAGAGCATGTATCTAAATAAAGTTAGTGAACATCTGATCACTGTTGTTTACATACTTACTGTATTTGCTTTAAGTATTCCTTTCATTTATCTTAAATATCAATATACTCAACTCTTTTTATAGAGCACCCACCCCTTTAATTAAAAAAATAATCGAGACATAGAAGATAAAAATGAACATACAAATGAATGGCTTTGAGATAGAACAGTCCTCACCTGTTTTTTTCATGAATCTTTAGAATTTCATTTGTTTGTTGAAGAAGCTGCTTCTCCAGTTTGTATGTTGATAAGGAATTCTCCAGCAGTTGTATTTCCAGCCGAGATGTTTGATTTAATACCTTAGGATAAAAGGCAAAATACCTCAACTTTAATCACAAATCAAAAAGCATAAAAACTATTTTTCTGTTTCTTAAATAATATTTCTTAACACAAATCAACTAATTAAAAACAATCAAATAATAATTATATAGTTACTTATATAGATATAATTACTTAAATAATTAATTACATATTGTCCATTCTACTAACTTCAGATTTACTACTAGTTTCTTAAACATTTTACTATTTTAGGTTAAAGTTGTAGCTGAGCACACTAAATTGTTACATCTATTCTAAAATTTTATTTTTTTGTGTTCTGAGAGCCTAGGATGGTGTACTATCTTAGTGACTTTATATATTTTATCTCCACATTTAGAAGTGTAGAGTGAGTATGATTATAAAGTCCTACATATTGTGGATATTTTATAATGACTTATAGGTATATAAAATACACCTTCTTAGACTCATCATCTGGCAAAAACCAATTTAAATATGAAATAATTCAAGACACAGATTAAATAGATTTATAGATCATCTATCATGTTGAACCATCTTTCTCTTCCATTTGTCACGTAACTTACTGTACACATCACCTAAGAAAGAGGAATGTTATTTTTCACATTATAAATAAAGAAACTCAGGTTCAGAGACAGGCTCACATTAACATAGGAAGCAAGGGGAAATCAGGCTCCCAAACCACACAGTTTGACTTGATTCTACTGCCTTACACAGAAAGCAAAAGAGAGAGATGCAGAGAGTCTAATGATCTGGGGTCTTCATTTTAAGAGATTAAAACAGTCAGAAACTCAGATTGTGCTAAAGAGAGATTCTTCTTATCTTTTCAGCTCTACTAAACTGGCTCCTCCAAAAACTGTAGAAGTACAACTTTTTTTAGAACTACAAAGACCTATGCTGCAGTTGGGTCTTAATTATGACATGAATTTGTGAGCCAATTCCACAAGTCCATCATTCTGCAAGAAAGGGACACCCTCTGCAGCCCTAGCAGAGGTCTTCAGACCCAGTCAAGGGCCTGCCCCTGTCTCTGTCATGATCCTTTGATCCCTTCCCTCCTTTATGGAGGTACAAAGGGCTAGGGAGATGGTAATTTAGTTTTATAAGCACCCTGCATTTTTGAAAACCTTTATAAACATCATGTCTCTCAGAGTGACTTATTAGAAGAGATTGGGAAAACATTTGCAAGATCAGTACCCTCCTCTACAACTGACACTTTCAGAGCATGCTTCCTTTACTATAGCAAATCAGGTATCTGTAGAAGGCCTTTTCAATAAGTGTGGACATGTACTCAAGCCTGAGTTAGGGCAGCAAGAGACTGCAAGGGAATATATTTGCAGGGGCAAGACAAGAATAATGTTGAAGGGAGATGATAGGGAACTGCTCCCATGACACATGTAAATGGTGTCCCAGAAAGCTGCCTAGTCATGACAAGTAATATGTTAGTGCATCATTATAAAATCAGATCAACGAAAAAATAATTCCAGCATTTGAGAGGCTGAGGCAGAAGGATTGCCATGAGTCCAAGGCCAGCCTGGGCTACTCTATGAATTCAGGACCAGCCTGGGCTACAGAGTGAGACCCTGTGTCAAAAAATAAAAATACCGAAGAGAGTATCATTTTTAAATAAAAATAGGACCTGATACATGATTTAACTCACGTGTCATAACTTTCCTTATTCCGTCCCTACCTGCAGTGGGACAGGAGAAGTAGGACAAAGAGTCATGAGGCATCTGTACCTTTAAAAAACTGGTATTTACTAAGACGTATTTATACATCAACATATTATTTATATGGATCTGAAAGCCAATCTAAAAGTCAGTACTAATAATCATGTCTAATGTTTGTAGAGTTTTTTAAACAATGAATCGACAATCCTGTTGTGTATCCTGTCATTAAAGAAAGGACAGCATTTGAAATTGGAGCTAGGAGCCACGCACAGGAAAAAAATCCAGCAGAACATGGAAGGACTGAGGAGCCTCAAGTTCATGACTTAATTGCTAACGTGTTTTTATCCAGGTAAGTATTTTTCTCTTATTTATTTAAAGCCAATTTGTAAAATAATGAAATGACAAGTGAACCCTTGCGTCTTTTGGGGAAGCTTAGCAGTGCTTAGTGGAGAACAGACAGTACTTGTTTATGAGTGAAAGGTCTCCTAATCATTGAACCTGGCACATCAGACATCATTAAATAAAATATACTTTCTCTTGTATGTGCTGAATTCTCTGACTACACTTCCTGATATTCTCAAACAACATTTTTATTTCACAAAGTGCATTGCATAGAGGACAGAGTAGAATCATGGGAAGCTGACAATGGACACCACTGTAGAGCCCGATCCATCTTCCGGCTTCTACTTCACCTATTTCTAGCAGGTTCGCCCTGGAGCAATGCCAGAGATCTTTTGAAAAACAAATCAGATCTTGTCACTTCATGTCATGCGCAATTATGCTAAGTATTTCCCTTTGCAATTAAATTTCAAAGTTCTCAGCCTGGCCTTGAGGATTTTACATGATCCAGACCTTGCTTAATTTTGGATCTTACTTCCTGCCACTCTTCTTTTTTATTATATTCTTGCCATAGGCTTTTTTCTGCCACCTCGACATGCCAAATTTGTTTCCACCGCAGGGCTTTTGCACTTGCAGTTTCCTCTGCTTGGAGTCCCATTCCTTCCTGGATACATGGCTGATATCCTTTCACCATTTAAATCTCTCTCAGAGACAGACTTTCTCTGCCAGGCACTGTTCATAACTTATTCCTCATCTTCATCAGATCACACTGTATTATTTTCTTTATGAAATCATCACTATCAAAAAAAAATCCTGATGTTTCCTCACTTTCTTCCTTTCTGCCTGGCCAATATGTCAGTTGCACAGAAGCAGAATCGCTCTGCCCACAGCCCTCTGGATGTCCGGCCCCAGCACAAGGTCAGCACCCCGGGATACTCAGCTATGTGATGGATGATAGGACAACAGTGGACAGCGGAATGCTTTTCAAGTTGGCTAATGGTCACACAGGCCACAGTGAGTACCAAGCTAGATCTCAACTATAGGCGCCCCAAATTTAAAGCACCATCTGAATCTTGGAGAAAGACAGAGCCCAGTTTCAGAAGGTCCAGCCTACATGCTGGTCATCTAGCACCAGATTTTAGCACAAAAGCCAAGCCTTTCTCTGCTTTCCCAAGTACCTTGAGGTCACTGCTGCTTTATGTGAACTTTCTCCACTAGTGTATTCAGAAAGGCCTCACATTCAAACATAGGCAAACCAGAAAACTGTACAGCGAAATATGATGAATTGACCACTTGCTCTCCATGTGTCTAAGGAATTTGCTGCTTAGCAATAACCAAAGAGCTCCATTAAAATGACAAAAGACATTTCCTCCTTAGTGTAAACATATCCCCAAAGAAGCATATCTCCGGAGGGGGAGGAGGGGGAGGAGAGAGAGAGAGTAAAAGAAAAAAGTAAAAAAAGAGGGAAGAGTATGTGGAATAAGCCCCCAAGGAACGGTGTCACTGTTTAAATTTTCCAGAGTGTGCTACAGAGTAAGGAAGACATAAGATCTGAATTGGAGAGCTTACGGATTTTAAATTTTTAATTATTGCTTTCAAAATAAAAAGAGTATGCTAAATTTTTTAGCACTTTACTTTTAATATTTTCAAGGTTGTCTCTGATCTTGAACATAGACGTGGACACTAAAATCAGATAGATTCAAGAGGCTGAGGCAAAATGATTGCTGTGAATCCAAGGCTAGTCTGATCTCCATAGTGAGTTCAGGACCAGCCTGGGCTTCAGTGAGAGACTCTGTCTCAAAAATAAATAAATAAATAAATAAATAAATAAATAAATAAATAAATAAAATTTGAGTATAAGGGAATACAAGAATAATAGAAGGAAACTTCCTTGAATACTGCATGAAGTTTGAAATTAACCTTGTTTATAGGTTCCTGTTTATTTTTGTTTTAATTGGCTTTTCAAATGAAAATGTAACTCAAAATTCAATGCCTTGCCAATCTGATTTTACAGAAGTATGAAAACTAAGAAATGTAGAAAAATAAGAGAATTAGAAAATCATCACTGCAAACTAAATGGTTTTTTGTTTTTGTTTTTTTATTAATGATGGACAACGTGCTGAAGAATCATCCTGCAGGATACGTGTTAATTTCCAAGGGGAGAAGAAACCGTTGGAATGAAACGAGAGGGAGCTACTGTCATAATCATAGTCGTGCAGTACACACTTTGCATCACTAAGGGTTTGGCGGTCTGGCATTCCTACCTCCCAAAGAGTTGTGACATAAAGTGACCAGCAATTCTAGCCATGTAAAATAAAGTACCCTGACTTCAATGTTCAACTCATCCTAATTAATCTTTTGCATGCAGGAACTCCCAGTTTCAAAAAAAAAAAAAAAACTATAGAGAACAGAAAAATAAATCAAAAGACAGAATAGATAAATACTCTAATTTAATTATGAGACAAATTATGAAATGTTCGCCCTAGTTTCTTCTCCATTTTTATAAGAACATATATGCAATAAACAATGGCTGCATTGAGCTTGGGGACTTTGTGCACATATATATTGGGTCAACATTAAATCCGTCCCCTCCCCCTCTCTGGCGCTCTAGTTCCGTCCCTCATCCCCCTCCCCAGTACCCACTATCACACCCACTGGGTTCTATAAATGCCTCAGCTATGGATTTCTCATGTTAGAGAGAACATGGGATCTTTAACTTTCTGAGTTTGACTGATCTTAAGAATAAATCCTAAGGGGAAAAAAGTGGAAGCTTACTCCAAATTAAAGGGGACAATTAAATCTTAGAAAAAAATGTCTATAAAATTTTTGATGGGACCATGCCAAAAACATGAATGTGTACATTGGATAATCCTAGAGAATTATTGTGAATTTTAGCCATGATATGACAATATATGGTTAATAGCATATCTTTATCATATAAGTGCGTAAAATACTCAAGCTCAATGTAACCATTACATATATTAATAAAAATGGGGAAAATATTATGATGTTTGAGTACATATTATTTTTACACAGAATGGTAGAACTTTTTATATTTATAATGCATTTGGCTATGGAATTTGCTGTGGACCATGCTTATATTATAGATGAAGGAATTATGGGGTGAAGTCACTCACTTAACACAGCTAACACACAAGATCTATTAGTCTATTTCCAGAATCTGAATCCTCCTTTGCGGGCTTAAACAGCTTCTCTAGGAAAAAAAGAAAAAAAAAAAAAAAAAGGAAAAACAGCCTTAGTCAATAATAGTTATTCTGAATCACCTCGAGCCCTTTTTGTTGCAGTAGATGGCGTCTGACTTCTCCTATCAAACACTCACTAAATCGGCGCTGTGGGGCAAGAAGTTGTCCAAATCTCTAATGCCCTTCAGAGTACTGTGAACCTGCATCCATACAGTGTCTCTGTCCATCAGAACATCTTTACAGAACATTGCTTCTCCTCAAAGTTACATACTGACCATCACCTCCGGATCAGTTAATTCTAATTGTTCGACTAGCGACACCTTAGAGATGATTTGATCATGGAGAGGCTGTAGTCATAGTGGACTTAAGAAGTAAATCCACTGAGATACACAATGCTTTTGCTGTTAGAGGGTTGGAGGAGGTGGGTTTCTTGCGTGTGGGCATGTCTTTGGATGGTTATAACTTTTTGATTTTTCCCTATTTTATTCAGTACATCTCTCCTGATGCTGTTCTTGTGGGCTCAGCTTTCCAGCCACTGCGAAGTGAGCAGGTCTGATTCCCAGCGCCCTTCTGCAATGGTGATTCTGCCTCGAAGTCAGCCAATTACCCTTAAAACGTGAACCAACAGATGGGTCCTGTTTAAGTTGTATCTGTGGTGGGAAAGTTGGCCACCAATAGAAGCTCTTAATATTGTAAATATTATCGCCAACACCCAACTCTTAGCATATTGCCCTTAGAGTTGGGATAACTGAGTTAAAAACCTAAAAATATTAAGGGGTTAAAACTAGTTAATTTAATTGTTTAATAAGTACACTTAAGTAGACGATTATGTATCATGTCTGTTCTAAGTCTTAATAACAGAGGAGTGAACTGAGACAAGACCATAATCAACACTTTTTAAGAAGTTATAGCCAGGTGAAAGGGTTATTCAGATAATCCTATAAAGGGAAGGCAGTGCAATTCTTAAACTGAGGGCCATATGGGCCCTGGCAGAGCCACTTACTTCTGCTGTGGTATCAAGAAAACAGCCACAGACAACATAGACAGTGGATGTGTATGACCACATTCAATAAAAATTTATTGGCAATGAAAAATTGCCAAAATTGACCTGTGGCCTATAGTTTACTCAGCCATCTCCTTATAGCTCAGCAACCACTTTTTTCATACCTTCTAAGATAATTAATTGCCAAGATATTTTCCTTGGATGATCCCCTAGCTAAACTACTGCACTGTTATTTCAGTGAGTCCATGGTTAAATGTTTATGTAGCTCTTCCTATAGTCAGGTTAAAGAAATACAGTTGCTTCACCTTGACAAATTCCTTTTTCTTCCATTTTACTAGTATATATAGTGTTTACACACAGAATTTACAATGAACTTGAGAACTTTGTGTGAGAACATACTGTATCAACTTTACATTCCCTTCCCCTCCCCCTTTCTTTGCTCACCCTCCAGTCCCGGACACCTATTATCTTGTCCTTCTTCTCTAATATGAGAATCCCGGAGTATAAATCAATACTAGAGTTGCCCTTTGAGAGTAGACAGGAGAAGAAACCTGTTTCTTCCTAGAGATTCATGGTCAGTGAACAAGCTGTTTATGAAATGCCTTCTAAGTGTGCAGTTGTGTTCCAAACAGCAGGAGCATTACTCCGTGACTTCTGAGAAACAGTTAAGAAAAATGGGATTAGATATGCAAAAATTATATTAGCGTAAATTTTGAAGGAAATTGGGAAGAAACCAGGATTCAGGAAGGGGTGAGAGAACTTTCAGAATGATATGCAGATCTAAACACTGTGGAAGAGAGAAGGGAAGAGAACAGGGTGGATAGAAAGCTCAGTCCTTAGGGAGTTGTGAGAAACTTCATCAAGGGCAAAAAGGAGCCCTTAACCAAAGTCATGTGTCAGCGGAGTCCCAGGAGCAGAACTACACATCCCTGCCACAATGACTCATTGCCTGGAAGTGGCCACTGGGAATTGCGGTCTCTGTACCAACGCAGTGATCAACTTCAGAACACAGCAGCTGGGGCCACTGGCCCATTGCACAATTCACGATAAGAGATTGGTAAGGTGCATTTTTATGGCTGTGAGGAAAGTTCCCACTGTTAATTAATTTGATAAAAAGTTAAGAAGGATTTAGAAATACTTTGTCATATTAACTCAAATTTAATAAATGTAAGAAGTACTTCATTAATGTAGTCTATATAGTACTTACTAAATCACCTTGCATGAAGGAAGTATCCAGAATAGCTTTTAAAATGTGATCAAGTTTCATTTCTATCTCCTTGGTTACCATATATATAATTAGAGACTGGAAGAAACTTAGACTCAATGTCTAAGAAATTCCTATAGTTAACACAGGTGGCTAGTGACAAGGGGTAGTGCTGACTAGTGCTGTCCCTGGGACATGATGGGACAGCACTAACAGGTGAAGCTGTCACTATCTTCAAGACAGCAAAAGCACCTTCATCAATGATAGAAAACTTTCAAGGGTACTCTTAGGTCTTCATTAACTTTTGCTTAATCTAATTTCTAGCTTCATTCTGTCCTTGAACTTGTTTTTTTCCCCTCACACACACACACACACACACACACACACACACACACACACACACACGCCACACATAATGTTTACAATGAGCTTGAATATTTTGTACACATACATGTTGCATCAACATTACAATTCCTCCCCTTTCCATTTTTGGCCCTCCCACGCCCTCTACACTCTCCTGACTCCCACTATCACACCCATTTGATTCTGTAAAGTGCCTGTATTCTAGGTTTCTCCTATTAGAGAAATCACGTGATTTTACCATTTGGTGCGTGACTCACTTCACTAATTACAACGCTCTCAAGTTGTGACCACTTACCTAAAAAAAGCTTCAAATCCATCTGCTGACTGTTGTGTAATGTTAGAGAAAGAAGAGAACCACAGGAGAGAGTTAGCATTGACAGGAAGCTGCGAAAGCATAGGTCATCTGATTTTAAATTCTCAGTCTAATATTAACTAACTCTTTCTCCAGGGACAAGTTTCTTCACCTGTGCTTTGATTTCTTCATCTTTACACAAAGTCTGGTGATGCTTTCTACCACACAGAATTGATTATAATTATTACTGACATTACCATTCTTAAGTACCTAATGCATGTAAACATGCTTAGAACTGAGTCAAACAAAAATTACAAGAAGTAGAATTCATGTGAAGCCAAAATTGCCTGTGAAAGGAGTGAGAAACCCAATTACCAGCCAGGAAGGGACACGCATAATTCCTGAAACTAATCTCTTCACGTTGGGTGCTTGAGTAGAGGAAACTGAAGGAGAAGAGATACTTGCAGAAACTGATAACAGAGTGGGAACACTAAGCCACACTCCTGCCCACAGAAGACGCTTGGTGTTGGTTACCAGTTTCCCACCAGGGCCAGAGGGTTATTTAGATGTACTCGTTATCAGGGGCTCTTCTAATCACAATGCTTATTGAGCAAAGGAGTCTTTCAAACGCAATGCAGCAAACCTAGGTCAACCATCTTTTGATAAGTTGCAAGTCTAGAAGGTCAGCAGAGGACTAAAAAGCAGTAAGCCACTGACCTTTGTAACATCAGCCTGTGAAAGCAGGGATGCTAAAAATGCTCTGCAGAGCTCTTGCCATGAGTTTTAAAATAATTGAGGGCCTGAAGACAGTATTAGAAAAAGCAACGTTACCTAAACGAAACATGAATATAGGAGGAAAACTATGAGTGAACAGAACCCGGAGAGCACAGAAGGATGTAGTGGTTTATAAATGCCTGTGATGTATAAATAGAGTGTATTGAAGTTTGGGAATAATTCGGGATTTATTTTGTAAACTTGGCCCTGTATCAGGACTTGAGTGAACTTGAGTGTTTTGTCTAAGCAAGACATGTCCTGTTGCAATAATTTAAATATTCACTGCACGAGTACATGAAAACAGTTTAGAACTTCACAGCTATGAATAGAATAAACAAGTGGAAGATATTAAAATGAAGATAAAAAACATGTAAATCTCATTTCAAAAGGTAGAATATAGTTTGATTCATTGTATCCATCTTTATCTACTTCTTATTTCTAGTTGTAATGAATTTGTGGTTTTTGCTTGCCAGGTTTTGATCATCTTAAATTGTTCTTGTTGTATCTAATAAACATTTTGGACCTTTAATAAGAACTTTAGCTATTCCACATACAAAGGTTTTTTTTTCTTTGTATTTTCTGCACAATCGTCCATAAAGTACCTATCACCTGGATATAGGGATACAGAACAGAACTGTTATTTTTAAATCCTTACATCATATGCAACTTCACAGTTTGGAAATTTAAAATGTTAACTAAAAAAAAAAAATCCTCCACGACTTCAATTCCTAGGTGAGAAGAAAATAAAATCAACCAAAATATGAGTTGTGGAGAATGGAAAAAATAAACAAAATCTTATCAAGTATGTCATGAAAGTTGTAGCAAAATACATAAAATTTAAATATGCAATAAAATATAATAGATTGTATGTTTCAGTATTTGAAATTATGATAATGTTTTGTAGCAGGTGGTGAGCATTGTTCTAACTAAAATAGAAAAAAAATAGTCACATTACTTATAGTAAAGAAGCCAAAGTGCCTAGACCACCACATTTGATGCGATAATAATGCTTAGTGTTAAGACATCATCAGAAAGTCTTATAATTTTTGTTCACAATTACAGTTCCTCCGTTTTCATCACTTTCTAGTTGAGCACATTGTAAAGCAAAAAATATTTTCTGAAGCTTATGTGATTTTTTTGTTTTCAATATTTGCTTTTATTCACTTAGTTGATGGTTTTACAAGATAGGCAAAAAGAAAAGAAAAAAGAGAACACTGATGTTTAGAGTCCTCGATTCTATTTATGAAGTGCATCCTTGTCAGAACACATTCAAGCTTCCTGACTTACCCTTCTAATGGTTTCTTACATGTTCTTTATCGGTTTATAGAGATGGTCCAGCCACATAAATCACCATTGCTATTTCTCTCTAAATTTCAACTTTGTATCTGAGAATCACACCTTACTTTTTCATTTTTTGTATTTCAGCTTAGATTCCGGAAGTTAATATGAACATCAAGTCATCTCCTGAGTATCAAAACAGTAATTAGAATAACCATTTTCATGGTTAAAAAGAAACCAAGAAACAATCTTCAGGCCATTTAATATAGTATTTTCAATTTCCACTAAATAGTAGAGGTAGGGTTGCAATAGTGATAATTACAGAACATCCTTTTACTGCTTTGTGCCAAATAAATATGTCATTGTGCCTGGCAGGGGACTATATATGTAAATAAACATCACTAATCAGTTCATTTGGGGTTTTCTTTTCAATTCACTGAACTCACAAATGTTCTGCAGGTGTCATTAGGACTAGAGCATTACCAGAGACGAAACAAGACAGATCCAAAATGCATATCAAAGGCACCAACTTGCCCTGATAGCTTGTTTTGTTTGACACATATCATATCACAGTTGGTAGCGGCAGTGTTTATTTGAACTTAGACGATGATTAGGACTTTTACGAGCCCTATTTTTGCAAACACGCACAAAGCTAAATATAACAACCCTCTTTAAGTCAAAGGAAACGTACATAGCGTGTCAGGCAATCTTTGCTGTTATTACCAATAAACAAAAGCATATACGTTTCCCCTGTCTACACGCTAGTGAGTGCTTTGTGTTTATGAAGTTAGCTGAAGAGTAAAGGAGGAAAATCTCCCGGTTGAGCGTGTGCACTTTGGCCCCAGGGGCGTACCTGGGTCTCAACATCTGTCAGCTTTCTGGTCTGCTCTGCCGTCTGAGTCAGAAGGCTGGTTCCTATCTCTAGCATGGTGGCCGTGTGGTTCTGAACTGCAGTCTGCTGTATCTGGGCCATCTCCGACTTCATACTTTCCACAATGTAGTTCTCTAGCTGAAAGAGATAAAGGACAAAACATGCTACATTAGAAGCAAAGCCTCCCGGTTGGGCATGTAATATTTACAATGACAGAACAAGACACAGCTGGCAAATAGGCCATCTGGCAGGGATCCTCTGCGTCTCTGGGAGCTGGGGAAATGGGGCAGAGCACACAGGAATTCAGCTGCTAACAAATTCTGATACATATAAATAATAGTCGCAGCCCATAAGGAAAATCCGTGTGCTTGTCGTGCTTTCCGGGGTTGACTCTATCTCATTTACCCTCCCGGCCAAGATGTGAGCGGGCCTGGTCCAACTCCTTGTTTTATTTATCTTAAAGAGACGGAACCATGGAGGGTCAGTGAAGAAATCAAGGCCACCCAGCAAAGAACGCAGCAGAGTTAGTAAATAAGTTTAATCTAAAATCCTAGTTCTCCGATCTCTTTATTACGCCAATCTGCTCATTCATTTCAGAAAACTTCTGCAATGGTAAAGGGTCATGTCGCATTTGGGTTTGGGACAAGGAGTAGGGGAAAGCCTGCGCCCAAGATGAAAGTCTTTCAGGAATATTAAAACCTAAGCAGTGGTGTACGAAACGAGCTGCAGAGCAGTCGTGACTGTTCCCTGTGCTCCTTTGGAAACTCAAAACAGGCACTGAGAGCACAGCCTGTAAAGCAGCATTTGCTCTTCCCACCTTGGGTCAAATGCATCCTTTTATGATGCCATCTTAGGGAAAATTATGGTTATAAAATAAATGGTACCTTAGGGGACAACAAGAATTATGAAGTGACTTACTATAAGGGAGCTTGTTAGGCACCTGGGAGAGAAACCCTGAGCTATGCATTACTTGGAAAATGCAAAAGAGGCCTGCACCCACTGTCAGCGCACCTAATTCTCCCTCAAGCCCTGCGTGGTGACTGCGTTTTATGACCTATGGGGGAATCGCATCCCAGGGAAGTCAGGCCCAAGGCCACGCACCACCGAACAGCCAGCCTTGGACTTAGCACTCATCTCCTTAGCTCTCACACCAACACTGGCAACCACTTGATAGCTGTGCCAAGTCCTGCTTAGCAAGCTGCGTTCCACATCATTAACAGTTACGTGATTTTTACCGATTTAGCGAACCATAATACATCTAGCATTTTAAAATCCACAGTAACATTATTATCATGCAAGAAATATAGTCTAAACGTAAATTCCCCTTGTGAAATTTTGGCTGTACACTTTCTAACTTCATTCCCTGTTTATTTCTATTATCAAACATGAATATGCCCCAAACTAACAAAAATGAATGCTTAGAATTATACTCATATTATTATTAGTAAATTCTGAATCTGGTTTCAGTAAGAATACTGCAAGTGTTTTTCATCCTCTATTCTCAAATTAGAAGTAGGGAAAAGGATGGAGAGGCATCTACCCGGCAAATGTTCGCTATAAAAAAATCCAAAAGAGAGCAAAATAAGTATCTGAAAATTATCTTAATGAAATACAAGTTTTTTATTTTTGGCTTTATTCCAAATTAGTAAACATGCTTAAACAGCGAAGGAATGGCAGAAGACAAGAGGGTAGGTCAGAATTGTAAACATCTGTCACTTTGGACATCACACCATAAGTTCCCCCTAATCACGTCCCTTAACTTTGGGGAAATTATCTTCCCTCCTTTAAGAACAGATGCAATGGCAGAGTTGTCCCCCTCTAGCTCAGGAGTAGATGCTTGTTGAGTGTGGAAAGCTTTTGCTCCTACTTAGCAAGTGCGAGGTGCTCAGGAATGGAAAGCTATGACAAGCCATAAACCCCAATTCTGGAATTTTGTCAAACTAGTTTACACAAGAGCTTCTTTTTCGTCTGTGGTTAATAAGCTGGTGGCATAGGTGACTGATATTTGTGCCCAATTTTACCACCACGAAATTAGAGCTAGCCTACAAATAAACTTAATCCAGAAAAAAATACATCCATAGATGGTTGGAGTGGGCCAGGTGATGCACACAAAAAGGATGTGTTTTCAACACCTGGATCCTGACTGAAGTCACACCCACCCATGGAGAGATTATAAAGCATGAACTAATAATCTCCCTGAGCAGCCAAGGTTTTTTTCTTTTTCCACTTCAATCACATTGATTTATGTTTTTAACACAACAGAAAGAATTCTGACTACTATATGACAGCTGTTTAGAAAAACAAAAGCCTTGCACAGACAGACATTAGCAGTACATCTTGCTTGACTAGGGTAGGGAGTTTGGCCCAGTTATGGATGTGTGTCTTGATAACGCAGGTAACTTTTCATTGTGACAACGTATCTACCATTTATTGCTGACTAATTAGTTACCTATAATAGAGCAGGAAGTGAGCTAATAGGCACTTTAAAGATGAGACTACCAAGGCTTAGAAACCCCTCAACAACCTCTCCAAGAATATGCAAGACCTTAATCCTCAATTTCAAAACCCATTTTCTTAACTACTCACCTTTTCTTAGTCACTCTGTGTTTTGTCATACAATTACTAACTTTCGGTGTTCATAAAACTACACGAAGAGAATTTCAAAAAACAAGTAGTACAACATGCCAGAAATTTTCTTTTATATTCTAGGACATTGTCTAACTTTAAAATAGTTTCCCAGAGTAATTCTGATCCAAGAAAAAAAAAAAAAAGTGCTTCTCAAAGTGAGGTCGGTAGAATAAAATGATTGAATGAAAGCCAGGAAGTCAGCTGTCAAATGAGAAACTTGGGCCAGAATGTAAACTATCTGAGTTCTTAACACATTATTGATTCAACTGAAAGATGAGGAAAGCAAACGTCCTAATTTATGTTTTGGCAGAAATTTTTTACTTTGTTCACAAATGATAAAAATGTCCTCGAGTAGGCACTTATTTAGGTCATCAAACTTAAAACAATATGTCAGATTTTCTGCTGCCCAAGACATTTCAAATAATATTTTCTATTCGGGTTTCCCCTGAGAGATAATCAACTAATCCACGAGTACAGGATCTTCTTGATAATTACACATCAAATTTTAATGTAGTTGGTAGTAGAATTTGGTTCCTAGAGCTTGAATTACTCTGGGTGTAGAAGCCATCAGGTATTACAGGCTTCACTTTCATAGTTCAGGACACATTCTGGTAGAGGGTGGCCCATCAAGGGTCAGCTGCTTTGAATTCCTATTTAAATATCAAATGTTGACATTTGGGGCTATTTTACTTTTTTTAACTACAAAAGTTACCCCCACCAAAGCAGAGTGACAGTTTCATGCCACAATCCATCACAATCACAAAGAGCCTCCAAGTTATGTTGACCCTGTTATAGAAATAAAATAGGTCTCCAAGCTAAACTAAAATTCTAATTTAAGCTGCCATCATGAGTCACATGAATATAACTCTAGTTAATTATTTTTTAATCAAATGAGGCTGCTTTCTCTAGGAGTAAGCGCCTTTTAATGTAAAAGGTAATGGCACACTTAAGTAGCAAGAACCAGATGTACCTGATTTAAAGGCTGATGAGGGAGGTGGACGTTAAATATACAATGTGTGATTAATAAGGGGGGGCAGCTTTCATCTTATCTCAAAACATTCCTCTCTAGACGTATAACCGTGACATCCATTTTGGTGCACCATATCAGCCAGGTCCGGGAAAGATTTGCAACAAATTTGATTGACTTTCTGTATTCCCTACTAGATTTGAAGGCATGTTTGCAGAAAATGATGTTTATATAAAGTTCAATACTTTTATAGTGTTTTTTCCCAGTACTTGTAAATTGAACCTAAAGCCCAGTCCCCACACGGAGCTACATTCCCATACTTTGTCTTTTCTTTTTTCTTTTTCTTGCTCCCCTCCTTCTCTCTTCCTCTTCCTCTTCCTCCTCCTCCTCTTCTTCTTCTTCTTCTTCTTCTTCTTCTTCTTCTTCTTCTTCTTCTTCTTCTTCTTCTCCTCCTCCTCCTCCTGCTTCCTCATTTTCTTTTGAGACAGCATTTCACTAAGTCCCCCCAGTTTCCCACACTCAGCTTGACTTTGTAATCTTCTTGCCCCCCTCTCCCATAGCTTCACCGGGGCTGTCAGCACACATTACTTACATCCACTTTATAGGTAGATTTTAACCTAAGAGATTGCTAACCACATACCTGATGAATTATAAAGTAGGAGAGTTCTTCCTTGAATTATAACACTATTTGACTATGCTACCTCTCTGTATCTGACTCCAGAGCTTTAAGGAACATTGGTCAAAGGAATCAGAAGAGGGATGTGAGATATGATTTGAAATGAGCTGACAACAAATGATGACTTTTTAAACAAAGAAATAGTATAATTTCCATACACATTTTCTGACTTAATCTTTTTCTCAACCCCACAAAAGGAAGTATTAATTCTATTTTGGGATTTGAGAAACAGAGGCCTTAGGTGACTTGATGGATATCAAAAAAAGTTCTTTTCTTCTGAACTAGCCATACTGTTAACTCTGTTGTTGGATTGGTTGGCTGGTTAACTGATTGATTGATTGATTGATTGATTTTATTAGTTATCAGCTCTTGAATATTATTTGATTATTCTTTTGAAGAAAATGTGCTCTATCAGATCAGTTAGTTTCTTTCAGCTTCACTATGTAGGTGGGAACTTAATATGAGGCAAAATGAAAGCCCTACAGGCAAATACGTACAAAAATTTTGTTGCCAGCACTGTGATTAGAAGCAATCATTAAAAATATGAGAATTTTTAGTAGTTCAAGTTTTTTTCTAACCCTTCTATTTTTTACAAGCCATTGTAAAATACAACAAAGAATAACAAAAATACACTAAACCTTTACCAAGACTGGATAGGTACCATGTTTTCCAAATATGGAGTTCGTTGCATCTTTACAACACAGATATTCTATTATTTTCCCCATTTCACTAATAGGAAAAGGGAAGGCTAGAGTAGTTGTCTAACATCACTTAATGAGTAGATAGTTGAGTTTGTAATTGCTTAAAAGAAGGCCAGATTGCCGAGCAGGTTATACTCTATCTAAAAGAAAATTACCCATCTCAAACCAGCACACTGCCACTGATAATATGGAAAAATTTTAGTAGCACACAATATTCATACAAGGAATATGTAAAATGAAAGGTATAGAAAAAGTGAGCTGAAACTTTTTCAGAGAGATAATTTTTAAATTCAAACTTTAGCACACCGATCAGTGGCTGTCGTATCCTAAGAAGTATTGTAAGTGTTGAAAAGCATCCAGTCAACTGTTTGACAAGCATCTATAAAGTATTTAAAAAAGAGAAGCTACTTTTGAAATCATCAAGATTATTAGCCATCTTTAGTACTGTACTGTCGAAAGTCTCTTGCTTCTGTCTTTTGTCTTTTGGTATGAGTTCGCTGACAATGCTATCAGTTTCTATCATAAGAGTGTTCTTGCTGGACTCTCAAATCCTTGGTCCTTCATGTCTTGAGAACCAAGATGTGTGTGAGATTCTCCACCATTTTACTACAAGGCATCTCTCCAAGGGATCTAAACCAGGGCATCATTTAAACACAAAGAATAAAATTTTTTTTTCATCTAAGTCTCAAAAAAAGAACATTTTAAGCCCTATAAAAATTGACAGAGGCATTGTTGTTTAAAATGTGGTGTAGATTAAATGGACCCCATTGAATGTTGATGCATATGGTATCACTCAGTTATGGCAAAATAACCATGAAATAATGTGAATTTTTAAATATAGAAAAGCAATAAAAAGGTAAAACAATGAGAAAAATGCCTTAAATGTTGATGGTTTTATCTAATAACCTTGTTTCATAAATCAGTGGCAATATTGAAAATGCAACTATACCTAGGTTTATGACCTTATAAAAAGAGATGGCTGAGGCCAAATGCATTATTTGCAGGAACTTCTATTATTAGATTTTCTGATATACTGTTTCTTTTATCAAATGGAAAAGTATAATTGTTTTTGTCAAGACTAAATCTAGTTAGCTAACTTTTGCAACAGTTTCTCTACTGTTCATGATATAGATCGAGTTTCTCTTCTTGGTGTCTGAAGCCATTAGCATAAGAAAGATCATACTTAAAGAGATATTAAATATTACAAGCTCCAAGGATCTCATTTTATAAACATAATGACTGAAGTTCACAAAGGCTATAGAAGGCAAGGTGAAACCACTAAGCAATGTCAGATGCCCGGATGTGGCCAGGTTGTGTGGGAACCAGATTTATGTCAACAGCCCGAACCATGGTGGTGGTGACTGTTGACGTGCTTCTCCTGTCCTGTCCACTTCCCTGCTTACTGCTGCTTCCTGTCTTTCTTTTTTTTTAACCCCTGGTTCCCATTTTGGGGTTCTCTTTCCATAATGCCAATCCACAGGCCACCCTTTGAGGGTTTCTCTCTTCACATTTGGCTCTCTGTCTTTGCTTCCCAGCACTCATGATCTCCAGTTGCCTTTTAGTCATTACACCTCAAATAACCATTGGTTGTATTCTTCTTCTTGATACCCTAAATAGTCTTAAAAATAATTCAAGCTAAGCTTAGAAGGAGTCACCTTCAAAGCCCCAGAAATGTCTTTTCCCCTACTTTCTTTAGCATATAATATGTGATATACAATGATTATATTGAGCTCGAGTATTTTGTGCACATATATACCTTGTCAACACTACAATCCCTGCCCTATAAATCGTCATACAAGTAGGAAAAACCAGGATCAGATTCTAAAATGACTGCACGCTTTTTATGCCTCAGTAACAGTTAGTTTACTCTAAGAATATATATGATAAATATGTGCTGGGGACTAAATCTAATGTCAGACTGCAAATACAGAGCTTGATCTTGTAAGAAACAGACATGCATAGAAGAGACTTTTTAATAACGTAGGTGGATCCTGCAATAAAGTCTAACTCTGATGTCCTTGTCTCTTCAAAAAAAAAAAAATATATATATATATATATATATATATATATATATATATATATATATATATATTTACATGATGTTTACCTACGAAGTTTCTTATCTCTGCTTTATAGAAAGACAGTCCCAATTACTGATGTTAAAAATGCACACAAATATTTATTTTATCACCTTCAAAGGAGCAGCAGCAATACCTCCATTGAAACAGAAGGGGCAGCTACAGTGGCACCCCCAAAATCCTAGGTGAACAAGTTCTCTGGCAATCATTTTTCTTGCTAGTTACTCTTTAAAGACAACATTTTTAAGGTGGTGGAAGTTTCCAAAGTTATAAGCAGTGCCCCAGATTTGGGCCAGGACCCAGAACAGTCATTCTCTCTTTGTATAAACAAATGAGATGTTTCCTGTGCCAAAACACATTTTACTAGACTGGCACTTTTCTTTGAGACCCAACTTCTCACACCAGAAAAATGTCACAGTCATGAAATCTGAAAAACATTTGTATCTACTTAATTTCTCCCTTTACATTTTTTTCAAAGGCAGATGGTATATAGAAGTCACATTCAGCCAAGAGTCAGGGAATCCATATTTCAGTACAGGTATAATCATTGATTTGTTCTGTGAACTTTAGCAAGCCAATTAAGCAAGTTGGATTTAAGATTTTCATCTGTAAAATAAAAGGTTGGATTAGATTATTTTCAATGTCTCCTAAAGCTCTCAAATTGCTTGATTTAAGATTTCCTTTATGAAGTATAGGGATCTGCAAATTTTATTTTATTTTATTTTTTGAGACAGGATCTTGCTGTTTAGTCCAGGCTGGTCCTGAACTCACTATGGAGCCCAGGCTGGCCTTGGACTCAGGGCAATCCTCCTGCCTCAGCCTCCCAAGTGCTGGGATTACAGGCATATGTCACCACGCCAGCTTATCTGTTGCTGGGGAATCGAACTTGAGTACTTAGCACTTGACTTAGCGCTTGCTAAGCAAGCGCTTTAACCACTGAGCCGTTCCTCCAGCCCCGCAAATTTTAATTTAAAATTGAACTACAAGTGTACATATCTAAATCAGTAAAACATGTCATGCATATCCTTAATGGTAGTAAAGAACCAATGAGACCGGGACACAACAGAAAATCCCTGGGTCAAGTCTCTAGAAAAGGCACATCTGTTTTAAGATAAAGAACTAGAATCTCTGTATCTTTTAATCTCTAGGCACCAGCTTGTCCAAAATATATTAGGTGTCTTTTCTCAACACCATCTGGCCTTCTTCCTATTTTTTTCATTTCTTTCTCAATAAACAGCACTATTACTATCTATCTGTTTTTCAACCCAGAGGGAATTACCTTGACAATTACCTCTCGCTTTCTACATTCATCTAGCACTAGATCGTGTTGCTTCTATTTCTTGAAGGTGACCTCGGTCTGTCCTTCTGCCTCCTCCTTTCTTCACAACCCACCGCCTCTGCCTTATCCCTTTATCCTAACAGCCCCTGACTGAGGTCAGAGTCATCATTTTTCTCTTGGATTTGTTAATGGCCTTGTAACTGGTCTCCTGACTCCAGACTTGCTTCCCTCAATTCATCACCCGTGGCGTAACCAGAAGGATCCATTATCTAGAGCACAAGCTTGGCTCTGTCATCCCATAGCTTAAGCTCTTTCAGTGCTTCCACACATGAGGTCAGATCGCAGCTCCTTAATCAACAGAGAAGGTTTTAGACAATCTGGACCCTGTTTCTCTCCGTACCTGTATCCTATGCACCAGAAATTGAAATTTTCCAAACTATTTTTTTAAAACACACAGTATGCTTTATGCCCCCGTGTGTTTGTCTGTGACTGTTTCCGAAATGTTTCTGTTCTTTTGAGCTAGGCATCACTTGTCAAAATTCCATTCAAGTTTCTTTCTTTAGGAAACCTTTGATGAACTCTCTCTCTCTAATATACTTCCTTTGTATTTCTAAAACATCATGTACCTATTTTTTCATACCAGCACTGTCCATTACTTCAGTACACCGTGGTTCCTTAAGAACAAATACTGTCCCTTCAACTTGGTACCACTTCCTGCCATCACATGGCACAAAGTGGGTCCTCAACATGAATTATGTAGAAAAATTAGTGCATAAATAAACTAATTTTGTGTAAAAATTCTGGTAGTCAATGATGAACTTACATTTGCTACTGTAAGAGATATTACATTAACAATTATTCACAATCTTTTTATTGAATGGCAATGGGATCAAATTGGATGATACAAAAAAATCCTCATTTCTGGTCCATACAACATCATATTATTATCCAATCTCTGCACAAAAGTATTATTTCAATCAACAGAAATAAAACAAAAATTCCTTTTGCAGAAAACAGATGCAACAAGAGCCGCGTGTTAGTCACCGAAAGTTGCATTGAAACTAAAGAATGAGCAAAGCTCTACTCTTTCTTTCAAGGCTGTTCGTGATGCAAGCATGTTGCAAATCCTGGAGTAAAGGCACAAGTGGCCTGGCTGTCTGCCTAATGAGACAGAGGAAGGGAAAGTAGCCTGTTTTAATAAAAACATCAAAGAAGTTTTCCCAGGGGGAAGACCCAAGTGATTCTGAGCAAACATTTCCCGTATCTCCCTAAATAGACAAAAACTGGGCTTGGAACCCTTGGAGGGTAAGGAAATTAGAAAGGGTGCCAGAAAAGCTATGGCGGCCTAACGGGAAGCTGCGAGTGCTTGGGCAAGGTGACTCTCCTGCCTACCTTCCTGGCGGGAAAGGAAGCAGGAAATCCACCAACAGTCAGGCCTGTCATCGGAGGCCCCTCATGCAGAGCAGGGACACGACATTGAACCTTTTAATATGAGGTTCCCGTAGAAGGCTCGGGAGGATTCTTTCTGTGCATTTGCTATATCTCAAAACCTACTAAGCAAAAATTCATAAATTGGCTGGTTCTTTCTGTTCTGTTTTTTTTTTTTTGTTTGTTCGTTTTTTTGTTTGTTTGTTTTCTTGTTTGTTTGTTTTGTTTTGTTTTTTGAGACAAGCTATAGTCCCCGCTGATCCTCAGCTCACTAAGCAACGCCGAATAGCCTTAAATACATGCAATCCCGCTCCGTGGGCTTCTGAGGGCTGGGATCACAGGAAAGTGCCGTCAAGTACAGATCTTACGTGGTGCTGGGAAATCGAACCTTGGGCCTTGTGCTTCCTATGCAAGTGCTCTAATCACTGAGCTATGCCCTCAGCCCCTCCCACTCACTTAGCAAATATAACCATGTGAAATGTGTAATGTGTAATGTGTACACACACAGAGACATGTACACACAAACATACACAGGCACATTTATGTTTTTGCCTGAATATGCTCCCAACCTATATACATCAGGTTCTGCACTTATTTTTTGTGTTCTTTTCATTTCATTGAATTTTATTTTGTTAAAAATCCATTTGTAGTCCATTGCATCCCTTTTCTTTTAATGAGGTCTATTTGATACAGATTTAATTTTATACTATAAATAATACCTATTAAATATTAAATTATTATGAGCAACTCCAGCACTAACAATCCAGAATATTATTATAAACTCTGAACTTACAATTTCCTGATAGAAAAATAAAAACAACTTGCTACACATTTTTCATAATAATGTGATCATTGTTAAACTAGGCAAGTTATTATTTCAAACACAAAATTTAAAAAAGCTTTTTACTTTCTTACTTAACTATGCAACTTAAGTCTTTGTATGCTACAAAACAAAAAAGTAAATTCTACTTCAATTAAAGAAAGCCAGCTTTGGCATTTAAACGACAGACCACACCAGAAGACAGTCGGTTGTCGGGCCTTGGTGGGATAAGATTCTATAGGATAATCTTCTTTTAAAAACATCCTTGTAGTGCTGTAGGAATGGCTCAGAGGTTAAAGCACTTCCCTAGCAAGTGCTAAGTCAATGGCTAAGTACCCAAGTTCAATTCCCCATAACCACATAAGCCGGGTGTGGTGGTGCACGCCTGTGATCCCAGCACTCAGAGGCCTGGGCTGCATAGTGATTTCAGGACCAGCCTGTGAGAGCCTGTCTCAAAAAAATAAAAAGAAGAAAAGAAAGGAAAAGAAAATCCTTGTAAGGTACATGTTTCTTTTCTATGACAAATGACAATGATGCGAACAAACACCTTATGGCCAACTTTAAAGGAAACCTGAATGAAGTGCAACACTGAAGGGAACATTAAAGTAGTCAGAAGATATAAGACATTCAATAACAAATTCAAGAGTCTCAATAACTAATGGACATATACATTTTTCAGGAATATAAGACTAGGTAGTAATGTGGTATTTCATATTAAATGTTATGCTTTCAGCATTGAAAATCATACTTTTGTCAACAAAACTTCTTTCTTTTCTTAATTCAGCCTATTTTTATTCAAGCTACTTCTCTAAATAAAGGTCTATTTGTTACTTCTATGTTCCACAGAGTCCCTTTTTTATTCTTTTATTAGCATATATTTATGATCCATGAAAATAGCAATCAGCTTGAGAAATGGGTGTAATATAGTGCCTTGATAATTTTTACTTCTCTTTCCTCTCCCTACTCCATCACTCCTCTAAGTCCCCTTTCTCCCTTCACAAATTTTATCTGTTTGCTTTCATACATCCCTCTTTTACATTTTTTATGATTTTGTTTTCCCATATTAGGGAAACCAAGTGATATTTAACTGTATATCTGAGATATCGTACTAAGCACAATGGTCTCAAGATGTATCCATTTTTCTACAAATGATTCAAATTTATCTTTATAGCAGAGTAGTACTCCATTGTGTAAATATATCGCATCATATTATTTATTTATTTATTTATTTGAGACAGGGTCTCGCCCTGTAACCCAACCTGGTCCTGAATTCACTGTGTAGCCCAGGCTGGCCTTGGACTCAGCACAATCCACCTGCCTCATTCAGCCTCCCAAGTGCTGGGATTACAGGCTTGCACCACTACACCCAGCTTTAAGTGGTGCTGGAGAATCCAAGCCAGAGTCTTGAGCTTGCAAGGTAAGCAATTTAACTGCTGTACCTTTCCTTCAGCCCCACTACATCCTCTTCATTCATTTCTCTGCTGACAGGCATAGTGGTGCTTCCAAGATTTGACTATTACGAGTTGTGTGGCAATGAACATGGGTGTGCATGTATGACTTATGTATGATGACTTTAACTTTTTGGGGGAAGATCCCAGTAAGAGGTATAGCTGGGTCAAATGGGATATCTATTTTCAATTTTTCTCTTGTGGAATTTCCATAATGCTTTCTCAATAATATCTATTAATTCTGTGGGGTTTTGAATTTTTTTCCTTTAACTTAAACAGCAAAATAATGGTGAAAGTATGTCCTGTAATACGGACTCTTTGATGGGAAGCACAATCATTACAGGAATGAACATGTTGGTGCCGTGGCTTAATAAACATTACAGTGCACTATGTGTGAGGTCCAACTGATTGTGCCTTATTAACATTTTTGAATAGCTCTTATTTAAAATGCCCTTGAAAGAATTATAAGGATGGAAATAGTCATTCAAAGGATAAGAAAGGGATAACGATTGCTGACATTTTATAAATAAAATAAAAATCCATATTTCCTGTTACTTTGATCAAAGGGTACTGACTCTGGGCATGCCTGTCCTTTCACAAAGATCGTTTGTTTGGAGCTGTACAGGTTCTTATTATGTCTCACATACTGGTGGGTAGAAACTGGGGTTACCTCCATGATGAATTATTCTGAGAATTAACTTCATGCAAGAGAATGAAGCTAAGAATGAGCAAATGAAAATATTTATTCTAATTGCCAGAGTCATATTGGCAGAGTAATGAGTACTCTGACAACTTTTATTTTTTTTTAAAAAAGTCTGTCTTAAAGAATCATTTATCTGGTTTTGGGAGTAGAGGGCCACCTCAAAGAACTCCTGCTAATATAGTTACCAGCCTCAACAACATTACCTTCGTTCACAGCTGCTTCATGTTATTATTTTCCAATAACATGCTTTTAAATCTTAAATATATTGGCAGTGTAGCTTTGCTATGGATTACAGGACTGGGTTAGGCTTAGTCATCCTCACTGCTCATAAAATGTCCTTGTCTCCCAAGGCCTGACTTATCTAGACAGGAGAACAAAGTCTATAAGACTTCCATTATCCTGACCACTAGCTCAGATGCAAAATTGGACAAAGTATTTCTCAGACTCTCTGAAAACCCCCGGGGTTTGTTTTTTTCTTTTCCCTAAGAAGCAGAAGGAGGAAAGCCATGTGATGAATCTCTCTCCATGTAAAGACTCTATCTCAAAAATTCAAATGAATATTTTTATTTTTGGCAAATAACTATTTCCCAGAGAGAGCAATTAAGGGGTTGAGAAAGAAAGAGAAACAAGTTACCAGAACTAAAAATTGATTCTATAGCTGTTCTCAAACATAAATTACTACATTAAAAGTTTAAAATAACCATGACCACAATTATAAAGACAGCCCTCTAAACTTCTTAGCCTTCTATTGAAATGACTAGCCTAGGTTTTAAGGAACAAAGAAAAAAAAAAAAAAACATTCCATGGCTTAAAGGAAAAAGTCCCCTTCTACTCAACATAATAAGCAGTATACAATATGATATACTTAGTATGTTCTCAATTATGGTAAGCTTATTCAGGCACACATTTATATGCACTGGAAAAAGAAAAGAAACTCAATTTGAACAGTGCCTATCCATCTTGGCTGAAGGAAGGGCAGGTGAATTACATTTTCTTCTTGAGATGGTTTGAAATTTTCCACTTATTTTTGAAAATGAAAATTTAATTTTATATTCAGAAAAGGAAGAAATGTGCTTAGAATACATTCGTTTTTAGTGAGAAATTTACAGACATATGGCAGAATGGAGTGGAGATCTAAGTGCAGCATTCCTGGAAGATGTTATTGCCTTCCCTAGATGTGCCCCTCGGGATCAGTACTGTTCTTCCTTGGTTAATTCCATTCCTTACCACCAACCCAGGTTTCCTGACTTCATGAGTGTAAGTGAGCAGAAATAGCTACAACAACCATCTAACTCCAGAGAGCCTGGCCGATACCAAGAACAAAAACAGCAATCAGTGCTGGCGAGTCTGTGGGGAGAAAGGAACCCTCCTGCACTGCTATTGAGAAGGTAACCTGGCACAATCACTATGGAAAGCAGTATGGAAATCTCTCAAAAGAATGAAAATAAATATCCCTTTTGATCCAGAGATACATCGTCTGGGAATTTTCCCCAAAGAGTTAAAAACAACATATAACAGAGATACTTGTATACCCATGTTCATAGCAGCACAACTAATAATAGCTAAAATTTGAAAGACACTAAGATACCCATCAACAGACCAATGGATACATATATTGTGGTATTTATACACAATGGGATACTGCTCATCCATAAAGACATACAGGATGGAGGCTATGGGGTGATATCTAAGATGGCATCCACGGGAAATCCCGGGGGGTGACCACCTAGGGTGTTTACCAAGGAAGATGATTGGGCCAAGCTGTTTCCAACCGGTGGACCATGCATGATCCCAATACTACTGCTGGGAGAGCCTGGCACCTGCCTGCATGGACATCTCTCTGATTGGCTTGACACCCGCTTAAGTAGACACCACGTCAAATCGCCAGCTCTCCCCTTCTTGCCACGTTCTCCCTCTACCCTATATAAGCTTCTGTACTTCCTGAATAAAGTGAGTTCCTGCTTGGACAGACTCCGGGCTGGGTCTGGTACTCTTGGGACGAGGGGGCCCAGCTGCGCTTACCTCTCCCCCGGCCTTTGTGTGGTGGTAAGACCCCCCCGGAGGCTTTTGTAGGTAAATAGAGGCAACTTGAGACCATCATGCTTAGTGAAGTGAGTCAGAAGCAGAAGGTGAAATATCAAATAGTTTCTCACTCAAGATCAATGTAAACTTTATGTTTTGCACTTATACCTATCAGTAAAGTGGGGGAAAAAGAAAAAAAAAATAGCTACAACTGTTCACCATGAAGGGAAGGTCCGCACGGAGGTCTCCAACAGTGACCATTGCTGATGGAGCACTTCCAGTGGGCCAGCCAATGTGATAAGTTCATGAGGTTCTCACAGGAGCCTTTGAAGCAAACGTGGCTACCATCTCAGGACAACAAGACAGTGAGTTCTGTAAAGTCAGTGCTTCAACTCAAGTCTCTCTGATGTCCGTGTCATTCCCTTTCTAGTACATGGCAAAGTCACAAGCAGGTCCTTTCTTGCCAAAATCCTCCCACTTCAGCATTTTGTTTGGCTACATAAGCACATTACTATTAGCATTGTCTTGAATCAGGGTCTCATGTTGCTAGGCTCCTGAGATGTCACCAGTGGTAGCAACATAGCCACAAATAAATACATCTAATCGTTGTCTGCTTCCAACAGCAAAAAGTCTTTATTATCCTTGTTCTCCCTTTTTAAAATACAATTCAAAAATCTCCTTTACTATTTCGTTCAAGAATATCGTAAGAATTATTAGGTCAATTAATACAGTGAGATATTTGGACTCTTCCTAAGTCTGGCATAAACATGCAATCTGATTACTTTATATGACAAGTTGACATATTCTTTCCTCACCATCATTACAATACACTATTTATAGCCACATTAATTTTTTTTTGCTGAAAAGTATTAGTGTTCTCTTTCATTCATCTAACCAGAACAGAGGCAGCCTGTTCATTAGTCATGTGGGTTAGTGTCATGCTTGGTCTGCACATTACACTCTCAGCCTTTCCAAGAAACATAAGTGGAAAATAAAATTCATTTACTCTCATGTTCATATATTCACTTGCAGGAGCACAAGCCTTATCTTTATAGAATGGAACTAAGAATGGGCTTTAAAAGTTTTGTCAACATGATCCTATCGATGTTTTTTAAATAGGCCTTTATTCTTTTGAAAATTATGTTTTCTTCCTCCCAAAATTAAAACATATTGAATCATATTTAAATTGAAATTGCCAAACTGAAAAACTTTTGTTTAAACATTTCTTTGGTTGTTAAAAGCAAAATTATATTTAGAGTTAATGCACTTACAGAAATTTTGCATACATACATACATACATTTAATTTTTTAATTAGGATATATATAGGACTATGTATAGAAACATATAGATAATGTGTGTGTATTATACAAATGTACAGAATCTCTATATATCTATATATTTCATACATGACTATTGTATATTCTATAAATATGTAATTTATATAAAATTAAAGTGACATAATTATTTCCCCATTAGAATACTAATCAGACACAGGAACATAAAATGGCATGTTAAATATTGGTAAACACACACATTTGTAGATGTGTATACATAAAACACATTCACATATACTTTCGTATGATCAAAGCAATTTAATAAATAAATCCTGAACAACCTTCATACATTTTCTATGTTATCAGGCCTTAAGTCAAGGAAATATGGAGATATGCAATATGCAGTTCTTGTCTAGTAGAAAGACAAGTGGATACTCAGACAACAGCATTCTAATGTGCCAACCATTATAGTAGATATCTTCTATACAGAATTTTTAAATACATACCCAAATTTGTGAAATCCAAGACACCCATATCCCATATATTCATAGAGAAGTAAAACATTCAGTAGGTCTTCTGGGTTAACTCCACATAGCTGATCACAGACATGTCTTGAAACACCAGCCATGTTTCTGCCCTGACACCCATTCCACCGAGGGATGTTGGCACTAAGCTTTTATCTCTCCATCACAACTCTTTGCAATGTCTAAATCACATCACTACCATTATGTTTAGGAAGCTATAAACCTATACCTTACAGATGCTCGGGTGTCACTAATGTCTTTTACATTCTTGCTGACTTAAAACTAAGGGTTCTTATGCCACAATATGAATGAGATATGTTATATTTAAAAGTCTGGCAAGTTTGCTAGAAAACTATCATCAAATCAAGAAATCCTACATTTGGCTTTTTCACACTTTACCCAACATAGTCATCTGTAAAAAATGAAGTCAGAGAACATAGGTGATTTCCTCCAAAGACACATGATATAAGGTGACTCAAAGCAGAATGCACTGCCTGTGATTGAGCTAATACTCATCACGCCTATCAGTACAACTTTCAGAGGTCCTCACATCAAAAGTCAAGAATCTTCACTTTATTCTGGATTTGTTCCACAATGGAAGAAGATCTTGGTAAAATCCCGCTGGCAGGTGGAATCTTGCAGCATGCGGAGCTATCTTTAGCATGGTGTTGTGGAGAGCTCCCAGACAGTGTCATCAGGGAACCTAAGTGATTTGTTTTTCTTTGTCTTCTTTTTTTTTTTTATTTCTCTTACCAATCATGTGAAATTTCAGATCTTTTACATCTGTGAGATAAATATTTCTCATCCGGAAAAGTGTCGTGTAAATTACACCTGTCCTAACTATCTCAGAAATTTGTTGCAATGACCAAAAGAAAAAAGGTATGTCAAAATATTTGGCCATATGTAAGGTGTTAAGTCAATATCAGCTACTTCCTCTTCCGTGTGGTAAAGAGGGGAGAAGGAATTTAAGAATCTGTTAGAGGTGTGAACTCCTTGGTTATAACTGCTTACACGGCCATCAATGAGAAGGTGATGAACTGTTACTGTTAGCCGTTACGTTATTTCTTTCAGCAAACTCACATTTATAACCGAGTAAGAAGCAGCACACTGCAAAGCAGTATGTAAAAACAGTGAGCTTGGGCTCTGACAGCTCAAGGTTGGCAACAGATGTGTGGTTTTTTTGCAAGTTGCTTTTCCTATCTGAGATTTAGTTTCTGCATCTAATAAGGGGAAAAAATTAATGCACTCATGTCATAATAATGTTTGGTGATTAAAAAAGATCATGAGTATATCTAGAATGACTAAATCATAAATATCTATTAGAAATTTTAAACTTAATAGCTGTAGATGTGAAAGATGGTGAGAAATACAAACAGTGAAAGATTTATTATAGAAACTCAGCTTCTTAAAATACTTATTTATGAGATTAAATAAGCCAATCATTCTGAGTCTAGGTTTACTCACTTGTGGTGTAAATACAGTAATATTCGTGTCAAAGCACTCTATCAAGTTAGAGACAAAGTATTTTTTAAACTGCACAAATATAATCAAAGATTTATGACGACATGCTGCAGATCCCTAGTTGATATTACTTGTCTAGGGCTAAAGACTTGTGCAAATCTTCATTCTTTAAGAACTCCAGGTATCATTCCTTTCAACACTATCCTAACATACCTACATGGTATAGAGCAGCTCCGAAGTCCAGACATAGATAAAAATATTTTATAACATCTTAATGTAACATCAGAAGAGCATTTCTTATAAATATAGCTACTAATTTCTCCATTGATTATGGCCCCTGGATGTAAGGAAATTTTTTTTTCAAAATGTGATTGTTGTTTCAGATTTTCAGAGAAAAATTTCTCCCAGAGAAACTTTAACCAGAAATATCTGTAATTGTGATATTGATAGTGATCAAACATTGAATTATTAGGCCCATGGTGAGTAAAAGGAGGTGTTGCAGTATACAAAGTACCCATCTATCTTCATAAACGTATCGTGATTACGAAGTGTCTGGGGGACAAGGTTTGGAGCGAAGGGGAAGAAGGCACATTTTAAATATCATAGTTAAAACTAAGTCTGACTTCCAAGCAAACAAAATAGCGTGAAAATCATTTAACTATTAATTTTTGCCAGGACTGATGGAGCAGAACTGAAATTTCATTACCCTGGGGACCAGAGGTAGGAACATCACAAGTCAAAAAGCATAGCCACGGCCACCTAGAGGCTTAGCAAGACCCTGTCTCAAAATTAAAGGATAAAAAATAGGCAGGGGTTGTAGATCCATATGAAGGTCCTGAGTTCCATCTTTAGTACAGGAAAAATCAATATTAAATAAATAAATAATGTTTAGCACCTTTCTTAGGCTCACAAGGATCCAGAAAGCATTTATATTGCAAGTGCTTAAGTTTTCTTTTTTTTTTTTCTTATTTTTCTAGAGAAAGTTTAAATAAACTAGTAAAGGTGAAACATTTCAAATCATTGATTATAGTCATTATCTATACAAAGAGAACACAATGCAAAACAAAACAGGTACCGTTGAGTACCAGAGATTCAGTAAACTAGACAATGAAAGGCTTCAGGTGGTGCCTCCTTCCTTGAGAAGAGACGCTACTGTTAACACAGAATGATGTTCAAATTTTTGTAAATCTTGGGGCCTTAACACATTTTTATTTTATCACACAACTAAAAAAAGTTCTGTTCATGCTGGCTTAACATTTAAGACACTCAAAATAAGCGAGTCCATCGAGTCTTCTGAGTTTCCTGTGACTCTCACAACTACTGCATCTGCATCCACCAGGCCGTTGGGCATGAAGCAATGAGCCATGTCCTTTCCCGGGGGTGTGTTTAATGGGACATGGAAAGACCATGACTTTATGAGCACTGAGATTTTGCCTTTAAATGGGATCCTAAACAGAAATGGGTTATTCAACAAAGAGACATTAAAATATTCCATCTTTCAAAACATTCGGAGAAACAATCACTAGAACAGAATAAGATTGGTGCTCTGCTGGAGAAAACAAAGTCAGGTAAAAGTCATGACTTCTGCATGTTGTTGATCGTGCATCACAATAAAAGGTACAGTTTTCCTAGGGACAAGGAACCAATGTGTGTGCGCGCACACACACATACACATACGTTTACTCACACATGCACACAAAGCAAGAAACCAAAGTTTCATAAAACAATACTTAGTCTGATGGCAAAGTCATGCCTGAAACTCAGGTCTCTGACCCCCATGTATTATCTACATTGCTCAACTTTATTTCACTTACACAAAGTTTGTTGCAGCACATTTTCTACTTTCTCAACTTATTAAGGGTCATAACGACCACCTTAAGAACAACACGGGATTTGGAGCAATTTTATGTTATATTAATTATATTATATTATATTATGCTATATCACATTATAGGTATTTTAAGCTACTTTTTCTCTATTTTATAAATGAAACATCTGAAATTAGAACTTGGCTAGGATTTTGTAGTCAGGAGGTAAGAGAACATGGGCTCTAAGTTAGTCCTTTCTAATTCTTATTAAGACAGTTACAGTAGATGAATCACCAAAAAGTCAAAGTTTGCACTTAAGATCAGATTAAGCAGAATCCTGATTAGATTAGCAAGAAGAAATAACTGCCTACAACAAAGAAACTGATATAATCTACAATGTTTGTTTTCCGTAAAGGTCTTTGTACCTAAGTACTATGAACTCAACAGAGTCAGTCTTAGAATATGAACTTTTTTCCAGCAAAGTTTGTCGTGAATACTATTTTTTTTTTTTTTTGAGACAGGGTCTTGCTCCATAGTCCAGGCTGGTGCTGAACTCACTATGTGTAGTTTAGACTGATCAACTCATGGCAATTCGCCTGCCTTAGTCTTTATAGAGTTTAGGATTACAAGCGTGCACCACCATGCCCAGTGTTTTTTTTTACTGCTTTTAAGTTACTAACTTCAGCACTTTTTTGTTATTATACATAAACAATTAGAAGTAAATTGCATGGATTAAATTGATTATTATGCCCAAAGAGAAACGGGGAGGGAGGGGTTGGAGGCACAAGGCCTGAGTTTGATTCCCCAGCACTACTTGAGCTGAGTGTAGTGGTGAATGCCTGTAATCTCATAACTCAGAAGATGAGGCAGGAGGATTGCTTTGAGTCCACGGCCATCCTGGGCTACATAGAGAGTTCAAGAGCAGCCTAGACGATAGAGTGAAACCCTGTCTCAAAAATAAAATAAAAGAAAAAACCTGTATAATCAGTTTCTCAGATGGTGCAATGAATCTCGCTTTATGGTAGTCACACCTTTGTAGGGTTCCCACCTGCATTCTGCCAATAGAATATGGCAAAATGCATGATATATCACTTTAGTTTTAGGTTATAATCTTAGTTTATGACTTTTTCCTCTTTCTCCCCTACCCCCGCCCCTCTCAGTCACTCTAGGAAGAGAGGGACTGAGGCCCCCTAACTAAACCCCAGACAGAGCTTGGAACAGATCCTCTGGCCTCAAGCAGATATTTAGAGACTTAAGTTTCTCAAACAGACCACCCAGGAAAGAGACCCCCAGGAAAGAGACCCCCAGATCCTTAACTATCACAAACCATATCATGATAAAAGTTTGCTAATTTTTGAAATCACAGGTTAGGTGACAGTTGAAAATTAATACAGTTAGTTACAGGTTTAATCCTGCAGGATGCTAGCTCATATATTTTTTTCTGAATGTGTTATGTAGCGTCTTTAATAGTCAAAATAGTCTTAATATAAGATTATACTTGGGTTGAAAAACAAAAATAGAAAAAGATAATCATGAGTGATGAATACAATCCTACAATTTATTTTTAGGCTTTTTAATCAACTATACACTGTAGACTAAAGGCTAGTGATATAATTTATGAATCACTAAAATTCTTATTCCAAATAGTCAATAAATAATTTGCCAGAGAAGCTACTAATCTGTCAGCATCTCCTTTATTCTTGCTGTTTCCAATCACTGGCTATTCTTTTTGAGACATTTGAGACAGGGTTTCACCTTGTACCACATCACTGGCTATATTAACAGTCACATTCCGCTTGAAGCTGAACCAGAACAAAGGAAGAAAATTGAAACTCATGTGTGTATATTCTGCTGCCCTTTGTGGTTGGTGGTGGGTAGCCCTCATCTGTGCTTCTGGCAATGACCTCTCAACCATAATCTTGTAAGTATCCCCAATAAACTCATTGGTTCACCAAAATGGAGTTTGGTGCAATTGTTTCTTTGACACATCTGTTGTACCATATCTTGAGTGAATGGATGTTGATGTCCACATCTCCCAGGAAAAGGTATTCCCACAACAACGGCTAGTGTGAACTAGTTTAAGCAAGTTTGAATCTACACACAAGTGGGCTCCACGATTCTTAATTTTCTCTCTTGGTATCTACCATTCTCAAGCTGCTGGCCAGCTAGCTCCCCAAATTTTATTTAATAAAATTCACTTTGATCTGCCCTTCTTTAAAACTACTTCTTATTGCATTAATTCACATAAGAGTATGGATGAATTCTTTGCAATTTTCTGCTCTTCTGGCTTTTTCAATTCTCTCATATACTATTGATTTACCAAGTTCTGACTTTTCAAATTTCAGATAGCATCATAAGCTCAAGTAAATATTTAATAATCAAATGTGTGTGTGTGTGTGTGTGTGTGTGTGTGTGTGTAGCCTGAAAATAAAATTACTAGAAACAACGTTTTGTGCTAAGATCTCACGTTAATATAGCATTTGTTTATTTATATATTTAAATACGGTTTTTTTTAACTTGGAAATTATCCACTGTTAGGGAAGTTTTAGGTTTTGCTGAATGTGCATGTGTTTTATGAGATATTTTGCAGAGTCTCTGCCTACTTGGTGCCAGTAGCACCTCACAGCTACGACTTCAGAAATGTGTTCCATATTGCTACATGTCCACTGGGGCAAAATCATGCTTGGTTAAAAACCAATAATGTAAATAAAAATGTTGTGAATTTAAGAAAGTGTGTTTAGTAAGAGACAATAACAAAATAATTTCAGGAAATGTGAGGTGATTTAGGAGGCAACCACTCTCCAATGCCCTCTAAAATACAAACATCATAGAATTAAATGTGTTTATTTAATTCTTATTCTACACTCTAATAATCAGTGATTGAAACTACTTATTTTATGTCTAGCTCTATTATTTAACTTATAAGTAAATTTTGGCCATATTTACAATACAGAGGAGAGACTTGCACAGTGCTTGAGTTGTGAATGATCATGGATGCAGTTTCCTAAAATTTCCTCTCACTTAAGGCTCAGGAAAAAGCATTTCACAGAAATTCAGTGAAACAGTGTGAGCTACAATCCAGATCTTGGCCTTCTTCTTCTCTTTAGTGAGGAAAAAGCAAAAACTATTGTACTCTTGCTTTGCAGCTCACCAGTATCACCTGTGATGTGATTTCCTTTGAGTCTGAGGGGTATGTGGATAACTGGCACAACCAACAGAAGACCTGAACTTGAATACGGGCTAAGTTAGGCATTTGAATGGCCCAGGGGTAAGGGTACATTTAGCTATCTCGTGGAGATAAAAACACTAAGTTATTATAAAGTGCTTTGTAAACTCTCATATGCAATTACAACTTAGTTTAGCTTACTGTCATAGTGAAATATCTGGAACATTAATACAAATGGGGACTACCTGCCACAGTCCACTCAGATAGAAAAGGTGATAATCGCAATGCTGTCAAACCTAAATTTACAAAGACTGTATTGTTGTGGTAAGAGCCTAAAAATGGCCTCTCTGACAAAGTGCAAATCCTTTTCCATTTCCTAACTGTTCTTCTCAGTATCTAAATTCCCTGGTCTCCTAAGTGGAAATTAACTTCAATACTATTTTTAGTGAAGTTTAAAATAGGTTTATATGCAAGAAATAAAGATTGTATTTGGAGATATCTGAGGAAAGTAGATGATTTTTAAGAAACAAATGTCACTTTGCCAACTCATCTGCAAGTCACAACATGATACTTATGAATCAGAAGTTGGGCTTTAAAATATGGTAAGATATGGACATGCCCAATGGATCACTCTGGAAATTCAGTCATCAGGTGTCTGATTATATCTATTGTGTTGGAAGGTGAGATGTACAGTCCATGAGACATTCAGGGACACATTTCCTCTCCAAAAACAGACTATTTACTAGTTGAGCACCTCTCATCGCCCCCCAGAAACGTTTTGTAAGTTCTCTGTGGATGGATCTGTTCATTTCACGAGACTTTTTTGAATCTGTTCTTTAGTGCATCAGTGATGTCTGAGGAACTGACTCAACATATGCTTTTAAATGCCTGACCTTCCCATAGGGAATGATCTCTGCTTTCAGGAAAAACTTGAATTATTGTGCCTTGTAGAAGAAGTTAATTAAGAATAAGGAACTAAAAAGATGAACATAATAGGTTTTTAATAAAATGACCTTTCATTATTTTCTTAAAATGAATGACTTAGTTAAGAAGTGACTCGGAAAGCCACCACTAACACCAGCACACTGTTCCTAACATGCTTTTTCTCCAGGGAAAACCAGCTGGTTTGTGCCCCTACCCAAGTTTTTGAACTTAGCACTACTTCAGCTGGAGGCTCTAAGAATGTTGACCTTAATTCCCATTTAAGAGAGTGAAGGGTTAGGATTAGTGTTTCTTTTTTATATATACTGCCTTACAAAACCCTTTCCATTTACTCATAAAAATAGCTTGCCAAACTTTTTTTTTAAAAAACATGGATTAAGACCAGGTTATTTCTATCCTAAAAGTATGATTAAATATAGTTTGGGTAAGTAAATAGGAGACAGGAGGAGCCAATTGCAATAGAGTGAAACATAATGCCCCGGACTGATTTATCAGATATATTAATCAGGAAATTATTATAAGATTAGAAAGCATAATATTTACATTTAATTGTACTTTATACGATTGCAGTTCCTATGAGGAAATATACCTTTTTGAAAGATAAACAATTAAATAAACATGCTCATAGGCAGTGTCTATCCTGGCCAGAGGTCAGCTGAGAGTTCTGCAGGATGTGTTTTGTCCAAGGCTGCCTAGCCACAGGCATGTACAGGGGCTGAAATCCAATATCCTTTCAGCGCGCTGAACTGCAGTGCTCGGTGTAGGACTGGGGCACTTTTTTAATTCTTTCAGAAGCAGGACAGGAGACGTGGGTGGACACTTCGGGCCTGTTGGTGGTTTCAAACTGCTGTTCAGCCGATGGTGAGGAAGCAATAATTCTCTGTTCAGAGTACTTTATCAGACGAAAGGGAATACTAAACTGTGGAGCCAAGAATTGACGCTACACTTCATACTTCCCAGCCTGATCCCCAAAAGGAGTCAAAGAAACTATTCTTCACTGTTAGAAACTCTGGTGGAAATCAAGGTGATATCAGATGGTATTCAGCTAGACGAAAAGGAAAGCTTAACTCTGTCTTTTGTACAGCCACCACACTGTCCCCCTGAGGTACCCAAGAGAAATTCAGTAGAGGGATAAGGATATAAAGAAAGGTACACATGCACGGAGGGAAGGGGATGGACAAGGGACTCCAGCGGGTTCTACACTGCAATGTCCTCCCCAGGGTGGAATTTGGCATCTCAAACACAAGAAGAAAGGAATAGAAGAGTGCCCAAGAAGAACACAAGCAGCTCCACGGAGCAGAGGAAGGGGACAAAACAGGACGGAGTTGTCCTCAAAGGAGAAAAGGAGAGGCCTGCCACCAAGCCATGTTAAGTGTGTCGTTTTAAAGCAGTTAATCCCTGCACTCTAAAACATAAGGGCGGTCGCTGTATTTAGAATTGCGTTAATATAGACAGCTTTTCTTGAGATGGAACGTGGAGAGGGCCTACAGGCAGAGTACTGTTCAGGTACTGTCTCTCCTTCAAACTCAGACCTTTACCCCGATGCAGTCGCTTACCTTCTTCAGTAACCACTTCATGGTTGAATGACTTCTCTATATTATCATATCTTTGTATGGAAACTTACAAAGTGGAGCATAGCTTAGTAATTCCTCTCCTCCCGTGCCTAGTATTTTGTACCTGTATTTCTTCGTAGAACTCACGCTGAGCACATTGAAAAAAAGTTGGAATTTGTACTTGGTTGCCACAAGTGGCATACTGGGTAGCTGGAATGACAGGATCTAACTCTGTGGTAAAGTTTAGCAACATTTCAAGACATAGCTTCAGTAAGGAAGCGTATGACCTCTTGGAGTTCATTTACAGGAAAGAGGAATACAGTTTAGAACTGAAGGAAAACTTTAAATGCAAATCTGATGAATACCTTAAGGAGAAATAGGGAGGAAAGTACTTGCAGAAAAACCAGGCCTCTCAAAAACACAGGAGCCAGAACACTTCTTTTGGCACAGAAGTAAACAGCAGCACGTAGATTCTACTTCAGAGCCTTACAAAATAGTGAAACATAAGGTTAAGCCTAGCCAAAAATGGTAGGTATTTAGTACTTACTAATGGAAATTTGAATTTTTTCAAGTGAAAGGAAACAATCCAAGGATATAGGCTTTTAAAAGTCTCATTTGTCTTCTAATAAATTCCAAAAATTAAAAAAAAAAGTTATGCCTACTGGCAACATTATGTCCAAGCTATCACCCTAAGATTCATCATTCCTTGTGTCTGAGAAACAGTATTTCTAAAGTTTTGAACTTGGACTTGAGGAAATTTATAATTCTGAAGCAAATATTCTTTAAATATTCTAATAGATCAAGTGCAACTTCTTTTCTTCTTCTTCCTCTTCCACTTGATCTGTTATTTTGTTTCAAAGCACAGCTCATCACTGGTCGGACAAATACTTACAAGCAGTGCCCCTTTTTTGTATGTAATGAAGTGTAAGAATGAAGCTTAAGTGATGCAATATACGCAATGCCTCGCCTTACATAAATAAATAAAACCATTTGTTTCGTTTCACTTCAATACACACTCTTGCAAGGAATGTTCTATTTCTTTTGGCACGTGCAAAATATTCTAAGTATATATCAAAATCCTGTCAATGTTGAAATATAGTTTTTTGTTTGTTCCTCATTTCAAAATAACTATATAATAAACATGCTGAATGTTTTTTTGGTGCTTTGTTGGAGAATGAACAGGACAAGTTTCCTTCCCAGGTGCCTTGTGACAACGACATAAGCAGAAAAGGAAACAGAGACTCCCGATCCCAAACGTTTTTTGATGAATCTGCCCAGGGTTGGATAGGCCTCACAAGTAGATATGCAGGTTCAGTCCACCTCCAGATTTTACCCATGCGGACCCTAAAGATGGCTACCACTGGAGGGTACATTTAAAGATCGCTACTCAATGCAGAATTTTGAGGAGCTTTTGGACATTTGAGGGGTAGAGAGCAGGTAAAAGATACAGGGAAAGAAGCTGGCACTCACAAAATTGATGTTTATATTTAATTCATTTAATCTCCAGAGCACGTCCTGGATTGACAGTGTTGTTACATTACTGCAAACGTAGGAAACTGAAGCTCACACGTGAAAGCCAAAGTTACAAGTAAAAGGGGGTAAATGAGCTTTGAACTTGAAAAACTCTGACTCAAAGCTCAAGTTTACCTTATACAGACTTTCTAAGACCAGTATAAGAAGTCACACAAATGGATGGAATAGAAAAAAAGATATTCCTCAAGTTGATATTTAAAAATCTCAATTTTTTGATTAGATATGATGAATTATTGTGTAGCACACCAGCCCAAAATAAACTTTGTCACAGTCTTTTATTAAGAAATCACATCAGTTGTTAAAATTGACCCTTTGTATTGATGTTCAACGCTGTCAGTGATATCTTTAGTGATGTGGAAATGTGGACAAGTGTACAGACAAAAACACTTTCGATTAGACTGTGAATTATGCTAGTCAGTCTTGATAATTTATGCCATATATCATGACATTTCCATATGAAATTTAGAGTGGAATTTAGAGTTACACCTAGATTAAATCAGCATTTGTAGAACTTAAACACACTTCAAATTCGTCTACAAATGGTAGGGTAGCATGTTCTTCAGTCCTGTTTTGTTATGGCTGCTGTTGTTTGATTTCTTGTTATTTGGGGACTGTATGAATTAACCTGCAAGTTCCTCTGGAAAAGTCTATTCACGTATTTGGAATGACAGGCTTGCACTGAGGAAAATGCAGTTAAAATTTTCCCCAAATTCTCTTATCTCCAAGGAACACTTTATACATGCATAAAAGCAAAATGTAATGGCACTATCCTAATAATTATATATATTTATATATACATACACACATGTATATACATCATTTTAAATAAAACCATACATATTTGACTGTATTATATGTGGATACTATATTATGTACATATGTGATGTATACTAATTCACTCAAGACTATTCAAAGTCCTATAGTGTGCTCAGTTTTAGTACTTTTTCAAAAGTTTTACAATCCTTTTTATTTTTCTTTATTATAAAAACAATATTAAAAATACTACAAGCAAAGATGTTTAGGAATAAGGGTCAGCGGTGCCTTTCCTTCAGGGGAGGAATGTATTACCGCTAAAATGGTTCAGAACGACTAGTGCCCGCTGATGATAAAATGCAGACCAAGTTTTAATTGTCTTTTTTATTAGTTTTCTGTTATCCTTTACAAAAGCAGACATCCATTACCTTCACCTGGAAGAAACTATGTCCCTTGTCTCCTTGGTTGGTACATCACTGACAGAGGGTCTGCTAAATAGAAATAGCCAGGAATAAATGTTTTCTTTATCTTTAAAGTGAGGGAAATACTTATTCCACATGTTTGTCCTAAATAAACCAGTAAATTACAATTTGGAAAATGTTAGGAACACTCAGAGCCTGGCACAGAATAGGCATTATAGCACCACTCATTTATGTAAATAAATGGGACTTAGAAAAAGCCTGAGGGAGGAGGCTGCCAATCTTGCAAGTAAGGAGATTGAGTCTCAGGTTAAAAAAAAAAAGTTCATTGAATATCAAGGTATCAAAGTGATGCAACTGAGATTTAAACTCAAGTCTATGGATGTTGAATCTTTTTCTGCTCTACATCACCCACATCTAACACATATTTAACACATCTAACACATTTCCCAGACTCCCACTGGGTCCTTGTTTTAGCTTTCGCTGTATGATTGCCATATTTAACACAATATCTTCTCAATTTATTTATTTGCATACCTATTTTTAGCCTGAAACTTCATTTGACTTCAGAGCAGAGGCACTGAGGTGTGAAGAAGGACAAGCTCATCATCATTAAGGAAAAGTGAATTTTATCCAAGTTTTAAGATACTAAAACATAATGTAAACATCTATACATATCAATAAAATGGGAGAAAAATGCTAGAACATTCAAATTAGGGTATTTTAAGAAAAAGAACATTTGATATTGAAAAAATATATCTTTCTAAGAAACCACTAACCAGAGTTAGGGTCTTGAGATATCCCAAAGGAATATTGGTTAGAAATGATGAAACAAATTACACACAAAATCTGAGAAACCTTGTACATGAGTTATAACTATAAATATTGCTCATAAAATGTTATCAAATGTGATTTAACATCAGATACCATAGCCCTGAGATATTCTTATTTTGAAAACGTGGCTCATGAAAGATATAAAATAAAATAGCTAAGAAAACAATTTATTAGGGACCTGTTACTGCAATGATTAACAGAATTAATAAAGAGTACCAATAAACCTCAAGTTTATTATTAGTATGTTATGTGCCAGGGATTTAAAAACTGTATGTGATAATAAACTGTTTAATTTTTATATTCTATACACAAAGACAGCCTTTAAATACCACATGGTATTTTTATCACTCTGTTACTTGTCATCAAATATTTACCAAGTGTTTATTATGTGCAGAATCTACATGTGTGTGTGTAGATATCTAGTGGCAAAGATAAACATACACATTAAAAGTGAGATGTCATTTCTACTGCTTTGTTTTTTCACTCAATGTGAATTTTTGCTTATATCTTAAGACCACTGATTGGCTTTTATGTAGACATAGCCACAGTGTGAATTTACCCTATAAGAACAGTGTGACCCTTTATTAAGGAATTTCTTAAGCGACTTATCCGGCTTATTTTTTTTTTTCTCATTTTAGCAAGCAGTCTCTGAAAAGGAACTCATTGATAATTTGAAAAGAAAATTTTTTATCAGTCCGCATCATACCCCTCTTGCCTCTGTATCTGTCTGTGAAGTGGGGCACTGGCACAGCACAAAAGCTGTCTTTGAGTCTGAAGACAGATCTATGGGCTGAGAGCCTTCGAGGACTTCACATTCACTCCTTTGTGTTCGCCTATGGGAGTTTTGTTTGTGTATGTGTGTATTTAATACTTTGTCATTAGCAAAATAAAAGCAAATTCTTGTCTGCTGGGGAGCGCACTGAGTATGCTTGCTCATGAGATTCACTGAGTCTTAGGCCTGAAGTTTAGATAAGCACAGATTGAAGAAAAGTTGAATTCTTCCCTCTCCCGTTTTCTTAGTGTTTTAATTTCATCTCCTAGTGGGCAGCTTTTTGTTTTATGTCACTGGGCAGATGGCCATTGGCTCTGTTTCTGGTTTTATTGGAAGTTTCTTCAAATGGATGTGGTAAATTTCAATGAACTTTTTTATCATGCTCCTTTCACTTAATTTGGTAGTCGGGGAGTTCCAAGTCAAACAGAAATTCCAAGCGAAATGCTAAAAGGGGAAAAACTTGAATCCAAATCAGCAGGACTTAAAAGCAACAGTGTGCATGCCGGGAACTTGCCCAGACGCCGACCCTGTCGGATAGTGATAGGCAGCTGTGACATTACCTGTCAGTGTTTGCTTCTCCGGAGGTTCCCAAGACCCACCTCGTGTTTCCCGAGCCCCCGCTTCATAGCTTGGAGCCGGAGTAACTGGATATCTTTGAAAGAGAAGACTAGATGCCCTCATGAAGGCGCCTTGCTGGGCTTTGGCAGAACTGTGAGGGCAGCCCCCAAAAGGAATTATACTAACGAATCTCCTGAATTTTCTCTTTGTGAAATCCCATCGCCTTTGTTGCTTATTTCTGGCAAACTGAGAGCATCCTGAGAATGGGTCAAGGATCTCCCAAAAGAGTCCCTGTGAGCGAGACTGCACCTCCGATCCAAAAGCAAAGGGGAACATTTTTCTGCGACAGGCTAGGACGTTATGACAACTTGGTACTGACACAATGAGCAAGACAAGAATGGGAGAGGGAAAGTGCCTTTCTGACAACACAATATGCACCATAAAGTATTAGCTTTGAAATTTGACTAAGTTTTGTTGATTAGAATAAAACCAGCTCCTCTGCCCGATTCACTATTTTTTTCTGGCTCTTAGTTATCCTCCTTTTAAATCTGAGTAGTTGAGTATCTACCATCTATGTTGTGTAAATATATACATATTTTAATACAAGAAAAACAGATCTGTAGGACTTTTCATGAGACTACAAGGTTTGATTATGTCATTTTTACTGCAAACTCTTGACTCCGTTATTTATTTTTGTCTCTATATTCTAAATTTTGTTCAAAGAACAATGGAATTTGATATTTAAATGATATGAAATAGAAAAATACATCAATAGGTCATAAATTTGAGAAGAAAAAAGAAAACATGTTTTGACAGATATAAAACTTTCATTTCCATATTACATTTTTATTCCTTTCTTTCAACAAATTAGATTACAAAAACCCAGAACAGTTTAAATAAACCAGACATGAAAATTAGGGGAAAACTGAAGCAAATGTAAATTCCCTATGTCACAAGACAGAGCTTCTATGATTTTCTATGCATTGGGCAGTGTATCAGGTTCCCGTTACTATGTATGCACTCCACAGCACAAAGATATTGCGGATCTATGACAATACTATGCTGGTATTTGCTCTTTGAAGAAAAGAGCCTCTCTTATTTATAGAATTTGCCACTTTTTTGTGGTGAAAATACTACCACCATGACAAATCTGAAGCTACCAACTGATGTCACTAAACACAGAGTTGGGCAAAGATGTGCATAGTTGGCTCTCATGAGCCTGTGTCGCCCAGCCACACACACACACACACACACACACACACACACACACACACACACACTCATATGTACACACAGCTAGGAAGCAATTTTGAAATCTTCTAACCCCAACTTTTAATTTGTTAAAGCAGGACATTAGCTTTTTATGTGAAAGAATTTGAAAGAAAAGTTATGCTTTCAGTTGAAACTGAGAATATTAGATGTTTTTTGTTTGCCACTGTACTATTGACGCTTTCCCAACATTTAAATACTTAATGTAATAGATGTTGCTACTTAAGAAGGTGAATTTTTAATATTGTATAATAAAACATGCTACAATTGGAAGCTGTGTTTAACTAAGAAAACCAGTATCTTCAAATTACCAATGTTTGATGTCACAAAAGCATGCACTGGTAAAAGATATATTACAGGGGCTGGAGAAATAGTTTAGCAGTTAAAGCCCTTGCCTAGTAAGCTTAAGGCCTTGAGTTTGATTTCCCAGCACCACATAAGCGGGGTGTGGTAGCACATGCCTATAATCCCAGCACTGGAGAGGCTCAGGCAGGAGGATTACCATGAGTTCAAGCACAGCCTGGGCTCCACGGTGAGGTCAGGACCAGTATGGGCTATAGAGTGAGACCCTGTCTCAAAGAAATAGAAAGCTAGCCAGATAGATAGATACATAGATAGATAGATAGATAGATAGATAGATAGATAGATAGATTTTAATAAAACAAAGTACAAAACTTTATTGACATGAATTCCAATTTCACTATACTTTGGATGTTAAATAATCTCCAAAGGGAAATGTGCTAAAGATTTAACCCCTGGGATGGCACTATTTGGAGGCATGGAAACTTTAGGGAAGGAGACCTAATGGGAGTCCTCTAAAGTATTGGGGCGATGCCACCGAAGGGTTGTCCCCAATGAACTTCTTTCTCTTCCCTCCTTCCTTCCTTCCTTCCTTCCTTCCGTCCTTCTTTCCTTCCTTCCTTCCATCAACCTGTCTTCCTTCCTTTCTCTTTTCTGATCATAAGGTAAGCACTTTGCTTTGTCATGTGTTCCCCATCATTGGTCCCACAAAAACCCTAAGAACAATCCATGAGTTCACCCTATCAGATCTTTTTGTTTGTACTAGGTTCTACTTGCTGATATTTATCATAGCAGAAATGTAAATGGAATTTTTTTAAATTGTGAATTTGACAGAAAGACTCTTAGCTATGATTAGCTAAGAGGTGGCTCTGATGTTGGTTGACCCATGTGGTTACCAAACTTATATTTAGGTTGAGATTCTAACCAGGGCCTGAGGATACACACTCACAAGAGTGTGTAGGACATCAAGAGAGGTAGTCAATAGGCAGAACGTTGGCTAGACATGCTCAGTTCAGAGGAGAGTAACTCAAAGCAGTGCGTCATGAAAAGCCTGGTCATAAAGTAGAGGTTGCAAGAGTTGAGGAGAACAGCCATGCCAGAATTAGCATTAATTTAAGCACAACCAAATATGAACTGCAACTTTGGAAACTAAGCAACCACAGCTGGGTCAAAGGACAGCTGTAATTGAGCTTTTGGGTTTCCCAGCTTCATTCTTGTTGGGCCCAATTCCAGATTTATTAAGAGTAACCTTAGCAACAGTAGGTCGTACCTCCCATCTTGCTATTTGTTGAGTGTGAAGATACTATTAGACTTGCCTGCTTCTTTTGAATTATTTAAAATTATATCAGAGGGAAGCATTACGAATTAACATCACCTTCTTCAAAAAGCCACAGACATCCTGAAAACTCATCCACCTAAAAGAATATCTAACAGAGATACTTCCACATCAAACCAGTGAGAGAAAGTATTAGACTACCAAGGGAAGCCAGAGTTTTGTTCACAGACTTTAGAAGACTATAAACATTTTGGTGGTGGGCTTCTTTTTAAGGGCATTTGACTAACACGCATACAAGTTTACATTAGTTTATTTGGGAGTTTTTGCAGGAGTTGATTGAGACTGTGGTGTATATATTTCCCACAGACTTCCCGTGGTACTCTTTATCTTTCCATAATCTAAGAGAGATTTTTAGAAAGAGGCAATTGAGGCCATCGGTAATTGATATTGTCATCCAAATTGACTCTTAAGGACAAACAATTCTTGTGGCACATGTGGCAATGTAATTAAGAGTGTCAATAATCTCAAGACAAAGAGAGCCAATATAGTTTACGTTTCTGTAGGTGGACATGGCTTAGCACAACCAAACAAGTTAGAAGTCGAGGGTTAAAAGTTCAGCTTGTTAAAATTGAGAAACTCATTTACCCTACTGTTTCCCTACCTCACGTCACATTAGGATCACCTGGGAGTTAGAAAATACTTATGCCCAGCCCAACCATCCAGAATTAATTTATCTTGGGTGGGGTTGCACATTTTTACTTTGTTATCTTAATTTTCTGTGTTTATTCATTTATTTATTTCTTAAGATTCCCAGGCAATTTTTGATGTATGCTTAAGATTAATAAACTCTACTTAATCTCTCTAATTATCATTGGCATTCTGTGTTCAAATAGCCAAAGTAATATACAATGTTCAAGAATCTATGCAGACGTTGCATATAAAAACTTCAATAATAGGAGAGATATTGAGCAAGTACTTCCCGTTATCCATATGACTTGTAAAGAATAGACTTTGCCAGATGTAAAATTGTATGCTTTTATCTACTCATAATAGTGATATTTCTGACCAATAAATACATAGTCCAATTCTGTAGATAACAATAACTTTATTTTTTGAGTCGAGGCAAGTGATTTTTCTTTAGAAGTAGCAAACCTCAATACATTGTAATTTATAACAGGAGAAGAGACAGCAAGAAACCAGAAGATTTAAAATTCAAAATTATTCACAGGCTGTATTATCCATAAGATGGAGCATTCAATTGGTAGAATGACACATGCATTTTTTAGAGATCAGCAAATGATTCAGTTGGCCTGAAGATGAATCTCACCCAAACTATTTGAAGTTCTCTTTGTTTTCAGAAGCGATGTAAATGATGTTAATATCATGTAATAGTTTAGAATCTTGCAAGTATCAATATATGTAAAGCTTTCATAGTAGAGCCTGGCACAACCTGAGGTCTTAAATATTATATACTATTCTTCTCCAGTAGTTTTGGAAGTCAGTAACTCTAGTGGATACGTGTAAAATGCTTAATCTGATAAACTAGTCTCCTGAAATTAAAATACAGTAGAAACAGTAATCTAAGACAACATAATATTATTTACATAATATCATTGTTTTATTTTAAGTGAGAACTTAACAATTTATTCAAAGACTGTTTGCCAGACACTATTTGCCAGGTACTATGCTAAATGCTGAGTTCCCAAAAGGAAAGGAGACTCCTTCAAGAGCTAATAGTTAGGGGCAAGATAAACATGCAAAATATAAAAGCCTATAATCAAAGTGTGTGCAGAATTCCAAGAAAATAGAAGTAAGACAGCCCGAGGGATTGGCAAAGGCTCCACGGAGAGCATGTCTTTGGAAGTTAAGACTTTTAAAAAGTGATAGAAGACAGAAAAGGAACGTATTGCAGACTGAAGGTGCTGAGTATCAACAACATTGAGGTAATGACCTAAAGAGCCAAGCGCAGATTTCTTTGTTTCTGCTGATTTCTGCTTTATTGAAATAACAGAGGAACTGCTGACTTCTCAAAACAGATTCTTCCTCTTTTGAACCTTTGCTAAGGTATTATTGGTGTTAAGATATCACACCAAAATGCTAGCAACCTTTTTCTTTTGCATCTTGCAAAATTCCAGAGACAATAGAATTTTAAACAGAATATTCTCAATCTGAAATAATATTTTGTATTTGGGAACATTTTGAAGAAAATTGTATTAGTCAATTATTGACAACTTTTAGTAAAGTTAAACTGGGGGAGTAACTTTGACAGAAAGTTATGATAGAAAGAAGTTGAAAGAGCCTAGCTACTGTTTGTGGGTATAATCCAAAGACTTAGTCCAAGCAACACTATAATACACATTTTTTAAGATCACATTTTTGCCATGGGAGGAAGAAATATTGAATTCCTATTTTACTTTTCTCCCATAGCATGAAAATAAATGTGCTTCATACAAATCAATAAAATACCTGAATCTCAAAGTCTTTCTTAATGTTCAGTGTTTAAAATAATATTTTCAGAGTCAAATTATATTTTTAATTTTCTAGTATGAATAACTTAGGTGACTATTACTGTACATTCATTATGTCTCAAGAGCTCCCCTCATCTTAAGCAAATGAGATATTTTCTATGAAGAAGTTAAATTTTATATTAGCAACTTAGTTTTTAGCCACATAAATTGAATGAAAATCATCGTTATGAAGAATGTGTGGTCACCTCAGCAGCTTTGGCAAAATTTCCTAAATAAAAATATTAAACAGAGTATCATCATCAGTGATCAATAAAACTAAAGGAGTTGAGTTTGATCTTGTAAACAGAAACTTATTCTGAGACCTTCCATAAGTATCCAAATACATTGTCCTTTGAACATTCAAAGCTATCTGATTTTACCAAATTCTCTAAGCCAATCTTGAGGCCCTTAAACAATGCGGTCTCATGAATGGGCCTCTGCATTGAAGAATTTTCAGTGCACAACCTGTAATTTGCGTGGACAGTGAGGTGTGTCCTTCTGTACCTTGACAGGCATTGGTGATACACCTCAATAAAAACTATAGATGATTTTTGTATTCTATTTTTCATGCTATCAAGAATTCTTTCTGCATTGTACTGGAAGATATCCCTTCATTGCTATAATGTTAAATAATGAAGTAACTTTATTTCTATAACGTTACATAATAGGTAGACTATTTTCAATTAGTATAGGCTGCCATGTTCTGTTTATTTAGTTTGTGGATCTTTGTCTAAATGACTGCACACGCATCGGCAACACATTGATTCACTCAGCAAGGATAGTCTCTGAGATTGCAAGTGTGCCAAATCAACCCGGTTTTCCAAGTCCATTTTCTCTATGTAGTCATGATGACTTGGCACTAATGAGAACTCCTGAGAACAAAATACAGCAACGTGACAACAGAAAATTCCTCAGCCTGGGAAGATGAGTTCTCATCATGACTTTGCTATTACTACTTTAACTTGGAGGCCTTTAATTTCCTCCTGTATAAAATGGGACAAACATATCCTATGTCTACCTTATGATTTTGTTCTGATTGTTGCAAATGCTGTCTGCTGTTCTTGTACAACCAGCATCTACCAGCCCTTGCCTTTCTTGAGGTTATTCCTAAGTCTGTCATGTGCAACATATTGGAATTCAGTTACCTGAAGTTAGGTTAGCCTTGAATTGAAGACAACAAAAGTTCTGCCATGATGTAGGAGGACTGATTTTGCTACATGAAATAAATAGAACTTGTAACAAAGGATGTGACAGAACCCTCATAAGATAGCAAATGACAGAGGACTCTTAAGTTCCCATTGCAAATCCTTCACTGGGGACTCTCCACGTTCCCATACTTGAGAATTGGCTTCATTTTTCTGAACATCTTTTGTCTGTTTAAGTTTTCAGGAAGGCCAAAAAGATGATAACATATAATAAAAACAAGTACACATTGCCAAGGTAAATGTCTGTGAAAAAGAGCAGATTTGTAGCTCTTCAGAAACATTTAAAATGCAATTAGTGTGATATATATATATATATATATATATATATATATACACTCATATATATATATATATATATATATATATATATATATACATACATACATACATACATACATACATATATAGGAAAGAGTCAATTCAAACAACAGATTTGTAGAAAATGGTTGTGGTTACTCCCTCCATCTAAAAATACTCTTGACCAAGGCAATGTGGCAAGAGTGTTATAATAACCCTCTGCACATTCCTGCATGCCAGAAATATTTAAGCATTAGTTTTTCCCTTCAATAAAAAAGTGGTGCCACAAGAAGCACTTGGAGGGCATAAAGTCAACATCCCATGGCTCTTACTTCCTTTCCAAAATGTGTGGGAAATCTAACCTCAGTGATTGCTTTCTCTTTAAAGTTAACAGGCCAAGGCCAAATGCACCATAGGTACACTTATCACAATAATTTTTAACACATCATTTGCTCTCTCCTATAATTTCATTTTTTTTTGTTTTTAATCTCATGTTCTAAAAGTTATTTTCTCATTTCAACTCACTTTTCTAATATTTATATGAAGTGTTAGAAACAGGCCTGTGAGTGGACACCTGAGATTAATGAAACTGAACATACTACAACCTCTCACTGACTTGTAACAAATGAGAACTGCACTTGTTCTTGGTTAGAAAGAAGGGCGTAATCCACTATGAGCAGCAAATTTGGATCAATGTGTTTGGTTTGGTTCAAATTATTGTGCCCAAAGCCGAAAATGGTTGATACATTTGTCACTTTCCAAAGATTATAACCAAAATGAAATGGAGGATTAAATCATCACAGAATCTATAGTTAGAAAACGATCCAGAATACATAATCAAGAGATTATTCAGGAGATTGTGCCTAAAATCATAAAAGGAGACCTTCAATACTCATTCATTTGACAAATACAAGAATAAAATTTTGAAGAGTAATAATTTCTTCCTTCACTTAACACTTATCTTGTGTTGGCCTGGCATTATTTCAAATGTTTTACAAATGGTGACTCATATAATTCTGAAAAACACCCACTGAGGAGGTGGTATCTCCCTCTCTGTGTCTCTCTGTCTCTGTCTCTGTCTCTGTCTCTGTCTCTCTCTCTCTCACTGTTTTTTTTTTTTTTTTTTTCTGGTACTGGTTGTTAAACCAAGGTTCTTCACATTGAACTATATCCCCAGATAATTTTTTACTTTTTATTTTGAGATAGGATCTTGTTGCGACATTAAGTTGCCCGGGACGGGCTTGAACTTGCTGTCTGTAGGCTCGCTTATTAAGGCCATTTTTGAGACGAAGAAACAGAGATCGTAGAGAAATTCAGGAACTTACACACGATCATAAAATCATAAGAGACCAGACCTGGTTCTAAATTCAGAAATTGTGACTCCAGAAACTGTGTCCTAATGTAGCTGTTATTTATTTCCTTCAGTATTTAAAAAGGAGGGGCAGGACAAAAGGCCTTTCCATTCAGAGTTCTAATGTCTAATATTTGTTATTAAATTGTTTTCATAGTTTACACTTTCAACTTGAAGCATCAGTTTTCAGGTTTTGTTACAATGAAAATTTTTAATTGAAGAATTAGCTGCTTTCATGAATTAGTAACTCACAGCTGCAGTTGCCCACGGTATAATTTCGTCTGTGGCTTTGGTCTTAGATGCTGTGTGCATCTTCACATCTCTGGCTCTGGTCATAACGGGAGCTGGGTGCCCCTGATGTGGGGAAGCTGCATTCTCAGTACATGGGAAATCAACTTGTTGTCTCAGTCCTCACGTCACTTGGAAGCTTCGCTCAGCCTTTCACAAAATTTTATTTCTCTTTTATTAATTTTAAATCTATGTTTTATTCATTAGAATAGAATAATAATCCAAAGACAACTTTTTAAAAATAATAATTTCCTCCACTCGGATACTCTGAGTTCATAGCCTGACATTTTGGTATGCATAGCTACACAACTTTCTATATGCTCAAATATACAAATATGGATGCATGCTAATTTATTTTTAATAGAAAATATGTAATTTTAATTTTTCTTATTTTAGAATTAGCTTCTCTTATAGAATAATCATAGAATATGTTGAGCCTTCATTTTCATTTTTTTAGTTTTGTTCCTTACATTTTTTTCTTTTTTAATTTACATATCACTTCTCTTTCATCTTGTTTTAACATATTACATATTCTTTCATAAAAGTATGATCTATACATATTAGTTTGCAAAATTCTTTATCAAAAATGTAATCAGTAGCATTTGTGTGAATGATAAATATAACTTCTTCCTTGTAATAGCCACATGATGTCTTAAAATATAAATGCATAAAATTCTATTCAACTATTTCATCCCTGAAGGAATTCTGGCTTATCTCTTGACCTTTAAAAAATAATGTAGTAAATTCCCTTGAAATGTGTGTGTGTGTGTGTACTAAGACTCATGCAATTTGCATTGATTTCAGTAGGTTATATTCCCAGAATGGTGTGTAAAATTTTAATTTTGCCAAATTTCTTTTCAAAACAGTGGGAAATCTTACCTAGCCCAATAGATCTTTTCCCACCTCACATACTTAAAATCAGTAGGTATTAATCCTCTTTAAAATTTTGTCAATCTGATCAAAATTGTTCTTTATTGTAGTTTTAGTACCCAATTTTGACAAATAATGAGTGTGAGCTCCTATTGTCTAGCCATTGAGGTTACATGTTCACTGAGATATGCTATTCTTACCATCTGATGATTTTTCTCATTGGTTTTTAGGCAATTTTGGCACATGAAAGATAGGATTCCTTCATCACTAATCTATCTTAATGTTTCATTCTGCTTATAATACCCCTGCCAAGTTTGACAAGTGTGGCTTTGAGGTTTCCTACTTTTGTTTAAAAAATTTCTTCTCTACTTCTCTTGTTCTGCTAAATCATTTTTTGGTACTTTAACATTTAAAATTTAAAATAGAAGCAGAATCCTATGTGAAAATGCAAAGTTCCCGCCAGTGAGGCATTTTGAAGATCTTTGGAAGTGAACTGCATTTGACTGGGTTTTAGCTCTATGTATTGCAGAAACTATTCATTCTGTAGGAACAATTTTCTCTCTTTATAGATTAACAGACTTAATTACTGTGCCCTACAATCTTCTGTGGCCAAAATAAATAAATAAATAAAATAAGAAAGGACCAGAGGGCTGGTCCTCAGTATCTTACAAGAGAAAAAGAGAAATAGAGAAATTCTACACCTTAGTACACCAAGACTGGATAAGGTTCAAACAGGCAGATCCCCAGGGCTACGAAGTTCTGGGTTCTCTACTTTCTCTACTTTTGATTAGTCTATTTTAGGAAAAATTCTTATGGTTGATTCCACTGGAATATACAAACAAGAAATGAGACTATCTCTCAGAAACCAGAGGCCAGAGGTCAGGAAAGATTAATGAGTGTTACAGCAGAGAACCAGCCCCAGGCTCCGTCTCAGAACGAAGGCCAGGAGGTTCTACAAGGTGATCTATTGAACCAGCCCTGATGGTAGCGCCAGACTTAATGTTATCAGGGTTATCCTAAAGGAGTTAGCCTTCAGAGTCAAAATAGGGAAGGGCAGAAAAGGAAACTGGGTTTAAGGAGGTTCGTGACGATGCGCCTGTTTTTTCTCACTTGTGGAAATGGAGGCTCTCTGGAGGGGCTAAGATGGTAGCTGTATTGAACTCACAGCTTATCACCAATGCCTTTTAGCCACTGTCCTAAAGTGCAGAATTAATTTGCTTGATTTCTATTCCGCAAAACAAGTCTGCAAGATGTTTTTGTTAACCTTTTGCTTCTCTGCTCATATTTACATTATACTGCATTCATTTTCGCACTCGTTATTTGGGCAGGATAACTGCCTATGAAAGTATTGGAGCACTTGTGATTCATTGAAAATGTATTGATTCCTCCTGAAGTTTTCTCATGGATCTTTCCTCCCCTTAAAACTCAAGGATGATTAAGTTTTACACAGTAGTCTGGGTATTTCCTGCAAGTGGGAAATCTACTATAAATGGGAAAACATCCCATGATACTAATAAATTCTGAAGAAATAAGTGTTCTTAAGTAATAAAGAGCCCTCTAAAAGTCAGAACTGTGGAACATGGAACAAGCTGCCTTCGGAAGAGAATGCCTGGAAATATCCAACCAGAGTCCCAATGCTTCTCTGTTCTTCCTTCGTTCCTATGTGATTACTGGGCACCTGCAGTCTCTTATCAAGGACACAACAATGGACAAGGGACTTCATACTCACAGCAGAACTATACAGTGACCTTGAATATTTCTTCTAAGCCAGACTTATTGGTGGTGACCTATAATCTTAGCACTCTGGAAGGCTGAGGCAGCGTGACTACAAGTTCAGGCCCAGCCTACGTGATTCAGTAACTTAATGACACCCTGCCTCAAAACTAAAAATTAAAAAATGGGCTGGAGATACAGTTCAGTGTGAGGGCCCTGGGCTCAATACTCTGTAGAAAAAGAAACCTCTATTTTAATGCTTTTTAAATTTCATTTGGTGTATTTTATGAAAAATTTCCAATGGAAAGTCTTAGGGAAAATAGAACTCACTACTTTCATGTTGTACTGTTGAGTAAATGTTCATGGTTTCTTTGTGTTTTAAAGAGCATAATAACTACTTTTGCAAGTATACACGGAAAGTCTTGACAAAACTAGCAAATGCAAATACCTTTTCCTTGTAATGTTTCATTTTGGCCTGACCTTTGGTCTAAGAACATTTCATAATATCTACAACAAAAGTATATTCTAAAAATGTGGATAATTATTTGTGCATGTGGTTTTTTGAAGCATACTACATAGGTTTAACTTTGCCATTATAGATGGCTAAAAGGCATAGAAAATTAATGGTTCTTAGTAGAGGAAAAATAGGGGTGCCAAGGTAGAGCCAGGGTACACGTCTTAATCACTGTGTGCCTAAACTAAAAATGAGGTAAAGCATTGACCTCGAGGAAATTACGAAAGGTATTTCTCCTCCTTTATTCATTAGTGGGCATTCTAATTCTCCAAAATTAGAATGAAAACATATGTGTTGTTATACTGTGAACAAAACCATTTGGCTATTAGGGTAAAAAACATATTCAAGCCATTCAAGAGGAAAATTAGTTTCTACAGTAACAATTCAAAATCAGTATGGATACTTCTCAAAAAACTGAAAATAAATATTCCATTTGATCCACCTATACTATTTCAGAATATCTTTCTGAAATAATTAAAAATATTATATAAGAGATATATGCATACCCATGTTTATAGCAGTATACTGAATAATAGCTAAATCATGGAAGCTGCAAAACGTCCATCAACAAATGAATTGATAAAGAAAATATCTTACACATACACACACACACACATATACAATACAATTCTGTCATAAATAAAGATAAATATTTATAGTAATTTATAGAAAAATGGATGTATCTTGAGACCATTATACTCTGTGAAGTGAATCAGACTCAGAAGATAAAATACCATGTGTTTTCTCTAACATGAGAAATTTGAAGTACAAACATGTAGCAGAGCACCAAGAGACATGGAAGGGAGCAGGGAGATAGATGGAAAGGAAAGGGAATGAGGGAGGGAGGGAAAGTAAAGTTGTGGCCATAGGTCTGTGCCCCAGGTTCTCAAGTTTAAAGCAACCACGGCATATGATATATCACAAATATATGTTAATAAGATAATAACGTTTGGGTCAAAAAGAAAGAGATGTGCCCAGTGGTACAAGTCTGTAGTTCTAGCACTCTGGATGGCTGAGTCAGAAGGATCACAATTTTCAGCCAAGCTTCGGAAACTGAATGACAGCAAAATCCCGTCTCAAAATCAAAACAATAGAAGGGGCTGCAAAGACCCTGGGTTCCATCTTCAACTCCATAAAATAATAATCATGATAAGAATAATGAAATAGTAATAAGAACCATGATCTCTTTGTGCCTGAGTTAGCAATCATGTGAATGTATAATATACCTTGATGAGATGGTCAACTAGTCCATTAGTTGATACTTGTAATGTTGCCTACTTAAGCAACATTACAAGAGAATCAGAGAATTTCTCATGCTGAGAAATTTAGCAAAAGCATTTATGTCGCTCTGGTGTGGTAGTTTATCCCATTCAGCAAAATTATTCTTAATTCAGCTCAGCATTTTGTCCCTTATAGGTATGGTTCTAAAAACCAGTAGATAGTTTCAGTTTGTCAACCACAGTCATAATAAATTATCTTAATAGTGAATCACTATTACCTTTAGAAAGAACAGGTAATAAAATAAACCCAAATGTAAATAACCGCTTTCCTTTTAGTTAAACTTTTCAAACACTGATTTGCAGTCTTATTTTACTAAATATTTTATGAGAGGAAGAAAAAGCGGGCGGCAGTGGTTGCTTGGGAGTTCAGGAAGTGCTCTTTTCATCCCACGGTGAGAATGATCAGGAAGGGAACTGAACAAATACTGGTAGGAACAGGAAAGAGACTCCAGACTAAGAACTGTCCAGCATCCTCCCTTACTCTAGTTACAGGTGTGTCCACTGGCTCAATTAAGTTAATTGCCATCATTTGCTTTCATCTCCTCTAATAACGACTTTAGTTACACTAGAGAAAACACGGGATTAGTTTGCTCACTAGTATGACAACACGGTGAAAGCTTCTTTCTTAAAGGAATGCAAATAGTGGTTTCCCACCTCCTCCTCTTTCTGAGAATGTTCCTGTGGGCTTTGGAATCCAGATACCTGAGGATCCACAGTGAATATTGTGAAATTGATAGCAATTGGAAAACTCCCTGCTCAAGTAAAGTAAAGCAAGCAGCTTCTGCCCTGTGCTAATTTTTCCTTTTTATTTAAGGTGATTTTTTTTCCCTTAAAAGGTGTTTATTTTCTACTTTAAGTCAGAAGTCTATGATAACTAGGAAAAAAATCATGTTTCGATGAGTGTAACATTAAGATGGTTCTCAAGGATTGCTGCTTTCATTGCTTGCAGATCTGAAAAGTTACACCAGAGAGTTGTCAGCACTGTCTTTTATCAACCTTTAGTTGGTCTGGGGCAGGTGTGTAGGAGGACCAGTCAGGTTTCAAAACTACTAATCATTTGTACTAAAAACATTTTCTCAAATTGCTTCCACTTTTCCCACCCCCTTCTAGTCTTAAAATTTTACTTTGAAGTCTCTTAAGATTATATTACTAGTTTTTAATGTATCCAAAGAAACCCCACTAGTGAAATCACATTTTATCACTCAAAACGTATTACTCTGTTCCACAAATCCCCCACTCCCCAGTAAAAACGTAAATTTTCCATGCAGGAAAAATGTTGGTGTCTTGTGTTTCAAATCCAAAGGTTAAAAAATGAAATCAAATTATTATCATATTTTGGGTCTGGTGGATGCCTTTTCTTTCATCATGAGGCAGTGAATTCTCCTAAATTGGCTTGTTTCCAGGAAGTGACAATGCCTCTGAAGGTAACACAGGAGAGGTCCAAGTGTTACATAACTCTTGAAGTTATGTAGGTGTTTTAAGCAGGTAGCTACCCAAATAAACATAATTGATACACCCAAAAAGTAAAAATAGTTTTCACAAAGTTAGTTTCCTTTTTTAGGTTAGGACATTGATTCTTTTGACAGTTGTACATTTTACGATTGCTAATGGATCGTAAGACAAGTGGAGTACAAAAATACCACCCAGTATGCTAATGAGTTGTGGCAGTTTAAGCAATTCCAGTTTCATTTTCTCATGAACGGCCTGTATTTGAAATAGCAATGGAAAACTCTTACTTTATCCAAGTAAATAACTTTAGCTTGCTTATTCATGGCTCCACAAAAAGTCACTTGGCTAATATGCATCTAAGGTGGTGGCAGGTATATTAAGTTCTCAGTACTATTACTTTAAATTTCTGCTTGAAATTTTCCATCAAGTAAATTATTAAAAAGCAATTTATATGTTCAAAATTTGGTTTTAAATCCTATTATTTCAAGGAAGCCTAAGGGCTTTACTCAAAGTCATGCTTATCATCCATAAGCTCTAACATTCTTTAAAAGTTTAAAAATTTTCAGCAAGTGTGAAAATGCCCTGTGAGTCACAAAGTTAAAATTTTTGTGCTGTTTGCATTACTCCTAAGCACGAATGGTCTCTAAATGGGTCATATAAGCCATTGTCTGGTCTCAAACCAGACTTAAATCTAAACTACTCTGGGTAGAGTGCAACCCAGGCCTTATAATAATAATAATAATAACTATTATTAGTCTCCACAGAAAGCTAATATGTGTTCATGTATTATTATTAAAAACCACATCTGTATTCTGTCATGTAGGTCGCTTTTGAAGGGGTAAGACTGGAGAAGAAGGCCAGTAAGTTCACCAAGTGGAGGGACAATCATTGTTACACACCAAGAAAGAAGACACAGGCTGACACTGGGATATTGTGAGCATTCCGTGGTACTAGCTGTTCTGGAAAAATTATGAGAAAAGTTTTTTTCACAGTTATTTCAGTAGCTGAGTTATAGTGTCCAAATTAGGAAGTGACACAACAGATTACATATAACCAAATTAGAATGTACATAGTTAAAGCAACAAATACATTTTTTTAAAAATCCCTTAGTATTCTACAATATCTATGTTCATTTTACTGTAGATCAAATTAAGTCAAATATTTGGACACACACAATGTGTGAATGGAACATTCAGTGGATATAACTTGAAGCCAACATTTTCTCACAAGAAGAGGGGGATGATTTCACAGGCAAAGTTCTCTTTCCTGTCTCTAGTCCAGAAGATTTTACTTCTTGTTCCTTAAACTTCTCTGTGATTTTACCTTCCTCACCATCATTGAGAGCCTTGCAAAGCCAGTGAGGAGAAGTCAAAGGTTAGGATAGACTTAGAAGAATTAAAAAGACAGAGATGGCTGGCATTTTTTAGTTCTTTCCCTGGAAATAGTAGTTGGTCCAAGGATGTTGCAACATGTTAAGCAAAGAAGTCATTCAAATAAAATGATGTAATTTTATTGTCTTTTAAGAACTATTTACTGTTTTGGATACAATTAGCATGAAGAAATATGTGTCTCTTTCAACGTTCCTTAGGTCAGGCTCCAAATTTTGTCCTATTACAAAGTAGAGAATTTCAATATAGGTGATCTCCAGATTCACAGAAATGAAACAATGAAGATCTTTCAAGGTCTTTCGCATCCTAACCTGTGGGCCCGCCAACAATGAATAGCGGAGCCAAGCTTTAGTCTCTCATCATTTTCCAGGAGTACCCAGACACCCCGGTTTCAACCCCCTCCATTCCAACACCATGACAATGCAGATCCTGACAAGTCAAATAGAGAAACATGACTGGAAAGGGACATCACAGTGGTCAATCGCACCAGCAAAACCACCAGTGCTTTAAGATACGAGTATTTTTGGTAAAGAGTCTTGCACCACACATGTAGGATGGAAGGGGCTTCGAAAACTGTAGTAGTTGGTCTTTTCTGCCTCAGGCAGGCCTTCATTAGGGCAGAATTCAGCCTCCACAAGTATGAAGTTATTATAGTGTGGATGTGGAAAGTCCCCTAAAGCATCATGCATTTGGATGTAGTGGGACATCTACAAAACCACGCGCTGTTAAGATATGGAGCCTGTTTGGAAGGGGCACGACATTAAGACTTGACCCAGAAGGTATAAATTATCGGGACAGGACCTAAAAGGGTAGCTCTGTCCTTCCTCCTTTACTTGACTACCTGTATGCCATGCCACGAACAGCTTCCTCCGGGTCGGCTGCCACCATGTGCTTCCGACATTGCCAGCTGCCTATGACTGGAGTAAGAACTTTTGAAACTGTGAGGTAAATAAACATTTACTCCATTACGTTGAGGATGTCAACTATCCTGTTTCTGCAGTGAAGAAGTAACTAAGACAGAGATAGATCAATGGGTCTTCTCTCTCCCTTCAGAATTGTCTTTTCTAGAACCAGTATTCAGGAAAATGAGAAGAGAATAGAATCTATTCGAATGTTTAATCTGTCAGTATAAAAACTGGTCAAACATATAACTGTGTTCTAAACCCTTTTCAGAGGCTCAGCAATGATGTTTTAACACCCGTTTGTGGAAGTCAGGTCTGGAAACAGGGAAGCCAAAGGCCGTGACCTTGACTTGTCTTTATGCATGCCATAAGAGTAAGCACAAATTACTCCTCATCCGAGTTGGTGAACTAGCAACACTTCAGGCAAGCAAGGCGATTTACCTGGTTGTTTCTCTGCTGGGTTCTGAGTACACCCAGAACAGGGCACAGAACAACGTAACAGAGTAGGTTCTTAATAAAGAATTAATGAACAAACAAATCATCGTAGTCCACTAATTATTATTAGTCCATAATAATTATCAATTAAAAACTACAGGAATATGTTTGCATTATCCAATCAGTGCCTTCTAGTCAGAGAACAGTAGTAGTGTGCTCTGACTTGAATTTCTTTTTAAAATAACTGAAGTATACAGAGCTGTACACAAAAGCCTACTAGCGAACAGCTGATCTGCTAACACACAAAATCATACCCTCTCTTCATCCTCCCCAAGTGAATAAATTTAACATATGATACCAAGTTTTGATTTACAATCCTGCTGGAAAAATGTGATTTTTTTCAAGTATGTTTTGTGTATTCTTCCTGTTTTGTAGCTTATAGTCTTTGGAGTCCATAGACTTTTCTATTTCATCACCAAGACCTAGATAGAATATCATAAACAGTCTTTAAGTCCCTGAGGTGCTATATAATCTTCCTCTTGCTCATTAGTTCATTATGGGTAAGCCATTAATAGATCATCTATCATAAAATCACATGTAGAATATGCATTTTTACATTCTTGTCATTAACTATATTGCCATTTTTAAAAGTTTAATATTTAGATACAAATTTCCTCTTTTAAAATTAAAATACTCTGACAGGACTACAAAAAGCAAGTTAAAAAAGGAAGCTCTGAGCCAACCTTGGCTGTTTTCACAGATTAAAACAGCCATTTCATTATGGTAGCCTTATATGCTGTTGAGTAGATTAGAGAGATGAGATAATGCACTAAAGATCTTAAGTGACCTACTTTTAAATCCTCAAAAGGATAAAACATAACTGAGGGCAGTGAGTGGGTTGACTGACTGTAATTTGCCAAAGGGTGAGACAGTTGGATTTTATACAAAACTTTCCATAAATTCAAGAGTCCTTTGATGCAGGATTATCCAGTTTACAGTTAACGATAAGGTGAAATTCATTGTAGAATTCAGATTTGTATGTACATTGCAACAAACATGTTTATATGGATAAAAAATAGGTCATGTCTTTCGTATGCTGTTCCTTGCTTATTTTATGGATTCTATTCCTCAAAAAAGTGTGAAAAGACAATTTTTAAAAAAATCCACAAATATTGTTCAAAGCTTCAATAGCTTGGAAATGTGATGTCATTGTTTTGCCTCAGTGGTTAACCTGAGTAAAACGGTATCAAACAATGGTTCACTAATTTTTCTCCTCCTCTATCCTCTCTACCTTCAAAATTTTAAAATAGTAAACAAGATATTCAATCAAAATTAAGTGATTGACTTCAGCGATAGTGAGAACATTGTTTCATTAACTAAAGTACAAGACTTCGTGCATATTTTTTGAAGCTTTAACACTTGCATGTTATGATTTTCAAAAAAAAAGGTTGGAAGTTGCATGGAGCAAAGCCCTTTTTGTAGAGTAAGATGCCATTCCTAAGATCGTTTACCTAGTTCAATATCTTCTATGCAAAGTAAGTCTACACTAACTCATAACTGTAAAGTTTTATTCCAGCTGAGCTTGTGGTCACAGCAAAAGGACACATAACAGAGGCAGAAAACACAGAGTAGATCCTACAATCTGGTGTGGCAGATTCCTCCAAATTGGAACATCCTCTACTTGAAAGAGGAGAAGTGCTCAGGGGCCTGATTGAGGAGTGAAGTGGAGCACAGTGGGCTGAGTAGGGCAACTCCCCGCATGCTTCCTTACAGCTGTGGTGGTTACCATCTAGCGCACAGCACAAGAGATTGGGCTTGCGAGGGAACACAGCAACGCCCTACTTAGGGGCCCTGCGGCCACAGGGCAAGAGAATTCTCAGAGCTGAGCAAGAGGCAAGTGAGAGAGAAGCAAATTCGGACAGAGAAGGGAGTCCTGGGAGAGGACCGCGGGCGCCTCCCCAGAGAGAAGAGCGGTAGCTGATGAGGAGTCCGCTTTCCCGGACGCAGGACCTTGACTGGGCTGGGCTTTGCGGTGACGCAGTTGCCTTTGAGTCACCCATGCTCTTTAAGTGACCCCTCACCCTTACTCTTAACCTCAACAAAAGCAACGTCAACAAAAACACTGGCTCAACAAGTTGGGCTTAGCTGTAGTCCTTACTTTGGTCTGTCAGCTGTGCCCTGTCTGTGGTGAAGAGATTCTTGTTTACGTCTCTCTTTAAGTTTTACACAACAAGATATGAGAAAAACGCCAGTCCAGATTAATAATAAAAATGCTCTCAGACCTATTATTTATTTTTAAATTTATCTGAGAAGTATTATTTAAGCAACTAAAGCATGTCAATTACTGGGAAAAGATTTTGATGATGATTTAATGGAACTAGAAGACTTGTCCTAGATTTAGCACTAGATAGTGCTCATAGTTTTACAAAGATTACCTTGTTTAATTTTTATAGAAATGAAAATAAGATAATTTCATAACCTGCTATACAGGTGAGGCAAACTCAAACACAGGCAAGTTGTGATGCATGCCTAAAATAAACCAAGTAGTAAACCGTATGGTGAGAACCCCGATCAGTAGACTACCCTTAGCTGATGACCTTAATCTTCAAATTAAATTACTGCCATAATTAAGAAATATAATAATGCAGGTGTGGGGCATATCTCAGTAACCCTAGTTTCTGAGAGTCTGAGGCAGATGGATCACAAGTTTAAGATCAGTCTGGGCAACTTAATGACTTAGAAAGACTTTGTCTCAAAAAAAAATTTTTGAGAGATAGAAATAAAGCATTAAAGAAGAAAAAATAAAATTTCAACTAAAATCCTATTGAAGTACCAGAAATTCTACTACAAAGAATTTTAAGAAACATTTAGACTAAATTATACATTTAAGAATAAATATTTTCGTTTTGCCTGAAAAATTAAAAAAACTAAAAATAATCCTCTATCTGTTGGATTGCTTTTGGGTGAAAGTGAGAAAGTAATTAAGTTGGATTTAATTACAGGATTTTATTAGACCATAAGAATTCCTGAAAAGAAGGTTTTAAGATTAGTTTAACAGTCCAAGAATGTCATCAAAAAGTAAGAATCTTTTAATCTCCCAAGTCCATTTTTCCTGATGATCGCAAGGAAGCTCTCACAGCTCCAGACATCACATCACGTGAAACGACTCTCAAAGACAGATAGTTTCTCAAAGAACGTTCACTATTCTTGTTAAATTTTTACCATAGCTTAAAAAAAAAAAAATCCAACACTTTGTTATCTGATTAGGCAAAGTTTGGCTTCATGCTCAAAAAAAAAGTGAGAAAGTGACTAATATTTTCAGCCTCTGTCCTAGGAGGAAGCTTTTGCTAACCAGAAAAGAGCTTATTACACTGTAAACCAGTTGGATCTGCCAGAAAACTTAATGTCTAAAAAGAGAATATCCACGTAGTAAAATCGTCTGAGGCTACAATATTACAAATGATGGTAACAGGAAGGGCATACCACTTGAGAAAAACTCAAGCTATAGGAAATTCAATGCACATAAAACATAAAAACAAAATACAAAGCGCTAACATTAGCTATGTCTTGTGAGAGGACTAAAAGAATAATTCACTTTTTTCTCATTTTTACATAGAATCTAATTTTTAATTAGCCTAAACTGCATTTACAACAAAAAATCTTGATTTCTGTTTTTAAAATCAATCTAATTCAAAGAGAAAAATTATTTTCTATCAAAACACTTAGTCTGGGGGGTCTACTTGGAACCAGAGGGTTGAGCAGCCAAAAAGTGAGCCAGATATTTTTTTTTTAATCCAACTTTGTTTTGCACGACTGTCATAAAGAAATGAAAGAAAGACAGAAGAGAAGTCACTGGAGGATTTTAAAGTTAGAAAAATGAAAATGTTTTGTTAAGAAATGATGTTCCAATCAAAAGTCTTTCAAAAATGGCTGTCGCAACTTAACATGTTAGGCGCACTGCTCTATGGATTTCTCCCCCTGTGAGAATGCCTTCCACCCTTGCCAAGATCAGCTCTGTGTTGTCCACAAAAGTCAACAGAGTCTAAGGGGGAAGGAAAATACTCATATTTTGTGGAAAGTAATTTACAGTTTAACAACACGGTGATATCTGCCAATATTTTACTGTTTGGTTAAAACAAATGGCTAGGACTTTCCTTGGGTCATTGATCATTTTAAATCATTTTAATTATATGTCATACATAAGTACTTCTCATTGCATCAACTTCAAACACCATCAAAGAACAAAAGCTAAAAATAAAATTCTCATTTTATGGTCACCAATGAAACCTGGACCACTTCCCTAAAGACATAACTGTTGTTAAATTTAGGATTTATGTCTGCAGATATTTTCTCTATATTCAGACCTTTTTAAAGTCTCAATTGAATCATAACATAGTGTTTGCTGTGTGCTCTCTGATTTTAACATAGTACGTCCTGGATATCTATTTATTTCATTACATATACATCTCTCTATACTTACGGGTTTTTTTTCCATTTTATTTTGTTTCAGCAGATGTCAACTCTATCTAAACATTATTCTTTTGATGGGAAATCAATTACATTAGCCCGGATGTTTTGTTTTTATAAATAATGTTGCAACGAACATCTCAGTCATTCTTAATTTTATCCATCTGTGTGGTTGTCTTTGCAGAATCTGTTCCTAGAAATGAAAATTCTGACTCTAACTGTCCAGGAACATACCTTAACATTCAATTGTGACACCATTCTCTCTGAAACAACTGTCATTTGTACACCTCACTCAACAGAGTTTGAAATGCCTGTTATTCACACCACAGCAGCACTGCCCATCAGCAGAGAAGGGGCGAGATTTATGCTTGTTTTAGTTCATAGTTCTAAGAGTAGCAGTAAGGTTAGATTTATAATGAACTATTTTTCCTGAGACTATTATGGTTCATTTCTTATTATGTCAATCATATTTACCCTCATAAGAATTATGGGTTTTTTACATATTTAATACCTGTCTGTGAAAAATACATATGCAGAAACATAAATAATTATAAAACAACTATAATTACTATCTACCACAACTGTAATTCCACATTTAGATACCTGATACTATTTTTCATGTTCTATCAATATTATGTTGTTATAATATTAATATTATATAGAATCAGTGTTATATTATTACAACATTCATATTGATATGTAGAATTAAATATGTATATAATATATATGAAATATGTAATACAGCTATAGTTATGTAAAACATTTGTTTTCAAAGTTGACATTACATTACATATGCTATTTTGTATCATTTTTCTCCTTAATGGTATATTGTAATTAAATGTATTATTTTTATATTAATCTGTCTTCAAACTACAGGTACTCTTACAGTTCAGATCTATCAGGTCCCCTGAATGCGTTCTCATGTAATGAATGTTATGGATTTCATGTGCTGTTCAGAAGTGAGGCCTGGTCAGGCAGAGTGGACAGGAAGTGTGTGCCAGATTATAGGCATGTGACAGATGATAGATGTGTGGCCTGGTAGGATGTAATCTCTTGCCCACCTTCTCCCGCAGGTCCCGATTCCTTTCTCTTGTAATGCCGTGAACAGCTGTTCTCTGCTAAATCCTTGTCCCCATTGCCAGCCATCATGAATGGACTGAGACCTTCTGAAACTGGGAGCTGCGTTAACACCTTTTTCCCTTCTGCTGTAGATGTTGAGTATCTTGTCCCAGCAATGAAAAAGTAAGCAAGATAGCTAATGTGTGGCAATATCAGAAAGAACAGCATTTTATCTATTCTCATGGGTAAAATTTGATTGTTCTATTATTGTCATATAAGCTACTATAGATTATCAGTTTCAATATTTTTAAGTCTTGTGATTCCTACTTATAATTTAGGCTGCATGGTCTGTGTACCTGCCTTAATATTATTTTATCCTCTCACCACTGATTATCTGGGAGTGTCAAAGTGTCAATGTTTCTAAGTCATTGAAACAACAGATATGAAACTATGCTTTTTTAACTGTTTACAATAGATTAAAATATTACATTGTCTGATCTTTCCACAGTTACAATTGATATTGAGCATTTTATCTGATGTGGTCAAGTATAACCATTCATATTTATTCTCGAATGAATACGTTCATCATGTTTTCTCTCCATTTTTTTCTATTCAGTTGTTCTAGATTATTTTATTCGTCTTGATTAATAAAAAACATTTTTACATTTAAACACATTAACATCTGTCTGTTTTACTTTTAAAAGTTTATATCTTCAGTAAACATGATACTGATGTGTAGATTCAAGCAAAAAAAAAAACTGACAGTGTGAAATAAAGACAAAAAATTTAAGAATCTACATTCAGAAATCTTCCTGTATTCAAGATTAAAATATACTTTACAGTGATATATTACAGTTCTCAAAACATAATTATGAATATCCAAAGGTAAGAAATTTCTTTTCTAGGCTCCTAGGATCAAACTATGCCAACTTGAGTAGGCCCTACTGAAAAAGATTTTGGTACCTTCATGAAATATTGAACTATGTATTGTCTCAACTCTAATTATCTTGTGGAGTAACATTTATAAAAATTTTAAATTGTAATGCTATGTGAGCTTTAGCAAATACTCATCTGTGCTTCCTTTTCATTCTTTATGCTGATATTGAAGAGGAATAATGACAGCAGCTATCTTATAAGGATTTTAAAATAATTCAATCATGTAATTTGTGTAAAGCACTTAGCATAATGCTTGGAACTAATTGTTACTCCATAAATCATCATAATAATGACTGTTTTAGAATTATTTTTATACCTTACAAAGAAATTCCCTCTACCATTACATCCTTTGGGAAACACAAAGCAGTTTTACATAAAGTCTATCTCCTCTACAAGCTCTCCTTTAAGTTAGTTTATATCTCTTGAAAGCCTGCAGTGTATCGGTCTTTTGAGAAAGAGGGGACATCTTTGAAGTGTTAGTGACTCAGATTGATGTGTTTCTTCCTCTTTGGTGTTCATTCTTTGCCCTAGGACAATTGAAACAGAAGAGACATGGGCAAGGGGTATTCTTTTCCACAATGGTGCTTCCACAGATTTGACCCAGGCCATACATAAAGCCCCAGTAGGTGGATTTTATTTAAATGAAAGATATTGTCCTATGTTTAATTCATGATGCAAGAATTCTTAAAGGCCTCTGGTAGAGAGTAGATCAAAACACAACTCAGTGAGGATCAAATTTTTATAAAATGCCAGCTCTCCTTTAGGAAGAGTCTATACCAAGTACCAGAAGGCATACTTTGAAAAAAAAAATCCACATATTCAGAGCTGTGTGTAAATAATAATGATGTACAAATTGCCTTTGTATTTTCACTCATTGCTTCATGACTTTCATTTTTGTTCATCATTGGCATAGCTTCACACACAATTTAAAAGCCCTGTTTTTGAGAAGAAAATGGCAAAAATGCTACATGTGAGCCTTGTGACATCTGGCAGCCCACCTGGACCTCCTTCAAGAGCGTTTCACCCTCTTGCCCCACGCATGGAAAATGATGGTTAGCTCTAAAGAGGACAGAAAGCACAACACAGAACGCATCGCACAAAACCACAACTGAGACAGCTCAAATGAGCGAATAATAGAAAACAGCCAACGCTCCGTCATCAGGGGTTGATCGCTTTGTTTGTTCTTTCTTCCTCCTACTCCCGGGCTTTTGGTCGCTTCCTTGCTCCTTGCCAGGTCTATGAGCCGGGTGTATGGATGGAGGGTCACACAGGGGAGGAGGATCATCTGTCAATTCTGCATCTTGCTAGTTGTTCCACAGAAAGATTGGATTGAAACACAGGACGACAAAGAGGACAGGGGATTATCTGTGACTTTCAAAGGCCATTGTTCCTCCATGTTTTGAGAACTCAGCCATGGGCTGAAAGTTTACTCTCATTAATTCAGGCGCATGGTGCAAGTGAAGTCAGTAAGCATTGCTGCATAATCCAGAACATAGCTCTGAAAGTTCTAAGTAATATAGTAACATACAGATATAGAGAACTGTTTTTCTCTTAAGTGGCCCAGGGTGGGGTGAGGATCAGGGAAGAGTTGGGTTAGACACAATTAGAGAAAGCCCCAATCCAGCTGCTTTCAGAATTTACCGAGCATTAGTAACATCGTGGTTTTGTGATAACAACATAAAATGTGATTTCAGGGCTGTTTTCCATTTAATTCACTAACTTCAAAATGTTTGCTATTTTATCGTGTGTTTCTATTTTGTGTACATTGAATATTAAAAATGTATTATTTTGCAAGAGCTATTTGACGTTCAAGAAGGATCTTTTGGATATTTTTAGAGAGAAGATATTACGATTTGTTAGTGGGAAATTTTACAAGTTTGAAAAGATTACTCTAGAGGTTTTGCTTCCCGTCATTTGTCTTGATGTTTTTTAGAGAGAAGAATGTGTTTCTCCATCTGACTAAAAAGAGTTCATGCTGAAAATATAAAAACAAAGTAGGAGATAGGGTTGGAAGGTGAGGGCTCTGCTGTCTTTATAAATGGCTACTGTTCAAAGTGAACCCATGTCACTTCTTAGAAAGTGCAACTTCACCCATGAATGATGTTTAAATAGTGAAAATGGATTGCAAATACAGGACCTCTTATCTTTGGAATTTTAAAGTAGACACCAGGAAGCAGCACAAACTTAGTTTACAGCTCCCCCCCCCCCACCCCCAGCCAAATTTTTATCTTTTATAGGACAGTTTGTGCATATGTGCTTCAAGAATATACAACAAAACTTTAGAGGTCTGGCTAATCACACATAAAAAGTATAGTACTTCATATAAAAACTTGTAATTTCAGGTAAGTGACTTTTTTGTAATAAGCACTATGTCAAGGGAATGAGAGGAGATATGAAAAATTGCAGGAATGTGTCACAGACAACAAAATATTATATCTTGCCTCTTCTTTTTTTAATTCATCTATTCATTCTCTCAGGTATTATCATAGTAGATCCAGGATAGCTCCATAGACTTGAAAAATAAAGTGTGTGGGGCTGGAGGAATGGCTCAGCGATTAAAGCACTTGTCTAGGATGTGCCACGTCAAGCGCTAAGTACCCGAGTTCAATAGCACCACAAAAGCCAGGTGTGAGGCAGAGGCAGGAGGACTGCCACGCGTCAAAGGCCAGCCTGGGTTACATAGTGAGTTCAGGACCAGCCTGGGCTACAGAGCAAGATCCTGTCTCAAAAAAAAAAGAAGGAAGGAAGGAAGGAAGGAAAGAAAAGAAAGAAAGAAAGAAAGAAAGAAAGAAAGAAAGAAAGAAAGAGAAACTGAGAGCACATACAACTGAGAGCTCATTTGTATTATTGTTCCTACCACTTGTCAATCTCCTTAATCCAAATGTAGCTAAATAAGTGAACAATCAAATGGCTTTCAAATATGGCAAGAAATATTCTAATGGAAGCATTGAAGGTGTTTTTAGCATCCACTCTACCCCCGGGCTTTCGTGTTAACCATCACTAAAACACTGGCTCCAAAGTCAATTCTGTTCTCTCTGATTCATGTTCTCACCTCTTCATGAAAAAGAAACCCTCTCACACAGTCACTACCTCCTTCCAGTAAGGTTTTTGTTTGTTTGCTTTTGCTTTGCTTTTTGAGACAGGGTTGGGTGTCATGCTATAGCCCAGGCTGGTCCTGAATTCCCTATGGAGCCCAGGCTGGCCTTGGACTCACAGCAATTCTCCTGCTTCAGCCTCCCAAGTGCTGAATTTACAGCCGTGTGCCCAAACGCCCAGCTTATATGGTGCTGAGGAATCAAACTCATGTACTTAGCACTTGATTTAGCACTTGCTAGGCAAGTGCTTTAACCGCTGCACCATTCTCCAGCCCCCTCCAGTAAGGTTTTGCTAGTAGAGCTGTGCGCTGAGCTTAGAGTCCCCTGGTGCAGAATCCTATCAGGTTTATCAAGGAACCAAGCAAGCTGGTCATCATCATTTCTCCTGGTCCCTCAGTCTCTTGCAGGCTCAGTGGCTATGCCCAGTTCTGCTCAGTGAGGCCTTTTCTGCTTGAAAATCTATCTGAATTCTCCATCTCTAATTCCTTGAACCCTTCATTCCCTTAGTGCTATAATTCTACCTATTCTAAGCATCAAACAGGGCAAATGAGACTGTGATGATTCTTCTTGCTGCTGTCTTAACATTTCAACTTGGGTCGTCTTTCAGTAAGAGGTGCTTTCTTTTGAAAATTGTCCTCAAGACTGGGCCCTCTTAACATTGTTTTATTTCTTTCTTAATTTCCTTTTAGAAATCTTCATGTGAAGCTGCTATATTTTACTTTACTTTCTTCTTTAGAAAGTAACTAGACTTTCTTAACTAGACTGTGGGCCTCATGAAAATTATAAACATATTCATTAGATTCATTTTTGGGCCATCTACATTTTGCATAGTACCTAGCCTTTAATATCTATAAGTCCTAAATAAATGTCTACAGAAAAAAAAAAAAAATCAACCAACTACCCATCAATCCACCCAAGATTAATTGAGCCCGATGCTGTGCTACATAGAGGTGAGGGTGTGAAAGACCCAGGGGAAAATAATTAGGGACAAGTGGGCCTCTTGATGCCCTTCAAGTCACACTCCTCTGGCAGCTGCTTACACCACTTGCGCAGGCCAGTCCTGGACAAAGGTTACAGAGGTGAAGCAAGTGCTAGGACAGAGCTCACAAATCACTGGCTCCTGACACTTGCAACAACTTTGAAAGCATTTAAACTGTTACCTTCAACTTCAAGGCTCCAGTACTCACCACGCTAAGAAGCCTTTTGACACTCTCACCCGGTAACTTCCTCCCCCACTACGGACTCGCCGCAATTGGAAACTCTCAGGATTGATGGTCTAGGAACTGGGGAGAAAGTCCCTAGGTCAGGATCCTGAGGCTCTGGAATTCTCCCCTTCACGAGTTCTGCTTTCTTCTTCACTAGGCCACATGCCAAAAGACCCCCGTTGCTCCTACAGTTCATAAATGGCATATGAACATCAAAACTTTCAATGTTTTGGTAGCTGAAACTGTCTTGTCCAAAAAGCAAAGTGTGCGTGTGAATCTCAGAGAAAGGAGACTGTTTAAAGCAATGAAATTAACTAGAACTTTCTTTTGCTCTATAAATTATCCACAGCAGGCTGGGCCTGGTGGTGCAAGACTGTCATCCCATCCCTTTTGGGTGGCTGAGGCAGAAGAATCTCAAGTTCAAGCTCTGCCTGGGCAACTTTGCAAATATGTGAGCCCTTGTCTCAAATAAACAATAAAAAGAGGCTAGGGATGTAGGTCAGAACAAAGGCCCATGGTTCAACCGCCAGTACTACAAAATAAACAGATAAATAAATACATAAATAAATATTTAAAAATAGTTACATATATACACACACACACACACACACACACACAACAGTGCCTTTCGAATTATAGTTAAAATACTAGAATATGCGATTTGACAAAATGACCAAATAGAAAATTTTGTAGTTTTTACTGCTACCACAAAAATATATGTTCAATATAGAATATTAAACTATTATATATTAATTAAATGAAAGCTTATTTAAAAAAAACAAAACTGCAACAGTTTATGGTTATGTTGATAAAACTTTCACTGTGATGAAAACTTTGCCCTGGTTTCATTTGACTCAGACAAGGTTTTCGGTTTTACAAAGTGTTTTATAGTTGTTTGCACCAACTAATTCCATTTTAAGTTTCTGAAATTTTCTAAAGCCATTACTGTTTTAGACATATCATTACAGAAACAAAATTGTTTCCATGGGCTTGAGCAAAATTACAGAGTATTAAATGGTAAGCAAAATATTAAGAAATCAAAATCATGAAGTAATGATTGACCTATTGAAAAAGTATTTAAAGGTCTGTTTTATAAAATGCAAAATAAAGAAAACTTGCACAGTTGTACTCCTTTTGTTTTTGCTGAGGAAGAGAATTCCTGCACACGCAAGTGCTGCGGAAGAGACTTGCAGGTTTCAATCTTCTAAAGTAATGCCTTACAAGTGATATTTTGACTCCAAGGTTAAGTACAGGTTATTTTGGGTGCTATTACATAGTTTTCAAATACCATCTAGAAAAATCACTAAAAATAAGTCACATTGTATTGAAATAAACACTTCTTGGCATGAATTTATACTTAATTCAACAAATATATCCTTAGGTTCTGCTATTTATGAGAAAATTATCTCTCCTGCATCCTTCAATAAGATTGATAAACTTTCAAAACTGTATACTAAATAAATTCAGGGCAAAAGTACACATAAAATATATTAAATTAAGGAATTATGTGGCAAATTGCAGCAGACATGCAGATTAAATAGCCCTATAGTTTCTAAAATTGGGCCACAGGCTAACTTTGAACTTACTGAAAAGTAAAATACAATCAGCAACAGGATTCCTGTCATTAAATACAGAAATATGACTCAGTTCATGTAAGTTTGAATGCTTTTAGTAAGTTTAGTAAGTTTGAATGCAACAATAATTCACCTCATTTTGGCAAAAGGATTAGGAAACACACTGGCTCAGATGACTGAAAGTCAAAAGCAGAGGTCGGCTTCAAGGTTAGTCGATCCAACTGCATGGAGATGTAATCGAGAGTCCACAGTTGTTGTCTGTCTTCTTCGTACAATATGTAATGTTAGGCTGTATCCGGAAGCTACTTTCCTGCTGTAGTTGTATTATAAGGAGGGGCCAGTGGAGACAGCTGAGTGCTTCCTTCTTTATATCAGACCAGGGCTTCTCAACCTTGACAGTATTAACATGGGCTGAGTAATTTACTTGCTAATTCATTTATTTATTTACGTTGGTGGGGAGCTATCCTTCGTATTGCAGGACATGCCAGTAAGAGCCCATAAACTGTGACAGTCAGGAACGTCTCCAGCCATTCCCCTTGTCTCCGAAGAAGCAAAATGGCCAATAATTGAGAATCATTTCTATAGAAGAAAAGCCTTCTAGACCAATTAAGAAAAGGTTTCCAAGAGGCCCCAGGAAAACATTTCAGATGAAGTTAATCTGGATTCCATGACTGTACTTAAATAAATCATTGTTGAGAAGATTAGATATACTTTCATTAGGTATAGTTAGGTAAAATGTTTGCAATAGAGTAGGGGTCAGTATCCCTTGAATTTTACTGGCTGTGTAGATAAGTAAGGATGGATTACTAAACAAAATCAGGACTCTGTGAGGAACAGTAACAACAACAAAAAAGGAATAATAGATTCAGATTCGGTGACCAGCAAAACAAAACATTTTCTCAGAATAGAGAAGACTGATGCTGACACATATACTTGAAAGAAGCTACAAACTATTCAGGATGAGTCAGTTCCTAAATCTAGTGATCAATTAAGTGCACGTACCTACTATATGGATTTCAATAATAAGTTGTATCTGTGCAAATTGTATAAATAATCTAGATTCTAAAGTAAAAAACTTGAGCCACTTTATAAGAAAACTTTTAAGTAATAAAATTTGCTCATTGATGCTAGTTCTATTAAGGTGGTAACATTTTAAATGAGATGCAGTCAAAATTTCAAAACATTACAAATTACTGTCAGAAATATTCTTGATCATGATGTCTTTAAATTCTTATAATAATTGAGAAGCTCTTAACTAAGAATGCTTAGTTCTCCGCCTCTGTATCTGTAGGATATAAAGTCTCAAGATTATTTAAAAAAAACAAGTACAACATCTTTAAGTACTTTAATTGTTCTTACTAAAACTTGGTGATGAGCTATACATGATATTAATAATAACTGCATACTTTAAATAATAAGCCACAGAAATAAATTTTTGATGAATTTCTTTTCTGGAAAAAAATCCTGTTTTATTTGGCTTCTTGCATCTGCACTAAAGGCAATTTTCCCAGGGGAATCACTGGTCACTGAATAATTTTCTTTGTTAGTCTCTCTATTGGCATGTGTAACCGACTATTTTCTATTTAAAGATGTCAGCCTATGGATAGTAAGCAATATGTGACGAACCAATCAGGACTTGTTCTGAACGACTCAAAAACAATTTGCTTTTACAAATATATAACATATATTTATATAAATTATTCAACTAATAAAAAATATAAAACGATGTGATGTTGATATCACATGATTTCCATAAGTCTTTAAACTTGAAAAATTGAATGTATTATGTAAATATTACAGGTATATACTAGCATTTAGGAAAGCATTCAGATCAAGCATTAAGTTTTCTCTCACAGGACAAAAAATGTGCTAAAAAACCCTTTTTGTTAATGAAGTGAATGCAGAAACCTGTCTTGTCTTTGATGTGTCAGCCAGTGAAGATGTGCATTAGGCTTAAGAAGTAGCTCGCTTGAACCGAGGGAAGCAAATTACAACACGACTCACAGATTGCTCGTCTTTTCATTCGTTTGCTCATTCATTCATTCATTCATTCGTTTAGTATCTTTGCATTACTTCTGCCAGGGTCTCCTCTGGATTCTGGGAATACAATGATAAAGCAAATACACAAGTTCCAAGGTCCTACCCACTTTTAAGTTGCTCTAATATGTGGTTCATTATTTGTTCTCTGCTAAGTGTCCTACTGCTTTATGGGACATCAATGTAACTAGAAATAACAGAGACCAAATACAGCATGGGCACGAACAACATCAAAGTTTGTTTTTAAGCTCTGTAAGGGAAGCTGTGCTTAACAAAGTCTAAAAACCTAAGATGGCTTCTTGTTTTCTGCCTGGTCATCTCTGAGAATAGCAGTCTTTTCCAACTTCTCTACTTGAACACTTAAATTCTAAGGAATGAGATGAAGGAAGAAGGAAAGAAGAAACATAAAGTATAAACCTACAGTCCCCAAGGGAAACCTCTCAGAAGCTGCAACATTGTATTTTTCTCAGCAACCCACTCGTAGGACTTGAGCCTCGTGACTTTACTTGTTTGAAAAAGAGACTACAATACATCGTTGGTTTGTTTCTTCTAGGTAGTCATAGGCCCAGGAAAAAAAGAGGGAGGGGATTGCAATTTGCAACTCAGGAAGAGCAGATATTGAAATAGGAAATTAGCAGATTGTCTAAATACCTACCAGGCAACACTTAAGATTATCTGCATTACCATTCACTCCGAAAGTTTAGCACAACCTTTTTCTATTGCAAGCGCCTATCTGAGCACTAACTTCCAAATAAAGCATAGCAGCACTGCACACTTAGACTAGATTTTTAAAATATCCAGACATTCTACTTGATTGCTAAATGGAAAGATAACTTTGACTAGCCTCCAGATGTGAGAGGAGACTTGAAGAAAGGGAAGAATATGATGGTCACGTCCATGTAACTGCCTCTCTCTGACTTTAATGGGTTATAATATTCGTATAATGAGTTGTTTTACACACACTAAGCAGATAATCTTAAGACACAGGGCTAAAACATAGTTTATGTTGGAACTGTATCTCTGAGTGCTTGCTGAACTAAGTGGTGCTCAAATGCAACTTTCACTTTCCTAATTAAGGAATGTGGGTTTCACTATGCAAACACAATCTGATTCAATGATGTCTTGAGCAAAAAGAGTAGAGCTAAAGTTGGTTCTTTGTAAGTGACTGTTTATCATGATTATATGGTAATACATGCATATAAACATGTCACACTGAAGGAGTTATGCCTAAATGGAAAGGCTCTCCTGTAAAGCACAACTTAGGGCAAGAATCAACTTTCAGAGAAATGAAAGAACTCAGTCACGTCTGACTTTATCTAGCCATGATTTTAGAGTCAACTAGGATTTCCTTCAGTGACATTCTACCCTAAGTGAAAACCACTGATTATTTTATAAAATAAATCTAACACCTTTCAAAGACTGTACTCAAGTTTCCCACTATACAGTGTTCTATGTCATACTGAGTGTGTGAGTTTATTCAGGTTCAGGTGCTGCCCACTGCTAGAACAGGTTTACATTACCCATTAAAATCTCACTCGAATGGATATCAAGTATCTCTGTGTCCTGTTACGTGATGTAATTTAAGTCTAAAACTCTCCATGCTTTGCTTTAACCAGAAAGCTAAAATTTTTCACAATGGAAGCAACAGAGTATATCGCTGATCAGATGAAGGCGATCCAATAGAGTCCCATCTTTCAGCCCTTTCTGAACAAACAATGAAAATTGTTTGCTCCGATATCCTACAGCATCAGTAACCCAGTTTATTGTAACACATCAAATCCCTTCCGTGCTTTACACTTAACCCTTCACTACACCCGGCACTAGGTAGCCACAGTGCGATCCTCCTTCCAGTGTATAATCATGACCCGGCTGCTGATCGATTATTAACCACGTAACAGGCAATCCCTATTTTAAAAAGCTAATGATGTAGAAAGGTGTGAAATATGAGTAGAAAATACATGAATTCCGATCCAAGGTCCTTATGATTTCCATCACAAGAGAAATACTGAGCTTCCTGAGGCAAAGAGCACATTGATCTGAGGGAATTAGGAAGGCTCAAGGAAGAGAGGAGGATTTTGCAGAGGTGCTGCGAGGTGAGGAAGGTTCTGATTCAGATGTATGTAGTAAGTGTTCTGTGTGCTTCATAAATAAAGAAGAGGAGAAAGGTGAAGACAGGATGGACAGACGGGAGCCAGCCATACTGCAGAGGAGACAGCGTAGAATTTTATTTTACTTGTTATATATGTTCAGTGGAAGCCATTACAGAATGTGAATTCTGATCTTTTCCTTTGCTTTTGAAAAATAGAACAACGTCCTCGCATTGGTGGGCAAAGCAGTGAGTGGCAGCTCCCAGGCAGCCAGGAAGATTAACAACGGACACTCCGCAGGGCCCCGTGTTGCCAGCCACACACTACATGAGATATATACATCATCTTATTATAAAATAGGCTTTGTATTAGATGATTTTTTTGCTTAACGGAAGACTGCATAAGTATTCTAAGCAGTCTAAACTATGATGTCTAGTAGGGTAGTGGTGTAAAGGACAATTCAATTTTTATTTTCAACTTACAATGGCTCATTATGGAGTAACTTTGTTACAAGTCAAGAAACATCGATTTGTGTCAGTGTTTATGAAATGTCTTTTCTTTTCAAGGGTGGCTTCCCCAGCTTCAGTGTTCTAATTTAAGTTTTCTTTAATTAAAACATCTCTCCAATTTCAATCTTTCTCGTGTTCATTCTTTTTTCCTTCTGGAAGAGAATTTCTCATCTGTCTACAGTTCAATGTTACCTTTTCCTTAGATTGTGAATATCCTAGGAAACACCAAAAGGTATGTTACAACAACACTGCATTTTATAAATAATAAAAAGTTCCAAATTCATATGTGGGAATAAAATTTGACCAGGAAACAGCTGACGGGCAAATTACTATCACTCTTAACATAAGGCCAGAAGTCAGGATGTAGACAGGTAGACAGAAATGTTCAGTGTCGGTGAATATCATTTGTTTCAATCTTGAGATCATTAAACAGAAGCTATTAGACACACCTTCAGTATTTCTAAGTCATGTGGCTCTGTGCTGTGAAATGAGGGCCTTTGGAGACAGCATTTTTCTTATGGTCTTGTAAAAATGCTAAAAACATCAAGCACAAAAGATAGAATTGCTCTATCTCTGAAAACTGGCATTTTAATGTTTATTTTCTGGTATCATATGACCTCAGATTACTTAGTAGAAACTAAGATTTAGTGAGCACTTCAAGAGAGGAAACACTATGACTCATTCTTTCTTCTTCTGCAAAACTTGTAGCAACCAGGTATTCGTTTTTGCTGTTGGAAGGAAGACTTGCACTTCGTTGGTTAAGGTCCAAGAACACAAGACTAAATATGCAGCAGAGATAATTGAAAGGAATCAATGGAAAATAATGAATTACTTTATCTTTTTGAGATAACCCCGCTTCTATAATTTTATCACTTTCTGTGACAATTTTATTTAGCTGAACCTAATATAAGCTTTTTAAAGCCAAAAGCATTGCAGCTGCTTTTCTTTACATAACGTCAACAAAATCTAATGAAAGAATTTTAGAAAAGGGGGGTCACATGTCTGTGTTCTCTTGTTTGTGATGATACTAAGTTACTCAGTAATAATATGATACCCAATTGAGTTTGGTACTGGCCTGGAATAACCCAACTGATTTGATGAGACATTAAGTTAATTTGGGTTGGCATTTCCCAGGCTTATCTGGTTGTTTGTAGAAAACCATAAGGTTGGAGTGCAATGTTTGCTGATTTTCACCCAAACCATTAATACTTGGAAAATCGAGTTAAAAAAGATAGTGACTAAATTTTTTTTAAAAGACTTTTTTTTGAGACAGAGTCTCACTGTATAGAAAACTAATGACTTTTGAAGGTATAAGTAAAGAAACAGCTCATATGTAAATGACAGGGGAAAAAAAGTGATAAGACATTTAGCTCATGATAAACAGAAACTTTGAATCCAATCTAGGAGCTAGCATTTCACTCACATAATGAAAGTCAGCTGAATCCAGGCAAAGATAAAATATCTAACTCTGCCATCTGTCATGAGGGGCTCCAGCCCATGATTCAGCTTTCTGAATTAACAGAGATGTTTCTATTCAGACAAAGTTGTAAAAATGCCTCAAGACACCAGTTCTATCAAAATAAAGAAAAAAGAATCCTGTTTCTGGAATTCTGTTCAGATCCTTGAACAAAGGGCACGTTGCATACCTTTCACTGTTATTCTGATGTTGAAAATTAAGTACGTACGGTCAGGAGCTAATTAACAAATTTATCAATAGTGTACTATCTAAGTTATTCTGATAATGAAAATTAACTAGTACAGTCAAGAGCTAATTAATAAATTTTTCAATAGTATACTATATAAGTCAGTATCAGTCATGACTCCCCTCTCATCATATCATAGCAATATAGAAAAAGAGGTGGAAGGATCCAGAGACAAAAACATGACAGGCTCAGGTCTGGTTAAACTCCATACTTTGCTAGGGTTCAGACAATGAAAATTCAGCAGAAATAAGATCTAGCTGACATTCGCCAATCCTGCTCTGAAACAGACCATAAAAGAATTCTTTGACCTTTTATTTTATATATATATATAAGTCATAAAGCCTTCATTCCAAAGATGCCCATCTTCCATCCAGAAGAAATATCCTTATCCTTAAGAGATACAAAGATGCTCAGAATTTGAATAAATGGGCCTGGCAATATTCCCCCATTAATTACTGTTACCATACCTTTTTGTTCTCCACAACTCTCCATTCTTTATTTAGGCATGAAAATATGTCTACCTGTATCTTTCTGTCTTCACTTCCAATGAATCTTGTGACACACACAAAATTCATTAAATAAATGTATTTGTTTTTCCTGTTAAAATGTTACAGCAGATTGAAAACTTTCCTACCTTTAAAGTGGAGAAAAAGAGGTAAAGAGAATAAAAATTGAGTCAGCAAAATGAGATTCAACCCAACCAAGCGTCAAGATGACTTCTAAGTTTCTCTTGTGAGTTGAAAAATCAAATATCTAGGTTTTCCTACTTTTATAGTTTTTTATAGATTAATGCTTTGTAGTTATCATTTTAGATTGAGTATTCCTTGAAATGCTTAGGACCAGAAATACTTATTGTTTTATACTTTTTGATTTTGGGATATTTGTACATGTATTTATATCTCCTTATATTTATACTTATCCATATTTATATCTATATCTACATGTACAGAGAGGCAGGGGGAGTCTTTGGGAGACCCAAGACTAACACAAAATTTATTTTATGTTTCATATACAATGTATACACATAGCCTGAAGTTATAATTTTATATAATATCTTCAGAGTGCCCATGTTTTCACTTCCCCCTGTTGCAGGAGGTCAGGTGTGAAATATTCCATTTCCAGCATCATGTCAGTAGTCACTCAGTTTTAGATTTCGAGTATTTTGTACTTCAGAATTTAGGTTTAGGAATGCTCAATTTACTATGATGCATTAAAATTCCATTTTAAGCCAACCAATCTGGTAAGCACTTTATATTCATGATTTCGTTTAATCATTGCAATAATCTTAGGAATTAATGTAAGCCCATTTTATAGATGAAGAAAACTGTAAGGCTTATGCAGAATTAGGGCAGGAGTCAAGATTTCATATTAAGGTTGTCTTACTTTCCAAAGCCTCCGAATAATGCAGTTGTCTTAAAATAAACAGCATGATTGTTTTGTGCATTGACAATTGCCCATGGCTTCTTAGACACTTCATTGACAAGTACTTACTCATGTTGCATGCTGGTACTTATTCTTTGCTATTTTAAACTATTTGTATTATTTTTATAGATATAAAAAGAGGGACCTGCAAATACACACTGTGAACACTGGAAATAGCACCTATGAAGGGATGCTAAGAAAAAAACACCTGGGCTTTGTCTAGTCCAAATTTTAAAGTATTTTTAACCTCTCACAAAATAGTCATATACTATCCATGACACAGCCCATAAGTGCATAGGAGAAAAACAGAAAGCAAAACATTTGAAACATCGTGAAAATAGGCAAGCACTGTTTCACTCTAAAAGGAGTAAGTAGGGTTGAATGCTGGGCTTGCCTAATTCCAAAGAAAACACTGCAGATTCCTTGTTGGCCACCGGCTTCATCCCTCTCTCCTGGAGGTTTCTATTCATACACTTGCTGAAGTAAGCTGCACATGTTGTGCACGTTCCCAGCGAGCTGGGGAAGAATGGCCTCGGGTTCCACATCTCTCACTCGTTCAATACACGTCTTGTCATCCCCCAAAGAACGGGGAATTGGCCAAAGCTTCTGTTACCAGTCTGTCACTTAGACCATCACTCATACATGGTCTGTGGAGAATGAATCACATGATATTTGGGTTTGAAGTGCTCTTTCATTACTCAGGAACACACAAGTAGTTCAAAAAATAAGAATAAAAAGTTTCATAGTCCTAATATTTTTTCAGCTCTCTTAGTCCTCATACTATGATACTAACCATTAAAAGAAATGATATCATATGGAAATTCAGCTAATTCATTAATACTCCTAAATTTACATTTATTAATACATAAATTATGAACACAAAAAGATCCTTACATGTTTATTTTTTAACCTCGGCTTGAATAATTCTTGAGTTTGAAATTTTTTTCTGAAGATGCTAATGAACTGTGGCAATTAAGTATGGATATTTCTTATAGTAATAAGGCAATATTGTATTTTATTTTGAGAGAGTATAATTGTACATGTTACTAGATAGCTTTTTAATTTTCTATTGTGTATCAAGAATATTGGGAACATATTGATTGGTAAAGAGTACATTCATTATTTGTCTAATAGCGCCCATATTTCTCATCATGAATGAATTTTTTTCTCCTCTAATTTAGCAGCAATAGAAGTCATACTAGTCACAGTTAGCATGAAAATCTACCAATAAAAGAAAGTTAACATTTCCCTCCAAGCGTAATAAAAATGTTCTTTTGTAAAGATGTGAAGAATGTGAAGCGTGCCTAAGGATACCAGCCGTACAAAGTAAAATTAGAAGAAAGAAAACAAAAAATAGTCAGACTTCGCTTTTTTGGTACCTCTTAGAAGTAGTAGCCTAAAGTCTTCTGGAGAAATAAGAGAAAAATCACCATCGGCGCCTCTGTCAATCCACGTTCCAAGTTGCAAAAGTGAAAGAAAACCCCCCTCCCCGCCCTAAGTACACAAAGCGAAGCCTTGCTGGTGAGGTTAGCATCTGTCAGTATCGGCCCGGTACAAAAGCCAAGCCGCTCTTTGAATTGTTTGCTTAATAAGATCTCTGAGTGAATGGAGTCTGTCTGCAGCTTGAAGTCGCACAAGCCACAGACATAATCTTGCAACGTTTTAGACAGGAAAGGAGTTTTCAGTAAAGCAAATAGAAAATGGCAAGTTTATCTTTTATTGTAATTTTAATATTTGTGTAGAAAATAAAGTGCATTTGTTAACATTGCTGGTAGCAGGAAAGTTCAATGATTTTGTTGCAGCCTTCTGATTTTGCTCCGGGATGGTCTTCTCTGTACAGCGGTCCCTCGTTGTGTTCCATTTGTGGAACATGGCTATAGAATTTTAATGAGCTCCCTGTTAAACACAAATTAGATTTCATGCTCTAATTCTATAGGGATCAAGCCCAGGGTTTACCAAAATTTCTATTTTAAAGGGTAATTTCAAAAAGCATGTTAAGTTAAACTGAATTTGGCAGGAAGATGCCTCCACACCTGAGTATTTTGATACAGAACTGATGCCTCACTTAGCATGGGAACTGACTGAAAGCTCTATCTAGGACCACGCCCCTATAACAGGTACTTGAGACCATCACAGCAGCTGAGCTTTAGTCGCTTACACGTGGCCAACTGATGAAAATGAGGCAACATTCTGAGCTAACACCAAGTAAGCCATCTCTTCTGTTTTCCATCACATCTGCTCCACTGCATTGTGGGCCAGGATTCTCAGGATGTGCTCCATTTGGTTCTCAGGGATGTCCGACTTACAAATTGCTCCTTTCTCAATTAAACTCTGTTAAATTCAATCCACCTAGAATTTCTTTCATTTGTACAAATATGTAACAATCGCTTTGGTCTCTAAATGCCACTTATCCAGTTCCTACCGCTCAGCCTCCTTCCTATGTTCGTTATAAGATTCACTAAAATTTATGACACACTAGAGGGAAAAGTGATCTGGTCTCCCATTTAAGAGTGTCAACAACATACAAAAGAAGCATTACTTTCTAAGGAAGAAATGAGATACCAAACAGTTTGAGTATTAGCCCAAGGACATGAATTTATAATCCCAACCTCCATCCCTCTTTCCATAAACCTCAGGCTCTCTTATTGTACCGCATTGTGGTTGCCCTGTAATGTTCACAAAATAACTTTAGCTTCTTAAAAACAACTGTTTACAAAACAGTCGATGTGTTTCTGAAACTCATGAAATCTTTATGGCTAAACTCAGAGCACAAATTATGCTGGCCAGATTTTCCTGGTCAGGTCTCAAATCTTGATTCACAGTTCCAGTGTGTCTTCCAATAGCTTCTTATAAACATTTTTTTTAAATAAAGTAATCTGCATTTGTGAATTGCCATCAGTCTCCAACAGTTAGAAATCTCTAAATATCACCCAGAAAGTAAACCTGATTTCATTAGACAGGCTCAGAGTAGCTAGGCTGGGTGGGTCAAGATGTTCCCAAATGAGGAACTCCTCCTCAGATGAGGAACTCCTCCCAGATAAGAACTCTGGTAGCTAAAGAAAGACCGCACCTTGGAGTGGCCAAGCGTAAAGCTAAGGTCAAGTAGGTCATGAGACCATAGACTTGCATAACCCAGGGTCTTGGGTCTTATCTTGAACCCCCAAATTTGAACTTAAACCAAGGAAATAGTGTTATGCTAAATGCACCAATCAGCGCAGGCCATTTCTGTATAGGAAAATTAATATGCATGATCTCTAGGAAAACCACAAAAGATGACTACAACTGCTAACAAATTGGCACCTTCACCCCCGCTCCTGCTTGCAGTTTGTTTCTACTTTCTTCCTCACTTTCCCCTTTATATTTCTCCTAATAACTTTACTTCCTACTTCCAAACTGTCTCTCTGTTCACGGAGTTCATTCTTCAACATGGGTGGAGCATGAACCCTGAGTTTTGAATGTACCAGTAACAAAAGCACTTGACTAGTTTTATATCCAGGTTTTCCTTAGCGTTCAGTCTAATTTGTACTTAATCGAAAGTATTACTTTAATTGTTGAAATCAATAGCTAGATGTCACTTTAAAATGTTTAGAAAGTGCAGTTTTACTCAAAGATACATATAAAAGAAAATTCAATATGAGCAGGAAGGTCTATATGCTACTGTCATTTGATCCAGCTACTGCCCTACTGGGCATGTTCCCAAAAGAAATAATGTCAACATACCCAAAAGACACGTGCATATCCATGTTTCCAGAAGCACAATTCATAACAGCCAAATCCTGGAAATAGCCTATCAGTTCATCCACAGAGGAATGGTTAAAGAAGATGTGGTACCTATACACAGTGGAATACTCTGCAGCCATAAAGGGAAACAGATATGAATCATTTGAATGAAAATGGGGCCACTTAGAATCAATAATGCTCAGTGAAACGGACCAAGCACAAAAGACAGACTACAAATGAGTGTCTCTCTGATGAAATGCATAAAACTAATGACACAAAAAGGCCCCAACCTGAATGACAGGGTAGAAAGAGAGGCGATGGTCAGATAGGAAAGGGGTGAACTGCTGAAGAAGGGGTGGATATAGATGCTCACTAACTCCCCAAACCCCACGGTTCTAATATGTTACAGAACTTGGAGCTCATGCATTTACAACAACAACAACAAAAAAGCTGTTGTTTTTTATGTCATGTGAACTTGTTTTTGCCACAATAAAATTATGAAATCATTGTAAAAAAAATCTTTGCTCAGTAAAATCGTATTATACATATGATAATTGCATTGACATTAAAATTTAGTAAACAATATCAAACTAAATGTAGATTCTGAATGCGTATTTAAATTTTTTATTTCAAGTTATTTTAGTTTTATAGAAAGCTTGTGAAAAATTATAGAGTGCTTGTATACCTTTCTTCTGGATTTCTCTGACAGACCAGAAATGAAGACTACTTTCTCTTGATCTCTATTCAGATCCATAAATTATTTATCAGCATAATACCGATGAAATGAGAGAAAGAAGTAGGCCCTCCTTGCTAACTATGGACTCCTGACTGCTGAAGGCTCATAGCTCTTTTCCGTGCAAATTGCCCTCAACAAGATATGTATGTGCACAAAATGCTCAACTTCATTGTAAAAACTTAAATTTTGCACTTATACATATCAATGAAATGGGGAGGGAAAAAAGTACTCTGCCTTGCTCAGGACGGTTTCCCTTTCACATTGGGAAGCTTTGTGAATGGCCTGGGCTCCCAGGGGCCCTTCCAGTTCCGGTTCCTGATTCCCCTGAGATTAACTGAGTGCCCTACCTGAGTTGCACCCTGCCATGAGTGTCGCTCCCTGCTTTGCCTGGCCCTAAGTCATTCTCTCTCATTCATAGGAGCTACTTCTGAGAACACACCTCCGGCTCCAGAACTGCCTGCACAAATATCTTCCCCCCAAGGCTGTTTCCCAGGGAACCTTGCCTGGCACTGTGTTCAATGTTATTTGTCAATAATTATTTGTAATCATTCTCACATTTTTAACCTTATCTCTTAATCTATTTGTCAGAGACAAGGGGAAATGAATTCCAGCTTCCTTTCTTCTTTGAATTTGACAAAGTTTCTAATCAAGATGATCAATAATAATAATAGCAAAATAATGGCTGTAAAAATCTTGATTAGCACTTCAAAATGCTCTACTAAATCAACTTTTTCTTTCAGGACCTGAGCAGATAATCACAAATTTAAATTCTTCTAAGAGTCAGGGAAAAGTGATTAAGTAGTATAAGAATTTCAGGAGTTTATAAAATTTAAGTTGGTGGTCCTTAAACATACCTTATTTTCTAAGGAAGAAGTAATTTCACTTTGGAGTCAAACTGTAATTCAAACATAAAATTAATGAAAGCACAGTTCCAAGGAGGGTGACTAAGTGGATGTTTTACAAGAAATCTGAATAACTGATAAAAACTTCTTTGGTCAATTTCAAACAGAAAAATTGAGTATGATGTCCATGCTGTTTTTCTCCTGAGACTGCACAGGAAATGAGCATAATGCATCCCTAGAAAGAAATCAGATTTAAACCACAGCTGAAAAATACATTGTAGTCACTCACAGTCATCCAGTAAAACAATATTCTGTGTACATATTTGGTTTTGCGTGAGGAATATCATGATCACTACTAAGGGATTCACAAATTTATTTGAAATCATGATATTTTCTAAAACACTGTTAGGAAATTTTCAAAAACAAGCCATAATCATTCAAAGGATGGTAGGATCTTAAACAAAATATACTAAACACCATTGTAATGACCACTTTTTAATTTTTTTTTTCACATTTTATAAAATCTCATGAAAGGAGTATTATCTGATTTCGAGTTTCTAGAATGAAATTCAGGCTTGGTTAGCAACTTAGTGGCTATACGCTACTGTTCCTGAAATGTATCTTAATATTTTCCTATTCTTTGCCTACTTGGGAATTGATTCAGACAACTCTGGGAACAACAGTATATAAGGCACTGAGAAAAATGAGAGAAATAAGAAAAGGTTATTCCATTTACAGAACCCATTGTTTTAAGACAGGGGCACACGTGTAATGAAATAAAAGCAAAGAGGAGGCAATTTAGCAGACGTCCTCCACACATGTTTTACTTGTTTTTATAGCTAACATTACACTGCTGTTCCACATCCTTTATCCTCATTAGCCTTTCCTCCTCTGTCAGCCACAAAAACTAAATTCCAAGTTGAGCCTATCAAAGGCCTATCCTAGGACCATCCTGACAAAGCTTTCTTGACTTTTGGATCCGGAAAGATGGACATGGGAAGATACCGGCAGTTATTTTTCCACTTCTGGAATAAAAGGGCCAATACAGAAAGATCAGAAATAGTTTCCCAGCTTTTATCTACGAGACTCCAAGAGGTGGTTCCTGGGAAGGAATCTGGATAACCTGCCCAACAAGCTTGAGTTGAATTTCTCTAGCTTTCAACAGAGAATGCCCATTAATGTAGGAGCAGCAGCAACCCCAGGCCTTCAAGGACCTGATGCATAGAGTGTTTGAGAATTCTCTCAGGAAGTGAAAAACAAAGTATAAATGCATAATTAAGTTTAGACATCATTATTTATTTTGGATGACAAAAGAAAATGCAAGTTACTAGACCCTTAGTCACATCGTTGATAATTTACCAGACAGAATTCCACAGAATTCCTTCACAGTTGCAAACTGGCCTTCCTTCCCACATAGACTAGCAGCTCTGAGGACACAAAGGGGCCTGTCTAAGGAAGGAACTCCAAAGCTCAGGCTGCAGGAGCATCAAGGTCAGTTTGCCCCCAGCCACACAAATGTCAGAAAGTACAGTAAAAACGAGACAAACTGCCCTGGTACCGGGAAAGGCTTCTCAGAAAGACGAACACACATGGGATGATTAATGTCCCAAAGAGAGGAAGTGGGCGGGATCCAAGACTGAATGAATTTTTTCCAGCAACTTATAATGTTAAGGAAGAGTGGTATGGCTGAGAACGTTTATCTTACTTAAAGGTGAAGATAAATGAGAAGCCGAGGTGACTGTGTGGTGGCTAAATGGAAGGTTCTCCCTTATTCTCCGCCTGATGGTGTTTCTCATCTCCTTACTCTGCTTTTCTTCTGCCTCTTCGTTTCCCTAGCCTCCGAGCTGTTAGGAGGAAGGGGATTTCAAAGCCCTGCTTTCAAAATTTTTATGTACAGCATATGCTTTCTATCTTCAAGGTCCTCCACCATTTCGCAACACAGAACTCAGAAAAGGAGGGAAAGAAGTACAACAGTGACAAATGACAGGGCTTTTCTCTTTTACAGCATGGTCCTTAAAATATTCAGAATTGTAAAAAGAATAACACATGTAGTCATTTTAATATAAGATCTTTGTTACCAAAAGTTCACCAAAGTAGGGGGAAAAATCAGAGAACACATGTTTAAATACTAATAAAGGACGCTTGATATATATCAGCATGATAAAATGCACTCAAAATTTCATAGAACTCACACAGGAATTCTACCATGGAATAAGAATGAAAGTTCAAACTCTGCTCCCCATGTACTAATTTTTTTTCTGATTTAGATTTTAAAACTATCATTCCTCAGGGGAGAGTAGGACTTGGCAGGGCCTGTCCCCAGATCAATGCCTAGTGTCCTCTACTTATTTTTGGTTCCCTTCACCCATATTTCTATTTGACTTTCCCTTTGCCCAGGTAATAGCATCCAAAAATCATAACCACTAATGATCTGTCTGTTATTATAGGTTTGAAGCTCAATGTCAATGTCTTTTGGTGTGGTTCAAGTGGTAAGTGTAAGTTCCTATGGGTAGAGGTATCAGTAGCTTCTCCTAACAAGAGTGAGGAGGGAAACTGGAGACAGGAGTGACTATTCCCAGGGTCATTTATAGGGAATATGCAGCTCATAGACTGAGCAGGCATTGCAGGGTTTAAAGGAGGTTGTGCTAGTGGAGGGGGCTCCCTACTGAGTAGAGAAAAGCAAAATGAAACCTACACTACAAGTCGAAGAAACCATATTCTGAAAGTCAGCTTGTCCTGTAGATACATTTGCAGAGACCACATAGCATTATAATTTACTTCACCCCTTTCTGGAGTCTAATTATTAACTACCAAGAAGCAGCCAGAATTAAAGCGTAAGAAGGATATTTTCTTGCAAATTACAAATAATAAAAACATGCTAGAAGAACATTTTTCCTGGATGACATCTTTATGTCACTTGTGACCTGATTACCTAAATCCAGGAATACATGAATTACTGTGTATGAATTATCTCTTGAAGTCTGGCACATGATAGGGCATCTTGAGATACCAGGAAAGTCACGGAAGATCCAGGGCCTACTTCGTGGACATGCCATTGCTTCCCAAGGCCATTTTTAATGCAATGCCAGACTTCGGAAAGCATATCATGTCTTAAAAGATCTACTAAAACAAACACAAACAGAATGATGCTATTCCTATATATGTTCTCAAGGTTCCATCATCTACCCCTTTTCTCTGGCCATTCCACATACTCTTAAGTGAAGTTAGGGCCTTCCTTTTTTGTGATGGTATTGATACTTCTTTTTGTCTGTCTTTCTTGCTGTTGACATTGAACAAGAAGAATCTCAGACACTTGCCCAGTGTTTTTTAAAGCAAGGCCACTGATTTTGACAGTGATTAGTGATAACTATAGCCCCAGTAGTTAACTCACCTCTTGTCATCTTGACCGCATAATTCATTCTCTGATCCAGTCTGCAAAATTCCCAACTTACCCAAAGACATTTTTAAAACCGTGTGTTATAGAATTGTCTTTTCCCAAACATTTGGGTTAAGTAAAGGTAAAGCCGTGCACACAACACTGCCTATTGTGCATTTCGAAAACTTGAGTTTATTCCACACACTGGATAATTTTCTGGTATAAGATAGTTCTGCTGTTCTAGATCCTAGGTATCATGCTATATTAACATGAGCTAAGTGTTATTAAAAAACAAAACAAACAAAAACCAAAGGAATGAATGGTTAACCAGGTAGTGGGTGATAACTGGCTATGAATCAAGAATCATTCCAATTAACAGGTGCCTATGTGTACTTATGTGCTATATTTGGTCCAATTAATAGGTGCTTATGAGTTATGTGTAAAACGATACCTTGCCTCCGGCAGAGCCCTCAGAGAAATAGAGGAGCTGTAGTCCATGATGTGAAGGACAATAGTGAGCCCCACGTAAGGGAGTCTTGTTGGTGACTGCTGGTGATTGACACTGAGACTTCCCAGAGAGGCTCTCTAATGGGCGTCTCATCACTTAACAGTTCAGTTAACAAATGTGGACAAAAAGCAACTAAGAACTTCATTCCTAATTATCAAATCCCCTTGAAGTGTGGATTTCCAAAGGCTTTACCAGAGAATGGTGTCACTAATCGATAATGGCCCTAAGTGAGACACTCCCAGGAGCTCTCTTTCTGAGAGATATTTGTTAACTCAGCAGGAAGAGTCTGCAGTGAAATGCTTCTTCCTCCTGGGTTAATTATTTGTCTCCCTCCTCCCCACACCAGACCCAATAGGAGCTCACGAGGAGTATGAAAGCCTATTTCTGAATTCCAAGAAGCAGGAAGAATCAACTCTGTTGGATTCCCGGCAGCTAGTGAGTTTTTGGATTGCTTTTGTCTAGATGAGGAAGAAATTCTGAGAGCATGGTTAAAGGATAGTCGCTGTTACTATGAAGAGTTTCCTGCAGAATAATATCTTGAAATGCAGTTTTCACAAATCTTTTGCTTTAGACCACTGACAATATGGCAATTGGTTATAACCATCATAGAGTAAAAGCAAGAAGAGGTGACCAACACACACACACCATATGCAGAGCTAGATCAAATAATTGGGTTACCTTTAACTTCAGAAAGAAATAAGATTGATTTGTGATTTTTTTCTTTTAAAGCAATAGACCTGCTACTGACATACATACATACATACATATACATATACATATATATGTATGTATGTATGTATGTATGTGAAAACTTGGTTTGGGTATTACTTATAGAATGCACCGAGGTCTGTAGTAGATTTGTTTTTGAAATTAAAAGTTTTAACTCTTGTATGCAGAAATTTGAAGAAAAAACTTATTTAAAGCCTTTCTACTCATAGGGTAATATATAATGCTGTGGAAATTTCACACACACACACACACACACATACACACGCAAAGAAAAACATAAAAGTGACTCTAAATTTAAGTTAAGATTATTCTTTTCTTAATGGAAAATGATTTAGGGTAAATTGTCTTTGTAGGGTCTTGCTAATAATTTAACAACATAAGAATGCTTATGGGGTTCTTTCTGTATTATCCTAAGACTAACCTGAGCACTTTCCTTATGTAGTGTAACAACTTACAACATTTTCGGTGTCATTTTTTCACTTTTTAATGGTTTCCAAATTACAGAATTCATACAAAAAGGGCATAGTCAGAATTAAGTTACAGAACATTAACCTGATGTTAATTTTCTTCTTCTTCTTCTTCTTTTTTTTTACCTAAACCTAATGACTATAGATAGCAAGTAAGTATCAGTGCAGGAACATTCTGTTGCAGGAGGATCTAATAGGTAATTTATTCCTTAGGAAAGGAATCCACCTTATAAAATAGTTCTGTAGCTTTAAAAATCTCATGCACAAAACCAACATTTCTAGAAAAAAATATTTAATTCATTAATAAAAAGATATTGAGCAAAGGATTAAAATCAAAAAGATCCCTTCAATTATCTCCATGTAAGATGAAAAGAAAATAACACAAATAAAGACACTGAACACACATACACACACACACACACACACACACACACACACACACACACACACACACACACACAAATTCTTTCAATTCAATTCCTATCAGCTATTATAGCCTAAGGATGAAATGGGACTTCCAACAGAAGATGGATTTCTAGAGCAAATCTGCAAACATTCCATCCTGTTTCTGTTTTTTCTTATCCCTAACAAAAATTTCTAATGTTTTGAGGGACTTTTTTTTTAATTAACACAGGCAAAAAAAAAAAAAAAAGAAGTAACCTAGACTTACATCAGCTGTAGAGTTGGAAGTGTAGGTCCAGCCAGATGTATGAACCATTCCAGCTGGGTTCATCAACCTTCATGAGCACGATTTCACAGGTTCTACCTATCCATCTGTCCATGTGCAAATTTGTATCTTCTTTGTTAAGATTCTACTATGGTCCAGCTACTGTGAAAGGTAGTAAGAACATTAACTCTGGCAGTGCTCTTGTTCTTGCTTACAGTAAATTTCAATTAAACAAAATCCAACATCAAGTTAGTGCAAATTGAAAACGAGGCAATTCTGGGAGAGAAAAATGGTGAATATCAGAGGAGGGATCCTAGAAAATTTTGAGTTGTTGTTCAGATAAGAAAAGTAGGAAGAAAAGGAATAGCATCCAATAAGGAGCAACAGCTTCAGCAAAGACGTCGATGTGCGATATGCACGACCAACTTTGAGAACAGGGAGAAGTAGGATAGTCTGATAGGCTGGGTAGGAAGGAGAGAGAGGCAAGCAGTAGGAGGGGGAAAAGAGTTGGACTGAATGTATGCTAGGGATCTAGGATTCCATGGCATAGGCAATTTGAAATCACAAAAGAACTCGAAATGCCTCTGCTTGGGGTTGGGAGTTGGGGATGATGGACTGGGAGAGCTGGTTCGCCATCTACCGTCCCTACCCAAGCTGACTAGGTTCCTATCAGCCTCAACTCCTACCTCTTAAGCATGTGAATCAGGTGTCAGCTAACCTCCTGCTACACGACCCCTCACCTCCACCTGCTTATAGCAAGACTATCAGTAGGATATGCCTTGCCTTGAGACTTCCTGCCTTGGGACTTTCTGTTTCATGACTTCCTGCCTTGTGATAATCAGATGATCGATAAGAATGTGCCCTGCTCTGTGATTTTGTTTGTTATCCCGCCTATACGCTACGTCATTCTCATCAGTCATTGTAAGTACGTTTCTGTCTGCTTCTAGAAGTGTGTATGGATGATTCTCTATTCTTTTATTTTCCCCAGTAACTATGGAAAGAGACTTCTCAGGGCTGCGCAGCAGCTCACCCTCTCCTTGGGGGTGAACCTGTGTAGTGTCTGCAGAATCTAAGTAAAGAAACTCAGAGTAATGCCACGTCCTCAATGCGTTTGTCCTGAAATGTGGCAGAACGGGGTCAATGAAATTAAGAAATCATACTTTGGTCCATTCAGAAAGTCCAGGAAAAAAGATATCAAGGATGTGAAGTCAGCGGAGAAGATAAAGGATTAGCGATCTTACCCAAAGGCAGTCAGTTTTAACAACAACAACAACAACAAAACCAAACTTTAAAAGAAATACCTTAACAACTCAGAAAGTGACTTAGCTTTGATTGGTTAGTACATATTCATGATTAAAGAAAAACACTAAACTCCTTTACTTTTTTACATTAGACTGGTAATATTAGCTTCCAATGTGTGCCCAGTAAGTTTAAAAAACAAATTATTTAAAAATCTGTGCTCCCTGGAAGTGGTAAACATTCCTTATTGAATCATATTTGAATACTAAGTTGTTTACTAAGTCCATCTAGAAAGGATTAATAACTATTTTAACAACAAATAATCCATTCAAAATCACTTTTATTTAGTGAATATGAATAAAAGAGTATATCTGTTTACCCTTTGGTGATTCTGTTTCTAAAACGGAGAATAGCAGAGGAGGATTTTTAAATATTATTACACTGGTTGGAGGTAGGTTTGGCAATGGGAAATGACTACAAAATCGGCATTAAGGATCTGTTTTTAGAATGATGGAAACATTCTGAAAATAAATTGAGGTGCATTCTTTACAAGCGTAAATTTACTGAAAGTCTTTTGCTTGTGCACTAACAATGGGTGAATTTTATAATATGTAAATCACACACCAATAAGCTATTGAAACCATTATTGATGCGCACGCATTACAGATTTTAAACCTGTTAAATATAACGATAAAACTTGCAATTATTCACCCATTAACAGTTGGTAGAGAAGTTACGAGGGACGTGCATGTTCTAGGCCACTGCTTCTTAAAATTTAAGGTGCTTACGAAAGACTAGGGCAAAATCCTCAACTTCATTATAAACCTTAAATTTTGCACTAATACATATCTATAAAATGGGAAAAAAAAACAGAAAGACTAGGGGAAAAAAGCACAGATTCTAACTCTGTAGATCTGGAGTGAAGGCCATCATTTCTACAACTGTAACAGACTTTCAGGTACTGCCCTGTATGCACTGGCTGAGAAACCTCACAGATGGCAAGCTTTTTGTCCTAGGATTACGAAAAAGCAGGTTATGTTAGTGTTCCCACCGAGCACACATCCGGAAGGGCAGAAGAGTAATGAGCAAAATATATAAGTAAAAGCTTGAGATAGTTTTTCCTATATATTAAACACCAGAGCAAAATGCCTTCCACATCCCCTAAAATCTTATCTCCTACCATGTGCTAGACATTAAGACAGACATTAGAGATATAATTGTGAACAAATTACAGTTTCTAATGTCATGAAATTTATAATTCAGTGCTAAACTCATTTTACTCTCAAAAATTCAACGAGGCATAAAGTATATTCTCTATTTTATAGAAACAAGATGGGAATTGGAAAATAAGCACTTCCTTCAAAGTTGCCCTGTTCCAGGGCAGGGTCTCAAACCCAGGACTTCATTTCAACACAAAGCCAGACCTCATTTTCTTCAAATTCATAGTCAGATGTAAGAAATGAGAAATTTACACAGTGCTTATCATCACAGAAGGCTGTATTCCTCTGTAATGCGCTGCGCTCGGAAAGCCCTGCTGTGTTTGTGTTAGCTTGGCCCTCTCCTCCCTGGGTCTCATGTTAGTAAAGCCCTCTTGTGCTTATAAGGAAGGGTGTTATTTAGGGCTGCGTTTTTTCCCTCTTCTTTGCTACCAATTTCAGCAACCTCCTGAGGATATATTTATACTTTCCTCTCCCGGGAATTTCAAGTTCATCTTCATTTATTGTCTGCGGATATACTTCTCAGGCTACTTCCTTCTTTTCAGCTCACTGATGATGTTGTTAAACAAAAATAAACTCTAACACTGACCCATGAGGACAGCACCTCAGATTCTGTGTTTATTTTGTGCCAGTCATCCTCATCCATTCCTCCAATGGAATGTCTTTAACTTAAAAATACTCAGACTGGGACGAGAACAAACCACTGAAGTCTACACGAGAATAAAATTTCTAGATACATGTGAAAGATAATAATGACACATGTGGGAGAAATAATAATTTATCTGCATGAACTGAACGGTGAAATACGTAAAGGGAAATTATATACCAACATACTTAAACAATTAAGATACAACATCTATTGAACATAAGTTTGGCAACCACTGAATTTTATTAATAGTGTCACTAATTTTAAAAATCACTCAGTATGGCTACATATCTCATCATCACTAGTAGTTTTTCTGGGACATGAGCTGAGACAGGGAGTTAAGGTGACATTTATAAGATGTCTTTCTCAGAAGACTCACTTATTTTTAATACTGCATGTTAGAAAACTCATATTTTTCCAATATAATGTGTTACTACTATGTATTGTTTTAATAAATGGGGTTTTGTCATTTTAACTAGAGCTTTTAGAAACTTATCATTTTACCCTACCCACTTCGGATATGAAATTTCTTATATTCTCCCAAAGAGTACTTAATTTGATGAATTTAAACAAGATATGTCTTCTCTAGGAAAGTCAACTGTGTAAGAAACATTAATTCTGCGATACAAATTCAAAGGTATCCCATCCTAGATAGTTAGCAGTGGCTACCTTGAAAAAAGGCAATAAAGCAAATTCCAGTTTTCATAAAGCTGGAGGAGAAAAGAGGAGTGAAAAACCTGGGTTTAAGTATGTAAATAGCCCATAGTTTTGAACAGCTATGGTTTCAGGATAATTATATTATGTGCACTAATCTGGTTTTAATGGCCATGCTTAGGAGAGGGGCAGAGTATTAAATATGTAAGTAATTATGAACTTGGCACAGTAGCTCTGTTTATTTTAAGCTCTTTTGTTGAGGATGTTTACTTAACCAAACTCTATTAAACATACTAACAACATTATTGCAGATTTTGTCCTTGTGAGCACTTTTAATTACCAACCTCCAGAAGTGATACATCAAGTGGAATCCTAGATGACAGCAGATAGGCCCCAACAGATACCAGAAAAACAGACAGGTAACTTGTTATCTTGAGCTAAAGAGATTTCAGTTGAATTAAGTGTGTCTGAAAAGAAAACGCCTGATAGTGTTGGAGACTAAAATGTGTTTACCAGACACCAGACCCTGAGTAGGTAACTGCTGGTGGGCCCTTGCTTTCAGGATGCTCCAGCTGCTGCACAGAAACGATTAGCACTCTTGGGTGCAGAAAATCCCAAGCCGGCAGCCCACCACAGAACACAGCCACGAAGTCTGCACCTACACTAGTTGTCCCAAGAGCTTCTTAGTACAAAATACCCTAACACTGCACAATGCTATCCAAGCCTAGGAAGGAAGACTTTGATTTTTTTTCTCAATGTGAGGACAAGACACTGAGAAACACAAGACTCCCTATCAACAATCCTCCACAGAGAATCCCAGTTTGCTTTTGGCCTTACTATTTCCATTCCTCTCTCCCTCTTTCCTGTTCTCTTCCTTTCTCACTCCCCTCGCTCCCTCCATTCCCTGATCACCTTTCTTCCTTTTCTTTTTTCTTCCTACTCCTTCATCATTTTCTTTATTGCTTCCATCTTTATTCATCATTGGTGAAGGATGGAGTCTTATTTTTATACTCAAAAATTGCTGTGTTAACTCCTAATAAAGATTATTCAATATATATTTAAACATATAAAATACATATTGAAGCATTTTGAACATTTCTGCCTTGAATTTCAAAAATATCAGCCTCTTACAAATAAGTTCCTAGTAAAGAGGCAGGGATTTTACACTAATAGAAGAGACAAGAATTTTTCACGTACACGATGATTTCTTATTAACCACATCCTAGAAGACAATGAATTGGTGGGCAGGAAGAAATAAAAAAGGAAAAAAGAAAAGAAAAATAAATAAATAAATAAATGAACAAATGTTTATCTTTACTATTTGCATAAATCTAAGCCAACAGAGATTTTAAACTGTCGTTATCACAGAAATCTGCATGTTCTTTTGAAGTTCATTGACAAAAACCATCCCAGACACAAATTCACTTCACGTGGCACATGATCTTAGAGAAGAAAAAACATTGCTTATTTACTTGAAAAATAAGCATCCTAAAATATTTCCACCAAGACTAATAGGACAAGATTAATCAAGTATAACATGAGAGAACACTTATATGCCAAAAATAAAATTAGTGCATATTAATTAATTAACAATGTATATATCATCAATCAATTGACATTTTGAGAATCAAATATAATCTATTATTATTTTATAAGGTTGTTCATACATATAGAGTCTCATATATTAAGGAATATGAAATAATGTTTCAAGTATCACTGCAATGCAAATAATAACATTTTTATTTCAGCGACCACAGAATCATTTATTATTGAGGCAAAAGAAAATTTAAATGTGTATCAGTCATTTGGACCAATTGGAAAAGAGTTAGGTTGATTTGCTTACTTACTTAAAGTAGAAGTACTACTAATTTAGGAAACATTAAGCATCGATTCTAACACCAAGAAGTGCAACTGAGAACTGGGGCTTCTGAATCAGACATGAAACCTAGCTACTTGACCACTTCTTACCTTCTTGCCCTCGTTTATAAAAGGGGAATAATAAACTCATTGCATAAACTTTTCAAGAAGATTTAAATGTAATTTTTTTTCCCATGACCTGAACTTACTGCCTAAACGTACTCAACAAATTTTCCTTACTTTAGAAACTGGGAATATTTTTTCCTAAGGATAGGAGTCATATTCACAAATTTAAACTTTAGAGGGACCTTGATAGAGTGTTTTATGCAAGTATCTACAGTGTAATAGTGTATTCAAATAAAACCTGTAAAAATTAAGAAATTAAGGAGAAAAAAGCTTGCTTTCAATATTAAACCAACTACCGATTTAATATGGGACAGACTTATAAGTAGAGAGTTATGCCTAAATTTTCTATGTAAAAATAAATAGCATCCTGAAGGTCCGTACCCGCCGCTAAATTAGACTCAGAAATGGGCGTTTGTCTTGTTGCTCAAAGGCATTTGTATAAAAATACTCCCTACTCTTCGTTCTGCCCGTGAAAATAAGAAAGCACACAAGCAGACCGTTAGGAGACACTTCAGTGGGCCCACAGAACATAAATTAGGCCCACACTGCCAAAATTCAGAAGTAGAAGGAAAAAACACACATTAAGGAGAAACTGGCAGGAGATTGCTCCTGGTCTGAAAAAGATAGGTGAATTGGGAATGCGAAGGGAAGCCCAGGGCTGAGGAGGGATTATGAATTCCTTTTCTTTTTTTCTTTTTGGTTTCTCCATGTTTAGATTTAGGTGATGGCAGAACATCTAAGTAAAGATGTTCCATAAACAAATCTGCAACTAGGAGAACATGAAAGGTCAGGGCGGGAGAAGATCTGGACACTGTCTGCGCAGCGGTGGGCGGTGAGCAAAACGAGGGGCTCAAGTCTCCCAACTTGCTCAGAGGACATGACTTGCCAACCAAGGTTATGAAAAACACCAGCTATTTAAGGTTATGTAAAAAACACCAGCTATTTTCATAATATTTTCTTGTTTTAAAATTTTAATTATTTATTTTTTGTAATACTGGGGATTGCACACAGGGTCTTTGTCCTTTCCAGAATCCCCAGACCCGTTTTTATTGCTTATTTAAAACAGGTCCTTGCTAAGTGGCTACTTGCCTGAGCTGAGCTCAACCTTGCTATCCTCCTGCCTCGGCCTTCCACAGCGTCAGGATTACAAACCTGCACTGTCAGGCCCTGCTATATGTATTTTCAAAGCATTTCTGAACTCTCCCTGGGGTTTAATTCAGTACCTCACTTCACATGCTTATTTAGAGATAGAAGAAATTTGAGAGATTCGTGGTCCAATTTCTCCAGTTCATGGGCAGGCAGAAACCCAGGAGATGAACTGACAGTTTAAGGTTATTGTGCAAGTAAGCTTACATTTGTCCATTCATTTAGGAAGTGCAAATAGGTCGACATAGCTGACTGCAAATGTGAGATGATTGAAAATTCTACATTGGCATGAGTTTCTGTTTACAGAGGATCCATTATTTTCTGATTGTTATTTAAAGTCATTCTTATGCTACACTGAAATATGCATACTTGACCCAAAGCCATACATTATGCTATAATTGGAAAACCAAAGTTTTTCTACAAACAGTATGTCCTTTTAAAGACTTTAAACTGATGGTGTCTAAATATACTCACACTGAGAAACACTTTCTTACTTTAGTAAAGTAAGCTAAAATGACCTATAGGACATATAGCGTTATTTTCTAAACTTAATTTGAAGTATTTGCGATTCCTACTTTTTAGAAGTTACTATAACCACTTTAGATGCTTCACCTAAAATGAATCATGTGCTCACTTTAAAGTAAAGAGGTACACATGCCAAGTCACCTTGTATATACTTAGATAAGACAAAGAAAAATGTAGTGGGAACTCAGATGGGAATGGTATATACGGTGTTAGCTTTCAATTGTTTAGTTAGAAAAATCACTCAATAAGTACTAAGCTTAAAAGCACTGTTTATTCAACCAACAATGGTCAAAATAAAAAAGGACAAATTTATTAAGCAATGGATTTTATATTTCATTGTTCTTTGGTAAAAGACAATAAAATACTTACACAGCCTATAGCTGAGCAAGTCTAAAGACAGAAAGATGAATAGCTTCCAGGCAAATTCAATCTGTCTTTAATCACCTCTCAAATCATAGAAAAGTTCCTTCACCTAACAATCTGTCCCTGAAATGTCTACATTCATGTTTTCTAATCTACCACCACAGACCATACAAAGCAATTGTAACAGCACTGCTGGCTTGGTAATTCTTTCAATGTTTGAAGAAAGCTACAAAGCTCTGTCTGATTCTCCTTGTACCTTAGTCATCCTGTGCCCTTGTCATTTCTCCTATGAACTGTCCTAACCCCCTTACTCTGCTGTTTTGTTGCTTGGAGCTTGTTTTAATGTGGTATGGCACTATCGAGAAAACTCAGATCAAGTGCTGGAAAAATCTTTATTTGAAACTTCAATTCATCACTAACAAGCTACTTGACTTTTTACAATGTATTTACCCTCCCTGAGCCATAATTTTCTTATCTATTATATTGGAAATAAATGTGAACCTCAGAGGACTGTCGTGATGACTAAATGAGATCACACATGGTCTGCATCTTCATCCAACCCACATTCCTAATGAGAGTCAGATGTCTGCAGATAAAAAGGAAGAGTCACATAACCTCTTAGATGGAGATACCACGTCTGAACGGGAAACAAAAGAGATCTGAAGGTTATTTAAATATTTGTATGCCTTGTTTGTGCACACATGGCCTCCTCCCATAAAGAGATTATGAGTTCAACTTCATAAGGACATTTCCATTCAATGACTTTGACTTTGATAATACGAAAGAGAGAAAATGCAAAAAGAGAGAAAAATATATCTTGCCAAAGGGTAGTTTAGACCAGCAAATGCAATCTAGGGTAGGTCATGTTACATTTAATTTTTTTTTAATGTTATCCTCTAACTACCTAGTCTCAACTTGTATTTTGCTTCTTATTTTAACCTATTTTTATTTTAAAGACTTTTCAAAAGTCACATCCATCACAACATATCTCATAGCAAGGCAGCATATCTTTCAAGAGAAATGAGTAAGCCTAAGTATAGTAAGCCTGTTTTAAAAAAAAAAAAAAGTTGCCAAAGAGTGTGAACCACTTCTCTTTTGAAAGGGTGTCTTTCTATAAGTCAATGGAAGTTCTTAGGTTGACTTAGTATCATTTATATGAAGGTTCTGTCTCCGTATCTCCAACCTTTCTTGGCTTCCCACTCCAAAATATAATCTCTTCATCATCTTGCTTTGAAAGACAATAATCGTTGCCATTAACAAACACACACACGTCCACACTAACACAGAGACACATACACATGTATTATAGTATGCAGGTACTACCGAAATTGTCCTTAAATTTTACCATGTATCACAGCAAAACCTGATAAGCATCTGCCTACGATAATATGCCACTTTTTTCCTGCTTGTAGTAAATAAGAGAATTTCTTCCTAGCCCCACTGAGTTTTTCCGGTAACATCTGCACATATGTCCATGTGAGACATTAGAACTAAATATGCTTCTCTGATATAGTCTAGTAAAACCTCCAAGTGTCTTCTCAATGAATAGCTTCCAATTAGCCAACCTGGTTAGTTAATCACCTCTTTTGGTGTACCCATTTTCTATTTACTATGCTTCCATCAGAATATCTATTGACATATAATTAAAAATCTCTCTTTTGTTTTCTTAAATGTCTCCCTTTTAAAAGATTCCTAAGGATAGGGAAAATACCTCCATTTTCCCAATTCTGGAGCAATATTTAGCTAAATACATTTTTCCCTTTCCAGTGAAGCTCTTTGGTGGGTTGGTTGGTTGTTTTCTATTTAACTTTCTATTTATGTATTTGTTTGTTTGTTTGTTGTACTGGGGATTGAACCCGTGATCTTGTGGCTGTACATGAGCATTCTACCACTAAAGTACAACCCCAGTCCTCTTTTAATAATTATTAAGGCAAAATAATGTAGTAGAAAAATTGTGACTGAATTTGATAATGCCATTATTTTAGTCCTTCTCGGTCTTACGTTACTAAGCAATGTCTTTCAGAAAATTAGTTAATATCAAGAGGCACCAAAATAAAGAGACTGAGGCATAAATAACATTTACTTAGATGCAAAATTCTGATTTTCATTGCTGAAGTACTAGGATGTAATAAGATAGCGAGGGTAATAATGAAAGGGTTTTTGAATGTCTACCATTCTAACCAAAAAGATGAAAGGGAATTAGGCCATGAGTATGTTGAGTGGGAATTTATCATGCAGATGAGCACAAAACAAGTTCTGGTTAAACTCTTCTTTCAAACAGACTGCTTAGGATTTACTCTGCTTGATAGCAAGGACATGCAGAGTGCCCAAGAGGAGTAGGGGCCTTCCAAAAGTGTCTAAACTTCTCTAAGAATATCTTCCGTGCGGGAAGGCTCTGGCTCAATATTCATGAGTTATATGTGGATGTACCATGTCTGAATCACTGGCACCAGTGCCTAATACCAAACAAAACCCTAAACCTCAAACTATTAAGCATTGAGCAACACATTTAGCAACATTGGAAGTTCTGAAAGTACATTTTATTTTGGCTTAGATACCTAGGGGAAAGGACAGGTTTTTTAGGATTAAATTGAACCATAAGCATCTTTATATCTCCCATAAAAGCTAGACACCGTTAAAGAGGGAAAAACAAACCATTGGCTCTTCAAGGACACATTTATATGGCAAAGTAATAGGCCAGCCTTCTTCTGTTTGTGTCAGTTGGCCAAAGCATTTCTTGAGCAGTACTGCTGCGCATACAAATGAGCTTCACGAGCGGCTGAGGCCTTCCTCTGCTCTCAGGGAAACGAAAGAGCTCTGTAAATACAGGGAAAGCTTGTGTACTTAGAACGCTACAAGGCCGACGTCAATCATGTGGAGAAGAATCTCTATAATGGTTAAGTTAATGTGACATAAACTAGAAAAACCCTATGTGCACTATGATTTTTGAATATATGAGTTTCAATAGAGACTCCTTTGGTCTGAGGTTCAAGCTCCTATGTTATTATTTAACAATTACTAAAGAATTATTCAGCTTGTCCCAGCACATAAAGCAATGATTTAGAAGTCAGATGGTGGCTATTGATTTATCACAGGAGATAAATTGGGCCTCTCTACTCCTTTTCTAAATGATAGAGCACTTGAGAGAGGAAATAGCAAACCAAAACCCCCTTGAAGGCACCGTAATGGAGAAATTCAAAGATCAAAAAGAGATTTACATCAAATTTACATATCTTGAGATGGCTTTCTTCTTCCCTGCAGGAGTATTTCTGTCTAGACACACAGGACTGGTCCCTAGAATTGGTGGCTTTTCTTGAGAAGAACTGACAAGGAGTACTAATTTGCACCTTTTGCTTTTGCTTTCCTGAACCAGCAGTTCTGCCTACACTTGTTCCCAATGGTGAATTATATCCCTCCTCTGTCATCCCAGAATCTCGTCTCCTAGAGTCCAAGAGTCTTAGAAACCATGTTGCTGTCTTTTCTCTCTCTTCTTTTGACTTTCCCCCCTCATTTTATTGATATGGATAAGAGCAAAATTTAAGGTTTACAATGTAGTTGAGCATTTTGCACACATACATACCCTGCCAAGGTGACAAGGGCTTTCCCACTCTCTTTTTGTTCCTCCCGTGGAGTGAGTCAGAAGCAGAAGGTGAAACATCGAATGGTCTCTCTGATGTGAGAGTCCCAGATGTCTTTTTTTTAAAATGATGCATTAGATTCTCCATTCTGATCTCATTGAGTCGTAGACATTTTTTAATTCAAAGGGCATATTCAGATGATAAGAGAATGGGGGAAGTACTGGAGTAAAGAGAAGAAACACAATCTTACTCTTTTTTTTTTTGCCTTGGAAAAATTTCTGGGTCCTCAAAATTTCTTCACAAAATGTAATTTTTAGTTTAAAAATTATATGTCATCAGCTACAATTGTGGTTGAATTTGATAAAGTACTTGGCCTTCTTAAATATATACTATAGACTTCTTATAGCTGATTATATATATATATATATATATATATATATAGAGAGAGAGAGAGAGAGAGAGAGAGAGAGATGTATATGTATGTGTATACTTGTAATGTATCTATGTGTCAAAGCCTGACACTGAAAAAAATCTAAAGCTGATAAACATTCAATAAACTTTTATCGAGCATGCTGTATGCTGGAAAAAAAAACCTCAAATATAGTTTTCATTTTCAAAAGCTCAAATCTATCAGTGAAACAGTCATAGATTGATTAATGCACTTCCATCATACAGTGGGATGATGCATCCTCTAAAACAGGGCTATTAAATATGAACTTCAAATCACAGACAAGAGCACACACACATGTATGTATGTATGTATGTATGTATGTATATATATATATATATATATATATATATATATATATATATATAGCTTTAAAGTTTCCGGAATGCCACCTTTAAAAAGTAAATCTTAAACAAGTGAAATTAATGGTATTATTTAAGCCCATTTACTCAACATATTACTGTTTTGTAAGTAAACAAAATTGTTTGTTTGATTTCATGCATTTTATACTAAGCCTTTGAAAAAGACATAAATTTTGTATGGTCAGCTCATCTCAATTTGAGCTACTCATGTTTCCAGTACACAGTATTCATAAATGACTGGTGGCTACTACACTAGAAAACAAGGAAAAAACACATACATTCTGATGGAGCACACAGGAAGAAAAGAACAATTTTCCCTGAGCTATTAGAAAAACTGAAAAGAATAGTTAATATTTGAGATTGACCTGTAAAAGATAAATAAGATTGTATTATGTGAATTGGGACTAGATTTCTCTTCTGATTGTGAGTCTTTACATTAAATTTAGATTTTGTCTTTTAAGCTATGACTGGGATTCAAAGACAGAAAGTTAACAGGATAAAAGTTTTGCTGTCCAATAAGATACACATTGGCAGAATGGAAGATACACTAAAAATTGGGGAAAAATGAGTTCAAGCATTGTTTGTATGTTTAAGACTTCAAAATGTCATACTTCCTTAATTCCAAATTTAATAATTTCGTATTGAAACTTTCTATTCATGTAGGTCATAGGAAATTCTATGATAAAATAAAATGAGAGCCCAATTCCCACACTCCTCCTCAGTCATGCTATATACACAGCCTTCCCTGTCTCAGTTGACAATCATTCTTTCATTCTTTAATGGACCAGGCAGGAAACTTCTTTATTCCATCATCTCAAATAGCTAACCCCTTAGGAAGTCTTAGGGACTAAACTTGAAGGCACATGCAGCATCCGACTACTTCTGTCTGTTCACGGTCACCATGGTCCCTCACTGCATTGTTGCAATGAACTGCTACCTGATCTCCTTTGCTCTCTGGAGTATATATGCAGTACACACAGAACTCACAGGGGCACTTTTAAAACTGAAGTCAGATTGTTACCTGAAACCTTGCAAGAGCTCTCCTTCCCGTTTCACTCAGAGGCAATGTGCCTATGTGGCAGATTGGATCATTTCCAACTCATCATTCTTCTAATGAAATAGAAATATGTGTCCACACCTTTTGCATTTTTTTTAAACAAGTAAATAGAGTACACACTTCTTCCACATTAGCTTCACATTTGGACAAATGTCTTTCATTGCCCAGTGGGATAGCTGTCAGGGATGTGGACTTAGGGTCTTTATAAAGGCTGACACTTTGGCTGGACCATTCCCAAATTACCTGCATGGCTCACTTCTTGGTTTCTCCAATTCAAATAACTACCCTGAAGTAAGAAAGCAGGTGGGCACCACCTTCATCACATTATCGAAGCTACTAATAATATCATCAACATTGCAACAAACCAGATTATTCTGACATCTAATATAAAGCACTGAGAAAGAGTGAATATCATATTAGTGGCTTTTCTGTAAAATATACTTTGATCCAACTCAGGAAGAAATAAAATGAATGTCATTGGTCTGAACCTTTTAAAATGTCAAGACTGAGAAACAGAAAGGTACAAAAAATATTCCAAATTAAAGAAGACTGGTAAAATTTGGCAACAAAATGCAATATATAATTGAATGGTGAGCAGGGGAAAGAAAAAGCCATGAAAGACATTATTAGGAGAACTGATGGCATTTGAATTATAATTCTGGATGAGTTTACCATAATGTTTAAATATTAAATATCATGACTTTGATAACATGAATATTATTAAAATGTCTGAGGAAATAAATACTTGAATATTTAGGAGTTAAATAGGGACATAATAGATTTAACCTATTTTTAAAAGTTGCAAGGAAAAGATTTATGTGCAGGGAAATTAGGAAACATATTTAATCAAGAATAATGGAAATGAAAAAGAATCGGGAGTGCTATTAGTTCAAATGACACTCTTTGTTGAATAAAAATTCTTCAGCGGTTTCTTTGTGGGGCAGAAATACACTGTTATGTTATACCAGAGTCACACACACACACACACACACACACACACACACACACACTCTCTCTCTCTCTCTCTCTCTCTCTCTCTCTCTCTCTCTCTCCACCAAAGCACAAAAAGTGTTTACCTGCTTTACAAATTCCCGGGTAAAATTTTATTGTTCAGAAGATTTTGAAGAATGTAACAATTCTGAAAATATTGAGTTTACAATCCCCTTTCATATTTGTTCTTGAGTGGGAGATGAAGTCTCAGTGAGCTGGTGATTTACTGTTCATTTTACACTTTGGGGCAGATCTGGATTAGCTATTTTCCGAGTTCTCAGTCTCTGACATGCACTCTCCGCTATTTACACCAAGACAATGGACAGGGGTTTTAAATAAATAGGCTGTCCTTTGTTTTCCACAATTGCATCAGTGTCAATCTTCAATATATTATTAATTTATAAGATTGCCCAAGTACATTTTGTTATTTTAGCAATTATTCTTTCCTGGCATATACTTCTATCTTATTTTGGTTTTTATACGGTTGCTCCTGAAGTTGAGGGTATATCTACTAAACAATCATTCTTTTCTTCTTTCACCTCTTCCTATCCTCTCTGTTTTCTGCTCTCTGGGTATACAGAAAGCTAAATATGTAGTCATACATAAGCATCCAGTGAAATGACATGGTTGTGGAGACTACTGAGAAGCAGCTGAGTAACAGAGCTGCTCCATGTCTCCTAGGAGGCTCTCTCAAAATGTTGGGACGTAGTTAAAAACTGCCTGTGCAACCTACCTAGGAAAGGGAGGAGCATCCCAGGAACTGGGAAAAGGTCAGAGGAAGGTTGGAAACCTCAAAGACACAGCAGAAGCTGAAGAAAACAACAGCTCAAGGAGCCACACTAAGCTGACTGTGAAGGGCCGTGAGCTGCCAACATCTGCAAACCAAGGTAAGCCTGGAGCCTGGAGCCTCAGACTAAAGTAGGAGCTGATCCGGGGGACATAGAAATTGACAGCAGCTGGTGGCCCCAGTGTGTTACTTACTTAGCTTGTTGCTGTGACAAAGTATCCGACATCCACAATTTAAGGGAGGAAAGATTTATATAGCTCATCGTTTCAGAAGATCACTCAAACACACAGTCCATTCAAGGGACAGCTGGCAACAGTAAAGGCACATGGCAAAGGCTGGAGCGCTGCTTACCCGACTCAAGATCTAAACCATAGCTTTCCCCAAACGACTCATGACCACCTTTTTAGGCAAAATGCATTTAGTCCTTTGGTAAGAGATACCAAAACCTTAACGATTCCAACACTGCCAAAAGGTCGAAGTCCAGTGTTTTCTTGGAGACTTAAGACAAACTCTTAGCTGTGAGCTCCCATGAAAAATAAAGTTAAGCACTTCCAGAATACAGTGACACGGGCAAGCATTACCATTCCAAAAGGGAGGAACAAAGGCATAGAAAGCAATGGGACCAAAACAAGCTTTAAATCTAGCCAGGTAACTATAAGTCATGTCGCTTCGTGTCCAGTCCAGGTTTGGGAGCAAGTTATGGCAAGATGTAAGCTCCATGGGCCCGGGTGGCCCTGCCACTGCAGTGTTCCCTCTGGCTGGAGCCTCTATTTTCTCTTTTGTGGGCCGGTTTTTTTCACAGCCTGTGGCTTTCCTCAGAGGGTGATCCAAGTTCCTGGCTTCTCCAAATGTAGAAGTCTCCCCTTCTGGCCTTTGGCTGCTGGCAGCCTCCAAGTACTTGGGTGGCTGAACTCCAGGTTGCTGGACTCTCACAAGCACTTCTCTCTTTGGCCCTAAAGAGTGCTCATGAATCCTCTTCTCAGAGCAAGGTCTCTCGCCTTTCCACCCGTTGATTGGTAAAGGATGGGATCCTGCTGACGGCTGAGACACTCTCAAGGCCTCTTTTTTTATAGTTCTGCTTCTACGTATTTAACTTATTATTCACACTAATCTCTTTAACATCCCTGTGTTTTTCTGCCCACCCTTGTATCTCCTTTCAGTTTCGCCAAACTGCATACTACCAACATCTTTTTCCTCTGCCGTGTTTTTCTGCTTTTTGGCATAGAGTTTGTGGAAAGCCACAAGCAGTACCCAAGTGATGGCCTGGACGTTGGGCGGCTTGGCAATTTCTTCCACCAGCGTACATAGTCTATCACCCTTAACCTCAATTTTAGGGAAAGTCTCTGGGCGAGGGCAAAATACTGACACACTTTCTGCTACAACATAGCACGAGTGATTTTTAGGCCACTTACAGCTCTCCTTCCCATCTGAAACTTTTTGAGCTTGCCATTTAAAATCCACATGTCTACTAGCATTGTGGTACTCTGAGCTCTGCCCAGAATCTCCCATCATGCTTGGGTCACAGCATTCTAAGGCTTCTCTAGATGACATCTTCAAACTTGTTCAAACTCCTCCTGCAAACCAGTTTCAAAGGCTTTCAAACCCCATGGTCAGGTAAAGTCATGCGAACAGCCCCAATTCTCAGGTACTAATTTCTGTATTAGTTACTTATCTTGTTGCTGTGACAAAATACTCAAGATCCACAATTTTAGGGAGGAAAGATTTATTTAGAGCTCCTAGTTCCAGAAGGTCTCTCTCACACAAATCCCTGATGGGGCAGCTGGAAATAGTGAAGGCCCACGGCAAACAATGGACAGCTGGTCACCCCGTTACAAACGGAAGCCGAAGGAAGCAGGAGCAAGCCAGTGAGCTTTCCCAGCAAGAAGCTGCAACAACGTTTCTTCTTTCTTCTTTTACTTAGCGCAGGCTGTCAGCTCAGACCCCACACCCAGGTTTCTTGGCCAGAAAGTCAATAACAAACATCCAAAATCTCTGCCCTCGGCAACCTCCGATCACAATAAGTTGATACAATCCCTCCAGGTCAAATCCTAAACATCTGCGAATTCCAGTCAAGGTTTGCCTTCCTTATTGGAAGAGTTCCAAATACATGAGGCTTTTGGAGGACACTCAAGACCCAAGCTATAGCACCCAGCCTCCCGAAACAAGCCTGCGGGCAGGGCAAACTGCAAATGCACTGTCATCTTCCCCTTGGAAAGAACTCCTGGAGCTTAGATCGGCTTGGGAGGAGAAGCAACTCTCAGTGGCCGTAATAGGCAATGAGGTAGGCAGGAACCATTTTAATAACAGCTTGAGTCTGAACTGTTTAGGTTAAAAGAATTCAAAGATGAGCGGCAGAGATTTAGAGGACACTCTCAAACATTGCCTAGGAAGAAACTGGCACAAAGGCAATTGTGGAGAGGAGAGAAAGACTACTGACCCCCTGACGGAAATCAGTTCTAGTGAAAGTGGGCGCACCTCAGAGAGTGGAGAGCCCCAATGTGAATAAGACACGTTAAAGGCTCTCAAATTGTTAGGCCCCCCCTTCACTGCCTGCTCTTAGAAGAGAACCTCAGAGGACCTTCAGACCACACAGTCTCATACACATTCAAAGAAACCTCTCGATTAGGCTATTAAAATGAAGTTCCTCAGCAACAGAATCATGGGAAGACAAAGCAACAAGACACACACAGAAACACCTGAGACTCCAAAAGGCTAATGCTATGGGCCCTGAAATAGTGGAACTCATTGGAAAGAAAGTGAAAAAAGCAAATAAATGAGTTGGTTTCCACAAACATTCACTTCATGCAAGATATCCTTAAAGACATGTAAGCAATCATCAGTGGGCTTAAAAAGTGACTTACTAAACAAATAATAATTTTAATGAATAAAAAGCTTAGTGAGCATATAGAAGACAAAAACAAAAAAAAAAAGTTGGCTGAGGTAAACAAGAAAATGCAAGATATGAGAAAATATTTTGATAAAGAAGTAGAAAATCTGAAAAGAATTCTAGCTGATATTCAGGATATGAAAAACTTATTTGAAAGCAAGGGAAAGAAATCAGTCTGAACACTGTGAGGACAGAACTCCAAACCAGGGTTGAGGAAATCAGTGTCATAAACAGGCATGACTCCAAAATTAGAAGTGAACAAAGTAACTGGATAAAATAGTCAATGGATGATTCAAAAGAACCAACCTCAGAATTATGGGTGTAGGAGAAAGAACAGAAGACAGCACCAAAGGTATGAAAAATTTACTCTTGAAACCATGGAAGAAAATCTCCTGAATCTAGGAAGAGAAATCAATATTCAGGTATAAAAAACTATACAAATCAAATAACCTTGACCAGAGAAAAAACTTGTGACAACATATAGTGAAAAACTCAAAAGTTCAATACAAAGAGATCATATTAAAAGCAGTAGAATAAAAACAGACATTATTTTTAACCAAGGGACACTCATTCAAATTATTGCAGATTTCTCAATGAAAACCTTAAAGTCCCGGAGATCCTAGAGCAAAATATTTTGGTTTTTAAAAGAAAACAAATGCCAACCCAGGTTGTTGTATCCAGCAAAATTACCTCTGAAAATTGAAGGAGAAGTAAACTTTTTTCATGACACAGAAATTTGCAATCACTAGCCCAGAATTATAGAAAATACTAGAAGGAATCTTGGGAGAGGGAAAGAGAGGAATGGCATAGAGGAAAAGAACATAAGACAAAGGTGTCCACTTGTCTGGAGCACAGGTAGAATGTGGAGTATGCTGGAAGGCATTGGTAAAGTAGACCCATATTAAGTGCAATTACGTAAATTGCTGGAAACTCTCTAAAGCTCTGTCTGATACTGAAAAGTTGTGAGCCACCTGCATGTGGACCCGGTGTGACGAAATCGCTATCTGTAGCCTGCTGACAAAGCCCCTGTATGATTGATAACCAGAACCCCTGCTCACCTGCGTGTGGACCCTGATACAATCGCTATCCTTAGCTTGCGGGCATAAAAGTAGTATATAAACCGTCCTGGTCCTAAGCTCAGAGTCGAGGTAGGAATCACAGACTCTGAATGCAAGATCCGCGTCCTGCTCTTCGTCCCCAGCCTCCTCGCCTCCCGCGTGTGATACTACACCTCCTGGCATCCGGAGAGCGGGAGCGAGACCTCGTCCAGGAGAAGGAGTGATTGCCTAGCCGGGCAGCTACCGGGTCCTGACCCAGCCATCAACTGGCGAGGCCCGGACAAGCTCACACACCAGTCGGCTGTGTCACCGATAGTCAAGAACACATCGCACTGGTGAGCATAAGGGACCCAGGACGAGAATAGTTTTAGGAGGCAGAACAATGCTTGCTTTCCGTTTAATTAATTAATTGGTCGATTTAACATGCTTTGATTTATGAATTGGATTGATTGATTGTTGTGTGAATAAAGAACATTCCCAGGTAAATTCATCTGCCCCTATCCCATCTGTCTCCTCTTATGGAGTGCTCGCGATGCCACTTTCACAACTTCTATTTAACAAGGTGTTCAAAACCTTCACTGGAATAGCAAAGCAAGAGAATGAACTAAAGGAACATACATAAAAAAGGAAGATGTTAAATTATTCTGATTTGCAAAAAAACGTGATTCTTTACATAGAAGACCCCAAAACTCTACCAGAAGACTTTTAGACTTAGCAACAAATTTAGTCAAGTTCAGGATATAAAGTCAATACACAAAAATCAGCATTCCTCTATAGCAACAATGAAAACGCAGAGAAAGAGATTGGAAACACAATTTAATTCTCATTTGCCTCAAAGAAAGTTAAATATGTAGAAATCAGCCTAAATAAGCAAGTGAAGGATCTCTATACTGAAAATTACAGTACTCTGAAAAAAGAAATTGAAGACAATTTTAGAAAATGGGAAGACATCTTCTGTTCCTGGATAGGCAGAATGAATATTGTCAAAATGGCATACTGCCTAAATTGACATACAAATTCAATGCAATCTCAGTTAAGATAAAGATACCAACAGCATTTTTCACAGAACTAGAAAACAAATCAAAAATTTATGTGAAACTACAAGAGACTCAGAATATCCGAAACAATCCCAATCAGCAAAACAAAAGCAGGAAACATCACAATACCAGATATCAAATTATATTATACAGCAACAGTGATAAAAACCACATGGTAGTGCAGAGACAGATGATCAATGAAGTAGAAGTGAAGATGCCCCAACATCCCCAAATACCTCCAGTCATCTGATCTTCAATAAAGGGGCCAAAAACACACACGGAATAAATGTAAACTCTTCAACGAATGATGCTGGCAAAACTGGCTAGCCACAGGTAGAAGAATGAAACTGGACCCAAATCTTTCACCATCCACTAGAATCAAATAAAAGTAGATCAAAAACTTAGATACTAAAGTGTAAACACTGAACTTGTTGGAAGAGAAAAAATAGGTAAAATCCTTGAAGACGTACATAGACATAGTCAAAGGCTTTCTCAACAAAACACCCAAAGCATGTGAGATAACACAAAGAATCGACAAATGGCATTATATTAAAGAAAAGGAAACAATTAACAGAGTACATACAACACTCACAGAATGGGAAAAATAATCTTTATCAGTTACTCCTCAGATGAAGGACTATTATTAATAATATATAAAGAACTGAAAAAGTACACTCTAAAATAAAGGACCTAAAAATGAAAATCTGAAATAAAAATCATTTTTTCTTAGAAGAATTCCAAATTGATAATAAATACATAAAAATGTTTAGGATTTTCAGCCATCAGACAAATGCAGATCAAAACAACACTGAAGTTCCACGGGATGCCAGCAAGATTAACTAGCATTAAGGACTCAAAAACAGCAAATCCCGGTGGGGAATAAAGGATCACTCCTACATTGCGGATAGCACTGCAAACTGCTACAACTTACCTAGAAAGCAGTACGGAGATTATTCAAAAAAAATGAAAATAGATATTCCATTTGACTCAGCTATACCTCTTCTGGGGATCTTTTCAAGAGTTCAAGTCACCATACAAGAGTCATACCTGCCTACTCATGTTTAGAGCAGCATAATTTATAAGAGCCAAATCTTGGAAGAAGCCAGTATTCACAGCCACAGATGAACAGATAAAGAAAATGTGGTATATATGTACAATTGAGTACTACTCTGCCATAAAGAAGGACAAATTTGAGTCATTTGTAAGAAAATGAACACACCTTGGGACCATTATGCTTAGCAAAATAAATAAGACAGAGAAAGTTAAATATCATATCATTTCTCTTATATTAGAAAATCAAACCAAAGAAAAAGAAAGCTAAAAGAAGTTAAGGAGATGAACTTTGTGGAGAGGAAAAAGGTAAGTGGCAAGGGTGAGAGAGTGGAAAGGGGAAGGCGTGTGACATGTACATTAAAAAAAATAAACTGGGTAGTAGAGGAAAAGTTATTTTCCAGTCATTTCACTGTATAAGCTTCTTATTCACACCCACATTTCAAGATTTCCACAGCCAGTTAAACATTCTGAGCACCTGCAAAAGCTCAAAATCTTCAGTTACCTCCTGCAGTAGAGTTAAGGATTATTTGCTTTTATATGGTTCATTTATGTCTGAGGTATGTGATAAAGATGGCGATTTCTTGACACAGTGAATAGATGGATTTTCCTAATTTAAAGCTCTATGAAGCAGGGTAGGGACTCTTATAAATTATGTGTGGTCTTGTAAATTGGGTAGTGTTACACAATATTTTCCTTCCAGGTTTGGATCAGAAAAATGACACATAAAATTGCCAAGCATATTCAAAAAGAAAGCAAAACCAACCAAAACAATCAAAATAAAATCTAATATTCTAAAGAAAAGAATTCTAAAACATCACTGTACCCCAATGAAACAATTCCAAAAGTCTTGTTAAGAGTATAAAAATGGAAAAACATAGATACATATTTCTGTTTTAGAGGAGAAAATAACAGAAAAATAGTCAAATGATAGTAATATCAGTAATAGAATAAATCACATTTATCGAACATTTATTCTGTGCTTGATACTGTACTAATCACTCTCCCTTGATTTACCTTATTTAGTAAACAAAATTGCTCCTAGCAGTTGAATCATATTACAGGGGAGGAAATTTATGACTGTCTTCTGGATACTTACTAGAACATTCAACATATGTACTATGATACTTTTGTTCAAGTTTCATTTAAGTAAACGTGGTTTAACAATGAATACTCTCCTGGGTACTCTTAAGGGCTGTATTTCTAACCCAGGTCAGAAAAGTGGCTACATATGTGTGGTTCTTAAAAACACATAGGTATACTTTTCTAAGATTTCTATTAATTCTTTTCTACGATGTTTCCTAAATTGCGATTATCAGGAGTAGATATAAACTGAAAATCGTTTGTGAAGTACAGATTTAGGAAAGTGGATTACAAATGGACATAGAAAAACTCATCTTCCCAAACACGCACTTCCACACAAATGCATGACACAGATATACACACACGCACACACACACACACACACACACACACACACACACACACACACACACACTTTTTGTTGTTGTATTAACCTTAAGATTGTAAGATGAATATTTTCTAAAGAATGTTTATGGCCTTAACATACTTAATCTTTTTCAGATATTGGGCTTGTTTTAATAATAAGAGGAGAGCTTTGTCAACAGAAGATTCTGGCACATTGCAAACCACACTGCAAATGTTTTAATGTTGTAGAAACAGACCTCCACCTGCATTGTGACTTTTCTTCACTTTACATTATGTCTGCGTGCCAAAAATGAGCTTGTCCTTTAAGGTAAAACATGCTATTTCATACAGTATTTGGGCAAGGGTCTTTGTGAGAGGGTCTACGGGGCCTTCTATCGGTGAACCAGACATTAAACACTGTTCCAGACACACTATAGTGGGTGTCATTTTATGCCCATAGCGATCTCTTGCTGAGAGATAATAGAAGTCATTTCATTTCATGGACCTGTGAGTATCTGAAATTGTGTTTCTAGTAACATTAGATTATTAGTAAATTACTAAGCTCCCTTTTTAAATGAACCTCAAGAAATCTTAAATTTTTTATTCAACACCGGAAATTTTCGATAACAACTAAAGTGATCTTCATTATTTCCTTATTTTCATTTTGTGTTTTATACCTCTTATATGAATGCGTGTGTGTATTTAAATATAAGCACATACATATGTCAATATGGGTGTATGTTTGTGTTTTAGTTACATACCATTCTTTGTAGAATGAATATGAAAAGACAGGGCATTAACATTTAGAAAGATAAGTCCACAAGCATTGTGAAACAACCAGCTACCATAAGATTTTATAATTTATACAACATGTATCCTGCTAGTTTCTGTATGCAGATATGTGTATCACATTTTTCTCATCCTAAGAGAATACCATAAAGTTAAAGCCAATTGAACAAAAAAAAAACTTGCTTTTATCTTTTACATTTACAAATTCATGGATAACTCATGAAACTCTAAGCTGAGACGTGGCTGTCCACTGCACAGTGCTCCTGATGCTTTCACCCATTTACACCAATTACCCTATTCCCAGGGCACTTCGTCTCCAAAAGGGAGAGAATAATTTCTATTTGCCAGGTGTCTGCAAGGATTAAATGTAATTAAATGAATTTGACACAGATAATAAGCACAATGCATCCTTGTTTCACTTTTATTCTCCTAAGATAAATTTCCATGCTTTAGATTTTCATTAAATATATACATTCTGAAAATACTAATTTTGTTGCACAGTGTGCATGGGTCTATTTTTCTTAACTGGAATTAGCTACATGGAAATAATTTAACTTTAGATTCACATCCAAAAGGATATCACATGAACTTTTTAAATGATGATAAAAATAAGATGTCTTATGATGTTAGATGTTAAAAAATGTTTTAAAATGATGTTTTAAAATGTTAATCTTTAAAGTAGTGTTGCAAAAAAATGTGTACGTGTGTGTTTCTATGTGTCAGAGTGGTCACTCTCAACAACGTTAATGTGAGTATATATTAAATTGGTAGCAATTGTCTGATGAAGTCTTCAGAACTCTGTCTACCATCTATGACCTAGAAATTCAATAATAATTTTGACAAGTCAAATAAAGATGATTTTAATAAATTATTTACCAAAATGTTCGTTTTAATACTACTTGCATAACTATTTGGTTAGAAATTCAGCTATTCAACAATAGATGATCGGTTAAAACGCATTTAAACAATTGAACACTGAATAGCTATTAAATGAGATTGCACAGGATGTATTTTTTTCACACAAAAAAATGCACACAGCATATAAAGATAAGAACAGAGACTGAAGCATCATGTGTGGTGGAGGAATAACACAGCAGTTAGAGCGCTTGCCTAATAAGTGTAAAGCTCTGAGTTTGATTCTCCAGCACAAAAGCAGGGTGTGCTGGTGCATGTCTGTAATCCTGGCACTCTGGAGGCTGAGGCAGGAGGATTGCTCTGAGTTTGAGGTCATTTGGACTACAGAGCAAGACTCTGTCTTAAAAAAGGAACAACATGTATACAATGACCTTCATAAAGAAAGAAATAAATTTATACTTCTACAAAGGAAAAAAAAACCCTTTAGGAGTTTACTAAAATATGTAAAGAATACACACACACTCTGTTTCTGTTGTCACTACAGCATGGTAGTTGGTTTACATTCAATATTTTCTAATTTGTCAGTGCGGAGCACTTGCAATATAAGTAATAAAAATCACTTGCTGAAAAACAAGGAACAGTTGCCTGAAGTTCAAATCTTCCTTATTTACTATATGGGCTTTCCTTGCCTGAGGGTTTATCACAAGACAATGATTTTAAAAACAACTTAGCGTAATATTCAGTGTATTTTACAATTCTATGTTTTTCTTTTTTTTAATAGATGCATTTTGGTGGCAACCTCACAACCCAAATATACAATAGTTGAATTTTGCAAGAAAGGCAATTGGGCTTGTGATGCTATCAGCACAGTTCAGATTCTCTCTGTTCAGTTACTCAGGCTGCGCTGCCACCTGACAAGTCTGTTCTGTTTATTAAAATAAAAAACCAGTTCCCAAATGTGCCACGTAGATCAAATTTTAAGCCAGTTTTTCTTTACTTTTTATTATCTAGTAATGTTATGGGCCACTGGATACAAACCTTAAACTGTTTATTTTGCAAACTGATATGCATATACATGTCTTCTTACATGTACAAAAGTGTACTTGAAGCAGCAAGTAGTATATTTTCTACCTAACAGTAGTATCACTTATTTACTAGCCAACCTACACAATATGCCAACAGATTGAGATGTATTCCAAACCCTGGGGATTCACTTATACTGAGTTGAGTTTAGAATGAGACTGTCAGGCTATGCTGACAAGTTTCACCTGCCTAACTTTATTTGTGGCCCTTTCATTAATATACCAGTTATATTTTGTATGCATATATATATATATATATATATATATATATATATATATATATATATACTCTAGGGCATGTTCTGATTGAGAAGGCACAGAGCATATAACAGGAAAACTGTATAGGAGGCCTGTAGGGTATACTTCCTCCAAAACCTTTCCTGTGAACAGGAAGTGGTTTGGAAATACATTCTACTCTCTTCTGCTAACCTTTGGCTCCTAGTGGCAACCTTTCTGGATTCCTCAAAATATTCTCTGGGAAGCCTTTGACTTAACTTAAAAAATCTCTGAGACGTCTTTCTACCTCACTGGTTATGAGATGTGTATGATTAGTAATTATAGAGAGAATTGTTTAAGGGCAGAATTTTTTTTTTCTTTTTCTGTTCTGTTGTTTGAAATCAAGCTTATTGCATAGCAAATCCTTTCTTTTTCTCCAGTTGAATACTTCAGAAATGCAGGTAACAATTTTCTATAAATTTGCTTGTAAATAACTGTTGGAAACCAAAGTAATTTCAAATCAGATGTCATTGTCCAATTTTAGCGGGGAGCTGTCTCACATATTACATGTGTAAGTGACAGAAATAATGTCAAGCCATTTGCTAAACGTCTGAAGTGCATCCTCTGCTTTATTTCTAGCAAATGTCTCCTGTTTTCCCACAACCTATGATGAATAGCAATCACTGAATTTTCTTGCAATGCGGTGGGTAAGTAGTTTAACCCTGGCCTTCTATCCTAGGGCTGAGAGCCAAGTAAATACAAGAACTTTTGCATCATATGTTTTGGTGAACTAGATCACCTTAGAATCAGTCTCAATATTTCAATAGGACAGTTTATAAATAAGAAAAATGCTATTTATGATAATTCCTTCCCTGTTATCATGATTCACTGTGGCAACATTCATGCTTTTTAAAAAAAATTGTTAAATATTCCATGCCTGTGGTAAGGATTCTTACAAGAAGGATACTTCCAATAGTAAGGGCAGTGGGGCCAGACTGAACTCAGTCACGCCTTTCAGCTCTAAGAAAGAATTGGGGGCTGGAGACCCGCCCTCCTCCTTCGAGTCTCTTGTCACCGATTTCAAGCATGGCAGCAGCCTTAGAAAAACCCAAGATGCATAATTTCAGGATTGGAATGAAGCCACAAGTACCATGTTTTCATAAAGACAAGAAGTCTGAAAGCTGACCCCTGTTGGCTTGTGCTACCATGTGACGTGCACCCCAGAGACCTGGTTCATGTGCATCACTGCCGGCAGAGCAACATCCTTGCATTACCAACAGGACACTGCGCCTTTCTTTTAAATGAACATTTTTTAAAAGAAACCTTATTACAGGTTCCCAAAAGCTTTTGTGTACTTTTTTCAACCAAATATGATGTTTTCAACCTTAAAACAGAAGGCTACGTAGCAAGTAGCTGAAGTCAAAACAGTTTCTTGTGAACTTAGAAGTACTGAGCAAAGTTGAGATGCTTGCATAGTCTTTTCTGTAGCAACAACATTCCACAAGCATATTTCTCTTTAAACAGAAACTCCCTGCTCAATGGTATTCTGGGTTCAAGGCCTGAATAAAAAGGATCTCGAGTCAAAAGTCCTTTGCGAAAAAATGAGATGTACAGAAGGTCATAAGCTCTTTGACTTAGCTCTTAAATCATTTATGTGTGACTTAGAGTTATATTGATGCAAATGACAAATTTATTTAATCTCTGAATTTGAACATTTAGCTACATAGCCCATCCTCTTCTCCAAAATCTCTTCAAATGTTTGAGGTTTCTACAGGCAACATAAAGCACGTGTGTGTGTGTGTGCGTGTGTGTGCGTGTGCGTGTGTGCGCGCGTGTGTGTATAACAGAGCAAAGGAGAAAGGAGAAAGTTAAACGCACTATAAAATTTACTTGCATAAATTTTTCAAGACTTGAAGATAAAAACGTTAAATGTGGCCTCTTCCAAAATATACTTTCATGGCACTTTTCCAAAATACAAATCTCAAGTCTCAAAGTCTATATGACATAACATTTATTTTTAAAAGTAGAAATATAAAACCTAGAGGTCCAAATAGAAAAGGAAATTTCTCTGAATTATACTTGCTCTAAACATCCTATTTTCCCAAGAGACCGATCAAGATAGCCTTTAGTAAAGCAACGTTTTATGATGAAAGCTACTTTTGTTTCAGCTTTAAACCCTTGAGAGATATGATATAAACTATAATCTTTCCTTAACCAAGTAGAATTATATCATATAATCTTTTAATTTTATAAATTCAAATAGTTATGTTCGGTATCATAAATAAACTCTACCTGGATGAGGAACAATACAAATTTTACACAATGAAATATATCAGGTATATTTGCAATAATCTATACATTCATTAGAATATATATAGTCATTGTACATTAGTGTATGCACAAACCTAAACAAAATGTGTAAGATGTACATAATAATCCTAAATAGAAATAACAGAAATAAATAATTAGCACACATAATTATGTTGTACCCTTATTTGAAAATAATGATAATTACTTTACTCACAAAGTGTTTTCATACTGACAGTTAACAGGATTATGCCAAGTGATGATATAGTTGACCGACTAACCCAGATATCATTTTAAGAGGGAACGAAATATCAACAGAATCAATTGTAATCTGATTATCAGTTAAGGCGTTTCTACATAAGCTTCTTTGTGGCTGCTGAGGAGAAAATTAATTCTAATCACTCCAAATTAGTGCCATCAATCAGAAATTTAGGATAACAATGCTTTGCCAATCTCATTTATTTTTCTTTTCCTAAGGGCAAATTACAACTGGTCAACTGGTATCTCCACTTCTGAACCTGAAACTGGCAGCTGAGATTTTTATATTTCACTGTTCTGGTTAACTGAAACTATATATATGTTAATATGGGGTAGGTTCTTACCAGGAATAAGTAACGTATTTCACTGTCTGAAGTTTAAATTATTCATGGTGCCTCCCAAGAAGTTTATGATTTGAGAAATTATACACATTTCCCCACAAAGAGAAAAAAATCTAAGGTATTTTTCAGGTTGGATTCCATCAATGGAAATGAATTACTGACTAAATCTGTTTCAGATCTTCCTATAAAAGTTGCTATTATAGCAATTTTTATTTTCTAGAAAATCATATTTATACTGTGCATGAATTTGAACATAAAGGAGAAAAGCTTTTGATTTCTGTTCTGCCAATAACTACTTTCAAGTTGCTGAAACCAAAGACACAGTCTGAAGTATAACAGTTCTCATCCATGTGTGTCTGAAATTCTAGTATATACTAATAAACAAGCTTTGACTGATGATGCTGTTATTAATTATGGTGGTCTATAATTGGCCATTTGGACTTCTGGGTATTTTCTGATCAGATCCATCCAAGACATATACAGAAGTAAACAATGAGTTTATTTGGTTTTGAGATTCTTATCCCTGATGTTTCTTACTTCAATGTATTGCAGAGAAACTGCTAGCAAGAAAATCTGATTTGTGCATCTGGCTTATGACATTAGTAAGTCCATCAAAAATTTTTAAGGTTGTTCATGTCAAAAGAAAGTTTGAGTTCTTTCACTCATTGTAAGCTAGAAATACTGCTTATCAAAAGTAAAGGTATGATAAAATATGAGATTTTTTCTAAACTGAAAAAAATATTTTTAATAAAAGCGTAGCAATTAATCTTGTAGATAACCTATTCTGATGAGTGGGAACAATGTCCTTTATCTAATAAACAATATTAAAAGAAAATCTCAAATGCGTCAAAATGTCATGGTGGATGCAGGAATATAGCCTTATAATAAAGAAGGTAGTTGGTTACTATAAAATACATTTCTCAGCCCAATCACTAAATACACACTGAGTACATTGAACATAGGCCAAGGAAAACTATGATTCAACCAATCCTTTGTGCTGAGGTAAGTGTTGATAGGTGGGGCTTTCGGAAGACGCTAGATCATGGGGCACTAACTTCATCAACAGAATGATCAGCCGATAAACCGCAGCTGAAGGTGCCACTAGGAGGCGGACCTGGCTGAAGAAAGTGCCTCCCTGGGAGTGCGCTCCAGAATGGTAGGTTCTTTCCCTCTGCTCCGTCTTCTTTCTCCAGCTCTCCTTTTCCCTGTTTCTTGGACGCCATGAGCTAAGCCGTCCTCCTCTACCATGCCATTTCTGTCTTGGGTCCAACCAACTGTGGACTGAAACCATCAAACTGTGAGCCAAAATAAACCTTTTTTCTCATCTAGGTTGTGTGTGTTGAGTATTTTTTTCCCCATTAACAATGACTGGGTTTGTAATTTCATCTTAAGACAACTTGAGCTCTTTCAGCAAGTTTCTATTTTTTGAACGTTCACTCCATTCTAAGGGCTCTGGACCTGTGCACCCCCGTATCCTAATTCTTCCTCAGTTTCTCTCTCTAACTTGCTCACTCAGTCTCCCTTCCTTCCTTCCTCTCCCCCATTCCTCCCTCCCTCCTTCTTTTTTTTTGTAGTTTTTTGTTTTATTTTATATTAAGAAGTTCTTTTTCCAAGTGCTTGGCAATTACGTGAATATATTTGAAGTTTCAAGCAAGAAAACAAAAATTCAAGTCAGTAAAATAAGATGAGAATCCAACCTAGTATCATGAAATCTAGGTGTGAATAAGAAAAACTACTATGCCCTGCTATCAATACTGGCTGCAGTTTCAAGAGTCATGTCTCAAGTTTGGTCACTTCCATTTTATATTAACCACACAGATTCTAAACTACTTAAGTTTTTTTTTTATAGCCTTACACTGTTTAAAATATCTTTGACTCACTTTCAGAATGTCATTTTAGTAGGAGAAAAAATGGCAGGTTCCAAAGACACATCAAATTAACAGTCCAGGGAATTGAATGAAAATGTAAGTTTACTCTAAAACTCAATTTTTCTGCTTTTTGCTTTCGAAATACATGAAAAGAGAACAAAGGGCTATTTGGTGACTAAGTGCTAAAAACTTCTCTCATAAATTTCACGGACTTCAAGTGATTTTCAGCAGAAGTGACCTGCCCTATGAAAACACGCCAAAGCCTTACAATAATTTCAATACTTGTTTTTAGATATTCATATCTCCACATTCGACTTCCATTCTAGCAACAAGGACACATCTGAGCTTCTCACAACATGAATCTTGTGAAACATTCCAACGATCCTAGAGTAAAACCCTCAACAATTCCCAGATGTGAGGGTGTGTAAAGTGTTTGTTTGAAATGCTATATTTACAAGCATATTGTACATAACGTAAACATTTCTGATGGGAGAGGTTGTTAAGTGACAATCAGGAAGAGGTAGCATCAGGGTAGGAGAGTTTAAACAGGAGCCGTATATATTTTGGACTGTAGTAATAGTAAGAAGACTACTGGCTTCCTATTTGCATGTTGAGAATAAAACAAAACAAAACAAGATTAATCTCTCATGAAACAGATCCAGCATCTGTACATGCATGGATGAACACTTTCTGTTGTTGGTCAAATGAGCAACTCCAAATTGTGGTATAACTCTACCACTATATTTCATGTCTAGTCAGTTTAAATTCTTCCTGGAAAAATGAAAGGTTCTCTAAGGAAATATTTCTGCAAAATGCTCATACACACACACACACACACACACACACACACACACACACGCACCCACACATGCACGCGAGCGCATGCGCACGTACAATGCAGACAATACTCTGTGCTGGTCAGTTTGCTGCCTGAATCATGCACATGGGCGTAGAAAGGAAAACCAACATTCAGTTGAATTACAGGTAGGCTTTATGATCAAACAATGCAATTCCAGTTATCTCTCACTTCGATGAAATTTTAAATTAAGTCCTCACTGACATAACTCTTTCCAAGAAGAGGTGTTGCCTGCATAGAGGTCAATCAAAAAACGTTACTTAATTTTGTCCTTCTGTCAGATTGTAGGGCTGATCAAAGATTACGGAGATTCTTTGCTAACTCCATATATTTTCTCTGCTTGCTTGAGTCTCCGAGAGCCCTTCAGCATCAGAGGCACACCACGGTGTTCCCCGGATACACAATGGCAAAGGAAAAATACGGAACATCTTTGGGGAAAGGTGCGTTTTATTTAAAAAACATGTGAATAAAGGCATTATTTTCTATTTTAAAATAACAATGTATTTCTATCATTTTATAATTATAAATGTTTTGCAGAGATGGATCATTTCAGGATAGTTCTGCAAATTCCAGAAATTTCATTCTTCCTCATTACTGGAGAGCGTTTCAGTGGGAAAGTCCGAGAAACTCTAGTGATTGATTAGAGTAGGTCCAACTTAATTAAGTTTGAGTAAAAAGCACCTGCATGTTTAAAAACCCTAAGCAGACCACATTAGTCTGTATTCACAATGGCTACTTGCATAAGAATCTCAATATTTGTTCACCTTCAAATATTACTGTTAACCAGCTTGGAAATCAATTGTAACATATTTTAACCCTTTCAAGTCACAATATATCTTACAATTAAAGTGGTTGGAAATGATGTCATCGTAGTTACTGAGCTGCACTTTTGTTTTATGCCTAATCAGACCATTTATAATCATTAGTATCTTTGAATGAATAAAACACCTTAAAATCATCACGTATGTATGCTTTATTATGGACTAAATATTAATCATGCCTATCCTTCAACAGAAAACATTTTAAACTAAAGTTTACAATAGACACTTGTTATGACCGAAGTGAACAAATCAATACTGCACAAATTCTTATGTTAACTATATTTTCCTTGATGTTTTTATTTTCATGAATAAGTTAACAGATAAATATATAAATACATTTGTAATGGTAGTAGGTATCTGAGGCTCTCTCCCTCTCTATACTAAAACACACAAAATGTGTTAGATACTATTCTGTTTTCAAAACAAGCCAGTAGATGTACAATTATCATTTCTTATTAAAGAATAGAGCAGACAAGCGCTAGAAGTATCAGTTCAATAAACTGATTGCTAGCACGTGCATGGTTAAAGGCTTTTCCATCAACTATAATTGGGCCACGAAAGTGTTTTGCCTTGGACTGTCACCCTTCGGGATAGATAGCTCCAAATGTCTAGTTCCATCTTGTTAGGATTTAAACTATCAGCACTCTGTGTAACTGAAAAATAAGTGTGTGCTTGTAGACGGTAAGGTCAAGAGCAAAGACATTGGCTAAGAGGCTGGGAAGAGAGAAAAAAAAGAAAAGCTGAAGACTAAGCCTGAAAGTGGTTTTGTCTAGATTATTTGTAACTCTCTCATAGCAGACCAGACAGGTTCTAGGTAGCCTAGTATAACTTAAGTTGCCTACGGAGGCGCCATCATGGACAGCATGATTCAGCTCAGCCACACAGAAGATATGGAGTCGCTGCATTAGTATGAAGACGATAGACTCAAACATGCATTTTTTTAGAGCCCACAAACAGAAGGGACATCACACGTTGAGGGAATGTGTCACCTCTTGTCAGAGAATGCTCACTGGCACTCATTCCTGCTCATGTGTGACCATCAGGATGCCACTGCTGAGGTGGCAAAAAAAGAGGAAGAAACTGTGACTGCTTGGTTGGGAGGATGGTTTAGTGATAAAAGGTGTATGAACCACAAACCATGAGAAACAAAAACAACTTCTTACTGCTATTGAACTATACAATCAATGCAACCCTCAACACATGGTAAAAACTTCTCAAGGAGCTTTTAGTTTTTACAATCAACATAAAAATAGAAAAGCTAAAACAACCAACTAACGCATCAGCCTTTTCTCAGATCCAAACATTATAACTCTAATAAAGGGGAACAATATTATAAATGGAAGGCTAAAATGTTCAAACGCTCACCTGTTAGTCCCCTAGACTCTTAGTTTTCAATCCTTTCCCTGTAGTCAGCAATCTTATAAATTAGCCCCAGTTTTCCCTGCACCCTAAAATGTACACGCTTATGTATCTCCTCCCCTAAAGCACAAGGTGGATGGAGTGACTTACACTAATTAACAAACTATGGCAAAGTTGTTATTCCTGTGAGAAGGCTGAAAAAGATTGTAACTTCATCTTTCCAATAGACTAATGTCTTTTGAGCATGAATTTCTTGATCAAGTAATTTGGATGCTGGAAAGGACAAATAGGCAAAGGACCTCAGCTCTTCTGACCTCGAAGAACTAATTCACTTGTGCTTCGAAGCAAATTGTTCCCCAACCAGACACTCGAGAGACCCACATCTCATTTGTGTTCATTTGAGAGATTCTGACACTGAGCGCCCATGTAACAAGGTAATTAGTGGTCAGATTCCTCAGCCATAGAAACTTTTCAATAATAATTGTGTGTTTTTAGAAGCTACCAAATTCTATGTAGCTACTTATATAACAAAGAAAAATAATGTTATCCCCACATATTCTGATGAGAGTTAGAATATACTCAAGTTTATACAGGATCAACAGAAATCCTATTAGCAACATCTTCTCAACAAAATTTTTATGACTAAATACAGATATTGACTTTGTTTCTGTGGCTTTCTTATTTCAATAGGAATCTACAGACAGAGAACACATTTTCTAAATGCACTTTGAATGATAAATATGTTAATATTACATACAAAATACATTATATATTTTACAGTAAACACAATGTATTCAAAACCATATATTTAAGTTTTAATATAAAAAGCATTATCTGTTATTGTGGTTTTGCTCTGGAATGTCCCCAAAAAGTCTCATGTACTTAAATGTTGTAAATTGTCTATGGAAACATGTGCTGCTGGTAGATTGAGGCCTCGTCTGGAGGGGTGGATTACAGGGATGTAAGTTAGGATTAATGGCATGTAGTGGCCACACCTTCCTCACCTGGATACAGAAGGGGCTGATCACTGGGCTAAGACATGGAAGGATGTATAAGCTGCACCTGCCTTCCTTAGTGTATTAGGACTGGTATCAACTATTCTCAACCTGCCTTCCTGCTTGTGATGTCTTGAGAAGCTGCCCTTGCCTCTGTCTCTGCCATGTACTTCCATTGCTGCCGGCCACCCCTGACTGGACTGTGACCTTCTGAAACTGTGAGCTAAAATAAACTTTTTCTCCTCTAAATTTGTGGATGTCAGGTATTATGTCACAGCAATGGAAAAGTAACTAAGATATCTGTTAAATAATGCACTTCTATATTATATAACCTATATTTATATAATTTAATATATGTATATATATATAAGCTGTGATATATGTACATGTATATATGTATATATCTCAGTTCCAATGTACAGATGCCAGCCTATTTCAGCTCTTTTCATTTCTTCACTACCTAAAAGTCATAAGGCATGGAAAACTTTATGATTTAATTGCCTCAATTCTAAAAAAAAAAGAATGTCCACCTCAGTTGAGGATTAAATTATATATATATATATAAAATTTATAATTGGGCTAGAGGAATTACACAGTAGTTAAGAGTTCTTGCCTAGCAAGCAAAAGCTCTGAATTGGATTCCCAGCACCACATAAGCTGGACATGGTGGTGCACACCTATAATTCCAGCACTGGTTGGCTGAGACAGGAAGATTGCTGTGAGTTCAAGGCCAGCCTAGGCTACATAGTCAGTTCAGGACAAGCCTGAGCTACAGAGAGAGACCTTGACTCAAAAAATAATTAGAATCACTTCTTCATGTGTTAATAGATCAAAAGAGACCATCAGAACTACAAACGTGATGATATGAATATGGCTTACCCTTATGTATATCACCATTTTCCAGAGTCAAAATAAAATCTTAAGTAAAAAATATTTTAAAAGTTCTCCTTGGTCTTAAAATCTTGACCATTTTTTTGAACTCTATCAATGAAAACATTTCAATTATATTAAAAATCTCATTCATCCATTTATTCACTTACCTGATCCATGTTCATCAAGTCCCTACTTGATCTAGACTGTATGTTGAATCGATAATATAAGAATGAGAGCCCACTACTGACTTACAGGAGCCAAGAAATATAGGGAGGTGGTTAAAAATTGTAACTCTAAAGTTAGAAGTTAGACTCTTTAGATCACAGGGTTTTATTGCCTGGGACAATTTCCTTAACTCCCAGTGCCCCAGTTTCCTCTCCTTTGAAATTGGAATGGTAAGTTATAATCCAGCAAATTTATTGTGAGGATTAGCTGAGTTAATTCAGGTAAAACCAATAACTAGAGCTTGGAGAATAGTAAACAGTCAATAAATGCCACTATTTCCAGGAAGACTGGGAGACAGGAAAGCAAGCACAGCACGGTACTGCGTGGTGAAGGGGCATGAGCAACGCACAGAGGCGAGATAAGTAGCAGTTTTCAGCTGCACAGAGTGACGTCCAAGTCCCTCAGAGCTCACGCTGGATGCAAAAGGAGACTGTGCTAGAAAATGGAGGGAGCCTCTGGCAAGTTGTTTTTGAAAATACAATCATACCACAGCAAGTACACACACACACACACACACACACACACACACACACACACACACACACAATTCTAGCAAAAGAGTAACAATAGAGACTCCATTATCCTGTTTAAACCTCCCATAAGCCTTGTTATAAGTGAAGGAAATCTTTCTAATTAAGATCAAGTTACAAAGCATTCACTTGAAAACGTTAGTTACCCAATCAGTGCATTTAGAAGTGTACACAGACAGTTTTTTCCTCCCGTTTTTGTCAATTGCTTGAGCGTCAAATCATGGGATTAAACAAAAAGAGAATAGTAAGTGTGGTTATACATGTGACGTAACAGTAATGAAAGTGGTAGAACACAGACAAAGTACTTGTTACTTAGTGGCCCAGAACCACGAGGCTCTAGGGTTTCCCCTATATAAACACAAAGACAGGCATAGGGTGTGGCCATACAAATTGGGCTCACTCACTTCATTCTTTTCTTACTGCTTTTTTCTTTTGTTTCTTTTTGCTGTTTTTTTCCAAGTTTTTTTCAATTTTTTTTGTATGTGTCTTGTGACAAGCCAGATGAATCTGTGAACAACTTCTAAGAACCAAATACCATGGACTACTCTTTAGGAGATAGATGAAATGGTTGTTGTAAATGCATATGTTCAGTAGCTGAACAGTTCTTTTCTTGACCAAGTCCAATCCGTAACTTTGTATTTTCATCGTTATTCATTATTTCTTTGTTGTATTATGTAAAATTTAGGTGACCATGTGCTTAATATTCCATTTCTATACAGACTACTCAATGTCTTTATTCACCTTTGTCATCTGTGTTTTAACAAACGTTTGAGGACACACAATGTACTAGTCAATAACTCTTCAGCAAATGAAATAAACCAATGAATACAAGCATGCAACCATGGAGAACAAATTGTATCAACTGAAGTTTTACACTCATTCATACAAGATTTAGGCAGATTTTATTGTATACCAGTAACGTCCTTGCAAAACAACAACAACAAAGCGTAAGGCAAAGCCGTCCTCACACTGCTGGAGAGCAACGCCATTAATTAGGTGAACTCTTGGAATCTAAGAACAGCAATAAACACAGCCTACAAATCAACCTTAAATTGGCCAAAGCCTAGAATGTTCTTCCATCCCAAATTTATGCAATTTTATCTCTACAATCTACATTTTTTAAAGCTAAGCCAGATTTCTGGCTGTTTAAATTACACTTCATAAGCTCCTAGCTAACACACAACAGGTTTGTCTTGAGTCACCAAGCAATAAGATTTGACATTAGGCAATACGGATAACAAGACCATACCACATCTTAAAAATACCTTTTCGTGAGGCATACAGAAGAATAACATGATGCAGATTTTTCTGGCTCCCTCGAATGTTGCTTTTAACCACTTTCTGTAGGCTACAATGAGCAGCGCGTATTCCACAATTGATTTGTGCACAGTCTGCGTAATGCTGATTACAGCTGTTACAGAGAAGAGGCGCTGAAACACTATCTGTCTTCACAAAACACAATGCTTTACAGATCTGATGTTACATGATAAAAAAAAGTTTGGAGACATTTTGTTTTATAGTAAATTTTTCAATATAATAATGATATAGTTCTGATTTCTTGTTTCAGTACATCTTGTCATCCTTTAATGACAGACCAAAAAAAAAGTGCTTTTCAAAAGAAAAGCTATATCCTGCACACTCTTACTCAATTTTTAGGCCTGGAGCCTCAAGGGCTTAGAAGAAAAACATTTGTAGAGATTACAATGTTAAGTCTGTAATATTAGAAAATTTGTTAATTTTAATATTTTTTGTGATATTGCAGGAGGATAACAAAACACATCAGGTTGTAGTAGATGCCTCCTCAATAACATGGCAGATTCACTTTTATAGATCCACAAAGGTCTTTGTTTGCCCATGATTAACATGTCGGCAATAAACATTAGGAAGTAATGTGGAAAACGGTGGGAAGAGTCTTATTTTAAGGTTTCAAAGGGCTCTTCAGATCTGAGACTTAGAATCATTCTTTCACAAGCCTTTTCTTTTTAAAGCAACTCAGTCTCTGCAAGGAACAGGGCTGCCTAGTTTAACTCTTATCAGATGCTCATTAAGAAAATAATTGTAAGCTGGGTGTAAGAGAGCATGCCTGTAATCTCAGCACTCAAGGGGCTGAGGTGGGAGGATCTACATGAGTTCAAGGCCAGCCAGGGATACATAGTGAGTTTAAGAGCAGCCTGGACTATCCAAAGAGTGAGACCCAATCTCAAAAACAAAAACAAAGTATTTTCATGTCGCACAATTATCAGATATGTCATCTTAAATTTGTGGCATAAAATAACTTGGCACGACAAACTTATCTGTTGAAATCAAGAGAAAAAAAAATTTTCACTGGCATTTGCATATTTATTACTTTGTTAATTATACCCCACACTTTGAGATTTCTTTAGTTTTACCTGATGTCCTTTCTTTGTCTAGGATCACATCCAAGATTTCACGTCACTCACCCTGACTATTTAGGCCCTGCTTCCTTTTCTGATGACCTGAATATTTTTGAAGATACCTGGCTAGATATTTTGTAGATTGTCCCTAATTTCAGATTTTCATGATGTTTTACTCATACCTAGACTGCAACCATGGTTCATGATAAAGAGATCATAGAAAAAAGTGACATAATATTTGCTAATGTTTATGGCACTGAGGAGCAGACATACTATCCAGGTGACTTACCACTCCTGATATGGACTGCAGCCATCTGGCCTAATGTAGTGGCCTGTCTCTCCAATATAATGTTCCTTTTTCTCTCTTTTATGACATATTCTTTAAAAGGATGTCAGTAAGTGTAGTTTATACTTAAGGAGCGAGTAGATATGTCTGACTTTCTTGGGAAAAGAGCAGCTAAGTAACTTAGTTTACATTTCATAGGCGAAAACTTTTGAAGTCTAATTTTTTCCAATTCACATCTATAAACCATAACATGTGGAAAGCAAAAGTACACGAATGCACATAACACACTTAAGGACATTATATGTAATAACACTTTGCCATGTAACACAGGCTGGTGGCATGACAAACATTCTGAGCTGTCATTTTTCTAAGCGAGAGTATGTTGAATGGATATATACATATATATATTTGTTCCATTTCTTTTCCATTGTAAAGAACATAGGTGGTTTTCTCATCACCAGTGCTACAAGTGGTGACTGTCACTTGGTTGGAGGCCTCCAGTTCTCCAAGGGTTGTACTCATTTGAGTGAATAAGAAGGTATTTTTAAGAGCACATGAGTTTTCCAGTGAGTATATTTTGTTTCTAGGCATAAACAAAAACTTTCTTAAATAGCCACATGGTCCATGTTGTAACACTGCTATTCTTTCTCAGCAAATATGAAATTTCTGTTTCCAGAAAGCCAGATTTCTACTTGCAATAAGCATCTAAAATTTACAAAACCACAAGGGCATCCATATTCCTACTGTTAATCAGGAGTCTCTGTGATATATACAAAGTCATGAAATACATTTTAAGGCACTGTCCATTTTATCAATTCTAAAGTATTTGACACTTTGTTATTATAGAATAGTGGCACATATGTAATGAACTAACAAAAAATGTGAGGTCAGACTTCAGTTATTTAAAAGAAAGCACAGCCCTATGGGACATGCTGGTTACCTAATATCATTGAATGAAGGTCTTTATTTTCTAAGCAGAATTATAAAGCTTAATTGCTTTTACTGATATTCATTTAAATTCAAAGGATTAAAAAATAAAGTGAAAGGATTAAACAGACTTAAAAGAGTAAAATTTCTATATTAGAACTATGTATATATCACATATTTGTGATCCACAGCCTACATATGTAACACAAATCAAGTAATAAAGTCTGTAAGTTGCCTGCTTTTATAATTGTATATATTTTAGTGGATGGAAATCACAACATAAAGTTTAGTAACCTCAGTTGAGTAAGTCACTTGACTCAATTTCTTAACATATTCTAGTCATATAGTGGACTGTGACCTTCTAAAACTGTGAGCAAAAATAAACCTTTCCTCCCCTAACTTTGTGGATGCTGGATATTAAGTCACAGCGATGAAAAAGTAACCGGAACATACAGGTATCTAAACTTAACAAGTCCATACATCACAAATACAGAAGTGTTTGCCTTATTTGCAGCGTGTATCTGAGTAAGGCGCTTAATGACATTCTCCATCCTCGGTTCCAAAATCTGCATCATCTTTGATAAAATTATATAAACATTATTCCTTAGTTATATTGATTATGATGTTGCTCTCATAAGTTACCTAGTTGCCTGATGATATGGCTGCTTCCCATCTTTTTACCTCGCTATCTGTCGCTTCAGGAAAGCACGCCAGCTGTGCAGGCCACTCTCCCTCTTGTCCTGTCCGATAGTCACTCATTCTTTGGCAGTGCCACTCCAGAACCCATACTCATTTCCTCTCTGTAATCATTTCTTAGGTCTTTGTCCATTAAAAACTGAAGACTAAGTATCTATCACCTGGTTCATTGCCTTTTTTACGAAATTTAATTGCGTAGTCATGAGCTGCTGGATCTGTGTCCCATTTATCTCTTCATTCATCCCGTCAATAAAATGTCCATCCGTTTGTGAAATGCTGTACTGAGGATGGGGCAGGGGAGATGCCAGATAGCATGCATAAAGTCAAAGAAGGAGAATAAATCAAATATTTAGCAGAGCTGCAAGATTTAGCTTTAGCTGGAACACAAAGAATGATAAAAAAAAAAAATTGTGGAGGTAAGCAAGAGAAACCCCTCTGTTCCAAAACGTGGCTCTCAGATTTCCTTTCCTACCGATTCTGCTACAAATTTTAAAGACCTCCTCATATTTTCTTGCCCTATGAACATTTATTTTGAAAAATAATAGAAAATTTTAACATAGGAAATTCCTTATGATCTTATCTTCTCCACTTTACTATTGCTTATTTTTATTTGGGTTTCAGCCTAGATAGACCTATTTTTAAGTTGAGCTTAAAGTATTTTGACTGTAAACATAACAATGCACATATTTCATAATATATACAACAGGCATAAAAGAAAAAATGGAAAAAATCTTCAACTCCATCATTGAAAATAATTATGATGAATGTTGTTTCTGTCATTAAGAGCTCTGTGTTATGTCCCCTGTCAATAGTTTTATGGGAATAGTTATAAACTCACACTCACAAACCCCAACATTCCACATACAAATTCAGAGGATATACGTAAATTTTAAAAAGGAGAACAATAATAGTGTATGTGTGTGGACAGTTAAAATAAAATAAAGTAATACTAACAAAATATCTCCCCCATTGCTTGGAGCATACTAAATGCTCAAAACACTAGCAATTATTTTTATTAGTATGGTTTATATAGCTAGATCACTTACTCGTTCATTCAACATCATGTAAGCATTTTAACAACTGCAGCCATTGGGTCCCTAAGTTCATAACCTTTCTTCAGACAATCATGGCTTGGAGTGTCTATAGTCCTGTCAATTGTTGTCTATGAGAATTTGCACAAAATCTCTTCATTCAAGGATTGTAAATAATGTTGTTTTTCTTCAAGAATATTTTTAAAATTTTGGAGGGGATCATTTGGGCAAGATATAATTATAACAAACGACTAACCCTATCTATTGTTTCCAGTGTTTCTGGTACTGTAGGCCCAAGGGACACATTCATGAATGCACTTTTTCCTCTCCGTTGAATTATTTGCCCAGGGAATGAGTTCCAGAGTTGCACTACTGAATCAAAGGATATAAAAATACTTATATTTTAAAATATTTATTGTTATTCTATTTTCCAGTAAGTTTCAATCAACATACAATATAATAAGCAAAGCATTTCGTACATTTAAAAAATGCTTCTAGACCTGTGTCATTAAAGTCTTGATTCTCTGATCATCAGTTAAGAAAGAGAAAATCTGGGATGGATTTTATCGCAGGAATTTCAAGCCATTGGGAATTGAACAGATGCTGCTTACTTGTTTTACATTTGGGAGACCACCAGTCAGCCATGCTCTGGAACAGCCTGCAGAGACATCTGGATTTAAACTTACAGCCAAAACATGACAGCTTAAGTATTAGAGAGTTAAAATAAATAAATAAATAAATAGATAAGTTTTGTGGCTGGTTTCTAAAAAAAAGACGAATTGTCCGAGTTTTTATAATTTTTAAATGATCAAAAAACTCAAGCATGATGTAAGCAGTATGACTCATGTGACCTCTACATAGTATATCATTTCAGTATTATAGAATTCTCATCCACTCAAACTTTTGGTAGCCTCTGAGGCTTTTCAAAAATACTATTTTGAAGGTAGAAAAACCCTTACTGACAACACTTTTATTTCACGGAGCACAAAGATATATGCAGTCTTCAAATTGCCTTTATTAAAGCTTCTAAATTTATGGGAAACTGATACTGTTAACATATGAATACTAAAAGGCAGTAAAAGCATTGGCTTGAAAACCAACACAAGGGACATTTTCTCCATGTCACAACCCTTCCTGGGGTTTGAGTTTTATGAGACCAACGTAGTTTTCCTTGACGATGACACAGCGATGGTCACCAGTCTGATGGTAACCCCCAGAAAGGGAAAAATGGGACTGTATGTCTTTCTGATAGAAAATCAGCACCTTCTCATTGATTTCTCATGTGTCCACAAGCAGGGTAGGACCAAGCACATGCCAACATTATTTTACTGGGGATATTTCTTTTTAATGCAGTTCATATTTTGAGAAGAGAGATTTAAAATACATGGTGAATTATTGAAAACATTTAAAAATTAAACACATTTACATAGTTTACATGAATATTTAGTGGTTTATGGTATCTTTTTAGCCATGATCTTCAAAGTTAAATCTAGTAGAACTCATTTCACAATAGTTAGCATAATGACATAAAGAGATAATTTGGACTCAGGGAACTAATTTTCGTAGTGGCCTTTTGCCCTGAAAATTGCCTAAGTTTAATTTGTCAAAGCAAATTATGTAAACTTCCAACCTATATGAAACAGTGGTTACAAAAGGAAAGTTACCCTTTCCTTCTGACTAAAGAATTCTTACTTCATGTAAATGTTTATGTATATATATTTTATACTGTAGTTCGAATCTGAAACATCTCCAAAAGTCTCACGTATTTGGATGTTTTCGATTGTCTCCGATGGAACCATGTGCTGTTGGGAGATGAGGGTCTGGCCTATAGGAGTGGACTATGGGTGTGTGGTGGGCTATGGGCGTGTGGCAGATCATAGATTTCAGGAGTGTGGATTGGATTAGAGGTGTGTGGTAGATTAGAACCACATCTGGAAGAGGTAGAACTCTGAAGCTGGACCCAGAAGCAACAGATTATTGAGACGAGACTTGGAAGTATGTATATATGTGGCTACCTTCCCCTGAGACTGACTTGACTTGACAAAACTTTGCGTCCTGTTTGCGATGTCATGAGGAGCTGCCTCCACCTCTGTCCTATGCCATGTCCTTCCACTGTTGCTGGCCGCCTCTCATTGACCATGACCCCAAAAACTGTGAGCTGAAACAAAACTTTTACTCCCCTAATTTGTGGATGTTGGGTATTGAGTCACAGTGATGAAAATTAACTAAGACAAAATACATACACACACACACACACACACACACACACACACACACACACACACATAAATTTTTTCAATTCTCCCTTTAGAGATCTTTTTGTTGAAGGCTAAGTGCGGGATTACCTTTTCTGTTGTCAGTTTTAGTCATTTATTTGAAGCAAGGTCTGATACGGAATTTTCTAATTTTCTGTTCCTTATTTTCTAAACATGAATCTGAGACCAAAAATTATTCTCACCCATTAAAAATTTTTAAAATCAAAATACTATAAGGCATATGGTTATTTCAAAGGTAACAAATGATAGTTCTTTGCCCTTAAGCCACAAATAGCTCTCTAATACGCAGCATTGAAGTATTAAGGGATCACCTCCACTGGCTATATTCTATTCCTACTTGGTCTTTGAAAGAAATATAGCCTAGTAGTCCAATGAAGTGTTTTTAAGCAAAAATATAGATAAAATAGTTTAAAATATTACCTTTATTTGTACACTCGTATCAAAATAACCCCCACTTGAGGCTGTCTCAATAACTAGTTTACTTGAAAAGGAAAGTAAAAAATAGCAATTAATTAAATGCTTCAGACATATTTTTAATTAAAAAAACTACTACGGGGATAGGAAGGGTACTAAGAAGCAATTCAACTAAAACAGTTGCCTCCTTATAGCAATTTATATACATGTATGATAAATTACTTTTATTACCAAAGATAGCTCTTTATTTTGAAGACATTCTTCAAAGTTTAGAAGAAAACATACTTTATTTTAACCTTTCCTCTCTTTCCTCATGATGCAAAATTTGTCTTATCTGTGAAAGAAAAAATCTAAAAGGGCAAGAATAATGAAAAGTTTCAGGTTTAACCATTCAGAATGCTTGAGTTCAAATTCTGCATCACTCTTCAAACAAAAAGGCAGCCTTTAAAAGATTATTTTATTGAACATTGGAGTATTTATTTATTTATTTATTTATTTATTTATTTATTTATTTTTGAGACAGGCTTTTCGCTCTGTAGCCCAGGCTGGCCTTGGACTCACTGCAATCCTCCAGCCTCAGCCTCTGAGTGCTGGAATTAAGTTACAGACTTGCACCACCACACCCAGCTTATGTGGTGCTGAGGAATTGATCTCAGGGCCTTGTGCTTACGAGGTAACTGCTGTTACCATTCCTTCAGCCCTGGGATCAGTTTTCTTATCAATATCTACTAGCTATAGAAATGTATATGTGTGTCTATTCATTACCTTTCTTAGCATATTATCTTTTGTATTTTCTTTGGTGATACAATACCACTACCCATTCCCTACTTTGTAGATAATTGATTTATTTCACACACAAAGCATTCACAAAATCACTGGCAAGAAATGTGATTACTTTACCTGAGCGATATAAATCACTTCATAATATGTGTCCCATAAAGTTCAAGCTGTAGAACTGACCATGAGAAGTCACTGCCTGACCTTCATTAAAATGCATTTGCTATATTGCTGTATTTCTTTTGAGGAAGGAGGGAAAAAAGCAATATACTAGGTGGAAGATGAGAAAGAGGTGAGGGATGAAGAAGGAAATCCTCCAACTTGAGGAAAGAGTAGTTTCTGACTGTAGTTTCTAGAACACTTCAAGCCACTTCTCTGGCCAGAGAGGCCTCCGGGCACCTTGCACACCATGCCACGCACTCACTCATGCATACGCCCAAACTGTGTATACTGGGCACATGGTCGCACACTGCTGGTGCTCAGCGTCCAATAAGGGTGGAGGTAAGCAAGTGGTTACACATTGAGTTGCTGGGTTTCCTAAAATGTGCTTTGTCTATCCCACCATGGAAAGCTTGAAAAGTACAGCCTAGCTCTATTTTGTCCCCAACCTATCTTGGTGCTTCCTGGGAACTCCCTGAAGAATACATAGAGGAAAGTCAGCATCCAGCTGGGAGGCTCCTGCGGTAGAATATCCATCAGCTAATGAGGCAGCCCCTCTCAAAGTCCAGGCATCTTAATTATTAGATCTCTAAGATCATAAGGAAAGAGGACGATTCACCACAATTGCCTGCAAGTAGTAGTATTCTTGGCCTTGGCTCAAAATACCAGAAATTTTTTAATTAATAGGGACAATGATAAATAGAGTAGGAAGTGAGATAAGAGGTCATTGCCTGAGAAAACAAGGCTTTCCTTCTCATTTTTACAACTCTCCAAATGACCCACACACAAAAAAAAAAAAACGTGCATGCAAGTAATGTTTCTGGGTCCAGAATGTGCTTGTGTTTTGCCAAGCAGGGTTGCCTACAGATAAATCCAGAGGCAGGTCACTAAATTGAATAGAATCTATTTGGTAGCTTCACCCTATATGATGGTATATAATGGAAATGTAATCCATTCTTTGTGATATATATATATATATATATATATATATATATATATATATATATATATTAGAGAAACTTAAGCTCTATAGTTTCAAGAAGATGCTGTTTCTATGGAGACAAGTAAGAGAGTGGTGCACGATCTGTCAAAATACTGGGAGGAGGGAAGAGAGGATTGGTGATTCCCTTCAATCAGCAGCACTACCTGGGGACCACTGCCAGCTCCATCTCGGAGTTTCAGATCTGGGTTGGGGCAAATGACTGTCTGAAACTGAACTGAGAAAGGAACAACTCACGAATATAGAAATCATTTAAAGAAAGATTTATGGTTTGAGGACTCACAAGAGAAATGGCGAACATAGCTGTAACTGATCCCATAGTTGGTGAAGAGTTTAAGCTATAGAGCCAGGCTGCCTGGGATTGGATACTGGCCCTGCAATTTAGCCACTGTGTGACTCTGAGAAAACAACATTGTCTCTCTGTACCTCAGTTTCCTCATTTGCCATGCGGTTGATTTATAATACTATTTCATACTGGCTTTTGAAATTATTTAATAAATGGACACATGTAAAGTTATTCCAAAGGGCCTGGTAATTGGTAAAAGGGTTTGAAAATTACTACTACTCCCAGAGCTTTGTTTAGTAACAAATAATATTAACTTAGCAATTACTGTGTGGTAGAACTTGCATGAAGTAATTTATATGGATTATGCTTACATTGAATAATAACTTTATGATATAGGTACTGTAATTTTATCTGTAAAGAAACCCTGAGGCACAAAGAAGTGAAGAAATTAGCCCTTGGCCCTACAGCATGTAAGTAGTGGTGGCAGAATTCAAATTCTGGAAGTCCGGCCCTAGGCATAACACAATATCACCGAGTTGTACTGTTTCTAAAGTTGCCATAGGAAACAGTGGACACAACAATGTATTTGCTTTTGTGTCTATTTCAGTAAGTTTAATTTTCTCGAAAGTAGAGACCATATTCAATTTATCCTTGCCTCCCAGGACCCTGCTGACTCCCTTGTATACAATATGTCTCTTATCAGGTAATGGCTTAACTGGTTGCCTGTCTCTTACTAACGGCAGGTGCTAAGCTTCAGGACTCCTGTCTCTCTGTCACCCCACACGGAGTAGTTCTGACCCTGCTATAAACCCATGGCCCCTCACTGCCCTCCTGTCCCAATAAAGGAATCGCACAGGTGTCTTTGTTCATTTGTCTTCCTCTTATCTACCCTTTTCAAGCACTTCCATGTCATTGCTAGTGGTAGAGGATCTCATAGTACTTCATAAACTATAATAAGAGGAAATAAATTAAGAATGGATTGGCAGGGGGGTCCCTATAAGTCCCTTTGTCTTCATGTCTGAGGACTTTCTCTTGTGTTTTCCTGAATTTAAGGTCTCAAAAGTGCAGAGAGAGCAAACTGGAGTTTGAAATACATAAGCCATTAGAAGTCAAAGAAAAAAATGGGACCATTTATTTAAAAAAAAAAAAAGTTAATAATATTTTTATTTAAGGCCTGACATTAGAGCCTTTGCTCATCAGTATATAAAATATCTGTGCACTGTTCAACTACTGAAGAAAAACAAAACAAACAAATAAACAAACAAAAACAAAGCTCCACAGAGGTAATGGAATTAATGATGTCATGTTTACTTGATTGTCTTCTTTCTGCATTTTGTTTTACCTCATAGAAGTAGGGTGTTCAGGAAAATGATTTATGAACTTGTTTTTATCAAGTCTTCATAAAATTATTTTCCCCAAGACAAACTAATGTCTTAAACAACACTAAGACAATATCAAGTAAGAGCAGGAAAATGGCAGTCCTGAGGTCACTGTTCCTAGTGTCAGATACAAAAGTTAAAAAAAAAAATCAGCTGGTGGATCAAATAAGCCACCAGGTAATTCTTGAAAATATCAACATGTCCCCTTAAAAGTCAGGTTTTCATCATTTCTTGGCCTTTTGGATATTATCAAGTATGCTATCTGTTCTATCAGTTTAATATCCAAGTGCAATATATTGAATGGATTTTTGGAGATGGGAGATGGAATGGAGCCTTGCTTCGTCCACCCCACCCATCGACCAGGAACAAAGCACCAATAAATAAATAAATAAATAAACTTAAACAAATAAATAGATCTTTCTCTTGCTGTTTTAATAATAAGTTCCATTTGAAGTAAATACTGTAGCTTATAAAATTTTTCAATCATCAAATGCTGCCTGTTCCACAATTAAAAAGAGGTAGTGGGTAAATTAGGAAATAGACTAATTTTGCAATCCATGAATTATTACCTTAACAAATGAGGGTCATGTTTAATTTTAAGAGTCTAGAACAGCAAACTTTTGTAGTCTACACATTGAGATCCTTAAACTGCTTTGTGCCTGGTAGATTTGGACTTTCTTACATCAGGTTGCCAACCAGCATTCCAACTACTAAGTATTCTGTTTCTGTCTTCTACCAGTGGCTTGTCTTGATCAGCTTCGTGTAGCTAGGATATCATTATTTGAAGGATTCCCTGCTGCCATTATAAAATTCAATTGCTTGGAATAGAAAGGGCCCCTTGTGGAGCACCTGTGGGAAGGAGGCAGGGAGGGGCTCTCTCTGATTTTCTTCTGGCTCTGCCTCCTGCTTCTAGATTACGTTATAAAATTTCTACCTAATAATTTTCCTGAAAAACAAGTTGTGTTGCTAAGAATTATTTGAAATTCATCAGTTCATTTATTTAAAATGATTCCCTGCCATTCTGTAAAAATATACAGTAAGTTGAGTAGCTTATGTGTTTATAGGCTAATGATTCAACATGTTAACTTACTTATGAACAGATGCACTTATATTTTATGAACAATTCAGCTGCTGGTTTACATTAAACATATCTCTCTGTGTATGCCGATATTCATATTCTTTCGATAGCTTGGGGGAAACTTCATAAATACATTCTAGTATAGATTTGTAATAGGTTGTCTGTATAGCCATATAGCATATTATAAACAAGTAACATTTATCTTAGACATATTTTTGAATACTCATTGACAACAAGGGGAGATGTACATAGGCTTGAATATATTACCTATGAAACCATCAGTTACTAGTGTGGATTAGGCTTTACATGTTTTATATCACTTTCTCTATTAAAAAATCTACCCTTTGGTTTCCTCAAGGAAGAAAGTCAGATCACATGGCTCAAAAGTAGGACCAAACAAGCTGAAAAACTTTTCATTTTTAATTTTTTCACATAAACTTGGAGTGCTTCGTTCTTTAGAACCCCCCTGGATAACAGAGGGGCACATCTTTTATACACATTGTAAGAAGATTTAAACACTAAGAGGCCTGCCCTCCCTCCCTCAGACCATGAGGCTAAAACCAAAGGGGGGTTGGCATTTCCCAACATCACTACAAAGGATAATCTTGTATTGGAACAAAAGTCAGGGATGACTCAGAATGCAATTAGGGATGTGCACCAGAGCAAATGACACAAAATAGCCCGCGGCATTAAAAAAGAGAAAAGGAAGAAGACGAGTCCCAAGAAAGGGCTCCTAATGTGCCTACACAGAGGCCATCGCAGTGTGAAAACAAAACCTCCTATATTAGTGGCATAGAGCACAGGGACTGATAAAGTTCTGCATTTTGTAATTCTTGCTTTCTCGTCATCTTCATGAATGAGGACATTTCTTCCTCATGTTTCTGCACAACTGTTAGAGGGACAAAGGATTATAAATACATTACAGGCAAGAGCTAAGCTGAAGCCCCTCTGTTAAAAAAGCATCTCATCGACATTCTTGATAATGCCACAACCAACAGGATGAAGCAGGAACACGAGGAAACCCTGTAGCCCAGGCTTGTTTACCCACTGGGCTTGGGTGAGGATTGTTGTTCAGGTGCTTTCGTTTCTGACATGTATCTGCTTTAGGAATATTTCCCTGCTCGTGTAATGATGGGCAGGGGAAAGGAAAGACATGAAATTCCCTCGCCTGTACTCCTCTAAAATGTCACCTCACAGCATGCCAGACACCAAGCCAAGAAATGGTTTAGTCAGGCCCTCTGCCAACTGGCACGGACCTGCAGCTTACTGGGCCTCCTGGAGGGCAATGCCTTTCCCACACAACCAGCCTCAGAGTTTACCTTGCAGTGCGCCTAGGATTAATACTACACTAATTCCTCTTGTAATATATAGAAGGGATCAGCAAAACTTTCTTCTCTCCTTCTCTCCCTTTCTGTCTTTCTGTTTCTTTATCTTTTTCTGTCTGTCTCTTTCAGAAAGTGTGTGTGTGTGTGTGTGTGGGTGGGTGGGTGGGTGGGTGTGTGTGTGCGCGCACCCCGGCACATTTGTGTTAGTCACTGAGTATCTTCAAACAGAACTACATCCCTGGCCCATTTTCTATTTTTTTATTTTCTGGTGGAATTTTCTGGTGGAATCTCACCAAGTAGTCAAATTGCCCAAGCTGGGATCAAGCTTGTAGTTCTCCTTTCTCAGCCTCCTGGGGTGTTGGGATTACAGGCCTGTATCACCAAGACAGTTAACATTTTTTTTTAAAAGGGCTAAGTATTAAATATTCTGTGCTTTAGAGACCATTTGGCTTCTACCGTAACTGATAAACTCCGCTATTATAGAAGAAAAACAATCATAAACAATATATAATTGAATGAATACAGTCCTCTTTCAATAAAACTTTATTATTTATTTATTTATTTATTTATTTGAGACAGGTTCTAGGTCTATAGCCCAGGTTGCTCCTGAACTCCCTATGGTGCCCAGGCTGGCCTTGGACTCATGGCAATCCTCCTATCTCAGCCTATGCTGGGATTATAGGTTTGCGCCACCATGCCCAGCTTACACGGTGCTGAGGAATCAAACTCAGGGACTTGGTGCTTCGCATAATGCTTTCTAGGCAAGCACTTTAGCTGCTGAGCCATACCTGCAGTCCTAAAACCTTGTTTATAAATATGGCAGTCAAGATTCGGCCCAAGAGCTACAGTTTTCTGACTCTTAATATATAGGATAGAAACTTGGAATATTAATTAAAAATTCATGTATTACATAACTCAGTCAATACATAGAATGTAGTTGTTATTTATTTTCATACAAATATTTAATTAGTAGTTCAAATCTGCCCATTCTTTTCTCTCAATTTATGAAGAAAAAACAGGTATAGTCACACCTCAGTGTCCTTAGTGCACTGGATCCAGGACCTTCTATAAATACCAAAATCTACAAATGTTTAAGTTCCTTATATTAAAAAGGCTAACATTTTCATATAAGCTATGCATATTTTCCCATATATTTTAAACAATTTCTATATTATCATGACTAATATAATATAAATGTTCTTAAATAGTGGTTATATTATTCCAGGATAATGACAAAAATAATTCACACATGTTTTTGTAGAGATGCTATTTTTAAGAATATTGTTGATCTGAAACTGACTGTATCAGTGAATCATGGAACCTACAAATTTGGGTGGGGGGATAACTGTATTCTCTGCCAACTACATTCTAGACATTGTTTTAAGAACGTAATATACTTCCAAAAATGGATTAATAAATAAAAAGCTAGTACAATAGAGGTGTACATAACATATAATTTGGGATAACATAGAACTACCAATTCTGTACATACTTCTTGAGCTCCTACCATCACGCCCTCCTCTTGGGATGAGAAATAAAAATATACAAGGCCCCTGCTGTGGTGGAGTTTACCCTCTTCCTTCGAGAAGCGGACCACATAACCTGGCAAACAAATAATACGTCATCCCAGAGCAGCACATACTACAAGGAAGTCCAACAGGATACTTCAAACAAAAAAATCCCCCTGCTTTTATGTAATGGGGCTCAAGAGTAATTTTCCATGCTAAGAGCTGGGGGAAGAGTTTTCTGACTTAAGTACATAAGTTGTAAAGTGCCTGAGGCAAGAATGAGCTTATCTGTTGGAGAAGTAAAGAGAAGGGTAATGTCATTTGAGTGACTGGAATGTTTTTGAAGGTAGCAAATAATGAAGCCACTAAGGAGTGTGGGGCAGTGACCATTTTGTTCTGAAGTAATGGGAAACTATTGCAGAATTTTGAAAAAGAAAATGACACATTCTTATTTATTTTATGTTACACTAAATCAGTAATCACACGTGAGATGAGCACTTTTAAAAGAAGACCCAACGTGAAACGGGACAGTCAAGAAAAGAAAGGCTTGAAGTTACCTACAGTAAAAGACCGGCTCACTGTAGCCCTAAATCCTGAGATCCATCAATGGAAAGAGTCTGGGGAAAAGTTCACCATAAGAGCTCCAACTACTCAATCTCCACAGTCCAAAAGATTTTTAGTCTTTCTTTGATATTTTGATTGTAACATGTAACAAGCAGACAAAAAACCCAAACTACTGGGAGCTGGATAAATTGCCCAACAGTTAAAGGCTTGGGTTTTGGTAAATGCTAAGAGCCTGAGTTGACCCCCCCCAGCACCACATAAACCAGGTGTGGTGGCACATGCCTGTAACCCAACACTCATGAGACTGAGGCAGGAGAATTGCTGTGAGTCCAAGACTAGCCTGTGCTCCATAGTGAGTTTTGGACCAGCCTGGAGTATAGAGTGAGACCCTGTCTCAAAATAAATAAATAAATAAATAAATAAATAAATAAATAAATAAACAAACAAACCTGAACTATGAGCTGAAAAATGAGTACAGATTCTGTAGGGCTTCTCTCTTGACTGAAAATTAGAATCTATTCTTCAAGTGGAGTTGATGGGGGCATTGCCACACCCTGATTTAAAAGAAGTTACTCCTGTTAATTTTTCTTGGTAACTGCATTTTTTGACAACCTCTGTACTTACATCATACATGTATATTGTCTTCAAGTTTAGAGACTGTTGTGGTTTGGATCTGGAGTGTCCCCCAAAAAATGCATGTACCTATAGATAATTTGTGCTATTGGGAGGTAGGACATGGCTGGAAGGGGCAGATGCTTGGGGCTTGACCTGGAGGAGTGTGTGCTGGGTTCGCTCTTCCTCCCAAACTTGGCTTCCTGTTCACAATGCCGTAAGGAGCTGCCTCCGACTCTGCCTCTGCTGTGTGCTTCCACTGTTGTAGGCTGCCCATGAATAGACTGAGACTTTCTGAAACTGTGAGCAAAATAAACTTTTCCTTCCCTAATTTGTGGGTGCCAGGTATTTTGCCACAGCAACAACAAAAACAACAACAAAAAACCTAAGACAGACGCAAATGATTAAAAACATATGTATCAACTTTCTATTCTTCTCATGTATTTAGAAAGTCCTTCCACATGTAAAGTAGAACACAAGAGCATCAACTCTAGCTAATTATTGCATAATCACCAGCCAGCAAAACACTTGGCAAGGACAAAACAGATTCTTTAAAGATTCCTCAAATTCTAGAACACTATTCTACTTGAATATTTTAAATATGCATTTTTGTGAACTTTTGAAGTATGGAAGATAGAAAATAGTTAAGAACAGGATGTGGACAATAGCCTCTATGTTTCTTTATCATACAATGACAGGAAGGGATTATTACCAAAAGGCAAAGACACTAAGGCTGTTTATTTGCTATGTTGTCAAAATATGGCCACACTCAGGTATGCAATATATTACTAGTGATTCTGAAAAACATCATGTGATAGAAGGCTGTCAAATCTAGACACATATTCAGCTATTTCAACCAATAAAACTGTGGTGTTGGACATACTATTATTCTGTTCTTACCTGCCTGACAAGTCAGGATAATGCTATCAACCTACCTCATGTTAACCAATAAGTTATCATAGAAAGTTGAGCTTCTTGAATTAATGCCATCATGTCAAGAGATCAGTGCCATGATAGTTTTATGACTTTTAGCAACCAATAAATCATTTGCCCTTTTGCATACTTTGCTTCTCGTCCTACTCAGCTGCAAGATCAGAAATATTGAGGAATAAAATTTGAGAAGGTTAAATTGCATAAAGTAACTTTTAGTGATGGCTAATTTCTTACAAAATTTTAAAATATCCATTTTACTGTATTCAAGGAAGAGATGGATTAACATAAATTATCCTCCAGCTTCATCTAGCATTTATTCTGAATCAAAAACTTTCCTGGCCGTGATGACATGAGCTGCATAATAATTACCATGCTTTGATTAATTATTTTGTTGAATAAATGGGTGAATTAATTTTCACCTAGAAACACTGACAGCCTCAATTTCTGCAGTACATTGCTTCTTACCCAGCAGCAGCTACTTGGAGTCAAATTAGAGGTAGCTGATGTTGCAATATCAAATATACCAAATGATTACAATAAAAAGTACCCATCTGAACAATTAAAATAAATGTGCTAAATAAAATTTGGAAGCTGAAGTGAAGAAAACCTCAAAATTAAGAGAAAGTTATGAATCTTTAGCAAATTCTTTGCTGAATGCATTTATTTGGTTTCTTGATCCTCTACCCGATCACATTAACAATGACAAAAGATATGCAAATTTAAACAGACAATAGTCGCGCCAAATTGCCCTGACTCATACCAACTGACTGAAACATTTTCAGTATATATTCAGCTTGGTTTACTCTAGCACAGCTCCACATAACCAGAGAACATTTTAATAGCTACGCTTGGCTATAATCTGAAAGCTATGCCATAATCATCGACTAAGAACAGTGCAAACAAGATTCATGTTTATTTCACAAATTAAATTAACATATGAAATGTGTGCATAATTTAAATCCAGTAGAATTATGTGTTTGCCTTGCCATTGTTGAATAATTTCATGGCAACAACAAACAACAGAACAATGCCTTACTATATCTGAACACCATTTTCATTGTATATTTTAAGCAAACAACAAAAAAAATCACATTTTTGTTAGACTGATTCATTCAGGCCAATTTGGGACTCACCTTCTCTTCCATTCCCCTCAAAGAATCCAGGTAATTTATCATAATTCTTATTAAAAACTATATGAATGACATACTATTTGAGAATAATAACAAGCTATTCAACCGATTTCATTTGTTTTTGTGGAAATAAGCTTGGCAACGACAAAAACAGATTTTCTGTTATAAACTACTACTTTGGGTGATGCCTAAAAATTAAGCTGTGATTACCAAAACAGTATAAAATCCTATTTGATTTCTAGTCTTCTGCCTACCTGTTGTGATTTCACCTTTAGTGTGTAACAGAAAAGCTAACTACAGTTCCAGGTTTGGAACCTATAGGACGACCATGCAACAGTTAACCTGTCAAATAAAATAATAGTGATCTTAGTTCGGTCCCTAGTGGCCAAAAGTTGAATGACTATTACTTGGCATGGTTGTACAAGAACTGACCCTAAGGGAGGGCAACCACACAGCAACAGAAAAGAGCATTTGCCCTTTTCCCATCTTTTATCTTCCAAGAGGTTTTGTTCTGTTAACATCCTGCTTTAAAGAAGTTTGGTCGTGCTTCTTCTTAACTTACTAAGTGAATCCATTAGCAAAAGTCCTGAGAAAAAAGATTTTGCAAATAGGAGCATCGCCACCCTGCTCGGGACATAACGAGTAGAAGACACTGATCATCTGCTGCTTTCCTGCTACACAGCTAAGCCGAGACTGCGTCCACAGCGTCGTAAGCATAGCTCAACAAAGATGTTTCTGTGGTTTACAAGTTAAAAACTGAATGAGCTGTTCAATGTGATGTCTATAAATTGTGATTAAACATATGCTCAGCAGCAACATTCGGCTGGATATTGAGACTCCTAGGTGGCACTATCTCTGGAACCAATGCCCTGAGAAATGAGACCGTTGGGCTCTGCAAACCTACTCACTGTGTATAGCCAAGTCGGCAGGTGCACGTCTTTATGAACGGCGACCACGGGCTCATTCCCCCTCTCATTACGGCCGAACAACCCCTTCTGACGAGTTTACATTAAAATTTATCATCTTGATTTGTTTCTCAAGGACAAAAGAAGAAATACACGACAGAACTAAGCTCTTTGCTAGCTTACCTCCCACTTGCTAAAATGAAGTTTCTTTTACCAGTCATCATACAGGTAGCTTATAAATACCTTCACTTCGTGCTAGTTTCACTAAAGGTTGAGAAAAATAGAAAATTTTATTATGATTTCCTTTGCTAGCTACACAAAACTTCACGGTGTAAAATCCAATGGATCCTTAAATCAATACCGTCTTTTTCCCACCGACTTGCTGGGGACATGCCTGATCCCTCTCCTCATGTTGTATTTTGACAAAGCACTCTAGACAAACTTTAAAAAAGCGAAACTCAAAACTGTCACGAAGTGTGCCGTGGTGAGACACGCCGGTGAGGGGGAGGGGAGCACCGACCTTTCAAAGGCTTGCCTAAGCTCCGAAACTTGACTTACCAGGGAAATTAAGCGGAGAGAAAGCCTCTTGCATTTGCAAACACTGCCCCCCTGTAGCCAAAGGTAAACACTCCACTGTCCCCCAAAGGAACTTTAAGTCAGCTGCGGGACAAGAACCGAAAAGGCTCGGTGCAATTAGAAACTGAAAGGAGTCACTTACTTTCTGCAGCCACTGAGTATAATTTTCCATCACATGCTCCAGATGCTGAAGTTTCTGGGACGAGAAATCCGGTTCCACGTGCGGAGCATCTCTCTGCAGGGCGTTCGTGTTGTACTGGTCGGTCGCACTCTCACGACAGTTCCCGTCGTGTTCTGGAAGAATGAACGTGTAGGCGCACTGCCCATGCTGAATCCGGTTATATCTTCTCCCGCTGTTTTCTGGACTCCGGCGCTGGTTGCTGCACCCAACGTGCGTCACAATGGCAGCGAAGAAAGCAAAGGAAAGGAAAACTGTCATGGTCCTGCCCGCGCGCGCCTTCCGTGCCTCTCGCGCAGAGCTCGCTCTCTCCTCTGACCTTTACACTAGTTCTTTATGTCAGGTAAAACTGCTTGTTTGGCTGACTTTTCCCCCTCCGAGAAGGTGTTTGAAGATGAATCATAGAAAACTAGCCACTTGTAAGCTTTGTTCTAAAGTATTTTTTTTTTTTATTTCACTGTAGTGAGATACTTCGCTTCGTTAAAACTTGAGATATTTATTGCATAGTCGCGGAGATTTATTGTTTCCTCTCTGTGTGACCGTTCACTGTGGAGCCTGCCGGAGGAGCTGCGTGTACATATTCTAGACCCCTTCCGCTACCCTATCTGCTGCAGATCTGCTATTTTCTCCCAGACCTCAGTGAGTTTTATTAAGGTTGCACATCCAAGCCAAGCGGGAAGCCGGCAGCCTTTCACAAGATGACTTGACAGGAATGCACGAGCGTGCCCCTATGCTAAGGATTGCTGGTGGCTTCGGGCGGCGGGATCGTCTTACAAATTGGCGAGATGCGCATGACCTCGATCATGTATGGGCCTCCCGCCCCTTCCGCAGACAGCTGCCCTGAGCCTTTAGCAGAGTCACAGAAAATCAATAAACAGTGCGGTCCACCTTAACACACTTCTGGTGTGCATGCTGACCTACTAAAATCTAGTAAACCGGCAGTATGTTGTTAAAGTTACTATTTAATGGAAGAAAGAGAGTTGGCATGAAGTCCAATGAAATTATTTTGGTGGTAAATGACAAATCTATATAAATTTTAATTTTAAATTTTTCTTGACTCTGGGAAAAATACATCGCAAATTAATTTTAAAGACAGTATGCTTTCATTGTACTGAAATTTCTAGAATCAGAGAGGATCAAATTATCAAGAAAATTCCTACAATTTTTCATTCAAGGCAATATAACACATGCTTATGAGATTGAAATACCTAAGCACCTTTTGGGATGTAGATTTTTAAATTAAAGTGATTCCTTCATCAGAATGCAGCCCTTCTTCTGTATATATAAATTGAGCAACTTTTCTGCAGAAACAATGTGGTTGTGGTTTAAGACAGTGGCCTGAGAATTATTAATTCCTGTGGTATGTGCTAATCATAGATTTCACAAGGACCTCTTTGGTGTTGCCATAGCTATCTTTAACACCATTTATGTGGAAATTCCACATAAATCCTCTGTGGCTGCAGACAAACCATCTGAGAACGAGCATGTATCAGGTGTGCCAGTGGTCTGAAAAGAGAAACCTCTGTGGTTTTATTAAGGAGAAAGAAAAACAAGGTGTTTTCCCAAAAGGCAGAGTATAAATATTCGAATATAGAAACCAGCAAAACATGAAGAGGAGGTGATAATCACAGAATTTAGGATATAACACTGAGCTCGTTACGGGGTGTGTGCAGAAACCTTGACTTATGACCAGTTTGCATATAGAACTGGGTAAGATTTTAGGCACCAACCTCTCCGCAACAGTCACGATGTGCAAGGGCAGAAGCCATGGCGTGGCCTCCCCTCTCCAAGAATGGGAGCAGTCCAGCAGGTAAGGTGAGAAGTGGTTAGAGACGGACAGTAAGAAGAGAGAACTCAGGGGAGAGGTGAAAACAAATTCCAGAAACAATATGATTTACATGAGCGGGAAAAAAAAATTGGGTGAGATTGATTGATCAGCCCTTTCCACAGCTAATAACAAGTTTCTGATGGTACAGATACCAAAGCAAGTTATGCCAAACACTGCCATAAAAGTCTTTGAAAAGCCTCCGTGCCTCTGTAGGACACGGCACTCTGAGGCAGCAGTGACGACACTATTGGGGTTTACTATTCGTAAGCTCATATCAAGCACTGTTTACATTCCATCTCATTTAATCAACCTAGCAAACCCGAGACACGCGTGCTCTCGTTTAACCCAGTTTTCTCAAGAGCAAAACCGACTCACAGAGAAGCTCATCGGGCCCGACTCTCACAGTCCAGACTTCCAGTGCCAGGATGTGAACACAGGGAAACCGAGGCCATGCTGGCCTCCGTGTCCAATCACCAGGAAAGCAGAAGCCTCTGGAAGGGTGAGAGCAATCCCCAAAAGGCCCCAGCTGTCTGTGGACTGATTTACGAATCAATAGCAGGGTTTGTGATGGCACCTGGAAAATCATAGATTGTAAAATCCCGTTTACAAAGTGGCCTAATTACGTCTAACTCTAAGCCTGACCCTCAGAAGTGCAGGTGGAGAGTGACAGGACTCCGGCGGCGTCCCCAAAGAGGAAGGGGACTGCAGATGCGCAGGCTGTCTGAGAACACTTTCCAACATGGCTTGCTTTGAAAATCATCCATGGAAAGAACTGAATCCAAAAACAGCACCTTATAAGTGCTTTGTTAAAAACTAAACACAACTCCCTTGTCACCTTGACAAGATATGAATGTGCACAAAATGCCCAACCTCACTGTGAACCTTGAATTTTGCACATATACATATCAATAAAAGGTGTGTGTGTGGGGGGGGGAATACCTAAACACAGGGGAGAACTGGCAGGACACAATGTATGGGTTGTGAAGTCCCTATTAGAATGTCTCTGTGTTTCCAATCAGCTGTGACTGTTAAAAAGGTTGTGCCTCCTTGAGTGTATTTGTCCATGTGAACTTTTCCTATCTACATGGATGAAAAGAAAAAAATAGTGCAAACTTTCTAAGGAGAATGAGAAAGGGCAGGCTGAAAGGTAACGAATGGTGTGACAGCCAGGTGTGGTAGCACAGGCTTATCAACCCAGCACTCCAGAAAGCTGAAGCAGGAAGCTTACTAGTCCCAGCAATTTAGCAACATGGGGAGATCCTATCTCAAAGTAAAAAATAAAAAAGGGTGAGGATATCACTCAGTACAAAGGACATGGATTCAGTCTTCAGTGCCAGGAAACAAAGAAAGAAAGAAAAAAAAAAGCTCAGGTGGGCAAAGACAGAGAAAGAGACTAATGTATTTCTTTATTAGAAAAAACAAAAACTATAATGTTGAGGTACTGATGTTAATCTTGAAAACAAATGTGTGGAGTTCAATTTTAATTAATAGAAAAATTAACACAACTGCAGCGCATTCACCTGTTTTTCAGAGCTCCGGCTGAGGAGGCAACAGAAGAGGTCTCATCCCACAAAGACAATTTCAGGGACAATGTATGTGGCTGTTCCTAATTATTCAGAAATGGTGCCCGTTGATATATAGTGAGTAATATGATCAATGGGCCTTTTTGCTTTTTAAGTCTGCAGCTCCAAAAATGACAAAAGTCCAAAGAACTAAATATTAATAATGAACTTAGGAAGACTCCATGTTGAAAGCTTTGCATTTTAGTTAGACTATTAGAGCACCAGCATAAGGAACTCAGACTTTAAAATTCTGCCTAATATCTACAAATAGTCCTAGTAAATGGTGAATTTTGTAGTGGGGCCAGAAACACTACTTACACAAGAGCTAAATGGCCTTAAATCGGTCCTAAGAACCAGTCTTTGTTACTTCTTTTGTGAAGCTTTCCAGATTTCAATAAGGCCACATAAGTGGCTTTCTCTGTTGAATTTTAATAACCTTCTCTTTATACATCCAAAATACCATGTCTCATGTTTCTTTTTGGGTCTGCCTCCCCCCCCCCACCCCCCCCACCTGTGAGCTCCTAAGGTGATTGCCTTTCTGCCATCGTTGATTTGCTGGCACTCATGATGCACTTTGTTGGAAGCTATGAAAGAATAAATGAATGAGTGAATGGGTTAATTAATTATTTAATTAGTACAGCTTTCTGATTGCCTGGCTACTATGTGACTGGCCACATCTGCTGCATTTGCTGGGTAAATTCACTTAGAATCTATAAGCCTAAGGGACCAGGGAAGGAAGTAAAATTTATACTAAAGAATAAGTTAAGAAAAAAAAGAACACAAAAATAATAGTACATATTTTTAACCCTTGACAAATATTTTCATTTAATGGTTGCAAAATTTCTACAATCATGTGTTGTTAGCCCCATTTTGTAGATGAGAAAATCAGGACATACAAAGGTTACTTGCCCAAGATCTATGATATTTTATGGGGCAGAGCAAGAATTTGGATCTCAACCCATCTGACCCTGAGGCACACGCTCACAGCCCATAGGACTATATTGCTGAGAGAAGTACTTTAATGTTAGCAAATGGAGAAAACGTTTTTTGGATTTTGGGAACAGGAAACACATGACACCTTTAAATTAAAAAGCTCATGTTATAATCTTTCAAAATAGAGTTATTAAGCCAGGATGTACCAGGATGGTTGTCCAACCTGCTTACAAGTTATCTGATCTGGCTACACCTTCAGCCCACTCTGAATGGTTAGTCAATGACACGACCTGTGTAGATATTGACGATCATTCCTGTTGTGAAATAAAATACAAGGATATAAAGTTAAGACCGATTTATTTCTCAAAAACGTCATCAGACATTGAGATGCAAGGTCGCACTCTCCCAGTGTTTGCGTGAACTTCTGCCACAGAACCAGGGTAGAAGCACCTGCCCCTCCCTTGTGCCCTTGAATCCACTGTGACTTGAGACCCCAAGGTCACCATGTTCTGTGAATCTGTTTTGAGAGATCAAGGCTATCCCCAGAGCTTTGGAATTGATATCTCTGTCTGAAGAAGGATAGTAGAGCCAACATCCCTTCACTCAGCTATGTGGACAGCAAAGGTATCCATGCAGATGGAAATGTCGCAGGGGCCAAACCAGAAAAGGAAGACAGAAGGTATCTCCTCGTGACAGAGAACAGTGCCCAGGTCCATGGAGGGATCTCTCGAGAACACACACACAGGCTTTGGAAAGGACTTTGCAAGGAGCTGTAGACTCTTCATGTACAGTGGAAGCTGGGAACAGGCAGGCAGGTGAGGAGAATAAAACAAAAAATTATTATATAAATATGCACTTGCCTTCTATGGAAAAAATCCCTGGCAATAATTCCCTGCTCTTGTTAATAACTATAGAAAAGTGAGTTGGAAGCAGCAAAACAATTAATTTCTTCTACTGAAACCAGCAAAGGAGACTAAGAGACTCAGGGAAAGATCCAGAAGGGGAACTGGACGTTCGGTGCAAGAAGAGTACTGGTGGCTTTGTGGCCTCAAGAGCCTGGGGCAGATATGTTGAAAAGGAAAGTTTGGAGGGAAGTGGTGTTTCCTGTAAGATTAAAACTCCTTTTATCTTTTTTCAGAAAAATATGTTTTCTGCCCAGTGACTGTCTCAGCATGGACGAGGGGAAGCATGCATCCTGGCTCCACTGTGGGGACAGCTAACCTGTCAAGACAGAGTAATAGACACACAGTCACGGGCATTTGTTCCATGTGGCTTTCTATGCAGGGTCATTAGCAAATGACAGGACAGTGTCCATCTGATTGATGTCTGTACCCACATCTCCTTTCTCTTGCACCTGGGAGGCATTGGATAAGTACTTGCCAGGCCATGTGACTGACTCACCTCGACTTTCAGTGAAGAGCCCTAAAGACTGAGTTACACCATCGGTTTCCTTAGGGACTTTCAGGGGCTGGTTCTGTCCAACCTTGAGATCTCACTTTTTAATAAGTCACATGATGCACAGACGTTATTGATTCCAAAATGAATCCCAGTAGTAGAAAAATAACCCTCCCGGTCTTTACTGGTCATGGACAGTGTTGAAGAAACCATTAAAGAAATATGTCAAACAACCTAACAATATAAATATTATTTGATAATTCCACCAACACGTACACAATTCAGAAAAGAACAGTAAAAGATGGGGAGAATGTTGTGCAGAGGTATAGAAGCCAACTTTATACCAGAATAGAGAGAGGGTACCACTGGTGACCCCATGTGTTAAGTTCCAGTTAGGGTAAGGAGCCTAGAAACGACTGTGCCCTTAGGTAACCGCCCCTTTGCCTTCTCTCTTTCCTCTGCAGAGGTCTTGCTACCTTGACGAGAGAAAACAATAGAGGCATCCTGGTCTCAATTTTTCCAGCTTCAGAAAGAATATGTATTTTGCGTTCTCAGACACACTTGAAAAAGAAAAACTCCATTCCAGGAAAGACTGGAATTATCACTTCATGGATCATAACCTCAACGGTGGCTGGTCTTTGTGGCCAAAATAAAGCAGGTACTCAGTGCCGTGGGACTTTCTGTCTGAGGAAAATCTCTTTGCATCAAAATCAGACATTTGTGGCAAACTCTACTTACCAGTGAAAAAAAGGGTCACCTATATCTACTGCAAACCTTGACTTAAGAATCTTATAGGAGAAAGAGTCTGTTTCAAAACTCACTTGTTTTTCCTCAGAGTCTAATTTTTATAGTCTATTCATGTAGTCTCACTTATGATTTCATACTTTATCTCTTTCCCTCTTACCAGATTGGACAGGCTAACTACTCCTTAGTGGTTAATAAAAGAGAAGCGTTTCTTTGTTCAAATTTTATTATTTCTTATTTATGCTGCTACACATTGGGTAATATTGGACAAGACAGTTATTCTAAGACCGATTTTCTCATCTGTAAAATGAGGATAATAACTTTGCCAGTTTTACAGAGGTCTTGTGACGATTAAATAAAATAACTTATATGTAGCCTTAAGCACAGTGCCTGGCATGTGCTAAATGTTCTGTTACTTCTTTCTACATGGGTGTTTCTTTCTGTGTTCAAAACGGTCCTACTTTTTACTTTGTTTAACTGAAGTTCCTAACTATGCTTATCTCATTTCATTGCCTATCATATCATCCTCTTAAATCTTTAAACATCATTTCTGAACCTCTTAAAAGTCACACACTTAAGCACATTTTAAAATAGGAGATGGGCCACATTCACGAAGACAGTTTATATAAACAACCCCAGTGTCTTTGAGGGTAGGATAAGAACGTCCTTCCTCACTGCTGATCCCTAGCACCTGGAACAGTGAGTGCTTGGCACACAATAGGTGCTAAATAAATATTTGTTAAACGAATGAAACAAGTTGGGAACAATTTAGTAAGAATGTTCAACTCTGAATACTAAGGCCAGAGACATATCTAGTAGGACAAACAGATATGGAAGCCGATCACATTTGGCAGGAAGAACATGATGCCCTAGGAGTCACGGGTGCAGTGAGGGTGCCATTTATAGCTTTGTCACCATGACTTGCTATCCAACTCATTTTTAGCCAGGTCAACTACATAACCTTATTTTTAAAATTTTCTTTTATAGCTGGAATTGTGGCATATATAATTCCATTCTGTTTCCTGAAAGATAATGTGTTTATTTCCAATTCAGGTCATGAAAATGACCTAGAACATTAATATTAATCTTATAAGAAGCATGTGGTACAGTATGACTTGAACATTAAAAAAGGAAATCTTTTGTCTAGTTTCTTTTTTTTCCCAAAGCCAATTTTACTTCCTATCTCAGGTTCTCATTAAATTAATAATTTGGCAATTAAATCAAGAAATAAATTTCAGTGGTATATAAAATATTTAAAAATATGATTGCTAACCAGAGAGTTAGTTCATTTATTGTGTGGTAGAGACCAGTCTCTTCAAGGTTAACCTTATAATACTTATTCGGTCTGAAAAGTTAATGCTTTCTTTTCTACTAAATACATGATTTGCCTATTTTCTCTTGAATTTTCCTTTATAGTTAATAGAAATTTGTAAAGGAAGAGCTGGAACAACTAAGAAAGCCCACATTCAGGGGCCCTGTGGGGCAGGCCTGTAATCTCAGCATTCTGGGACACAGAGGCAAGAGGATTCCGAGTTTGAGTCCACTGTGGTCAATTTAGAAACTAAGTGAGACCTTGTTCCGAAATCAAAGCTGAAAATCGGGCTGGGGATACAGCTCAATAGGAAGGACCTGGACTCAATCCTCAGTATCACCATAAGAAAAAAAAACATTAAAGGCAAAACAATAAAGGACGGTCATGCATGCCTTAAACATTATAAAAGATTGTCCCTTCTATGTTTCCACCTACACTGAATTCCTTCCACTTGCGATATCCACAGATGGATCATTTTAGCTTTAAAGCCACTAAGCCTGCATATTTTGCAAAACATTTCCCAAATTGTATTGTGTTCAGGCCACCACCATGTTTGTATGTCCCCTGTATTCCTAGTTTCTTCAGCTCAGGAAGTTTCCCTAGGTGTGCATTTGTAATATATATCTACATAGGTGTGTGTGTGTGTGTGTGTGTGTGTGTGTGTGTGTGTGTGTGTATCTTGGTCTTTCTTAAATCTTATATATATATATATATATCGTAGGTTTATTCTAAAGAATACCACCTCGAACCACCAGTGGTAGATTCTTGTAATGCCAGCACTCTGGGAGGCTGAGGCAGGCTTGAGCCTAGTCCAGGCAATTTAGCAACTTAGTGAGACTGTCTCAAAATAAAAATGAAAAAATGAGCTGAAGACATAGCTCAGAGTAAAGGCCCTTAGTTCTGAACTCAAGCCACAATGCCAAAATATTAGTAATGATAATAAAAGAATATCATCTTGAAAACCAACCACTGGTGCCTTCTCCAAATATGTATAAAAATATGCACATGAACTTCTGTCCAGGTACAACCTGCCGGACCATTTCATGTCCCATTGGAGTGTGGACCACACTTTGGGAAACACTAGTGAGTCACCTTTTCTTGCAAAATGCGTAAAACGATGCCTCCTGTCAATGCATCTATGGAAAAGAAAATTGCCTTTGCAATTCCTCAAGATTAATTCACATCACTTTCGTGGAGTTTGAGGTTTATTTTTTTCCTATAGGAAAATCAGAAATACAAACAATACTTTTGAGACAGGTTTCTGTACTTAGCCTACTAGAGAGGAGCACCTGAGAAACGGATTGGCTGACGCTTTGTTTGCAAGGTTGTGAACCAAGAACAGTTCCCAACTGAAAGTCTAAAATTGAAACTAATGATTGACCAGAAATTTCAATTGCCCATCTCTTAATTCTGTCAATGGAAATAATAGTAAAGGTATTTAGTGCCTGAAGAGTAAATCCTCACTCAATTTTAGTTTGGCATTTGGAAGAGGGTTGAGAAAATAGTAAACAATTTTCTTCTCAAGCATTGCATTCCTCTTAGAGAATTTACATTCCTTCTCCAATCCTTCAAGAAGCCATAAAGCCACATTAGTTCAAAAGAGAGGGAGGAGAGTTAATATTTAAAGGAACAGCTGGGAATAAATTACTCTCAAGGACCATTTATTGAGTACTTTTATGTTATATCCAGCACTATGCTAATTATTGTACTTGCCTATCTCATCTACTATAATTACCATAACAATGCAATACGTAGAAACTTTTATTACCATCATTTTGTAGAGGAAAAACAAATTCAGAAAACATTCAGGACATACTGAGACCAGGGTTTTATGACTCCAGACCTGAAACTATTAATCATTACATATATCCAAACTCTCGGTCAGCCTTTTCAAAGAGCCAACTCACTTGAATTTTCATATTGATTACCTTCTGATTTTATGATACATTTCTTTTTTGTTTGTAATTTAATATGAAGCACAGAACATGATAACCACTTAGACAAAAAGACAGTTGTCAGAGTTGAATAAGAGATATCTACCCAAAAAGTGAATAGTTACAGTGTCTTTATTGTATGTCAATAACTTGCATATATCTTCACTTTTAAGCCTACTTTTCTCACTTTTTGGATAATGGAACTAAAGCTACAGCAATAGGGACTTTCTTCATTCTACAAAGCCAGTAGCATTTGAACCAGGCCACTTGACTCTAGAGCCCAATTGTCTTAACTAAAATCTAAAGAAAATTCTCTCAAATATATGAGATAAAAATGATCTCCCCGGCATTTATATTGAGCTTTATAGTAAGTTGTAACCTCATATTCAATTGAGAACAAGAAAAAAGTTAGTTTGCTGTTCTCAGAATAAGCCCTGTACCATCCCTACCTGGGAGCTGGTTTGTAATGTAGAAACTTTGGACCTTCCCTGGCATATAGAATCAGAAAGCTGAGTATGGTGTACCGGCCCTTGCAAAAATCCTTGCAAATAATTCTATCTCATACTCAAGACAAATAACCACTGTCACAATTTTATTCTTAACCCTAGCAGAGTTACGAATTTTACCTCAATAAAAATGCATGTGCTTGTCCATAGTGATTCTAATTTAGACGATCTTGGGCATAGTCTGCATGCTGTTATCTACAAGTGTTTCAGATTCTAAAGTGTAGTTGAGAATCAATGGTTTTAAATGAAGGTAATAACCAAGATTAAATGCTATGACGTAAGTAGTTCAGTACAGGAAATAAGGAGTAAACTTACTTCAGTGTGCCTGATACGTTTCTGGAGGGTTAATTGTAGGATTATAAAACAAATTCTTCAATGCCTCTCAACTGCTTTATATTTAATTTCTGGAGCATTTAAGGACACAAGGATTACTACATATTAAGCAAACTGGACCCTGAAAATTAAGCACCGTTGTTGAAGTAATTTGTCTGAAGTTTACATTTGTAAAGACCTTAAGGAATAAAATATTCATTTGAAAATTCACAAACACAATTTTGACTCTCATCTAATAACTAACAATTATTATGGTGACATTCTGCCCATGTATTCATGAATAAATAAATAAATAAATAAATAAATAAATAAATAAGCAACCAGTGCCTGTGTTCTGACCTCAAGTACTTCAATGCCTAATCTCACACCTGGAGAAACTGAAGTGATGCAGAGAACAGCCTTAGCAAGTTGCTTTTCCCAAATAAATTATAGAAGATTTGGTGTTAGTAACAGTGCTTTTTAAGATTATATAACTTGCATGTAACTTACATTTTTCACAGGAAAACATGAGGTTTTGGAACAAATAATTTCCTGAATCAAATTTGTACCACAGACTCAAACTAGTAAAATTCACAATAGCTCACAGGTAGAAACAGCCCAAATGCCCATTTAGATGAATGTGTAGGCAAACTGTGGGGGAGAGTCACACAAAATAATCTTTGGCCACAAAAAGGGATGAAATGGTGGCATTTACTAGAAAATCCTGAGTAAAAGAAGCCACACACAAAAGGTCAAGAAAATTTAAATTTATACAGGTATAAAATAGACTGCTGTTTACCAGGGGCTATGGATGGGGGGGGGGGGAACAACCTAATCAAGGATTATAGCCTTAAATGGTAATGTCGATCACAGGACAGGAGAGACTCACAAAAAGCACTTGAAGAAGTTTCACACTACATTTTCTGCTGCTGTTCCAGTAAAATAAAGACATAGGACTTAAGCTCCCAAGTCCTCGTGTGAAACACACTAATCTGGACAAATTGACCTAATAGCTATTATTTTTATATTCTATTATGTTAGTAGAATCATTTAAATTATATCTTTGAATGTACTTATGCTATTTTAAACTCTCTTGCACAAATAAGCAAGCTTTACTCTGAGGTATTGCTGCCAAGAAAAAAAATAAGTGTATATATATATATATATATATATATATATATATATATATATATCCCTTTTACCTGATAAATTTTTTGAAATGTGTGTTACGGTTTCCCATTTGTGTGTGGTAAAAGCTTTGTAGTTTCTTACTAAAGGGAGCAGTGATTAGCAGCCAGATTTATGCTTATATAGGTATGCATGTTCTTGGTATCATTTTCCCCTTAATAATTGTGAGTTACTCCTGACCTTTTGACCAGTTGTAGCAGAAAAAAATTTCCTGAGTGGTATGAGATGACTTGGCAACATTTTTAGAAATAAAAGAAAAACATTATTGTTTGGGGATTTTCTTGCAATGTTAGCTAGAGAATTTTTTTTTCTTTTGTGGTTATAAATGGATTTTCTTAATATTATTTCCTTTCTAACTCATTCATTCAAATCTGATATTAAAAAACTACTGGTTAGACAGAAGTTATTTTATCTAGAAAAGAATGGCAGAATGCAACTGAAACTGGCATTTAAAAAATATGATTAAAAAATTCTCATATAGTTAGAAAAATCAGTATTTTGACAAGGTAGTTCTCCAATTAGTGTGCAAACAGCATTTGAAAATAAGTAGTTAGCCCAGCATGATGGTGCACATCTGTAATCTCAGAACTCAGAAGACCAAGACAAGGAAAGGTGAGCTCCTGGCCAGTGTGGGCTACATAATGAGCTCAAGGCTAGATCTTCTGTCAATAAAAACAAAATGAATATACAACAACGAAAATTAAAAAATAGCATTAGTAGAAGTAGTTGTCTTGGGACTTCTGGAGAAAGATAAAATTGGTTTCACACATTACACTTGTACACCAAGATAAACTCCATAGTAATTGAAAATTAACATCTTTAAAAAACATAAATTACCAAAATGTCCTCTAAAAATATTGTTTTAAGTGCATTCACTACAAATATCACTGTCATATGCCACCGTGAGTCTGACGAGGGGTAAAGTGGCAATGCCGTACAACTCACAGCAGGCATGCTACTGTACGTCACTCGCTCAGCCACAGATCAGTGAGAAGGGAGTCAGAACGTAGATTTTGAAAGAATCAAGAGCAGCATGTAAAGTTTTACCATCAAAATCATTCAGGGCAGTCTTCAAATAGACAGATTATTAAAAAGGTACCATATTTTAACTAGAAAAAATGTATAATTATATGTATTACCTTGTTGGATCTTTATTAAAAATAAAAAACATACATCTTACCAGATCGTCCTAGACTATGAAAAGATAAAACATATTTTTGCTTTTCTTTTTTAACGCTAGAAATTGAACCCAGAGACTTCAGTGAGCTCAATTCCTTGCCCTTTTTATCCCTTCCTTCCTTCCTTCCTTCCTTCCATCCTTCCTTCCTTCCTTCTTTCCTTCCTTCCTTCCTTCCCTCTTTCCTTCTTTCTTTCTCTTTCTCTCTTTCTTTTTTTTCTTTCTCTTTTCAAGACGTATTTTTACAACTAGCTAAATTTCCCAGGCTAGGCTCAAATTAGAGGTCCTCATCCCTCAGTCTCTCAGAGTGCTGAGATTTCAGGACCCTTTCCACACTCAGCAAAGCATGCATTACTAAAAACAAAGCAATATGTATCAGTATAAGGATATTATGTTGAAACACTTGAAAATCCATAAATTCACTCTCATCTGCCTAATTAGTTTTTGTTCATCTTAAACTCAATTTGGTAGAAATGCTATTTGCTTCATGCGTCCTTGCGAAAAACGGTGGTTGTACTACAAAACTTCAATAATTTCCACAGAATGTTTCTTGAACGTCTTGAAAATTGTTTGCTATGTGCTTCTGTCTTCCACACACCCTTGAAAAGATGTCTTTCTGATCTTTAGCCTTTAGTGTTCACTTGTCTCTCCTGGCCCTACTTCCTGGATGCCATGAGCCATAACCTTGTGCTTTGACCTCTGCGCTGCAGCTGTTCGCAGCCGTGGTTTTGGCCATGGCTGTTATATTTACCCACCCAAGACTTTTGGCTCCTCTCACTTACTGTATGCCTACACCTTCTGGCTGCCTGCCTTCTGACAGATTGCTGTCAAGTTTAGTAGGTAAAAGGTCCTGAGGGTGGCTGACATCTCTTCCCCATGAGTGCAGGTGGTACAGCCTGGGCTTCTAAACATTGTGCTCCATGACTCCCCACCTGGTCCATTTCCACTGATAGCTACAGCATAGTGAGGGTCATTAAATTTATGTCATTTGAGTTAATTGGAAATCTGAAATATAGATCAAGGCCTCATGAGCCCTGTTAATTTATCAAGGATTTGGATAGTTATTAAACAAAAGGAAAAACTCTCAAAAATTGTTCCTAGTTTATTGGCAAAACATGAGGGACTCAAAAACACATAATCAATTATATACAAGCAAATGGTTTAAAAGTTAATAAAATTCTAAGTAACCCTTTTTACTGTGGAGATAAGGCAATCGTATCTCAAGGATTTATCCCAGTTTACAATGACATTTCAGTCAGTGACTCATTCCTATAGCTTTCAACATGTTTTCCATAATTTCTGTTCTGAAAGACAGGATCCTAATTGAGATTTTGAAATCCATCCACAAAAACAAATTTAAATTTTCAGTTTGACTATATACTACAAAAATCAATTTGGTAGATATTTTTTCTTCCTTTTACTCATACCCTTACTTGATTTTCATAAATAATTTTTAAAAAATACCTCTGACCCCACAATAGGGTTATCTGATACCTGGAAGGGATTTGGGGTCTTCAGAATACATTCTTATACGGCAAATCAAATCAATGACTGTAAATAATCATAGCCATAAATTCAGACTACTAGTCCAGGCCCTAGGAAGAAGCCAACTACTACAAAGTAATTAGTGGATATGGATGGTTTTATCTAAGGAAAATGACAGTATTATCTGTTGTTCTAGTCACATCATCCTACACTTGCTGTGTGTGTGTAAGATACGGGAGCTCTGTGGTGAGGTAAGTGGTGCCACTGCACTCTCTGCCAAGTTTGTGGGAAAAGAGAGACAGGGTAAGTCTCCATTCCCCATTCTTGGTATAAACGTACGATCCCGAACACACTGATCTCATGGGTATTGGCTCTACTTTCAGACATCGGTGTTATACTTAAAACTGTCACCTGAGTGATTTGATCCCATTTCAAGTACTTAAAATAATGCCTGGGCTCTGTGTGTAGCCATTGAGACCTGAGCACCAACCCCGTCTTGCCACTTAACTGCTGTGTGCTTTAGGGAAGATTCTCAACTGCTGTAGATCTGAATGTCTTCCTTTTCAACAAGGAAGCAACTGTATTTTCCTTTAGAGGATTATTGTGAGGTTGAAATGAGAGCACAGCAGAAGGCCTTGCATTCCTAGAGGTCCAATGAATGAATTTCTCATTTGTTTTTATAAATTAAGACTGCATTAATAAATAGGGGGTGAATGCAAACAGGACAGAGCAAATAAGATCGTTGATTTTGTTTCTTGTCAGACTAGCAATGTTTAAAAATCCCTTCCAAGAATACTATAAATTCTCTTAGCTCCAAGCACAGTGGAATGCTTCCTAATGCCATTAGAAAGTTCACCGGGTGTGAGAAAACTCTATCTGGGAGCGCCATGTTTGATACAAGAGAATGGCAAAACAATTGTTGGCCTCGTTCACTTCGAACTCCTGAGATTTATGGGTTTTTCCTTGTCTTTCTTCCCCCCTTTCCTCACCTCTTTTTTCTTCTTCCTGGCACTGTCTTAATAACTTCCTGGGCAAAAGTCCAGTTTCTCTTTTTAATAACAATGTGTGCCCTCTTGCAACAGATATAGTGAGAAATGGGGCAGGATAAGGCCCAAGTGGCGAGAGATTTGAATTCACACACGTCCCCGGACTCTCAGTCCCTAGCAGCACGCCCTTCGGGAACCTTTGTCTTGACCCTCTTTTCCTTTTTGGCTGAATGTGTCCATCTGTTCAAGGGAAGGACTAAAAGTCACTGGGTGGAGCCATACTAATTACACGAAGAAATCTCCCAGTGTTGCAGGGACGGGGGAAAACCAAGAAAGAAAAAAATAGATGCATGTAGGAGAAATTGCTGCCAAAAACTGCTATTGAATCCCCTCGGATTTATTTAGAGCATCTTGCTTTGCGTATAAATCTGAAACCAAACAAATCTCTAAGCCAGCCTTTTTAAGCCAACTTGATATTTCAATGAAAACTGAAGTTGCACATCTACAATTGTGAAATATCTGAACAAAAACGTAAAAAAACACACATAAGCTGGACACTCACCTATCATTTTTCTGTTCAGCTCTGATCAATTATCTCTATCTTTTTTCCTCTCATCCACTCATCCATTTATTTATTTATCCATGTATATCTCTATTTATCTATCTACTAATAAAGAGATAAGTTATTTCTTTCACTGACTTCCATCATTTAGATATAAGTTCCACGAGAAGAAATTTTTCTTTTGTTGTTTTTTTTTAAATAGTTTTTCTCTGTAGTCCAGCTGGCTGGTCCTGAACTCACTATGTAGACCAGGCTGATGTTTAACTTGCAGCAGTCCTCCTGCTTCGCCGTCCTGAATTGAACTAACTCAGTGCCTCACTAGGGAAAGTGCTCTAAACTCTGTTTCTCCAGCCCTGGGTTTGGTTTTAATCATGACTATTTCTCTGGTCCTGCAATCAAGTCTGACAGTCAACAAATGTTTATGACTTTTTTCTCTCCCCTAAAGAAATAACGATCTAGAACAACAATATATTAAGATAAGTCAGGAAAATCTTCCTGCCCTGAAGATATCTTTAACTGGACAATGAAAGGAACAATTTGGAGGCTTGGGTGGTGGAAACTTCTGAAGTATGAGCCCAGGATGCCCCGAGGAGCCAAGGGTGGAAAGCACAGCACAGGAAATGTGGGAAAGCATCCTCATTTCCTCTGTAAGAACATGTAGGAACACCAACATCTCACTGAGTAGATTTAGGTAGAAGAAATAAGATTATTTTCTGAATTCACAGATGTTGACATAATTCAAACATGTCTTCAATATTTCTGTCATCTTTTAATAAAATTACAAGGGCCTTCATTTCAGGAATGGGGATTCTTTTTTATCAGAATAATTGAAATTTAGTCATGAGTGAGTTAGATTAGCTATTGCAGATGTCTGCCTTGTCCTCTGATTTCCAATTTGATCTCTGATTACTTTTGTTTTTCTACTTGCAATCATATTAAATATATACCCTCCCCTTTGAGCTAAAACCAATCTCTTGCTTAGTTGATTAAATATAGATGAATCAACCCTAAATGTAGAAACCATGTCTCACACTTGTTCTATTGCCAAGAGGAGTCACACTAGGTCATATACGCATTTCTGTCCAATGGGATCATAGGCACAAGTTTGGACATGGCAGCCATATCAGAGTTAAATCCACCATTGCTGAAGAAATCCATTTGGTTACCACAAAGTCAAAAAGAATCCAAGAATCAGAGTCATTTCTTAATTAAGCAAGAGATCTCACAAATAAAGTACTCAATTTATTTCCATCTTGAAATATGCTGGCTGCTATTACTTACACATGTGTAATGTGTCTAGCTATGTGCACCCATCACTATTATAGGCAGAAAGTCTACATTTAGTTTGAGCGAGATTGCAAATCCATAACAGCAGTGGGTAATAAGGGTAGCAGTGGACTATTGATAGAAATAAACAGGTTCAGTTAATCCTAACCTTGGACCATTTGAGCCCATTACAGAATTAACACATCTTTCCAACTATCTCCCAGCTCAAATAGTTTGAGATTAGTTTTTACATGAAGGCAGTTATTTTTGTATAAATAAATATTCACTTGGTGATGTAAATTATCATATTGGTAAAAATATAGTGACATTCTATAGTCCTTCATTTCTTTTTTGGGGGGTTTCTTTTCTTTTTTTCTTTTTTTTTTCTAGCCATCACTTAAACCAAAGGTTCGTTTTTGTCCTAAATTCTCCTTCTGCAGTATTTTTTTTTCTGTAGCTTTAGGTCTGTTTTTCAACAATAATTTGCCAGTGAATTGAACCAAAACTCAATTTTGTAAATGGCTAATTCCCTGAAAGCTGTTGCCTGAAAGGGATGACTCTTTACCAATTGCCTTTGACAAAATTCCCTATGCTCTTTCCTAGATGAGGGACCTTATCCACTTAGAGGGATTGAACTACCACGTATATTTGTGTCTTCACATATGTGTCACATATGCATTCATAGATGTTTTATAATTGATGTCTAAAATTTTCTTCAGGTCTTTGTTTCACACATTCCTCACCGTATTTGCCACCTTTTAGTTAACACTAGCATATATTCTTCTGTATTTCAGGTACCAACAAAAAGAACGACTCGCCTCTCACGTTCCCAAATAAGAGATCTGAATCTTTATAGATCAGCACATCTGCTCACCTTCTACATCCAATAAAAGTGTCCCCCTGCTGATTTTACCTCCTACGGATGTAGGAAAGCAAAATCTGTTAGATTTGTACTTCCTGTGATTCTTGAGTGTGTCTTATTCAGTAAAAATCAGTTTAATCCCATCTCTCTCTAGGATACCCCTGGACTATTACCTACTTATTTTCTTCCATCTAATTTTCCCCCTCACCCTGAAATAGAAATGAACTATTCTTCCACAACTTAATCATATTCAAAGATTCTCTATTGCTTATAGCTACGGTTCCCACACGTGTGTTTCATGAAATACAAATCCTGAAAGATGGTCTATGTTCAAATACATTGGAAAACATTGCATCCTTTTACCACAAATAGCAAAGACCACTGACATAATAAGCCCTCTATAAAGACTTGAAATAAAATCTATGTAACAGTTTTACGATGCACTGAACGTAGCCATCTCCCCTACTTTAATGTATGATGATATTTAAAAGGGGTTGGTGGCCCCTGGGAATAATTAGGTCATGGGAGTGGCGCCTCATGAACAGGATTATGGCCTTTATAAGAGAGCTAGCTTGTTCTCTTCCGTCATGTGGTTGTGCAAGTCTGCACTCTAGGGCCCAGAACAAAGGCCATACCAGAACCCATCCATCCTGGCCCCTCATCTCAGACTTTCAACCTCCAGAATTCTCAGATACAAATTTCTGTTGTTTCTAAGCTATCTGCTTTATTACTTTGATATAGCAGTGAAAATTGACTAATTGTCTAATCTAGCATGCCCCGTATGCATTTAACTAATGATTTCTTCTTTCCCATATGTCAACTATTATTGGCCAGTTGACCACAATTGGAAAATGCTGGCCTAGGGTCGTATGCTGGTATAGGGTGTGAAGTAAAGGCTGACCCAGTCCACTACCTCTGTGGTATATTCTGCCCTCTTTACCCCACAGTTCATTTTCTGGGATTCCTGTATAACTTGCAGTTCCTCCCAAACAACATGCTTCTCCCCAGGTCCTTGACATGTCATTCCTTTTACCTAAAACACCCTATTCTAAAGCAGTCATCCTCTATTTCCACCTTCTGTCTAACTCCTACTCATATTTCAAGACACCTCTCAAATTCATCTTTAAGTAACTGATTCATTTTCTCTGGCTTTTTTTTTTTCCTTCTAAGTATTTATAGCACTTGTAACCTTTTAACTAACATATATCCCTCACTTCCATGATCTCTTTAGGAGTTAAATCATTTTATACATGGTAAGTGCTCAAGAGACATCTGAGTTAAAACAAATCAAATCAAGCTCAAGATGATAGAAAGCTTTAAAAAAACAGAATCTTTGAAAATGTAGGAAATAGTTTTAATATTCTTTGAGAATGTATGAAATACATTCACATAATTGAATTAATGTCTTTCCATTTAATAATGTTGTTAGTAATTTTTCATACAACTTTCTTTCTTGCATTTGTGCATTTCAATTATTCATATCAGATATTCAAATGTTTATTTACTAAGAACAAAAAAGAAAACAAATTTGTTTTAAGAAATCACTTTCGATTGTGGGAATTAGAAATATCACTTGTTTTTGATATCTAAAATCAAAGTGAAGGTACCAAATCCATGCCTTTGCCCAACTTTATTTAACCCAGAGTTGTTCTTTATTATATGAGTCAAGATAACATGTTCAGTTGTATATGAAAGATGATGCTTTCCCTCTGAGTAAAATTGCCTCATTCCATATGTTTCCCCCTAAGTTTAACCCCCGTCTATTCTCTAGATTTTCAAGAAAAAAACAGAGATCATTAACCAAGTGTGGTGTTCATACCAATTTACGGAGGCTACAGGTAATGTCAACAGGTGTAAAGTATAATAAATGTTTAAGCTAAACATTCACCCATCCTAAAAGACTGACTGTATATCAAAGAAATTATCTTTGCTTATTCATTCATGTATTGAACATACGTATGTAGGCAGCTGTCACAAAAGCCACGATGGGATAATGACAGCAATAGTGCTACAAATAATTGCCACTTTATCGGGCACACAGATTCTGTTAAGTGCCATGCTAAATATTTATATGTGTGTACATATGTGTATTATCACACGAGGTCTTTACAACAAGCTTAGGAAATAGTAATGTTCTGTCCCTTTTGATTTAGACCTAGATACGGTCAAGGTCAAGAGTTAGCAAATAGCTCTGCCACAATTTGAGTCCAGACAGTCTTGAGACACTCCTGTGCTTATGCAGTAGCAAAATAGCCTGTCCTTGGTCACAAAAACTACTTTTCCATCAAACTATCCACAGACAATGTCCTTTGCAATTGTCACATAACATCATAAACAACACTGAGCAGGAACAGTTTCAGAGAGCTTTGAAGTTACGCCAACTTAGATGAAATTGAAATATATATTTTTTTATCAAAAAAAAAAACTTTGGAGCATACGATGCTGGTGAGTGTTTGATGAATATTAACTGATTGTAGTTAATGGTAAACTGTAGTTAATGTGGTTGTACCGTGTGACCTTTGAGGTATGTTTCAACCAAGAGATTCTGTGATTAAGAGGTGGCTGAATCTAGTTGTTTCTAGATTACATCTCCAGACTGTCTCATGAAACTCACCTTTAATTCAGGCGATTTTCAAAGGAATAAACTGGACTAAGCAAGATGATTTATTTATATTTATGCCAAGCAAAAGACGTCACCTGCAGAAGAGTGGACATTTAGGCATGTCTTTTGTCACAGTGTGTATCTTGTGACAAGGAACTCAAGAGTTAAAAAATACAGCTAATCTGTTGTTTGGCACTCTACGAGGACAGGGAGGGAGAAGCACTCATTTATCCAGCTGTGTAATGCATGACCTTTCTAGATAAGTAAACTATTCTAAAATGGCGATGTATATTTTTTTACAGACCCCACATACTAGAAGTTAATTTATAAGACTGATCAATATAGAAATAAAATTTATAGGAGTTTTATCAGTGTAATAAATTATGATAGATCCTGAATGCACAAAAAATGTGATTCTGGGACTTTCATCACACAAATTTCCTGTCCTACTCTAACCCCCAACCCCAGTGGCAGCCGATGTAGCCACATAGTCTCCCCATAGGCCAAAAAACCAAGATTGTTTGAACACTGTATTTCCGGGCTAATTTATTAAGATGGTTTCTGGGTTATACAATATCCCCAACCCAACGCCACTCACTGGCAAGAAAAAACAATCTCCTTTTAATTAACAAGGAAAAATAATATCAGACTAAATTCCAAGCTATTTGACCACACCGACCTGGTCTTAGACCTTATTCACATTTCCCTCAGCTCAGAGGTGAATTCCAAATCCCACTTTGGGTTCAGGTTTTATTTAAAGTACTGTTCAGGGAATGAAAGTCATTCTTCTAGCTGTCCTGGAATCTGAACGTCAGGACGGCGATAGTTTGGTGCTGAGGTCATAGGCAGCTATGGCAGAACAAGATTCGAAGGGCACCTATGCGCATGAAAGGCTGGCTCTGTGCTTCATGGGAAGAAGTGCCGTGTAGTACACCCATTCCTGTGTCTCTAGCATTTCTTTTCTTCTACAGGGAACAACAATTTCACAGGAATTTTCAGACCAAGATCAACTTGTAACTTGAAATTACATTTAAATCCCAAGTTTCTATGTTCTTTAAGGAGGCCTTTATAGCAAACAACATAAAATATTATATATGCCAAGAATACCTGTAGCAACAATATGGCCATGCTATAATTACTGCCATTTAAGAAAAATAAAGTTCATGTGAACAGAACCAAAGAATGCACTCTTTAGTCTTTTGACAGAAAAGTTGCCACTGGAGTCTGGACCACCTTTGAAAATCAGGTATCTCACATCAGATCCTGCTCTCCCACTCTGTGCAACCTTAGGTATATTCCGGAAGTCCCAGTTAGTGTGACTGCACCTCACAGAATTATATTGTGATTGCAATGTGATTAGGTACTTAGCACTTCTCACTACACTGAGTGACATACAGAAAACAATAAATGTCATCTGCCAGGTTTTCTTTCAATCAGTTACTGAAAGTCTACAATTATCAGAGCCAGATAACTGACAAAAACATCAAAGTTGACAATATAGTGAAAGATTGCTTTTAAGATTTTTTATTGCTTTATTGAATTTTTTTCATAGACCTTCTTCAAAGGTTTGTATGCTTCCCCCAAACTGAATGTCATATCTGAAATTTCTTGTTAATGGCTCCTTGGGTACTGGTGGTTGACTAATATTTTTCTCTGCCTCATGCCAGTTCTGAAAGTTTATTAAACAATTACTCAGTCAATAACAAGTTAAAGCTACTGGAGTTAGACTTTCTTACATGAGTCCTATCACTGCTAAGATCATATCACAGACATCTGAAGAGATAGACAGCAGTAGAGACTTTACTAAAGCAGGACCTATACAAGTGAAAAAGTGGCCCATGCATCAAGTAGCCTTTCTCAGGAAGACATCTGCTTTTTTTTTTTTTTTTTTCCAGAATTAGGACCTCAGCAGAACTTTGCTGTTGGCCTGTCCTCACTTAGGAACTTTACCTCTGTGACATCACAGATTAAAGTGTCATAGATTGTTGTAAGTGTCACAGAACTGCAACTCCAGCTCTTAGGCAGGCTGAGGTAGGAGAATAGTAAGTTTGAGTCCAGCCTGGGCAACTTGGTAGCTTAGTGAGACTGTCTAAAATAAAAAATAAAAGGGGCTGGAGATGTAGATCAGAAAAAAACCCTGTGTTAAATCCACACTACCACACACAAACACACACACACACACACACACACACACAAGCCTACGTGTGTGCACAGGCAGACCCTTGTGATCACATGAGTGCACTTGTGTCCAGGGGTACTGTGTAACTTATGTCTGGAAACACTTTATCTGCATGTGACAAGGAGCTTTAAAATCAAACGTAGAGAATTGACTATCATGTTCAATATGCATTTTCATATACACAGCTAAATTATTAGTTTATTATAATAAGCCAATGACATAATTACATTGTTTTCCAAATTTGATAACTTAGCATTTGTTGTATGGTTCAATTTATCATATTACCCAAGTAAAAGCTCTGAATATCTCATTGTTTTTGGCTTACTTATTTGGTCTCAAAAGAACTTTGAGACACATTTTACTAAATTTTGACTGGTAAGTGGATTTTCTTTTTTGTTTGGATGAAAATGTTCTTTATTTTAATTTTCATGTCATCATAATCTACCATTGGTCTCATAAACATGACTTTACCTTGCTAATTTCAACTCAAGACAGAAGGAGGGTTAGGTCTGTTTCTAACATACGTCAGTTAAAATTCTTTTTGAAACAGAATAGGAGAATGCTGCCCTGAATTATAATAACATTATAACTTTATAATGTTACTACCTACTGATGAGAATCTAAGCTAGAAAGAATTTCTCTGAATCTCAATTTTATCACCCATAGGGAAGGGAATTAGACTAAAATGATTACTAGCATCAGTTCTAGTTTGTAAACTCTATCATTTTTTAACTGATAGTAAGTAAATGTTTAGATTATTTTAGAAATGCCAAATAAGCTTTTATTTAAAATTAATGTAAGCATATTAAGCTTCAAAAAACTTAGTTATCAATGAATATTTGGGCTGAAGTTTATAAAGAGTATTTACAATATTTTTCTGTGAATTAAGTTCAAATAACCACCTAAGCAACTTTTTTTTTTTTTTTTTGCTTGATGATGAATGGAGATTTTAAAATCAGAAAGTTTTAGAATACAATTCTAAATTCATGGCACTATTTAGGATAAATTTTGTAGTCTTCTGGGTCTTAGTTTCTTCATCTGTAAGAAAATAATATATAATTGCTAGGTTTGCTATAAACAGTAGAGACTTATAACTGTCTAGCAAGGTGATGGGTTCATGGTAAACATTCCAATCTTACCTACTTGATTTGCTTTTCTTCTATAGAAGTCTTAGTGATACAAGCAAACTTGTACTGGTTACAGCAAAAAAAAAAAAAAAAAAAAAAAGTAAAATCAATCAGCACTGAATCTGTTGTTTCTTAGACGGTTATATTTCACAGTGATTATCAGTGTGCATGGGTCTTATACACTTGCATGCAAATCCAAGTTCTTGTCACTGATTACCTTTGGGACCACTGGCAATTTATCTAAATTCTCTTAGATGCAGTTTTTCATCCATTTATGAATTGCATAAGGCTCACTAGAGAGAGTGTAACACAATTCAGTAAATGGTAGCTGTTTTTTTTTTTTTTGTTTATGTTCTTCAAACCTGGAATTATAAGAATGCCAATGAATATTTCTAAAAGATATAGATGAGCAAATGATTATTTATCCATCGGGAGATGAACAGCACCCAGAATCTCAATGTGCCTTCTGGGATCAAAGCAGGCCCTGGAATCCCACAGCCTCCTTTGGAAGGCATGTCATTTTCAAAGACATCTTTCTTGACGTGAAAACAATGCCGTGTAAACCTCTTGTGTTCTTTTTGTGGAACCAGCTAGAGATTCTTCATATTTTCTTGTTCAGCTAAGTAAACTGTTCCATGACACTTCATGGGTCATGGGTGTGCCCTGGTCTTCTTTGATTTTTTTTTTTATGACAGGTTGAGTAAGGAGAAGAACTCTGGGAAATCTGAAAAGGTTATAACATTCCCATTGGGTCTTCTTGGCCTGTTTGGACAAAATAGACCAAAAAAAATTTACTTACAGAAATGCAAGTTTTAAAATTCTGGCACTTAGATGAAAAGAGCAAAATAACATATTGACATTAAGTAACTCTTTTTTAGATAATGTGGACAATCCCAATATGACAAGGTATCTATTATCAGAATATCTGAAATAAAATTATATCATTTAAAGGGACAACTAAGCAACAATAATGTGTGGGCTCCCTCTGCTGGACCTCTGCTGGACCGTGAGGGCTGGAGGGAGAAGCAGCACCGTACTGTGACCTGAGCAAACGTGATGCTTCCGGGCAACAAAGGGAACACAAAGTGGAAGAGAGTGTCTCAAGATCACTGTTAGAAGTTTTGTCAAATTGAGAAGCTGAAATCAGTTGAAATGTATTTTGTGTCATTGTTTAAAAGCAGGTATTTTATTTGAAGTGGAAAACAGCGATTGTTTTTATGTTTTGAAAAGGAGGCACAGATGCTCTTTGGAAAAGGGTCACATGTGGTCAGTGGTGCCTGTTGCCAGGGTAACCATGTCCTCTGTCTGTACATGTCATGGCCAGTTGCTCCTTTTAGAAACAATCGAATGATCAGATGGGAGAAAACAGAGAAAATGCAAATTATGATCATGCTGCTTCAGGAACAGCACAATGTCATTATCTTTCAATGTAACTCAGAGAAGTTTTCAAACTAATAATGAATTTATTTTGATATCATTTATGTTACCTGACTCCATAAAATTATTACATTCTGTGCCTTTAAACTCGAGGCTTTCTTTATTTATTAAATTTAGTAGATGTAAGGACAAAATATTCCTTAGCAAAATGAGAACATTTCTCTCCCCAGAACCATAAAGTACTAATCCAGAACTCTATAAATACACTAATCCTTTTAACTTAAGGAACATTCTAAATGATGTTTTGCTCTTGAAAAAAATGTCCAGTGATATTGGGTTTAGATTCTATGTTTAAAACTTGTTGAAAGAAGGCTGTAAACAATATAAAGAATACTGAGTTTCATTTTGAGAACAGTAAAATATTGATTGGCTTTGTTTATATGAAGAATATAAATAGAACTTGTTGCAAAAAATAAGAATCTGATTCACATCTTATTTTTCACTGTGAGATGTACAAAATTAAAATGAAAATGCTTAAATCACAAAAAACTCAATGTAATTCATCAAGTTCATTGACATTATATTCCATTATTTTTTATTTTTTGAAGATATGCTGCTTTTCATTTCAAGAACAAGATGTCTTCACTTCTCTCACAAGATATTTTCCCTTCAGTCATCTACTCACTTGTCCACTGAAAAAGGAGAAAGATTTATATGATCTGAAAAGAAAACCGAGTATTCCATTGTTCATTGAAACACTCATTGACTACCAGCTTTAGGCCAAACCAGACTCAGCTGGGGAAGCAAAGATGAATTAACTACAATTTTGCTATCCATGTCCTAGGCCTCTGCATTGGTCATCACTGGCCAATCATTGCTCCTGTACTGATAAGTTGTTAAAAATTATATTGAATGGAAAAGAAAAGAAAATAGTGTGTTACGATGCTAGTTGACAAACACTTAAGGTATATATATATATATATATATATATATATATATATACATACATACATACACACACACACATTTCACACAGTTACATTTTTTTTACCCTACAAGTTTACCAAAATGAAAATTGTCCTGTAGATTCATTCAGTGCTTTATCTAGGTCACAGTTTCCCCACCCATCACTGCGAAGTTTGTGCCTTTATATTTGATGACTTTTTAAAAGATGATGCTACTCAAAATCATCTTGACTTATGCAAAGTTTGTCCATTTCCATCCCATGGAGAATTCTTGTCGTCTCTTGAGGTCCTTATGTATTTGTTTTTACCATATGTGAAAGATAGAGGGTGAAAATTGTGGTAATTGACTATTTGTGCTATTGATAAGGCTTCCTGTCAATAAGAGGATATTAGTAGTTAAATTTTTCAATAGTAAAATTTTGTGTAGTTTTTTTTTTGTTTGTTCGTTTGTTTTGGGTTTTTTTACTGTATGGGGTGGGATCCTCTAATATCTGATTGTTTAAGGGTAAATTATGTGGTTAAATCTGCCAAAAAGCAGTAAACTTTTCACCAAAAATATTCTCAATTTGTATAATTTGTGTTTACATATTTAATCTGTGCACACATACACATTATCCATTTATGGTAAGGATTCATTAATTCCAATAGTTGGTCACAACAATTCTTCAGATACAAACAGAATTTGTCATTGTTAGCTTTCTTTCATAACAATTCTTAGGTTTTGAAATTTTTGAAACTGAGGCCTCTGTAAAAAGTATAATCATCATGTTCTCTCTCTCTCTCTCTCTCTCTCTCTCTCTCTCTCTCTCTCTCTCTCTCTTTCTCTCTTTCTTTCTTTCCTTCCTTCTTTCTTTCTGTTTTTACATTCACTGGGCTCACTAAAACCAGACCAAGAATTTACTGACTTCATTAAGCTTGAGATTAATTGTAACTACAGCTATAGTTGAAAATTTCAGTGTTTGTTAAAATCCTGTGCTACTTGCTTGCTCATTTCAAGAACACTTCACTGTGAACCTTCAGCCTCACAGGTCCCCCACCCCCCACCCCCGACTCCCCCACTCTAGCTTTTGTTGGGGACAATTCTTTTGTCTTACCCTGGGATTTTTGGAACAGGAGTTCTGCAAAATACTGCTTCTCAAACTTTTGTGCACACAAATTCCCCTTGGGATTCTGTTAAAATGGTGATTATGAGTCAATAAAGGTAAAGTTTGAGAAACATTTCTAGAAAGCTTCCAGGTAATCTGCTGGTTCCAGGGTATGGTTTGCGTATTAAGACATTAAAGTTATTTTTATTTTAGAATTTAGAAACCCATAGAAATGCCAAAAAATACTTGGCAACTGTTGACAGTGGTCCATGTACCACATATGGCCACAAATAAGTCAATATATTGGAAATGAGCCTCTTTCATAGTATCACTAGAAAGGTAACCGAACGTTCTTTGTGGTGAAAGTCTCACTATGTTAGTAGCTTCAGAGATGCTAATTCCTTATTGACTCCCGATTAAGCACATGTTTCTTTAAAGTTTTTATTTCAAAATTATTTTCTTTCTTGTGATGTGCAATGTTACTGAAGGTAATAAGATCTCTTCATTTAAAAGGAGTACATAGTGATTACTATTCAAATTAGCATTGAAAACACTGAGCTTCTTTTGTATGAATCATTTGCTTCTTCTAAGGGGAAAATCTAAGAGGACAGAGTATGTGAGGAAAGATAACGAATGTTCGTGGGATGTAGGGGTAGGGCCTTGCAGGTAAGGGGACCAGATGTTTCGTTTTCCTGAGGCCAAATTCAGTTCATGACCATTTTCCTGGCGTCGTTACTAACAGTGCCCAATTTATTCTAAACAAAACCTAAGTTTTGAATGATAAATTATGCCCATCTTAGGCACAGTCTAAGCCTTTCGGTCGTTTGTTCTCTACGTCATTTCTGAACGTGCATTTATCTGAACACTAACCTCTCTAGATAGTGCTAAGGGAAACTCTGTACCTAATTAAATTTGAGAAATGCTGCATGTTATATGTGGTGATCTTGAAAAGTGTAACACACATTTACATATTTAGGGCTGCTTGACTCTCTTGCTCCAAAAATTTCAAAAAGTTTTAACTCCTAGTCACCTATCCTTTTGCATAATATTTACTACTCTAATGATCGTGTTGCTAAAATGAAAAATCTGTCCATGATTATATAAGCTGTCAATTCCAATTAGCACAGGATCCATGCCATACCCTGCATTTATTTCACTTCATTCCTACCTGAAGAACTGAAATTGAGGAGACACAAAATTACCCAGTAAAATGGCAATTCCAAGACCTCTGTTAGAGAAGACCAAGGCAATCTCATTTAAAATAAAAAATGTTCATGAAGCCTATGTCTAACTTGCTTGATTAGAAATTAGATATTATATCTCCACTCATTCCCATTAAATTTAGTTTTAATTTACTGGATGTTTGTTATATAGCAACAAGTTTAAGTTCTGGGAGAGCTCTTTCCAGACTGACGCTATTTTGACTCTTACTTTCCAGAAAGATGAGAATATTTTCTGGGGTTCCTCTATAAGGACACTAATCCCATTTATGAAGAGTTTACTCTGATGAGGATTCATACCCCAGGTTAGGATTTCAATATATGAACTGGGGTGGGGCAGGCTATACAAACATTGAAGGATAATAAGCTAGGACTCAAACCAAACTGTGTTCTCTAGAGCTCTGTTTTCTATGTTTCTCACAGTGCTTTTCTCTCAGAAGTAGAGAGAAGATCAATGGAATAAAATCATTATCTTACTTTTTTTACAGAATTTATTGCCATCACGGTGACTGATAGATTTATACAAGTAAAAGGTTGAGTGTGAGATGCTGGCAGGAGTTAAAATTCCAGTTCTGGAACTAGGAATTCAAATCAGGGATATAAATTCCAGAGCTGTATAGTCCAAGACAGTAGTTAGCAGCCTCTTGAGGCTGTAAGAACTTGAAGTGGAGCTAGTCCAAAGGAAGATGATCTCTAAGTATAAAGTACACACTGGATTTTGAAGGCATAGTATAAACAAAAGAATAGAAAGCACTTCATTTACAATTCCTGCATTAATTGCATGTTCCAAGGACAATGTTATAGCTATATTAAGTGTGCTAGATTTAATGTCATCTGTTTCTTTTTCATTTTGTAAGGTAGTTACCAAAAACTTTAGAATCACATACCCAGCCTACATTGGATAACCATGCAATTCTAGTGCAATTCTAGTTCCCATAAAAGATCTTTTTTAATCTTAGATGAATGCCAGAATGAACAGCTTTAGAGAAGGATGGGCAAAGAATATTGAGGGAAACCCATGTCAAAATGCTGAGTAAAGGAAAAAGGAAGAAAGAGAGAGGAGATTGATAGTATAACATAATAAGCTAAGTCACATGCTATGGAAAGGCCAGTGAGAACAAGGACAGGGAAGAGGCTGCTGCATTTAAATAGGAGGCTGTTTAAGGCGGAGCTTATCACACAGTGGTCCTGGTAGTAGTTGATTTTAAAAGGAAGGTAGGAGCAGAGGCCGAGATATGTCCATTTTTTTTTTTTAAAAAATAAAAGATAAGAATAAGTTTAAGGGAATAAACTAATGAAGAGAAAAGATTAAAAACATAAGACAATTATTGATGAATGAAGTTCCCATTAATAATTCTTTGAAAGAAATTTAAGAAAGGATTCCAGATATCTTTCCTATGAGGTCAAAATGAAAAAAAAAACCTTTCATGAATTTTGCAGAATTGTATTTGCGATGTCGTCTGAGATAGAAGAAATACTGTGATAGTGTGAAAGTTACAAGGTTAGGCTCAGTATGAGAGTTTCATGTGTGACATAGAGTTTTATGGCTTGGAACATAGGAACAAGCACATAATCATTATGGAAAAATGAAGGACAGAAATGAGCAGTGAGAGCCAATGATACTTGGACTGTATGAATATTTAGGAGGATCTGTTGATACAACAACATTGCTTCTCCAAGATAATCAAGCTTTCTTTGGATTACTCAAGTTTAGAAATTGAAAAATAAATGTGATTAAAGCACAAGCAGCCTTTTTGGTTGCTTATGTGAACAGAAATTTAATCATAGAACACTTCTTTAGGCTGAATGTTGTATCTCCTCAAAATTCATATGTTGAAGCGTTCTAAGAAAGTAACTGAGGTTAAATGAGGTCATGAGTGGGGCTCTAATGGGACAAGATTAATATCGTTAGAAGAAGTCATCTGCTTATTCTCTCTCTCTCTCTCTCTCTCTCTCTCTCTGTGTGTGTGTGTGTGTGTGTATGTTTCTCTCTGTGTGTGTTTCTCTCTCTCTCTTTCTCTCTCTCTCTCTCTCTCTCTCTCTCTCTCTCTCTCTCTCTCTCTCTCTCTCTCTCCCTCTCTCTCTTCACATGAGTGCACCGAAAAAAGGCTATGTAAGCACACAAGGAGAAGGCAGCCGTCACAAATCATCAATCCTGCTGGCATCTTAATTCGGACTTCTGGACTCTTGAACTCTAGGAAAATAAATTTCTGTTGTTGAAACTACACAGGCTCAGATATTCTGTTATAGCAGCCTTAATAGACTAACAAAAACATGATACCCCTATTAGATGATAAGACCTTCAAAGACAGGAAAGGGGAAATTGGAGAGGACAAAAGGTAGGCAGGAGCCATGTTGAATACGCAGCAGCCAGGTCAGGTGTGTGTGTGTTATCTCTCTGAAAGACATCCACAGCTTTTGAAGAACACCCACATCACCAAGTTAGAGACAGAATTTTTTTCCTAAGGAGTGCCAGTGATGGTGACATTCTCCTCCTAACTTCTTGCCCTGTGGACTCCACACCTGCATCGCGAGACAGCCTTATGTAGGCCAGTTTCCACAGTGAGCCAATTCCCTATTGTTATTGGTGTCTATATCGTATTGTAACCATTTTTCTGATTTAATTCTGAGTGGAACAGAATTAAAAGCCTAGGAAAAAGAAAGCAAACCTAAAATCCAAGAAGCCAAGATTTCATTTATACATTCAGTTACATATTTATGTTAGGTGCCAATCACATACATCATTGAGGCTCATTTAAAGGTCTGGAGAAATTTTCATGAGAACAAGAAAGTGATATAAAACTGACTGCAGATATGGGACTCCAGCAGGGCTGCCATTCCACCTGGCGTGAAGTTCAAAGAGATGCTGGTTGAGACTGTGGTCTATTGTCTGGAAAGTACATGAGAGAACAAGGAGGAAACCAATCTCCTTTGGACTCCAAGATACAGAACCAGTAAAAGGGAAGATTGGAAGAGACTTTCGGGAGACAGTGTAGGATCCTGAGTTTGAAGACCGTAATTCTAGTTTGGCTATCACTTCTGCTTCAGCAATTACTCCAGAGAAGCTCATTAACTCACCTCCTATGAATGATCGTTTTCAAACTCCTCAAATGCGAATCTCTGTGGTATCTCCTGCTCTGTTTCTACTCACAGCACCCAGGTCACCCTCTGCCTCTGACTCTTGAACTGGCCATTGGATGCCGTGACTCCTACTGCAGGGGAATCTTGTGAGTATCCATTCTCCTTTGCCTTTCCGCGGCCACTTATGTCCCTCCAGCATTTGCATGGGCCTCCTTCATGCATCTTTCTGATCCTAGAACTTCTGCAAAGCCAATTGAAGCCACTCATTCTCCAGTTCTTTCTGGAAACATTTAAATCTTAGTATAATTAGCAATAATTATTAGTTCCTATAGATGCCTTTTATTTTAGGACTGTCATCCCCTAATGACCTATGACAGCACGGTGTTCTGGCTGGCACATGGAAATGGATTAAAGAGAGTCTATTAATTACATAATGATATCATGGAGAACATGACTTCTGATGAAGATGTGCAATATTGTGATCATTCACCAGCCCACAGAAGCCAATTTCATCTGTAATGCAGCTAAAGTACACTAAAATAAATAAATTAATCAAATATCCCATACAAGAACTTTGCTTGCAGAAAGGCAATTCCAGCCACTTAATGAGCAAGACCTACACTGGGGGCTCAATCAAAACATATCTTTTATCTCATAATTTTTTATTACTCTGTATGTGATACATAAACATTATATTGAAATAATTACATTCAACTTAGGGAGTTGGCATACATATATATTAAAAATGTATCCTTGCCATGATGTGTATGTACACAAAATACTCAAGATCAACATAAACTTTAAATTTTACACTTATACTTATCAATAAAATGGAAAAAAATGACAAAAATGTATCATATAGAAACTAACATTTACAGTAAGTGTTTATGTTGTATTTTAAAAGTTCAGTCCAGTTGATTGAGACTTCGGCAGACATTGGTTGAATTTGTATAAAATTCCTTTAATCCCTTTTTCTCTTTAGATCTGGGCATTGAACCCAAGGGTTCATGTGTGCTATAAAAATAATAATCTACCCCTACATTATATTTTCCACTCCTCTAATCTCTTTTTTTCCTTCTCTGTCTTCCCATTGTACCCTTCGTTTAGCCAAATTGCCTTTCAAGCTTTCTTCAATAAGTAGTATGAGCTTTTTATGGAGGGCATCAGGCCTGATGCTAGCTCCACATCAGTTCCAGCTTTGTATAAAGAGCACTTTGGGTGGGAGATGACCCAGAAAGAACATCAACTTGCCCTAAATGTGTCTTCAGGAACATCACTTTGGCTACTGGAAATCAGAGAGAGGCTTGGCATAGAGAACCGCATAGAACAACACTGCAATGCTATATTTTTCAGGGAAGGCATACTTTAGAAAGAGAGGGGTTGGCAGAATAGGATGGGCACCGAAGTGGAAATGAGGATTTTTGTTGTGAAAGTCACAAGGAAAGGGCCAGGACTGGGACTGAAGAAACAGCGAAAAGAAAAGAAGACAGTCATTCTGTAGGAAAAAGTGACAGAATTCTGTATGACACCCTTCAGAGACTGGAGGTTAAAAAAGAGCACTAAAAGGAACCACTTCAGTATTCCAGAATCTGTGAGCTCCAGTCGTATTGATACAATTACAACATGGGGTTGTGGCAGCATGAGGAAAAGTCCATTTTCTGAAAATGTGTAAGACAGTTTTACAGATTGAGGCAGATGTGAGATTTATGACAGAGACATGCCATGTACATGGGAGATTAGGGGAAGCAGAAAGATGAAAGGATGAAAAGACAGAGGGCTGAGAGCACCTGACAGGCTTGAGCACTTGAGTCAAAAATAATTTGAGCTAGGAAAGTAGGAATCAATTTGAAAGTTGAAACAAGAAAAAATAGTTCTTATAGAGTCAGGAGGGGAATTGGCTTTATGTAGTGAGATAAAGAGGTTTGTTCATCCTTGTGTTTTCTGACAAAACAGACATGTGTCGAGGAGATGTCTCCTTGTTTCACACAGAACATTGCGGTTATTTCGGTTCACCAGAGGACACAGAACGCAAATGTAGCACCAATAAGAGAAGTGATGATAGATTTGAACACAAATTCCCACATGTTAAGAGTAAATCTCTTTTTGAGTCCAAATCATGGTGTCTGGTTACTGGAAAAGATTTACTGGCGACAGTGTAAACCCCTGGAAGGTTACTGTCTTACAGCTAACAGCAAGGACAGCAAGGAGACTTATTCTTAGTTAGACATGCTAGATTTTAAAACCACAAAAACTAGCCCCCATAGTTCCTCAGACTAAGCAAGATAGTAATTTACTGGTGACTCTTACCAAAGAGAACAGTCTTAGCTAATTAAGCCCAAATCATTTTACTTGTAAAATTAATTCTCATTGTAATGGCGTTGAGGTTCTTTTGTCACTGGAGTCGTTTTACTATCATAGGAGGAGACTCTTTAGAAAATGACATTTTAAGTAAATCAGATAAAAATATAAAAGTGTCTAAACGTTTTGTTTTAGAAGTATGTAAAAGGTGTCATTTCCAAATGATATGGCCAGGTTGCAAGAGTGAATTTCTAAGTCCATGCCCCAGTGGTCTGTAAACCTCTGTAGTGTTCTCTGACCCCGCTGGCCCCCCGCACCACTCTGCTGAAATCAGGTATCTTGGCAAAGCACCTCTCCTCACAAAAATGTACCATTTCACCAAGAAAGCTTCTGTAACTAATAGTGAAATATAGTCTTCTTATTTTTACTACTCACCACAGAAATATCATGTCTAATAAATAAAATAATAAGGACTTGAAATTCAACTCCTAAGAAACCAACCTACTACATAGATGCACTTGGCCTGAGCATTACCTTTGCTAGTTAAAATTTGGGTTTCTCATCCTCTAAGATGAGTAATGTATTTTGGTCTCAGGATAATAACTAAAATGGCAGAATTCTGACAATTTCTTTGGCTTCATGATTTATCTGACCACCATAACGCTAATGATCAAGTGAATCTAGTGTTATTAGAGGCTAGTGCAAATTCAATCAGGCCATAGGGTCAGAACAAATATCCCTTAAATTTTCTTTTCACATCAACTGATATTCCTTGACAGCTGGCGAGTGAACATAGACAAGGTAGGAGGTTCAATGAATTCCTTTAAAATATTGATATATTATGGGCCTTATGATCCCTAAATACCTACTAACTTCCATTGTACATTTCTCCCATTTTATTGTTATGTATTAGTGCAAAATGTAAAGTTTACAATGAAGTTGAGGATTTTGTGCACATACATATCTTGTCAAGGTGACAAAGACTTTCCCATTCTCCTTTTGTCCCTCCCCTACCCACCCCTCTCTGCTTCCCCGCCCTACCCCTCTGTTTCACTTAGTTTTTCTGTTTTAAGTTCCTTTGGAAAGCAGTATGCAGATCTCTCAAAAGACTAGAAATAAATATCCCCTTCGATCCAGCGACACCCCTCCTGGGAATATATCCAAAAGAGACCAAAGGAACACATAACAGAGACATATGTATACCTATATCCGTTGCACATTTTAACAGAAATTCAGTAAACATTTGTTGAATGTATCACCTACTTAGTCTGTTTATATTCACTTAGATATATCCTTACTGCTGAACAGTGCAACTATGTATCTGAGAGACTCAGTAAACATTGCAGATTGTGTTAATGAATAAACAAGCATTGTTGTCCTTAATGAATTTAAGAAATATAATCCATGTCATTAAAACTTAGTATCCACAATGACTATGCCATTTTAGATACAATAGCTTTATGATGTTTTCTTTGCTATTCTCTTTAACATTTCACTCTTAGATATACCAAACAATACAATATACTTAAAAGCCAGTGATTTTTGATTTGTGCCAAAATAAAATATTGAACATTTACTATTCTGAAAGAGTAAATATTCTCATGAGAGTAGAAGTTTAAAATTTTATGTTTTGAGAAATGTTTCAATGTACACAGTTTTGCAAAGCTGTTTTTCATTAGGAAAGTCATAATCATAAAAAAAACAGTTGTTTTGTAAAGCTCTGATAATGTATTTTTTAAAGATCTTTAATCTTCCTAGAACACTTAAAGTCACTCTCCAGAAAGGCTCTTGTTAGATAATTGAATTATTTTGTGAAAAAAATGTAAGAAAAACTGTCAGTACAATTTCATCAGGACATGCATTCACATGTGCACATGTAATTGTGTATATCCATATGGACTTTAAAAGTAATTAAGGGAATGACTGGATTTTATCTTAAAAATCAACTAATTTTTATTTTTTTTTAATCTTCAAGCTGCCTTGGATATTTTCTTTCAAATGGAATCATTAATATGAAAGGTAGGCAGTTTGCACAATTAAACGTGATTTTCAAAGGTATTTAAATTTGTTCCACATAACAAAAATGTTACTTATAACTTAATCCATGAAAACTTATTGTACCATACATAGAACTATAATTTAATTTGACAAATTATGATAACAAGATAGTCATAACTCTCAAGTCTTTATAATAGACATACTAGAATGCTGGCTATGATGTTACATGTCACATAGAAAAACTATGTTTAATTCTATGAAGTTTCAAATGGCCACATGGCACTGAGTAGTTTAAGTAGTATTTTTGTTTAAACATTAACAATTCTGATGGACTGAGAAAGGGAAACAGTATCTTGAGTTCTCAAATATAAAACCTTTTAGGCAAAGCTGGAAGAAAGGTACACTCCAAAAGGCAGAAAAACCTAGCATTCCATCTTAATATTCACAATTAAGAACATTCAGGGAAAAAAAACATAATATTTTGATGTGCCTCAAGAGCATCAAAGAGAGGTTTAATTTTTGTTATGACCAATTGAAGGCAAGAATCTTAGCTTTTTTATTTAAGAGTTCACAAGAAGACAATTTGACTTTCTATTATTTTGAAGAAGTCTTTCAGCCAAAGAAGGTAGAGAACTGGAAAAAGTAAACACAAACACCTGTAGACTCCATGAAAGACAGAGTGGAGACATGAGACTTTTATCAAAGCCTAAGTGTGAAATAAAAGGAATTTTCAAAAAAAAAATTTAGCCCTCTGCAATGTAACAAGACATCAGTGTTCTGTGACCAAAATTACTAATTTTGGTGTGTAATACCACCTCTTCAAATTTGATTTATACAAATAAAATAATAAGTTAGCGCTCTCTCTCTCTCTCTCTCTCTCTCTCTCTCTCTCTCTCTCTCTCTCCCTCCCTCCCTCCCTCCCTCTCTCTCCCTCTGATGCACACACACACACACACACACACACACACACACACACACACACACACAGATTTTTTCTGATATTTATCATTAGCTTCCTTTTAAATAAAACTTAGGGGCTGAACCATAGCTGCTTTATGATACACCACATTTGTGAATCAGGGGCTCCCTCCAGGCTCAGTTGAGTCATTTTTTCCATGTGGTTACTGCTAGCTTGTGCTGGTCAGAAGGATCCTAGCCACTTCACCCCAGAGCTAGTATCTTGGGAGGCCAGACCAGCGAGGGCTGAAGCACCGACACTGTGTCTTAAGCATGGAGCGTACAGTTTGTTCTCTCTATATGTGGGCTCTCAGGTACCAAAGGAGTCCAGCTAAAAAGCTTTAGATCAACTAAGTTTGGGCAGTACCTGGACTCTACTTAAGAATATTCTATCATGATGCTAAACCTAGTAGCTAGTCCAGGCATAAGAAACTTGGATCCATATTTGAATAATAGGAATAGCAAAGAATTTGTAGTAATTTCTCAAACTGGCAGATATACCAGTAAGATTCATAGCTTAAAGATAACTTGATTACACATTACTGATATTACTGAGAAAACTTGGCTGTTTTTAATAATCTCTTATCAAAAATTGCTCAGTTTATATTATTGCAACTATTTTTTTGTATGAAACTTCTAATGTAGTAAGATCTGTTTTGGTTGGTGTTAGCTATTTGTAATTGGTTTTTTCATTGCTATTCTGTTGTTTTGTTTTTGTTTTGTCTTGTTTTGTCTTGTTTGCAGTGCCACAGACTGAACTCAGGATCTTCACACTTAGCTATATCTCCAGGTTATTTTTTTAAATTTTTATTTTGAGACAGGACCTTGTGAATTCTCTAAATTGTAGCCCAAGTTGGACTTGAACTTGTCATTCACCTGCCTCAGCCTCCCAGAGTGGTGAAATTACAGGCCTGCATCATCAGGCTTGGCTCTGGATCTGGTTTTCTTTGGTTATTTTTTAACATTTTTTTTCCTTTGATCAGGGGCTAACTTTAGTTAAATATCACATAGATCTGAGATGGAATGTATTCAGGCACATAGCCCTTGCAGGCCATTAAACTTTTCAAGAAAGATAGTTCTTCTGCCAACACAGCTCACTAATAATATAACTGTGAAAATTACTGGTAACATAAAATAGACACATTCTGGGCATTTTCTAAAGAGTATCACTGCCGTTTACGAGCTACTCACGACTTAGAAAAATAATTAGAAATATGTATGAGTAATAATAAATTTATAAGATGACATAGTGTTTGCATTCCTCTAATCTTTATTTGTGTTGAGTTCACCCAGGCCAGCAGTTTAACACCTCACTGTCTTAAGATTCTACTACTAAGTGTTTACTAAACTTTGACATTACGCCTTCACTTTACATAGATACTGTATTTTAAGGCACTTTCCTCTAAAGTTCAGTATCGGATTCATTGTTAGGTGAATGTACTAGATAATATAGCTGATGAAACCACTTTGGTCTTTTAAAAGAATTTGCAGGTGAAATTTCCCTCTGATCGAGTACAAGGAATGGCTAAATTTCTCCTGGCAGCGTATTTGCCTTTGAGACTCAGAATCATGCAACGGACTATGGTTTCCTCTTCGCATGTTTACCCAGTCACATTTGGTATCAAGCCGTGGCAAGTGAGAGGCCATGAACCGAGTACCAAACTTGTTCTCGGTCTCTGTAACTTCGTCTTCTCCTTTCAGAGAAAAAAGAAACCCCAAGACAACCCACCTGGGACCCCTTCCCACATAGTGTGAGCCTGTACTTCTCTGTCCTTTGTTTCTAAATACAGATCTACTGTCTATAAAAAATTTAATTTATTTTTATCTGCTATATTTTAAAAAGTTTTAAATATTTTCTCAGGAAGATAAGTAAAATGATGTAATGATATAATGATATAAGAAACAAGTGTTGCAACTGAGGATTGAGCACTCACTATGGGCTATATGCAGATTAGACACTAATGCTGCCAGGAGTTTAGATGTATGATTTTTCAACTGAGGAAAATAGACAATGTATTTAATGGGTGCTGCCCGCTGAGGCTAGTCAGACATTGACTATGTAAGAGTTTATCTCCACTGCCACGTACCTATTTGAACTGAAAGGCTGGAAAATAGCTCAGAGAGAGTAGGTAGGATTCAGATATTGTTCAGGTATTCATAGCCACCAAGGTGGGAGTAAAGGAGATGGTTCTTCAGACCAAAAAACAAATAAACAAACAAAAAAAAAACTCTACCTGAAGAGAGGCTCTGGCCTAGGTATTTGATATTTTACAAGGTCACTCTAATAATTTAAAAAATCAAATTATATGTTTTAGTGCCCTATACACCCACATTGTAGTCATCTCATTTCCAGTATCTTATAATTCATAAAATATGAAGGATGGCTCAAATCACACTGAGAATTTTGCTTATTGTTTTTATCTGTTTCAGAGTAAATTATTAACACTTGCTCTAAAACCTTTGTGTGTTAAAGCAGTGGTTCACAAACAACTGGGAATGATGTCTGGAAACATTTAGGTTGTCATAACTGGGGATGGTGCTTGTATTAGCATCTAAAATGTGGAGCACTAGAGTGTCATTAAACATCTTATGGTGCATATGACAGCACCACAGAGCGAAGCATTGTCTGGCCCAAACAACTAATGCCACTAGGATTGAGAAATCCTGGGTTAAATCACATGTTATGACACAAAATTCTTAACATCTTAACTAATAATTTATATAAGAGTTTAAAACAACTTAAATACTTTGGGGAAAAATAATTGTCAGCTCTCTATAAAACTGGAAGCTCTTTGCAATTGTGTCATATCTATTTAGGAGTACTCATTATCTAGCCTAGAGCCTGGCCCAAAAGGCTAGCCTAAAAGACAAAATGCTTGATCGAAGGCCACCAAAAGAGGATGCTACTAATCCCCATACTGAAAAGAGTTGGCAACAACCTGGCTGCTCAGCTGTCTCAGACGATATTTCTCTCACTTTCCTCTCACCTGCTTCTCATGGGAGTCGGTAACATGGAATAACTGTAATTAATGTACTTATGGGAGGATTTTCTTGCAAATTGAATGAAATCCAGCACCTGCACAATCTTCAGACATATGATATTTAAGAGAGAGACTCTAATGGATATACTCTCTGCCTCACCACCCAAATGATCCCAGAACTACGCCTGTCCTAGGAGAACTCCTGCAGCCAAGTACATGGGCATGATAGCTTCTATTTGCTTGGCATGCTAATGTAAGAAGTATGTGGTTAAATAGCATTTTTGTATCTACTGCAGTATAAAAAAATAAATTGTCTAATTAGAGCCACCATTCCATGTGCCCTAGAATATACTTCTTTGGGAATCCCATGCTATTAGTTTACTCTTGAGATGAATTCCAGGAAAAAATGTTCTAGCATATTATTTTTCTTGTTAAAAACACAAAACTGTATCTCTGGCTGTTTTTCTTTTTTGCCTTAGCTACAAGAAAAATAAGCTGCCTGAAATTATTTGTGCTTTCTGAGAATGTCTCCTGCAGTCATTAAAATGACACACTCTGGAGCCAGGCTGACTGCATGAACTCAAATCGCAGAGTCATCGCTTGCTACAGGATGGCTGAGGGATCTACTAATTCTCTGTGCCTCAATTTATTCATAGAGAAAATTGAGTTAATATTATTACACCAAGGTAACATTCATGCTAAAAAATGAAACTATTAGCTGTTAAAATGCTGCATAGTGCCTTGATAACGATCACCTATTCTTATGTCTGTTTTTTTTTTTTTTTCAGAACAGTCCCAGGTCTACTGTAATTCCTAATAGCTCACAACTTCTGTGTTTTATAAGTCTAGAGACCTTATCTGAATTACCAAAGGACTGTCAACTTCCAGTAAATTATCTAACATATAGTACAACTTTAAAAAATATGTCTCAAAAGACTGACTATAGGTGTGTCCCTCTTCTGAAATACGCAAAACTAATGACATAAAATGGACCCAACGTGAATGACAGGATAGAAATAGAGGCAATGGTTGGATAGGAAAGGGGTGAACCTTTGAAAAAGAGGTGGACTTACACACTCAATGATTCCCCAAGCCCCTTAGTTCCAATATGTTACAGAATTTGGAATTCACATATTTACAAGAAAACGTTAAATTTTATGTCATGTAAATTTTCTTTACCAGAATATAATTATTTTTAAAATGTACCCTTGAAGAAAAGAAGGAAGGTATGCATTTTACCAGCAAATAAAGCATGAAAATTGACCTTCAAATATGGGATATGTCCAGAGAACAAAGGTGAACCACACACCAAACTGAAAATATCTAGAATGTAAATGCCAATGGAAGAATATTAAGACTAGTGTATGTAAATATGGCTCTCATGATTAGAACAGAGAGAATGAAGTAAGATTTCACTTAACACTCTCCCAAAAATTACTTTAAAATAATTTGCATCATCTATGGTGCAGATTCTAATGCAAGAACACCATTTCTGCATTCTGTATAATGCACTAAAATGTATGCCAGAGACACTTTCCTCAACGTGCTGGTAGTGTAGTGTATATAAACAATGTGAGATCCAGGTATAAGGTGATACAGGTATTCTTTTGAAATTATGTTATAGACAAACTATGTAGCACCGGTTCTTTTTTTTTTTTTTCCTAAGAAATTGCTAGCTTTCAGTTGGAAGATTTGCTAGCTTCTGTTTGGAATCATACTGTTTGACTCAAACATCTGTGTGTGTGTGTGTGTGTGTGTGTGTGTGTGTGTGTGTGTGTGTGTGTGTGTGTGTGTGTTTGAATGTATGTATACATATGATATATCCTGTTTGAATTTTATCTTCATTCATGTAATCACACTAATGATTCTCAGAGTAAATCAATCTTTGTCATGTGCAAAAGTTACTCACCACCGCAAACTGTAGATGGTCTTGAGACCTGGTGTCAGAAGTAAATAAAACTGTTTAATTTTTAATAAGCCATTACTCTCTATTTACCTAGACTCCATTGTCTAATGTTGGGAATTAGGTTTCTTGGCTTGTCACACGCAGATTTATGAAACCAGAATAGTGGTGACATGAAAAGCTTTACCTGCATTTAATCAGTGAGAGATCTTATAGGATCAGAATGTCCTATGTCACAGGCTTATTTGTAGAGGAGAAATTCTGTGCAAGAGAAATTAGGTGGTCATTAAGAGAATGACAGCAAAAGAATCTTAAACAATTAAGCAACTAAGTCAAGCTCATCAAACAGGAAGGAAGCCACTTAGCATAGTGCTGAAGATGTCCATTCCACAAAAACTAGAAATTACTGAGCCCAGTGGCGCCTTTCTGGGGTTCTGTGACATCGTGAAACTTGATTATCACTTTGCGGTGTTACTGTGCTCACATCATACCGTCCTTCTGTTTTTCTAATCATTTCACAAATGATGACTTAAAGAGGGTTAAAGAGAGTTGACTTTCCACCAGTTGGCTTACTTTGTTAGCATCCCAAGTTATAAAAATTATTTTGAAAATCATTTCAAAGTGGTATGTTCACCATCTGACAGCTCCAGATATTTGATATTTAAAATGTATATTTGTTATTATTTACCATAAAATAATAATAATTGATAGTTCTCTGTGAATTATTGTTTGACAAGCCTTCTTTTTCCTCTTTCCCTCCTAGAGCAAAGATTTCCCCTTTTCCCAGCTTTTTTGGCTTTATTATTCTTCTCTATAGAATTTACTATTGATTTAATTCATCTTGAGGGAAAACAACAGAAGACGTGAACAGAACTCTGGTTGGATATCAGACACTGTGCCAGGTGCTTTGTAAAAATAATCTGATTTCCACTACAGCTTCTAAAATTTGTACTATTACTCCTTTCTTTTAGGCTGACAAATGAAGACTTAGAAATACTAGACAATTGATCCAAGTTACACAGCTAGCAATCGACAAAAGCGGATACCCCCTTCAACCCTAGATCTTCTGACTGGACATCTTTTGCTTTACTCACCATTTCACACATATATAGCAGGTCATCAGAATAACCTTATTTTGGCTTATGACCTGCTAATCTACCAAAGAAACAGTGGATTCGTCCTATTCTAATAGAGTTGTCAAAATGCCAACATGACTCTTACCCTCTCCTCAGAGTATTTCAGGATGGCTGACTAAAAGAGATTCATTTCAGAAGAAATTTACCCGAAAAGAGACGATGCATGAAAAATGAACACATAGAGAAATTCTCTGATTAAAGACTTAGATTCAAAATTGACAACCAGAATGCCACCTAACAACAACAACAAAAAAAAACCAAGACAATTTCAGCCTCTCTCCAAATATCTTCTCACCACATTCAACTTGATACTTGTACAGAATGGGTAAACATTATTTAATTGAATCTACCTTCATAAAGAGTATATGAGGTTGGTGCTATAATTATATGCATTTGTAAGATTATTTCATGAAACCAAGTTTTTAAGTAAGTGCTTTATCTAAGTTACAGAGCTAAGCCTCATGTGATATGACTCATACTGTCATATCTCTATTCAACTTCTAGTTCTTTTTCTAGAGGGCCTGAAATCCTTCCTTCCATTTCTACAAGTCAGCCCTACAAGCCTTCCGTCTCATTGGCTTCATGAGCAAGAACATTCTCACTAACTCGTCTACATCTGCTTCTTGCTCTTCGACCCTCTCTCAACCTGCTTGACAACACCATGGTGTGTTATCTGCAGCACTAGTCTAGCTGAAAAGCTCCTTGAATCCTTCTGTGTCATAAAGATTTCCCACGCACACAATGAGGAGGCATTTCCTCTGCTTAACACAATGTGTACATTTTTATTAGTACACGTTCTCACAAAAACAGCCATAGAAACTGACAGCTATGTCTTCGTACACTAATAAGTTTCTTTGATACTCGAATCCCTCATCATCTTTGTTATTTTTGAGTTAAAAGCTTGTTGTGGCCAATAATTATGTCTGATAAGACAGTCTGGTACAAAGCCCATCAAAGAGCCCCTGTCATGTGTAGACGATAAATGAATATGCCAAGTGACAAATAGAGCACATTGATCTGATAGGTGGAGTCCCTAAGACATCAACTGATTCGTTAAGCAAACATTATTTGGCACCTTTTGTGTTCAGGATCCCGTCCCTAGTGCTCACGTGCACAAACTGAAACAGCAACTGAGCACTACACAGTTTATTTCTTCCCATTCTTCTTTAAACTGGATATGCGTGCAGCTCGTCAGGTGATCCCTTGGCCCCTCGGATTCTTCTCTTACAATGAAGGAATTAAATGATCCCCAAAGTCCTTCTAGTTCTGTTGGCCAATGATTCATGTGCTTATGTCGCTCTACAAATGGAGGAACCATATCTCTTAACTGCCCAAGTTAGATAGAGTTTAATCTTCATAGCTGTATAACATAGCAAAGATTTATTTTAAAATGATAAATGACAAGAACTATCTTGGATACACTGTGGCTTCTCTTGGTAGTCTGCATTTAAGTGTAAATGAATCATAAACATGAGGATTCTATTTCTTTAAAAATAAACAGGCCTAAAATCACAGATGATATTTTCTTGGCAAAAGGCACTTCATATTTTATTAAACCTAAGGCATTTCAAAATCAAAAGATATGCTGAGAACAGGACATGCATGCAAGACATATACCTATGGAACAGAGTAAATTATGGAAATTTGTGGATTATTTAATTATCTCTTGTGTTTTTATTCCCCTGATAGTAAAGGAAAAGTAAATTCAAGACAATCCATTTTAAAGCCCAAACCACCATATTACTTCATGCATCCACTGCTTCCTTGCCCATAAGCAAACAAGTTCCTATATCGTGTGCCTGTCTACCTACCACATCTTTCAGATTGATTTAACTGGATCCTGGCCATTCTGTGAATTCTCAAGGTTCCCTCATGCTTAGTTTTTTTTTTCCTTCCTTTTCCGTATTCCACATACTCTAAATTAGATTCAGCTCATAATACCCCACACAAATTTTTACATTAATTAATAATCTATTTCTTTGTATCTCCTGACAATTGACTAAAAATTATTCACCTATTTCCTCCACACAAATTTTTACATTAATAATCTATTTCTTTGTATCTCCTGACAATTGACTAAAAATTATTCACCTATTTCCTACATTATTCTGTATAACTCCCCTAATCAATTCTTCTAATTCAGTATAATTCCTGGTATCTGTTCAAATCACTTATTTCCTGCTACTCTGGGTAAAGTCATTATCTTTTGGGCAACTTGTCTGATGTTGAACACAATAATCTCCAACTTGTTATCTTTGCCTTTCCTTACTTCTGCTACTTCGCTACCTCCCTGGATGATTCCTTATATTTTACATCCCTAGAGTGAAGTATAATTTCTCTCCACATTTTATGGAATTTGTGGAGTAGCATCTATTTCTATTACTCATCTTTTTCCTAAGTCACCTGGAAGCCTTAAATGTGTAGGACAAGACTCTTGTTCTCCTTGGGAAAATTCCAGTCAAGACCAATAACAGCACACGGCAGGAGTTCACATGCTCTTCACTGAAAACATCAATAAACGACTAAGTAATGTTAAGAGTTTTTACAACACGTGTATTTGTGACTTGAGACTCTGGCTAATTGTTTCAGTTGTATCTGTTTTCTTTGTGGAACAGTTTTTGTGTCAGTAAACTCTCCATTTTCATGAGTCTCGATTTTAATGTAACTCAAAATATAGACTGCCAAGCATATTTCTTCATAGATTTTAAGCATAAGATTCTTTTCAGGGGAAATTTAATCCTAATATTTATGATTCATCTATACTGAAGTCATCTAAATACTACTGTTAAGAATCCCACTTGACTATTTAATTTTAAGATTCCCTAGTGAGATAAGTATTTGTATATTTAAGACAAGATTATCATTTGCCCTTAATTATTTATATAATTGTCTTCATTATATGTTGAAATTTTGTGCATGGACTATTCATACTCAATCTAAAACATAACTAAAATGCAGAATATTTTGATCTTTACATTAGGGATAACATTTCTGTCCAAGAGAACTGATATAACAAATAAAAACATTCTGCATGATTGAAATATATTCTATATAAGTCATTCTCAGGATCAAGAAATAGATCTGTTTCACGATTTCTTCTAGTCTTGTTTCCTTTTAAGTAAATCATCCATCTCAATTGAAAAGTCTTTTATTGGGACAATGAAATCGGTAAAGATCATAAAGAGATGCAAAACTAGAGAAAAAATAAAATATTCTTGAGAATTTTGTACTGTTTTCTCTTTTATAACTATCTCTCTTGGCCACCTGAACGGTGAAAACATCGCGGAGAAGCAGCGTGGAGAAGGAAAGCTGCTCACACCAAGAAGCCAGAAACAGAGAAAGAAAGAAGAATCGAAGAAAGGTTCCACCATTCACGGCACTCCCAGCTTCTCATGGAACAGCCACTTCAACTAGTCCCAACTTCTCGTAGTCTGTTTAGCAATAGACTCATCAAAGGATAAATTCGTGAATGAGATTAAAGGCATCATATCTAATCTCTTCCCAAAATCCCCCCTCTCTCACTAAACATATAAGACTTCTGGGGAATATTTTTGATTCAAACTATAACATCACCCTAGACAAGTTGTTATTTCTTCTTACTCTGTCTTCATGCCATAGTACTGATTCCTGACTATGCTACCAGCAACTGTAAATTGTACAGTAGTAAAACTCAGCTGTATATTGTCATCTAATTCCAGAGAACAGAAACTGCAGCTACTTCACTATTGTATCTCTTAATATTTGTTGAATGAATAAATTTTCAATGTTAGCATTTGAGAAGTCCTTTTCCCGTCTGAAATTACAGAGCTCCGCAACAGAGGAAGAAGAAAACACGAAGCATATGAGTATTTTGGGAAAGATGGAAGGGCTATTCAGAACGACTCCAATGTTAAGTAAATGCCTTTCAATTCTGCTTCACAGATCATCTCTAAGTATTCAACAGCTCTTGATATTAAGCAAAGTCATCCTGTTTATATCATTTTGACATAGAGAAAAGCAAAGTAATATTTGAACTCCTAGTAGTGAAAGTAATGGAATACTTCTTGCTAGTCACAGCCATCAATAAATTTGTACCTTTACCAAAACAGCATTTTCGCATTTTAGAGGATAAAAAGTTGTGAAATGGTATTCATTTCTAAAAGCATTCTCATTTTTCTAAAGGACTATGACACTAATACTAGTATCTGGCTGAAAAGGCTTTGCTTTTTAATAGATTAAGTACAGACGCTATTTTAACCTTGATTTCTTAAAATTTGATCTAATCTTCATTATCTAGTCTTTAAAGTAGAATCTAGGTAAAGGGATAGAATAACTATTCACCAGTCTTGAGCAACTGGATTCCATGAATTTACTTGCCAAATCCTTTATATACATTTCTTACTAGATCCTAACATCAAGAAAGAATATCACAGCTTAGAAACTTCAAGCATCTTGCTGAAGTTTAAACTGATTGACTCTGAGGGAAATTGACTTCTTAACTATCCTCCGGAAATGGACCATTGACGAAGTGCGAATGCTTTCTTTGGCATGAGCACAGCAGCTAAATACACAAACTGTGGTATGAATGCACTCAATATGCAGTCGAATATGCTTTAATAAGTGATGTTCAAATAAAAGAAATATAATGTATCAGTCAGTACATGTCAGTAAACTGGAAAGCCTTAAACATATTTTTGATATCCAATAAAGGGAGAAAATTTGTGATGATCAGAAAAAGAAGTACATTTTAAAGAAGATAAAATCTTTCTTCTCACAGGTTGCGAGAGAGAAAGTAGCCCATGAAGTGTGTTGGGACGTTGCTTCAGTCAGCTGTTGGAGTAAGGTCTTCAAACCTGTGGTTAGATTACTGTCTGTTGATGGCTGTGGCTGGCATGGTTGCAGTAGAGATCTCTAAACCATTTTCAATGATTACTATGTTCATACCACATCCAAGGGTGGACATTTGCTATTTTGAATCTAAAGACGATGTGTGTAACTTGAGATTTGTTTCAGTTAGTGATCGTGATTTCCAACCTAGAGATAATGGTAAGAAAGCTTAGTGGGTAAAAAAGAACAGAGGCGTTGTATTCTCCTGTATCTTCTTGGAGATTTTGCATAATTCTGTGATGTGGACATCAGGGATCAAACTAAAGTATCTCCCATGCTAACTTGCTGTGGCAGTGAAGGCTGCAATGGAAGTGACCGGCCCAGCACCTGTGGCTGGTAATTATGCTAACTGTTGAACTCCCCATCTCCTCCTTGACCCTTCAGGGGGAAGCAATTTAGTCATTTGATCCTAATTAAAGGGTCAAAGACTAAGTGTGACTGTGAAATTCACTCAAGTCTGATCCTGCCTAAACTATAAAAATGATCCACAAAAAGAAGTCACTGACATCAAGACCATAAAACTCTTTGGGTATGCCATAGAGAATCTCAGACAACTTCAAAAAGGAACTAATAACATACTTAATACTATTTTTCTTATTATGTGCATTCTTTTGTTTAGAAATTATGCACTTGTTCAATTAGAGGCATTGGAAATGCTGTTTTTAATTTCAGAATATTCACAAAGAAGATAAATTTATGTGTCACATACCACAGGATAGACAGGGATGAGGTCAAATATTAAGATCAATATTGCAGTTTGGATCTGGAATGTTCCCCAAAGTCTCGTGTATTATAAGGCTATAAATTATCTATGGAACTCTGTGCTGTTAGGAGATTGAAATCTGGTCTGGTGGAGTGGATTATGGGCATGTGGTGGATCATAGGTATGTGATAGAAGACAAGTATGTGGCAGATTATAGATTACAGGCATGTGAATTAGATTACGGTTGTGTGGTGGATTATAGACTACAGGTGTATGGTGGATCAGGGGTTTAAACCTGGAAGCAGTGGAACACTGAGGCTGGACCCAGAAGGGACAGATCATTGGAACAGGACCTGGAAAGTCATGTGCTACATCCTCCTCCCTGTTGACATGGCTTGCTGTTGCAGTGCTGCAAGGAGCTGCTTTCACCTTCGCCTCCACCAGGTGTTTTTCCAGCTGCCCATCCATGAATGGACCTGTGATCTTCTGAAACTGTGAACTAAAATAAACTTCCTCTCCTTAAATTGTGGATGTTGGGTATTGAGTCACAGCAATGAAAAAGGAACTGTGACAATTAATTCCTAAAATCAGACATACTGAGAAGAGAAGTGCACTTGTCTTAGTCCTTTCCTTCCCGGGTTCCTGCAGTCACACAAAGGAAGAACTTGACTCATAGAGTGACTTGAATTCTTAAGTTGAGAGTGTTTATAGTCTTGGCATATTTTTCTTCAGGAAAATAATATTTTTGTAAGTATCATCCAGAGTAAAACCAAACCTCCCTTTTTTGTCATATGATTTTTAGTTGCCAATCACTATTAACTTAGGTTACCTTAATAGTCTTTAGTTTATTTGCACACAAGCTGCAAAGCTAAAGATAAATATCCAAGAGTTTTGTAGATTTGCCCCTATCATCATTGCTTTGAATTACAGAAGCAATATTGTGCTGTTCTTCTAAAAATAAGAGTTGTTCCATTCCCATCAAGTTCTCAGATAAATTTTGAATAATTTCTGTCTTGACTTCCTGCTTTGTTCCATGGATAACATAAAGACATGATATTATTATTTTCTTATTCTACACAATAGTTAGTTTTGTATTGAAAGCAAAAGGAAAACTAAGGATGATTATCTTATGGGTCATTTTTCCATTAATGAAAGAGAAATGAATGTGTAAATACAACAAAGAACTAATGATAATCTAATTTTCTCTATTGTTTTAAATGTAAAATAAGTCATATAATATTTCTTTTACTATATTAGAAGAACAGAAGAGATTTTTCTTTCCACTGATTGCTAAAATATTTCCAAAGAACAAAATGAAAATCAAAACACATAATATTTTTCTTATATCCTCAGGCACAATAAAATAAAACTTATATCTCATGACTCATTCTTTTTCTTTCCCTCTCAAATTTTGTTATACTATCACAATTAATTTTTAGAAAGCCATCTTTGTCATTTTGAAATATATCATTTTGATGCATATTTACAGACAAAATTATGTAAGATGACAAGACTTTAAGGTCAATTTTGAGGAAAATATATCTTTATTTTGTAAATATGTATATATGCAGATGAAATTAAACTTGGACATCACTATCAATAATACAAAATACTTTTTTGGGACATTATCTTGCTCTGCAGTGCAGGCTTGTCTTGAGCTCACTACATAGCCCAAATTGGCCTTTCTTCTACCTCAAGAGCACTGGAAATCCATGCGTGTGCCATCAAGCCTAGCTAACTTTTTTGTGTGTACTGGGGAATTGAACCCAGGACATTTTGCATGTGAGGCAACTACTTTGATCACTAAGCTATGCTCCAAGCCCTACATGAAAATTGTAAGCATAATTTTTTAAGCAAACTATAGTGTTACAAATTGAGAAGAAAATACATTTCTCAAGAAAGAAAGCAGATTCATGCAGTTTAAATAAACAAATCATATTTTTAAAAGATTAAGATGAAGAATAACAATGTAAGAAGAATTTTATGAGCTAATTGTCTTTTTCAATTCATACACTTAATGTTATTAATTTTTAAATATCTTGACAAGATAAGATAATATAATTTCTGGTGACATAATTATTTTCTTATCTAAGCTAAATAACAGGAGAGTAAAAGGATTCCTGTATCTCTTGAGAAGAAATCTACTTTAAAGTGATTAAATATACTGCTTATAAAATATCTAGTCACCATGAAATTTATACAAAAATGAAATGCTGCTTTCAGTTATTAGAAGTTAGTCTTGTAATCCACTATAAGTTACTGAGGTAACTTTTATAATGTCTATATTTTCCAAATACCAACTGAAAAATAAGCTGTTTTTTAATGGTTTCCACAATTAGAAAACTTTCAACATGCATTAAAAAGTATATTAATAAATATGTATGTGAAAACTATCAAAGTCAACACTCTATTTTAACTCATCTCTTTGCATAGTGACTATGTATGTAGAAATACTCAAAAGCAGCCTAGTGAAAAGTGTTGAATACTTTCTCAAAAAAATTAGAAAATAAAATGAAAGAAAACATTTTTCCCAGTTTTGTTTATATATAAAACACGTGGTATATGCACACAATGGAGCTCTGCATTTCCATAAAGACAGTTAGATTTGAGGCTTTTTGTAGGTAAATGGATGAAACTTGAAACCATCGAGTGGTCTTAATGAAGTGAGTCAAACACAGAAGATTAAATATTGCATTGTTTCTCTAATATGAGAAACTCAGAATACAGACATTTTATAGAACCAAATGGGTGTGATAGCAGAAAACATATTTTAGGACAGATGAGTACTAGGGATATAGGTCTACTACTGACAGGAGCCTAGCACACGCAAGGCTCAGGGTTCAATTTCCGGTAATGCCCCAACACACACGATAGTAGATGGAATCGCCATGAGTAAACTCAACAATAGGGGCTACATAAAAATATTTTAAAATATTGTAAGAAGTTACGATATCATAAACATATTCATTTTTTAAATTAATCTCTAAACTCAATTTCATGTCAAAAAGCTTACTAACTCTAGAAGTTAAAATGCATACTAAAATAATCTCAGTGACATAAAAATAGAACAGAAATCCTTTTTTTTTTTGAGACAGAGTCTTGCTTGGTGGCTGGGGCTGGTCCTTAACTCACTATGTAATGAAAATCAGCTTTGGACTCACAGCAATCATCCTACCTCAGGTTTCTGAGTGCTGGGATTGTAGGCATGCACCGCCACGTCTGGTTTATGTGGTGTTGGAGATTCGAACTCGGGTACTAAGCACTTGATAGGCCCACAAGTGCTCTTTAATCACCAAGCTCTTCCTCCAGCCCCAGGAGGAATTTTTAAATCAGCCCTAAGAAGTGTAGAAATTTTGCCAGATAATACTTATTATAAGAATTTCACATTTAAGTAACTAATCAATAGAACAGGCAGGAATCCGGAGAATATACCCAATGCATATACAAAGACACAGTGAAGATTCCAATTCAAACATATAGGGGAAAGATGGATTTAATGTTCTTTGTTTAATTGTTTGAACTACTTATTCAAATATGTGTATTATTTTTTAAAAAACATGTGTATGTAGTTATTAACAAATGTATATTTATACAAATTTATTACATACACAGTCCTACATATATATTCAAACATAAAATATTAATAAATACAGAGATAAAAATCTAAGCAAAATATATGTATAGATATATATATCTACATATGTCTGTGCAGATACATAATTTTAGTTATGTGAATATATTATGCATGTATTTCTGTCATCTGTCTGTTCATATAAATGTAAATATGTGTGCATGTGCTGAAGAATAAATAAAAATATTTAAACATATATTGGACATGTTGTTTTGTAGTTTATGTTTCTAGTTTTCATTTCATGCATTTCAAGTGTTATTTCTGGTTTCCTTTTTCTTAAAGAAAATAATAAAATAAAGTAATATAAGGAAAAAATCGACGAGAAAAGCTTTACAGAGAACAATATTTGATGCTTTTTCATTTTGCAATGAAATTAGTCATATGTGTGATGTAGAAATTTTTTCTGAAAAATATCAATAATTACTGAAATTACAGTCATATATGCATGATGCAGAAATTTTTCTTTGAAAGAAGTGTCTGTAAACTACATAAACTGCTTAAAATTTTAGATAGTATTACTTAAGTACGATGATTAATCAATATATTTAATTTTTAAAATAAAATTTAAATGTTAAAAATTTAAATACTATTTCTATAGTGACTAGGATTATGAAATATTCGACAGTAAATAAAAACAAAAGCATTTTTATAGTGATTTGAGTAACATTTTTAATAATAGATGCAGATGGAGTGATAATGAATAATATTTTTATACCAAATGAATGTAATCACAGAATCTCCACTCAAAAATGAAACCTTAATAAAAGTAGAATATAAGTAAGAAAGTTGACTGACAACTCTGACATTAAAAATGTGAATAGGGAAATGTTTACCCAATTCCTTTGAATTAAATTTTCAAATAAATCACTGGTCTCCAAGACGTTATACTATGAAAAAACAAGCCTTTCTCCTTTAAGAGAAATGGGTTAAATTTACAGACAGAGCAAATGCCAGTGGAGCTCTGTTAATAAGCCATCTTGTTCAAAATATTTATCAATCATTTGAATCCTGACAAAAACATGTGCTTATGAAATTTTAGCTAATATGAATTTGAGAGGGAGATAAAATGTGCTTGACAGAAAAATCCAAATCTAAAACTACACTGAAAGCCCAAATACATGTTAACCAGTTTAGAGACCACAAGTGATATAGAGGAGAACTTTAATTTGCATCCAAACCAATCGATGGAAAACAACAGAAGCCTAAACTAGAGATGGTCTTTCTTAATGGTTTCATTGTAAGAAAATTTTATAAAGTTAATTTTTTAAAACATGTTCTGCTTGCTGCTCAAGCTATTGTGCAAATGTGGGACCCAACCACCCCTGTGTTAGCCTCCTCACGAGCAGGGGTCTAAAGTCTTTCCCTCTTTCTGTCTATATTTGTTTTATTTTGTTTTTCTTTACTCAAAAGATGTGAAAAAAGGCATGCGCACATCTCTACCACACGGTTGGTGTGGTATGATTGCATTTAGAAATCTGTGCAGTCAGCAGAAAGTATCCCATCAAAGTTGTTTGTCAGATGCACAAAGAAATTGCTGAGATTAAATTTCCTTAGTACTCACGGTATATTCAAGTGGAAACTAAAAGCAGACACAGTTTTTCAAGACTGTTTTATCACCTAACAACAATTTATTTCCCTATCATTCATTGTTTTTGATGTGGCATTTAAATTTTCACAATTCCTTTTTTAAATTTCATTTTCTAAGATTTTGTAAAAGAAACATACCTCAAATATTGAGCCAAGAAATTTTATCTCTTAAACCACTACAGTGGTTCAATATACTGCAAAAATTAAACCCATCCAAGGTTCTGATGGCTTATCATGAGTCTATAAAGCTTTAAACTTATCTATCTCTCATCAATATGTTATTGGATTCATTATTTAGCAAAAGATGCACTTTATGTGGTATCAAGTGTTAAGATTTTGCTAATGTGAAGAGCTGTAATATGCTTTGCCACTTAGTGAAGGTGGAGTTCTTGAACAACAGAAGTAGATTTATACTTAAAGGGAAATCAATACAAATAAACTATAGAAGTTGTGACCACAGTACACAGCAGTGCCAAACACATAGCCCTCTAAGTATGGGATGTGCGACACATGGCTTCCTACCTATGGGATACATTGATTAATTGCTGTAGGTTTTAGTTGCTCTGACAATTCAAAGAAAATACCTTACTCGTTTTTAATCTCTGAGCAAATTGTGTCACTCACAGCACTCGAAAGTTATCTCAGTCCTTATTACTGTTGAAGCAAGCATTCGCTAGGGATTTGTGACAAGTCATGGACAAGAACTTTTTTGGAAAAAAATTAAAATGTAATAACAAAGAGACATTACTGACCCATGTTACTATTCACTTTTTCTTCTTCAAAGTAGTCGAATAAATACTAAATTTGCCCTCCAAAAAAAAGAAAAAAAATGGGTCAAAAATAATTTTAGGCTACAGAAATAAACAATGTAGAGTTATCAAAAATAAGAGTGACTATTCTTTCTAACCCTGTAATTTCATAACTCTTAAATTTTATGAATTGAGATATTATTTAATTTCATTTATTTCATTTAATTGCTTCTTAAGAAATTGATTGGTGGTAATAAGCCAATTGTTAAACGACTTTTACATTTTTGTCTGTATTTGTTTCATATGATCTTTAATATATTGTATAAAATATATCACATGTGTAAAAATATATTAAATCATTCACACATATATGGCATAGTTGTATTATCAGAACTAATTCTAGCCCTATGCCAGATCCATTAGCCCAATAATCACAGTGATTATAATTTGATACCTAAGCTTCATCTGTAAGAGTCACTTGTGACTTTCTTAAATGACACTTCAGAATCATTGATTATAGCCCAATATGGAAATCATATACATACATATGGCATCAGATATGGGCAGAAAAATCCTCTAACTGTCCTTGAGATGTGGCAGAAAACATTTAAGTTGTATGACACAAATCTGAGAAACGACTCCTGGAAGAGAACAGGTTTGTGTTCTGACATACACTCCAGGCTCCATGATTCTCACACCCTGAAGCATTATCTCTTCTTCATCTGCCCACAACTCTCAACTCTCAACTCTGACATTATTTCGTGAGGTAGTGGGAAGAGGCCTGCCCTCGGAGATCCGGTGAGACAATCACAGAACTTATCTCGCCTGCAGACATATACTCCAGAGCTCGAATTGCATTGGGAAAAAACACAACTACTCAGAGTAGATCTTTGGCAGAGTTTAAAGAAAAATTTGGGTGAATGAAAGGTCAAAGAGATAAGTACATATGCTAAACAATAGGAATTGAAAGTGGATATAAAATTAAATGTTAAAATGAAACATGAGAGACATAGTTGAGAAATGATATGAAATGGAATAAATGAAAAAAGCAAAAGGCAGAGGGTGTGAAAAGGATTAAATACTGACGAAGCGATGAAACAACAGAATTCCAGTGAGACGGGGCATTGTCATTAACTGAAAAGTTGAGAAGAAAGATCATAATAGATTAGTGACGTTATCTGCTCTGACTTCCCTGCTGAGTTTGTTGCTAAGTCTGTATGTAATTTACCTGTTACCCATGACCCGTTTCTGTGTAAGCATGTAATGTGTATCTATGGGGTATTTTAACTAAGAAAAAGCTTAATACAGAGTGAAGTAAACAAAAGAAAGACATTGACAATATCCTACATTATCCTACAATCTGGCATATACAGGAAATAACTGATAGCTTAAGACAATTTCTGTGTAAAAGCCAAAAAAATATCCCCCAGATAATAGATGCTCAGGGAGTTCAAAAGAAGGGCATTACTGTGAACTTGACATAGAGAAAGGCATCTTAGATAATTCAAATATGATCTTGCTCTTAAAGAATGATCAGGACTTGAATCTGTGGTGGATAAAGGGTCCAAACCTTTAACAGGAAGGCCTTCTAGAAGGAGTAAGTCCTGCTTCTTGGGAGAAGAGTGCTCACCAAGTCCTCCTTTCTTCCTCACATCCCCGCACCTTGTCAATCACAAAGGTCTACTGATTTTATGCCATAAACACATCTGTTCGCACTTGTCTCCAAACCCGCTTTCTCTCTAATCCAAGCCACCATTATCTCATACATGAATCACTGAATCAACATCTAGTGGTTCATTCTATCATTGTCACTATATCTGAAGTGATCATCTGAAAGTTACTATCTGAAGAAGGCACATCCATCTACTCAAAAACTCCTGGTTTTCCCTTATGACATATAATGTCTACCATTTCACTTGGTTCAGGGCTCAGCCTCTTCTCTATTCTATTAAAGACACAGATACGTGTCCAGTTAATACTTCATTTTCTACTTTGCTCCCAGATATCTCAGAAGTTTTCTCTGCTTCCATATCTACTCATCCCCAAGACCCAATCACCCTTTTCACGCCAGCTTAAACTTTGCTCTTAATTCTTGAACTCCATTAACTCCACCGCTAAATGAACACACAATTCTCTGTATTTCCCATCATAACATTTCTTGTATTTTACTATTAATTAGTGGTCTATCTTCCTTAAAAGATTATAAATTCCTTAAGACCAAGTTTGTAACTTTTATTACAGACTCCAGTATCTTATTTTATGTTTGGCATATAGCAGGTGCTCAAGAATGAACTAATGATGAACAAATGAGGTCAATCAATCTAACTATCAATGGGGCAGGAGATTAAGATCATGGAATTCTGGGAGACAGCCTGAGATAAATGTGTTACACTTTGTCTTAGTTACTTTTTCATTGCTGAGACTCAATACCCAACTCTCACAAATTTAGAGGAAAGGTTTATTTTAGCTCACAGTTTCAGAAGGTCACAGTCCATTCAGGGGCAGCCGGCAGCAATCAAAGTACATGGCAGAGGCAGAGGTGGAGGCAGCTTCTCAGGACATCGCAAACAGGAAGGCAAGTTGAGACTAGTTGAGACCAGTCCAAGTCCCAGTCCTTGTCCCAGTACTCCAAAGAATCAGCTTATACATCCTTCCAGGTCTCCGCTCAGTGATTAGCCCCTCCTGCATCGAGGTGTGGAAGGTGTGGCCACTACACACCGTTAATCCTAACTTGCACATCTTTAACCCGAATTTAACTGTAATCCACCCCTCCAGACTAGACTCCAATCCCCCAACATCACATGGTTCCATAGACAATCCATAACATTAAAATACATGAGACTTTTGGGGGACACTCCAGATCCCAACCACAGCACACTCCGACAGTGAGAGTTTGTATGCATAAGACAGAGGAGTTCAGACTATTCTCTATAAATAAAAAGTCAATGAAAGTATTTGAGCAAGAGATCATGACACCGGTGATTTATGAAGATAATCTGATAATGGTCTGTGAAGTACATTTTGGGAGTGAGTCAAGTAAAACAATCGTGATTTTTTACATTAATCTATCTGTGAGAAGATAGGAATTAGAGCTCAGGTAAGGACTGCGGGAATAGAAATGAAGGAATGAATATAAAAAACCATTACAATAACAAAATAATTTTTCTCTTATTGTGCTGAGGGGACATTAAAGATAAGATAATGTTGAAATAAAGGAAAGAAAATTAAAAGAGGATTTGGGAAATTTAAAGGAGTACACTCAATTGTAACTATATTATAATTAAGTTAATGATAGACCACATGGGTATTGCTCTCTGGCCAGAAAGGATGTGAATCAAACGTACAGAATTTAAAATCACAGTAACGGTGACTATTATCGAAGGTAACAGCAAATAAAGTCCCATACCCAAATGTGGCCACTGCTGCTTCTTTTTGTAAAATGACATTCCCTTGGAACACTCTCTACAGCTGCTTTTCTGCTACAGTGCAGAGATGAGTAGTCCCACAGAGGTGGTTAATTTTTATAGTGGTAAGTAGTTGCTACAGAAACAGTCTAGGTTAGAAAGCTAAGCTCTTTACTATGTGGCCCTTTGCAGAAAGAGTTTGTTAATCCCTGATCTATGAAATCAACTGCATAAATGATGATGATTACCTTGAATGTCAACATAGGCAACTTTTTGGCATAAGTATCTAGGTCTACATACATACATACATATGTTTAACATATCCACCCAGTGTTACAGGAATTGAATAATATCAATTGAAACAAAGAAGAAGCAAGAAATGTAAAACATTAATATTTTGTTTTATTTTGTTTTTACCAGAAGTGGAAGTACAAAGTTCATGGGGACTGTAGTTTATATGTTTCTTAAAGAAAAAAAAATTACATTTTCTTCTACTTGAAAACTAATAGTTGTGAAACCAGTAACATCATGGGAACTTAGCTGCCTGTACCTAGAATGCATTTATATTCTTGTATGCTCCACAGTTTATGACAAAAAGGCCTTCTAAAGGAGCAGCAAATTCATAAAATTCACTTTGGCATCTGAATTATGCGTGCTGCATGGTCAAGTACCAGAAAAAAACTGGGGTTTGACTTTGATTGCACCCCTGCTGTCATTAATGTTACCATGACAGGAAATTAAGCCTGGCACTCAACCTTTGAAAAACACCAGGTGTGTCCTTATGGCGTAGATAAGGAAAACTGAGAAACTAGTACATCTTGAAAAAAATCATTAACTTGGAGGGGTATGTTTACATGGATGTAATTTTGAAACACAGGTTTTTGTGAGGTTAATGAATACAAGAAGATACATAATCATGTCTTTGCATGCGAAATGGTCAGGACAGTTTGCAGGTGAGATACGTGCAAGTTGAAAGAGCATACACCCAAAACAGGAGCTTACTGATAAGCAGTAACTGAATTTCAGCAATATGCGTGGAATGAATGTTTGGTCCCAATGGCCTGGGGTTCAAGGTCAGAGTCACGGGCTGATTTCAATCCGAGGCCTTGTCTTGGCTTATAGGCGACGTTTCTTCCCCTTGCCTGCATACAGTCTTCTCTTTGTACCTGTTTGTGCCCTCATTTCTTGTATAGGACACTAGTCATACCAGATCAGCGTCTACCCCAATGAGCTCAGCTAACTTCAATTGCTTTTTAAAAATAAGACTCTTTATTTAAGTACAATTTCATTTTGAAGCATGTGGGTTAGGATTTCAAGAAATAGTCTTGAAATAATTAGTAATAAGTCACCAAATAAGTTGGGCCTAGGTAATAACAGTAAAAAAAAAAAAAGGTAACTGAAATAACTCTTGATTTTTGTATGATGGTGGTGGGCTTTTCTACCCTTCTCCTCGTCAAAAAACACATAAAAAAACAAATCAACTCTCATCTCTCACCCTTGGTGACAGCTCTTCTCAGTGACTAGTATTAGCCGTAGGAATCAATCAAGATGCCAGAATTTTCAAAGCTGAGATTGGGTAATGCATATGTTCATTTGACAATTCACATTTTGAACATATGAAATTTCTTTTTAAAGAAAGTACTCCATAAGAAAACAATAACAATGGAAAGAGGAAAAGAAGAGGGGAGGGATTCTGCCGGTGTTCTAAAATTATAAGAAAATGAATTTGCATTCTTTGAGCTACCTGGCCTGTGGCATTTAACCACAGCAAGCCTACCAGATTAATATGCACACTATAATGGAATATAAAATGCAACCTGTCTATAATAATAAACAGTATCCAGTGAGACTCCTGTTGTTTCAGAGTTTGTCTAAAGACCCAAATAAGTATTCCACATTTTCTCTGTAGATCTTCCAATGACTGAACTTAGTCCCTTCCCCCTGCGTGATCTTTTTAGACTTCTGAAAGTACCAGTTCAGAAATGTTGGCCACAATCTTTCCCTAGTCCTACCTCAGAGCATGTACTGGTCAGCAAGAGAGCCATTCCCACTCTATACCTTGTGGGAACACTACCCTTCTTGAGTGTCAAGGTTGTGACATCCTTAAATGATGTATTTCTGAAGAAGGAGGCACTTATTAGAAAGGAAAACTAGAATCCAGATCTTTAGGTGTATGCTAAGCCAGCAGAAACAGGCTAATTTGCCAAATTAGAACAGGTGATCCTTTGATATTTTCTATAAATCTGTTCATTTAATCCCTTTTAAAATCTAATTTTCATTTTAATACATTTCAAATCTGAGTTTCTTAGGCCACGTCTCTACATGTAAGACAAGACTTTAAGCATAGCTATTGCTTTGATTGTTGCTACACTTTTAGTCACAATGAAAACTAATCTATAGAATATTATTTGCAGCATTTATTGGTATTTTTTATTTAGATTCTGAAAATAGAGATAGGTCCTAAGCTTTATGAGCTCAATGTGCTTATCTTCAGCTTAATATAAAAATGAAAGCTGAAGCTGTCAGGACAGATTTTTCTTTCACAGTGATAAAACATGAATGGATCCTGAATTCTTTTGTTCTTCATTAATAATATGAGATCATTTTAGTTAACTTCACCACTTTGTATTTTACTATATAAATTTTAGTTTCTTACATGTTGTTGACAAGCTGACAACAAAGATCATTATCGTTTAATAATCTGAGTTAACATGGTAGATAGACATTTCTTCAAGTTAATTAATCTGACACCACCCAAATGAATGCCTTACAACTAGGCACAATAACTCAAGGCATCATTTGGGGCACTCATTCCTACATAACATGCTTTAAAAAAAAAAAAGCCTGTTTCCTTCCATGCTGAGGGAGCAGGTTTTGCAAAAAGTTTGTCATGAAGGGTCTTCAATTAAATTGTTACATCAGTTAAAGTGCTTTTCTGGGGATTTTAATGAACACATTACATAAGTATTTTAAAATGCCTGTTTAAAAAAATAAAGCTAAAATGTTGTCTGCTATAGTTGATCACTTATTAATAGAAATTTGGGGTCTCCACTGCCCACTTCTTTTCCTGTGTGTAATCTGAACTGAATTGATAGCTCTGCTTAGGAATCTCTAAGACTGGTGGCCTTCTCCCAGTGGCATGATTAAAACTGTCAACTTTCATTAGAAATATCACCTGTTTCCTCTGCAAGGCCAAAGTATTGGATCTGCCCTTAAGCAGCGGCACTGAATATGTATATTTCAGTTATTATCAGAGACAAACCTAAATTGCTTGCCTCCCAATCATAATCAAATATTCAGCGAGATAAATCATATTGAAAACCCATATAATTCGTCATTTTATTTGACCTTTTTTCCTAAGTTAAACAACAAGTCAAGGAGCTGCAAATACAGACATTTTATCATTCAGCAATCCATTGACATTAAAGCACATTATGGCACATGGTAGGCTGAGTAAAGAGTTCCCAAGGGTGGCCGTGTCCTAATTCCTGGAATGATGCTTTATGTGACGAAAGGGATGGAAACCTTATGCTGAATCATAACAATGTGTCTCATGTAACTCCAATCTCTACGAAATAGAAGGCCTCGGGTCAGTAACCATGGAATGCAGGCAATCTCTAGAGGCTGGAAAAATACAAGAAACAAACCTTCTCTGGAGCATGAGAGAGGGTGGCAGCTCTGCCTACACCTTGATTTTAGCCCCTTAAAACTTACTTCAGTCTTCTGACCTCAGAACTTTAGATGATAAATATGTATTGTTTTAAGCCACAAAGTTTATCCAATTTTTATAAGGATGTTGCTATAGTAACAGAAAACTAATATAGCAACAAAAATCTAATGCCAAAAGAAAAAATGTAAAATGTTTTATAAACTTTTAATGGTTCCTAATTGAAATAATATTTTGTTTTTCACTCTACCATACTATGTCTTGTTTTCAGAGTTACTCAGCAGAAACATGCTTTGGGTCACACACACACACATACACACACACACACACATAAACTTTTTCTAAGCTACTCAGCTATATTGATTAGGCTTTGGATTTTTTATTTTTATAAGGTGTTTACTACTACAGCAACTTCAATACATTATCACAAACATTTTTTTCCCCTGGGTCATCTTACGTTCTGGTTTTTTTTCTTATTTATGTACATCATATCTTCTTATTTTACAAATATTTTAATAAGCCACATCTTTTTTGAAGACAAGCCTAAGTGAAGATTTTTCACTAGGAAAGAGCTCAAATTCACTTCAAGTCCTTCCCACCACAAATTCGTCTCCTCAAAAATATTGTTGTAAAGGATGGAAATTTGAAAGGGGGCCATTTTGTGTAGAGTAGTACCGAATCTCATTTCTTTTCAAGGTAGACTAACACACGATGCTTCTGCTTTGGCAAGATTCAGAAACTATACCAAAATAGTGTAGGTATTTGAGAAAACAGAAGAAGCAGAAAGGTCTCTCTGATCTTCTCTAGTGAGTCCTCTAACTTTTCTCTAAAGCAAGTCATCAGATTCTTATTTCAGAATTCCTCACTATACTCAGTGCAACAAAGTAAACATATGGAGACACAGGAAAGAATTATAACAGGTCTTTCCAAGTGGTCACCGGCCCGTTATCATGAGATCAGTCTTTTTCTTCCTCTAATCACGCTTCTATCCATAAAAATATTGATTTTTTTCTTAAGTCTTCAAACCCTTAACTTTCATGTCAATTAAAACTTATATTAAGTAAATTTCTGTGCCTTTCCCTTGTCTAATCATTTTTTAGGATTTCAGAGACAAACTCAGCAATGAGTAAAGAAATCCCTCTTATAACTTTGTAACATGTTTATAAAGATTTATTGACCTAAAATCTGCTATACTCTAGAAATAAAGTCATTGATTACATGATTTCTAATATAAAACAATTGCCAATTTTCTTTTTCCACATAGATACATGTAAAATTTTTACATTTTAAAATACAATTATGACAGGCTGATATTTGCCGTGTATTAACAAAAATTTAATTAAGATTGATAAGTGTGTTTGACTTTCGTGTTTTGTTTTGTTTGTTGTTGTTTTTCATTTGACAGGGTCTCGCTTTGTAGCCCATGGTAGTCCTGAACTCACTACGAAGCCCAGGCTGGCCTTGAACTCACAGCATTCCTCCTGTCTCAGCCTCCCTAGTGCTGAAATTATAGGCGTGTGCCATCACGCCCAGTTTATGTGGTGCTAGGGAATAGAACTCAAATAATTAGCACTTGACTTAGTGTGTTTTAACCACTGAGCCATTCCTCCAGCCCTGATAAATGTGTTTGAAAAAACTATCCTCTGAATTTTGGCACTGGTGGTTTATTCTTTTGCTAAACCTTTACAGTCTCTAAGATTGGCTTCCCAGGCCTGAGGAGAGAGAGCTCTTGTGAAAGGACTTTTTCTGTTTCTACCCAGTGACCCATGACATTGAAACAGGCTAACTTAGGCTTCCTTGTGGGAGAAAGGCTCTTGTAATAGTTATCAAAGACCACTGCTCATTCAGAGAGTCCCACTTAGCTGTTACTCTGCAAGTACATTTCCTATAGTTGATGCTGATATTGGAGAATTAACCTTTCATGCCTCTTTCTATTTGATCCTACCTGTTGACATTTGTATGCCAAAAAAAGAATATGTCAGTGGCATGAGAAAGAGGAGATAGGAGGCTCCCAAGTGCCTGTCTGCCAAGTAGACAGGTTTAGCTGAGGAAGGTGACTGGGAAAAGTGTGAAGATCATGCCAGACCTTGAGATATATGTTTAGAAACAAGGTGGGGGAGGGAAAGTGACTGTCAGGAAAAGCTGATGGGAACAAAATCTGTGGAAAGCAGATGGTGGCAGGTGACAAAGTAGAGCACAGGGAGGTAAATCGAGTGGGACAATTTGCAGAGTTGCATGCAGACCTGCACAGGAAACCTCGGCAGCTGGTCAAAGAGGCATCAACCTTAACTGGTCAAAAGCACATATTGATTGACTTCTTATATCTTTTTGTTAAGTGAAAGTTCTCTTGATCATGATGGAAAGCCATTGCCAGAAATAGTAATAAAAGTTTTGGAGAAATCAAAGTATTAGCAAAATAATGAGTTATGATCATAAACTGTGGGGCCAGATAACAAAATGTTTATTGAAGGAAGTAAGCATTTGCATTTTCTGATAGAAGCAATAAGAGAAAATGTTCTGTAAATCTATCTACATATAATGGAAGCTGATTATATTTATCTTGCTTTTCTAACCCTTTGTAATTATATTTCATTTGTTTTCTTTTCCAATGTCTGCTTTCTTCAATAGGATATAAATCTAGAAGAAATCACATTTGTGTACTTATGTTGTTTACAATTTAGTGCCTAGAAGCTAAAAATGCCTCTATGGATTAATTTGCTAGCTAAATATATATTCAGTCTTTGCTGCATGCTAACAGTGAATACATATTTATATAACAATCTATAAAGAAATTTGTATAGATATTGCTAAATTATTAGGGATGTTTGTGTGCTATAAAACTAGACCACCCAAAACTAAAGTTGTGTTCAATGTTGAGAAACAAGAGAATATTTGATACTGCCAAATGGCCATTTCTATGTTCAGCTAAATATTTTTAATTCTGTAGGCATTGCCTTAAAGAAATAGGACTTGGTGTTGTTTCCCGTCTTTTCTGGCTGCAAATGAATGGAGCAACCATAAATAGAACTAGAGCTCCGTTTTGGATTTGAGTTTTTTTTTAATTTTTGGAATGTATGGAAACTACAAGAGATATTGAATATTTGAAAGATGGAGAATTTAGATTAATTTTACAATAAAGTATTAGTTTCAGTCTTTCCTGTGTTTGGTTGTTGAGTGTCTGTATGTATTCTAAGAATGTGTTTGAATCTATCAGTCTGTATATTTGTATTTAGATTTGAAAACTAAATAGCACTTGGGTAACAACACCTCTTAGATAGTGCCATATTTTGAGGTAATAAACATATAGAAAGTTTTTTTTAATTCTTTGATTTCAATCAGCCTTATTACGTTTAATTTCTAACTTCTTTTCCTAGAAAAAAATCAAAATACAACCTCTTTCATGGTATTTATTTTTCACTAATGATGTTAGTGACCTCTCAGGAAAATCAGGAGCCTGTACACCTGGGTCTTGGACCTGCAGAACCCTGCTGAGTCCTTTCCTGCTGGATACCAATCCATGTAGTTCCTCCTGCAAGAGGGAGGTTTTACGAATGACCTTTCAGCTTTAAACCCAGGAGGAATTAAAGACCAATGACATTAATACACATAATTCCACCTCCATGTGGAGCAGTAATGAAAACTAGAGAAACAGCGAGAAGCGTGTGGACTCGGGCTTCCCTTCTTCCTGTCAGTGGAGTGCCGAAGTCCTCACTCTAACTTACTTTCAAGACCATAAAAGGAGGTTTCCCCTCTCTAAAGCCTGCATACATACCTTTTTTTCAGAAATCTATAATTGATTACAATCGATATATCTTGAAAGAGCTTTTGGGGAATGCCAAGATTCCTGTGCACAGATTATTACCGTCTGTGGGAAGAACAAAGGGAGAGAAGTCGCAGGAAAGCACAGGGTCTCAGAGAAGCATACCCTGGAGCACAAGATCCAGGCAGGAGTCACAGCTACAACTTACAAGGCATCGATTTCATTAGACAAGTACGCCTGCTTTTTGTCAGTGCTACAAACAGATCTCCAGTACATTCATTCTTGGTTTTGCTCCTTCTCCCCCTAAGAGGTCATACCTATAAACAGCAATACAAGTTAAGTACTGGAGAAGCAGTGTCACAGCAAAAGATAATGACTGGTGTTGCGCTGGTCATAGTGCTCCATCAAATGGAAATGCTTTAGAAATGCATCGGAACACGAGATTAACCTCAGCCCACTAAACGTTATTGTTGTTTTATTTTATAACTTAGAATATGTTTGTAGTAACTTTAAGTTAAAGGCAAAAATATTATTTACTACCTTATTCTCAACTCCTCTTGGTTTTATGTTGGAGGAAAAAAGGTTTAGTTATTAGAGATGACAGTGCCCCACCCCCCACCCCCCCGGATCCCCAACAACTCAGAGGATGAGCTGAAAGCAGGCTAGTGCTGAAGATGCTGAACTCTTCTCAGACCACCAGAGCCGAGGCTCACCAAGCGATATCTCTGATCAACCTATCAAACTTTTCTAAGCTTTGTCTTAAAATTGGAACTGTCACATAATTAATAACTAGAATAATGGTTGGCATGGACTTAAGCAACAAAAGCATTGGCTATTATACTGATAATTATCAATTTTTTTCTGTGAACAAATGTGTGTGCATGTGTTTAAACTACATGGCATGCGAAAATTACCCAAAAGGTATGTAAAACTTTTATTTTTGTGTTTAAATATACTGCATCTTTTTAGGACCATTTCAGGATCACAGGAAAATTGAGTTCAAGGTACACAGTGGAAGTCGCCCACAGATGCATTGACCCTCCACAAGCACAGCCTTTCCAACTATCAACAACTCCCACCACAGTGGCACACCTGCACTGACAGCATTGTCACTCAAAGTCTAGAGTTTATATTAAGATTCATTCTTGGTGTTATCCAAGAATAGTCTGTTGCCAATATACTCAATAGTCCTATCTGCAAATTTATTGCAATGTTAAGTTATTAGCTTACCAAAAAAAGAGCACTGAAGAACATATTTAACTAAAAGAATTTTACAGTGACACTATAATTAAAAATTCTTTACCAAGACTTTTTTTGAGTCTTATATCTGCAAAGAAATATTTGGGACCATCAGTATGGGGCAAGGAAAGGACAGCAAAATAATTTTTTAATGTGCATTTTGAGTAAAGGGTCTAAAGTCCCATCAAATAAATGACATATAATTAAAACTGAATGATAAAAGTGGCAAAAAAATTGTGACTGGGAATTGTTAAAATATAAAGTATTGTTGGAACTCACAGAACAGATTAATTCTGTTTATCTGACATTGTTTAATGGACATGTGGTTTGTTAACAACCTCTGAATAAAGGCTGAAAATATACTTATGGAAAAGAGAAAAAGAAGCAAAATTAGAAAGCCTGAAAATGTGGATGAAAGCCATTCAATCAATTCAGCATATACTATTATTGGTGCTCAAGATACATCAGTAAACAAAACAGACAAAAAACTTGTCCTTGGGGAACTTAAGACTGTATTTTAGAAAAGTAAATTTTAGTTTGATATTAGCAAGGAGAATTAAAACACACACACACACACACACACACACACACACACACACACAGATTATATATACAGTCCAGGAAGAGTGGCATTCAATGTCTGGGTAGACTCAACAGTGAATTCATAGGACATTTTGAAGGTTAAGACAGAAAAATTTTTGTTCAAATTTACGTACAGAATAAAATTTTAGAGCAATCAAATATTCTAGTCAGTTTTGTATTTTGGAAAGATCAAGAATTTTATTTGTAAAATAAAGATAAAGAGAAAAAGAAAAAAGGCAGCAGAGTTGTCCTGCAAAGAAATTGATGGACAAGCAGGTTGGCTGAGGCAGGTGTGGGAGAGGACTGGCAGGTCTCTGGATGTGACATTAGGTTCTAAAGACTAGGAGTTTGCCTGTCAAAGAAGTCAAGAAAATGCCTGCTCAGCACATCGTGGTGCAGCTCTGATCAGGGAAGATGCCACTCACAAAGGGTCCACCTCTTCCCCTGGTAGGTTTACTCTCTTCAAAGCCTTCAATTCATTGAGTCTTTACCCTTTAAGAGCATTTCCTTCTTTGGCCGAAAGCCGATCTGAGATTACTGAGACAGGAAAGAATTGCCTCCTGATAATCAGAAAGGGTCTCCTATGGTTAAGTATCCTTACTCTTAAAAGAGTACTGAGGATGGGGGACAAAGAGGGCTTTTTGTTTGGGTTTAATTCTACTGTCTTCCCTGTTCCTCTTCTGTTTAACAAATAGAGAGAGAAATTAACCATGAAGACAAGGAGAAGCAGAATGAAAGTGTAGGCACGGGGAAGCTGGGCCGATCCGCACTGTCTGAGATGAGCTTGATGCTTACCCTCGCAGTCTTCAGAGCGCTGCCTTAATTCTTTTCTATTCTCAAAAGCTCCAATGCAGAAAGCGAGTCTGTGACCAGCTTGTAGTGAGAGGGGTAAAGAACTGTCTACTAAATCTCCAGCTCAGATCTGCAGCAACTGAAACTTTTAAACATTACCCAGAAGATGGATTACAAAAGTAGGAAGAAGTGGAAGCCTCTCGAGATCTTTGGTTAAACAATAGAAGATTACCCATGCTCATAACAACCTTTTTGAGCACACAAAGAAATTGAAAAGCACATGTGTTCATATACACAAAAATGCACCCAAATACATATATGCATGATAAAGTTCCTGCACAATACTGAAAAAAGAAAGGATTTAATTGGCACCTAAATACTTTCTTCTGGTTTCTTCCACCTCCACCCCTATTCTATCCACCCATCCCAACACACACACGCACACACACACACACACACACACACACACACACACACACACATTTTTCTCTCCTCTGACAGCTTTAGTTTTCTAAGAATAAAGAAAATTAAATTGTGGGTGGGAGTCATGTAATCCTGAATGTAAATTCAATTTCACCACTTGCATTCTGTTTCTTTAGGAATTTTTTAAAATTTTTTCTGAGCCTTCATCTTCTTCATCTATAAACAGAGAACAGTGCTACCTACCACTACTAATTTTTAGTGTATATTCAATAAGATCATAAGATCATGCAGCTAAAGGATGAAAGTGCTGATAGTAAGAATTCAATACGTGGCACATATCAGTGCCGACTTTTGTTCTCATTTTCATGAAGCTTCTTGGATGAAGGAAGCCATCCATATACACCGATGGCCCATTTCCTTGGACATATAACTGAAATCTCAGTGTAGGCCAATAGATCTCAAAAGTGCAAACTCACTTAAAACCCAGGCGTCCTGGGTCAGCTACTATCACCTATGAAAGAAGTGAGATACTTAAAACTCCAAAACTTAAAATAGCTCTGAAGTGTTGGTAAAGATATCCTTGTTGTGAAGGTGCATGAAGTGCCCTTTGTGATTTTCACTCCCCAAGTGTTAGGTGACAAACTGCATGCAACACTTGACAGTCTCCTTCAAAAGCAGTTTAAAAGAAAGTGCCTGAAATACGGAGAATTTGGCTTCTCATTATAGATCCCACTTTGGCAAACATGTAGATGCATCAAAGCTTCTCAAACATTGGAGGACCCAACTCAGACTCAGATAAGCAAAGCTGATAAAGTGTCCCCATTCCAGGAGACATCTGTTTAATATAATTGTTCTCACCAGACAAACTACAGGTGGAATATAACTTAAGTCACCTAAAAGGAAAACTATTTCTAACTTTCTCTATGGAGATTTCTTACTCGTGGCTTGTCTACAGAATCAGTCCTGAGGATGGCAGGCCTTCCTTGTTGAGCATAGCCTTTCTCTCACAGGGAATTCCCTCCCTCGTTGATGTTTTAGCTTGCTTAGGGCTTTCTTAACTTTTCAGCCTATTTGAGAAGCCACGTCTAAGAGTGTGATAAGACAAGAGCTCTATTTCTCCTTGTAATGACGTATGCTTTATCCATGCTACTAAAACACAAACAAAACTCCCTTACTTTACATGAGAAGCACACTGTAGTTTCTTTGCATATATTGCAAATACATGGACACACTGCTTGTGACTTGTCCATATCTCAGCTACAAGGAACTGTGGAATGCGGACCATTTTTTTAAGTCAGTATGATATATACTTTCTTTAGAAGAGGCTTAATACCTGTCCATCAACAGCAAACACTGGTTCATGTTAGTGATACGTGTTAGCAGATGCTCATCCCGGCCAATATCAGGGCATGGCTATAGAGGAGGTCGCCTTGAAATGCCAGGCATGAGAGAGTGGAAACATATGGGCCTGAAGTCAAGGAGGCTTAGTATAATCCTGCAGCTGGAATGGTATGTGCAAATCATTGATTTCATCTCCCTGAAGTTGACTGACCCACTGAGGAAACACTTGCTGAGACCTTACTGTGTGCCAGGTTCTGTTCTGTGCAGGTGTCTAGAACACAATAAGCAAAAAAGACGACAAGTAAAGCCAATGGAAAGAAAGGGAAAGTTCTGTGAGGACATTTGTGATATATGTGAATTCTCCCTTTTTAATTGAATCTTTCATTCCACGGTTTGCAGAAAACCATACCTTTGGAAATAACTTTAAGAGAAAGAAATATGCAGTGTTTAAAAATAAATAACTCATATGTAGTATTTGGCTAATTTTACACTTATATGTATAAAAAATCCTTCTTGGAACTTGTGACCATTTGTTTATTATTTGCTGACTGGTCCCTAGGAAACAATCCCTGATCACCATATCTTCCACCATTCTAAGCATGTAGCATAGAGCTTGCATAGTGTAGGCAAAGAATAAATATGTGTTGATTAGATAGGAGAAAGTATTAATTTTTGTGTATCTGAATATCTAAGCATGTGAAACTATGTTTTCTGTTTCTGGTTTTCTTAGTGGGACATGTAGCAGCTTCTATTCAGAGGCTGAATCAACATGAAATACATGCATTAAATATATAAGGTATATACTTCAGCTATACCTCAGATTAGGAGGCTAATAACTAAAACATATAAGGAAATGAAAAAAAAGACACCTCAAATTCAGAGACCTAATTTTAAAATTAATGGAAATGAATACGTGGTTCTCATATGAAGAAGTTCCGATGGCCAGTAAATACATGAGAAGACCTTCAACATTGTTAGTCACTAGAGAAATCCCAGCCAAAACGTCACTAAGCTATCATCTAATTCCAGAAAGAGTGGCATATACCAAGAACTCAGACAGCAATCAATGCTGTCCGAGGTTCTGGAGTAAAGGGAACTTCTTACACACTGCTGGTGGGATTGTAAAATGGCACAACCACTACAGAGGGCAGTATAGAGATTCCTCAAAAGGCTGAAAATAAATATTTCATTCTATCCAGCGATACCGCTTCTGGTAATCTTTCTAAGAGTTAAAAGCAATATATAAGAGAGATAACTTGCATAGCCATGTTCACAGCAGCACAACTAACAATAGCTAAAATATGGAAGACACCAGAATATTCATCAACAGACCAATGAATACAAAAACCATGGTATATGTGCACAGTGCAATACTATTCATCAATAAAGACCAATAGAGTTGAGGCTTTTAAATGAATAAACTTGAGACCATCATGCTCGATGAAGTGAGTCAGATGCAGAAAGTTAGATATTGATTGATTTCTCTACTGTGAGAAAGCCAGAATAGAGTTACTTTGGATGATAAAGGGAGTTGGGGGATGGACAGGGAGAGAAAGGGTCCAAAAAGAGGAGAGGGGAAGGGTAGTAATTTTGACACATATGTGCTCAAAATACTTAAGCTCATTGTAATCACTGTATATCTATCTATCTAAATATACATATATATGTTAATAAAATTGGGAAAAATAAAGAACAAACTCTCATAAAAAAGATAATACAGTATAGATGACTATCAGATACAGTGATAAGAATGTGCTATCATAGTCAAGAGTTAAGCACAGTATTTTATTATAATTTCTGGAATTAAAAAGTTGGGCCTAAACACTATATAGCATTTCCTAATTTGAATGAATGAAAAATGAAAGTACTGAAAATTTAAAAACTTGTATAAATAATTCTTAGTATCTATATACATGTACTCATATGTGGACCTTGGAGGACAGTCATATAATGAATCAATCATACTTCTAAGAACCTGGAAATCCTCATTTTTAAAATAAATGTTGAAATTATGACAGTTTTTTTTTTTAGATCTCTAAGTGGAATACCAAATTTGAAACCTTAGAAAGAGAAATAAATCATTTAAAATTCCAGCATTACCCAAGCTCTATTAATAGTGATCTCATCTAATTTATAGTGAATGACTTTAGCATGTGGTTACTTTTGGTTATTCATCAGTTACTGTTGTCTTCCAAAAATATGATACATTTATGAATATATCCATGAAATAAAACACATGTTTGTTGTAGCTTTACTTCATAAACTAAAATACACAAACACCTGTATCAGACGCCCCCAAGTAGCAAGCAAACAAACAGCTGTGTACAGTGGCACATGCTTGTAAACTCAGCATTCTGGGAGACCAGGGTACAAGAGTGACAAGTCAAGTCTTCAGCCAACATAGTGGGACTCTGCTTAGGAATGTACCTCAGTGCAGACACTCTGAGTTTAATCTCTAGTACCAAAAAGAAAGAAAGAAAGAAAGGAAAAGAGAAAGAAAGGAAGAAAGAAAGAAAGAGTTAAAGACTAAAGAGTCGTTAAGAGTTGTCCTTTAAGTAATAAAATTTAATTTAGAGAAAATATAAAGTTAAATGTAACACAGAAAAATACATTATGATATAAAAACAAATTATTCTTAACTTTCATTATGATAGAAAAACTGAAAATCGTAAATTTGTTAAAAATAAGCCTTTTTGTTGATGCCAGCAGAATAAGCTTCCTTAATGTGAAATGTTGCCAGTTAAATACTTGTCTGTGTGACAAGCAAAGAACTAAGGCCATCAGGCCCACTTGGTACTGAGGGTCCTGGCTGAGGCAAGCAGTGGCCTGGAAAACAAGCCAGAGGCTTGACAGGAAGTTCTAGAAAGTCCTAGGCACTGAGGTGACCAAAATTAATAGGAACAAAATTAATAGGAACAACAGGAAAATGAAAACTAAGAAACTAAGAAAATACTAAGAAAAAAAACTAAGAAAATACTTCCATGTATAATTGCATCAAAAAAGGAATAAAATATCCAGGAATAAAGTTAACAAAAAAGATCAGATTTTAAAGCCAAGACTTGTAAGATACACATGAGAGAAATAAACAAGGCTGGTCATAGTTCAGTGGCAAATCCCTTGCCTCTATGTGAGGCTCTGAATTTCACCCCCAGAATCATAGTGGGGGTAAAGGGTTGAAGTAAGAGAAAAACCTCAATGCTAATGAATTAGAATACTCAAAAGATGGAATATTATTAAGATTTTAATTCTCCCTAAATTAATCTACAGATTGATTTAATGTCACAACTATCAAAATCCTAGGGTTTTTTTTTTAATTGACAAGCTCATTTTAAAAAATGATATAGAAAAGTAAAGGACACAGAATAGAGAATTTTGAAAAAAAGTTATAGAAATTGCATGACTTAATTTCACACTTTACAATAAGCACAAAGATACTGTGCTATCAGTCTAATTCCAGGTAGTTAGAGCAGTAGCTTCATCCCTTGCATTGATGGCCAACTGATTTTCCACAAAGGTGCCAGTTCACTTAACTGGGAAAAGAACAGTGTTTTCAAAGCAGGTGCCTATACATACTGCACACAAAAATGAAACCAACATGGATCACGGGGGCAGTGGGGGCAGAAGCGTGAAGACAAAGCCCATACAGGTGGTGAGGGTAGAAGCTGACTCCTGACCCTGCGCCAGTCCCAGCCACATGGCATTAGCAGCGTATGGGCACAGACTGCCTACAAGCTGATGCTAACCGTATGAAGCACAGAGAACCTGAGGCAGCTGACAGGTCACCGACCTGAGCCCTGGGGCAGGAGGAAGCTGAGAACTGATACAGACTGCCGCAAGACAGTGGCTGTGAGTTTGATATCTGGTATACTTCAGTTCACAGGAGTATAATCCGTGCCCACTGGATGTGCTGGATACCACTGAGCAGAGCTGCGTGCCAATAACGAGGATGTGGTGCCTCAGTGGATGGCACTGGGACAGTATGACTAGCCCCAGCAGTGCAGAGACTGCTGCCAAGCATAGTGAGGCCACAGCATTTGGGGGTGGGGGGTTCCAATACAGCCCTCCTAGGAAGGAGGCTGTCACGGTTTAGATTTGCAGTGTTCCCCAAAAGCCTCATGTGTTTGGATATTATGAGTTATCTATGGATGTCTGTGCTGTTGGGAGGTGGGGCCTGGCTGGAAGATGGGCACAACCAGGAGGAGCGTGTGCTGGTACCTCCCTTCCTCTCAGACTTGGGCCTGGCTTCCCCATCTGCCATCCATGAATTGTGTCCCTGCCATGAGCTTCCACTACTGCCCACTGCCCCTGTATGGACTTATGACCTTCTGAAACCATGAGCTAAAAATAAATCTTTCCTCCCTTAAGCTGTGGATGTTGGGTATTCTGTTCCAGCAATGAGAAAATAACTAAGACAAAGTTTAATAGTTATTCGCACAGTCTTTTGATCAAGTCTACTCTTGTTTCATTGTTTCTGATTTCTGAATGGTGTTCCCATTACTTGGCTCTGCCACTTGGACCCAGTTTTCATTTTGAGCATATATGTACTAAATATTTTTCCATGTTATTACAATGAAAAAATAAAATACCATAAAGAAAATTGATCATGAGCTGAAATATAGCAACTGAACCATAAACATTTTTAAGGAACATATATGAGAAAATTCTATGATTCGGGGGTTAGGCAAAGTATCAAAGTCAGACAGTGTTTTTAGATGTGGCCACAAACACATAAGCCATTAAGAAAACCTAGTAAATAATAATTCACTGGAATTGTTCTTCCAAGAATCACTAATATATAAAGATAAGCCAAAGACTGGAGTAAAGTATCTAAAAACCAAATATAAGATTTATCTTATAAGATTTGTAACAGAATATATAAGAATTCATACAACTCAATAACTAAATGATTAAAAAAACAAATTAAAAATGACCCATGGGACCCAGGGTATCTGCACTGAGTTTATTTCAAGAAAAAGTATATGAATTACTAATAAACACATAAAAGATATTCAGCATTATTAGTTTACAGGGAAATGCAAATCAAAACTATAAAGACATATGACAATATAGATGCTAGAATGATTGTAATTTAAAAACATACAATACCAAGTGTCAAATAAGATGTAAAGAAATTAGATTCTTCATGCACGATGGTAGAAATGGAAAATAATACAGCTTCTGGTAAAACATTTTAGCACATCTTTAAAATATTAATAATAAATTTACCAGTGAACCAGCAAATCCCTTCTTAGGAATCTACCCAAGAAAAAGAAAAATGTACACCCACAAAAACGTTTACATGGGGCTGTGGGAATAGCACGGTGGTTAGAGCTCTTGCCTAGCAAGCACAAAGCCCTGATTTCTATTCCCCATTACCACATAAACCTGATGTGGTGGAACATACCTATCTGGCACAGACCTACAATCCCAGCACTCGGGAAGGTGAGACAGGAGAATTGCTAGAAATTGAAGGTTTACACAGTGAATTCTGAACCACTCTGGACTACAGATCAGGACCTGTCTCAAAAGAAAAAGAAAAAAAGAAAAAGGGAAAGAAAAACATTGCTCATGGGATCTTACCCATCATAGCCACAAGCTGGAAAAAAATCAAAAATTCATTGACTGGTCAGTGGATAAACAAACTTAGCAGATACATAAAATGAGATACTATTTAGAAATAAAATGGAATAAGGTACTGATATAAGTGACAACGTAAATGACCCTCAACTCATTAGCTTAAATAAAGGAAGCTAGAATCAAAAGGCTTTGTACCATATGATTTCATTCACAAGAATCTGCAAGAGACAAGTTTACAGAGACAGGAGCAGGCTGATCGTTGCCTTGGGCTCGGAAGAGCCAGAGTGACTACAATAAGACTTTCACAAATTTTTGGAGAGTGATTGAAATGTTCTAAAACTGGATTGTGGCCATGATGAGGCAACTCGTGAAATCGGCTAAATTATTTAACTGTACACTTACACTGAGTGAGTTTGGTGTTAATTATATCTAAGTAAGAAAGAAGTGTTATGAATTAACACTGTGAGAAAAACATCACAAGATTACTACTACTATTATTGTTCTTATTGCTTTTTCTGAGACATGGTCTTGTTCTGTAGGCTGGTGCTGAACTCAAGCCTGGATTGTGCAGTGCAGGAGAATTGAACTCAGGACCTCGAGCTTGCTAAGAAAGTGATCTGATCTCTGTGTTATTCCTCCAGTCCCTCGTGAAATTATTGTGATATTTAATAAGCCCCCCTGCACAGACTCATCCCCTACACATATACATACTTTCATTTTTATTAGTGACATTTCCCCATTAAAGCAGATCACGAACAGCTCATTTCCTCAGCTAAGTGGTGGGTAATTCTTTTAGCTTCAAAATACACCTTTAAAACACTCAAAAGGGATAATAACTTTGAGAACGTTCTCTCAAAAGGGACTTACACTCTGCATAGTCCACCCATCCTCTCCACCTCAGTTTAGCCAGGAGTATGGGACATGATAAAAGAAGGAAGCCGGGGATGGTTAGTGGCAATGATAAATGTGCAGGATTACTTGGGTCCCGTATTTGGGGAAATTCCAGTACGTGGGCAAAAGCCTGAATTCCTCGGGTTCAAAAAGCTGAAGAGAACACAAGTCTATGGAGGCCAGGTTAGTCCAACCTGCAACCTGCCATTTTTTTAACCTTGACTTTTTAAATGCTATAATGGAAAAAAAAATTAAGAGAGTCTTAGCAATGGCAAAACACAGGCGAGTGGTGGCAGGTTGGAAACACCAAATAAGCAGAGAGCTCGGGGAAGCTTTACAGATTCCCGCAGCTCTAGAGTAGCAGAGATGAGGCCAATTTTAACCTCTGTTAAAAAGACACAAGGAACAGCCGAGAGCAAGAGCGAGCTCTTTGGAGACTTTGGAATTCAAAGGCTAGGCAGTCATGGCAAACCGTATTACATAAGCTACCCAGCACACAAATGAGATTTTGGGAAAGGGGACAGGCAGGGTAAAGGGAGTCAGAATTGGCTGGGTGCAGAGATTCCTTCTGGTAGAATGGGAACCCGAAAAACAAACAAGTTTGCTCACAGAAGAGCACGTACCAAGAAAATCACATTTCATTCACACTGAATTTGTAGGCTGAGCTTAATCCTTGTTACATAACGCTATGTAAGGCAGTGTGTTAGTCAGCTTTTAGTCACTGAGAAAAAATGCCTGAGATAATCAACTTAGACCGAGGAAAGTTTTATTTTGACTCACGATTTCAGAGGTTTTTGTTTGTGGCCAGTGGTTCCTGTTGCCCTGGACCAGTGTAGAACATCGGTGTCGAGGAGAGTGAGGTGGGGCATAGCAGCTCACCTCAGGATCGCTCCTGGGAAAGGAGGAAGAGGACAGAGTCCCTGGAGAGGAAGAGAGAGAGCTGTGAAAAAGGAGCTAGCATCCTGTCCCAACAGCCCTTTCCAGACAACACCCCAGAGACGTGTGTCCTCCAACTTGTCCCCACTGCTAAAAGTTCTACCACCTCTCACCACCACAGGCTGGGAGCCAACCCTCTAACAAACCATTGGAAGACATTTTGTTTTCATTTCTCTCCCAATATTTATTAATATATATAATAAATTACTATATATATATCAGTAAATAACTATATATTTCTAATAAATTGCTAAATATGTCAACAAATAACTATATATATGTGGTATACAATGGTTGAGCTTGAAGGTCTCATGCACACGTATATTACAACACCCCAATCCCTTCCCCTCTCTTCCACTCCACCTTATTGGCCCTTCTGTTCCCTTCCTCAACCTCCTGACTCCCACTATCATTTGGTTCTCTAAAATTACTGTATCTGGTTTCTCATGTGATATTTACTTTCTGAGTTTGACTCACTTTGTTAAACAGGATGGTCTGAAGTTGCGTCCTTTAAAAAAAATTTATACTTCATACACATAAAAACAGATATAGTCAAAAATGATAACACAAAAGCCTCAAATTTATCTCATTGTGGAAGAGTAGTACTCCTTTATATACATATACCACATTTTTTGTATACATTGGCCTGTTGATGAATATTTTGACATCTACACTTTAGCTACTGTTAGTTGTGCTGCTATAAACATGGGTATACATGTATCTCTATTATATGTTGTTTTTAACTCTTTTGAAAAGATACCCAAAAGATGTATTATTGGATCGAATGGACTGTTGATTTTCAGCCTTTTGAGGAATCACCATATTGCTTTTGATTGTGATTGCATCAGTTTACAGTCCCACCGATAATGTAAAAGAATTTCTTACCCACCTCCTCCAACCTTGCCAACATGGACTTGTTTGGCTTCCTGATATATGCCACTCTCTCTGGGGCTAGATGGTATCTTAGTGATATTTTGATTTCCATTTCTCTAATGGCTAAGGATGTTGACCATCTCTTCATGTCCTTGCTAGCCCTGTGAGTGAGCTTCTTCACCTGAGAATTGCCTATTCATTTCAGTTGCCCAATATTTAATTTGACCTTGGATTGGGGGGAGGGGTCCTGTTTTTCTTCAATCCCTTGTATACTCTAGTTGTTAACTGCATGTCTGAGGTATAGGAGGTAAATTTTTTTCATTGGGAGACAATTTGAATCCAAACTATAGCAGCAACATCTCTCTTACCATTGGAGTGATTTTTTCTTCCTTTTTTTAGTACTATTCCTCCCTCCATGCCCCAGAGCCATTTTAGCCTTTTTTTCCCTCTAATTTCACGCCCCCCCCCCCCCGGAGTTTCACATTATAGCCATGCTGTGTCTACATGCAGTATTTATATCTGTGGCTGTGTGTTTGCAATATTAAGAATTGAATCCATAGAAGCTCTGTCACCACTGAGCCACCTCCCCAACATCCTCCCTCCCCCTTTTTGGGTACAATGGTTTACCCAGGCTAGCCTTGACCTTGGGATTCTCCTGCCTCCGATTCCTGAGTAGCTGGGATTATAGGCATGTATTATCATTTTGGGCTATATGTGTTTTTATGTGTATGAAGCATAATTTTTTTAACAGCGTTAGGGATTGGATCCAGAGCTTTGCTTGTACTACGCAGGTTATTGTTCTAGGCAGGGTTGAGTTATATCCTCGTCAAAGAGTAAGGTTTTGGCTTTTTGTGTTAGCAAATTGTTTTGCCCCTCTTAGCAACTATTTTTTTTTTTTTTTTTGCTCTGTCACGAGAGATAGTACCCTTTTTAAGAAGAGAGAGGTCATGAGGTATTACTTAATGGGCAACAAAAATGGGGTAAATAATTAATGACATTAAGTAACCATTAGCATTTTACTAAATATTTTCTTCAATAATGTTTCACTGATATTTTGTGCGAATGTATGAAGTCCTCTTATCAGCCTCACTTCAGACTGCTTTGATGGTATGTAATTGAGCCTGAAACCCAGGCCAAATACTTCAAGTCAAATTTTATGCTTTTTCTACTTAACACTTTGCAGCAGAAAATATTTTCTTTGGAAAGGTTGCATAACTTTCACCTTTAAATCATACAACAGTAAAAAGGTGAAGCAACAGAAAGGCTACTGTAGTCACCCTATATGAGAGGCAAATTGATCAAACGGATATTGGTTTCTTCATCTCTAAACTCCAGAATTTTGTTGGAGAAGCTGGAAACATATTAGACATGTTTGTTGTGATGTTTTGACACTTGATATGTTTTGATACGTAAGTTAGATATAAATAGACACAAAATTCAAAATAAAAATGTAATGTGTATATTGCAATTTGTGACGGCTTTATCTTTGCAATTCCTGACATTTTCTTACAAATCTAGATAATTATATTGGAATTTTGAATAGTGAGAGCCTAGCAACTAACATAAAAACACAAAAAATAAATTCTAAAATTTAGTGTCTAAAGGATATTAAGTGTACAAACACACAAAATATAAAGAGATTAACATGTATGGAGTACCATGTAAAAGGACTGTCTCTTGTACATAAGCAAAGACTGGCCAAAAGACTAATTCCAAAACTAAATTCATAGTTTATTTACGATCTATAAAGTTATATAACAAAATTTGTAAGTATGAGTCAGTTGTACTATAGTCACAACTCAGACTCTAGGTACATATATTAAGTGTTTTGTGATACAGTTTAAATATTTTATGTCAAATTCTTAAAGCAATCACTGCCACATTGTTTTTATAATGCTTAGGATCAGAAAAGGATGTTTCTCCCTGGGCTGTAATTCTTATTGCTAGTTTATGCCTAGTGGTTTTGAGGAACTTTTCTTGGAATTGACCATGAGAAGGAGCAGTTCTCTGTTGACTGTCTATATTCCCACTGCACACATTAGCCTCATCTCGCAGAACAGTGTTTTATGTGCTGTTTATTTTAGAAAAATAAGTCAAGAAATAAACAGCAGATAACCTGAAGAAAATATCTATATAAAACTAACCTAGATGTTTATAACTCAAATTAAGAAAATAAGCATCAACAGCTCCATCCATGGCGATCCAAAACCTGTGGGCATGGGTTGGATTGAATCTGATCCCAGTAATGGTGGATACTCTGGATTAATCCAGTACTTCAGGCGAACCTAAGAGAATCAGCTGAGAAAGGGGTTGGTAAGAGACTACTCAACCCAGGAATATGGCAGCAAAGGCCCCCGCAGAAAAGAAGAAAGTGTCATGTTTGCAAAACTGAAAACTCTGATATGATACTAGTGCTCTGCGTCATTAGAAATAGGATTCACAGAAATCATTTTACTTTTTCATATTCTTAATTATTATTTTTTTTTTGTTTCTGATAATACACCATGTGTGATTAAAATATAATCTGGAGGAATGGCTCAGCAGTTAAATTGCTTGCCTAGCAAGTGCTAAGTCAAGCACTAAGTATCCAAGATCCATTCCCCAGCACCACATAAACTGGGTGTGGTGGAACATGCCTGCAATCCCAGCACTCAGGAGGCTGAGAAAAGAGGAATGCCACGAGTCCAAGGCCAGTCTGGACTCCATCCTGAGGTCAGGACTAGCCTGGGCTACAGAGCAAGACCCTATCTCAAACAAAACAAAACAAAACAAAACAAAACAAAAACTCAAATATGGCGATTGTTTAAAATATTACAATGAAAGACACATTGCCACTAATCTCCATCAAAATGCTGCCCCCCCCCCCCCCCATACACACATTTTGAAGAGACTATTTACTCCCATTGCTCTTGACACTTCTGGAGCAGCTCTGCAACTCTCTTGAGTTTCTTTACGAGGTGTGATAGAAAGCACAGTGAATTCTTCTGCCCAGTGTCAAACAACAGGAAGAGCAGGCTCTTCAAAACATTTTTCATAGGACTTAAAAACATCTTAAAGATCATATGGAACCAAAAACATGCATAGTATCCAAAGCAATGGTGACTAACAAGACAACCGTGGGCCACACGATGATTCCATACATCAAGTTATACTACAAAGCAACAGTGGTAAAAACTGTATGGTATGGACACAAACAGAAGACAAGAAGACCAATGGAACAGAAGATCCAGGAAAAAAAAAAAAAAAACCTCAGATATGCTTAGCTATCTGATCATTGACAAAGGGGCCAAAACACGCACTGAGAAAAGAATGGCCTCTTCAGTCTGGTTATCTGCATGGAAAAGAATAAATGTAGGCACTTTTCACAATGTACCAAAATTAAATCAAAATGAATCAAAGACTTTGATATTAAAACTGAAACGCTGAACCTTCTGGAGGACAAAATAGGCAAAATTCTCAAAGATGTAAGAGTGAGCAAAGACTTTCTCAATAGGGCAGCTAGTGCAAAAGAAATAATCCTCAGAATCAATAAATGGGATTATGTGAATAAATGGGGATTATAGAAAATTAAAATGCTTTTGCACAGCAAAGGAAATAATTAACAGGGATTGAGGAGAAAAACCAACAGAGTGAGAAAAAAAAGTTTTACCCTTACACTTGGGTCAGGAGGATAACCACTAGAATACAGAAAGAACTAAACAAAATAGATCCCTCAAAATGATCGACCCAATTTTAAAATGGGCAACTGAAAGGAATACACAATTCTCAGACAGAGAAATAAAAATGATCAGCAAGTATATGAAACAATGTTCAGTATCCCTAGCTATTAGAGAAAGGCAAATCAAAATAACACTAAGGTGCCATCTTACCCCAGTGAGAATGACATACACTCAGAATTTGAATAGCAATAAATAAAAGAGGTAAGAATAATTAGTAATAAGAAGTAAAGCAAGCATATGGGTTATGCTGGATTGGCTTTAGGAGTGTCTGAATTGTTACATACATGCTTTTGACATGTCAAAATACCTCAAAGTTTTACCTCTGTTCATATCAAAGAAGGTATAATCCATCATTACCCTTCAAATTCAGGAAATTTTGATATAACTGTGGTTTTAATAGGAGTACTTAAAACTCACTTGGATTTTTAAAATAATATTTTTCTTTAATATCCTGCGAAAACATTTAGATTAGACAGCTGTGATTCAAGTCTTTGCAAACATATATAGAAAAATACACTGAATGTTGGGTGATGGCTTTGCAGCAGAGCATGGAATTGATGTGGGGATAGGATAGGGTTTTTATGCGTAATACCTTTCCTAGACAAAGGAGGATTTTCTATATCTCTGTGTATATAGGCACTGACGAGTTTGAATGAAATAAAAAAATCATTTAAGGCAAATGGCACAATCCACTCAAACAGGATTATTGAAAAATGTATGCATCAATTAAAGAAGAAAATAAATGTGGTAAGTTAATGCAGTCTCTACATATTTTGTTTTTGTCCTCACTAAAATGACAATGTAAAATATGTGGAAAAGCTACCTCATTTCCTAAAGCAAGGAAGAGAAATCAAACGTTAATGAATAGACTCCAAGAATCACAGAACACTTATTGATAACTTGATAAAAATGTCTTAACTCTTTAAAGACTAGCATATACATTAATAAAATAATATGAAATGGAAAATTAAATATAAAATTATATATATATGAAAATATAACATTCAAGTAACGATATGAGCTGTCAGTGACTTCTGCTAAGGTAGGTTTAGCAAGGTTTTAGGTAAAACAGCATATAGTTTCTGTTAGACTTTGTAAGCTTTAGCTTAAACTCATTCTCTCTCTTCCTCTTTCTTTCTCCATTTTAAAAATGAGAAAAAAAATGACTCAGGAGAGAAGCAGATCTCAGAGTTATAGCCCCATCTAGTTAGTGACAAACTAAATACACACAGATGAGTGGAGAGATGGGCTTAATTTTCCACTTAGCTGAGTTATGAAACTGTCAAATTCAAGAGGAGCTTAACAAAAGATGAAAAAAGCAATAGTTTCCACAATTGTCTTCCAAATATGCCCAATTACATGAGCTGATTTCTTAATTTTACTTTTATGTCAGAAAGATATTTCATCAAACAAGAATCTTCTTCTATTAATGTGACCACATCCAGTTGTAAAATGCTTTAAAAAGCAGAATTCAAAAATCCCGCAAAACCTAAAGCTGTCACTGATGGTTGCATTTAACTGATAGTTGTAGATTTGAGTTAGCCAAATATCGACCGTGGTCCACACTGTGGACCATCAATAAATGTGGATTAAACTACTGAATTATCGAGTCCTCAGCCATAAGATTGGGAAAGATATTTAAACATGGAAGCTGTTATCTTTCCCATCTGTAAAAGGAAATAAACAGAAAGTGGAAGGAAATTGAAAAATCAGTTTGTATTGCCCTCCCTGTTCTATGAATGATGTGGGAGGGGAGAAGAGATGATACCACTAAATAAATAAGTGACTAAATAAATAACCCTCCCAGGAAACTGTTGGAGAAGACTTTCAATTTGGAGTTCAAGCAAGCACTCCTTGAGTGGAACTGCTTAATAGCAAGCTCCCAGATTCATCTGGGATAGATTGATGTGGGCAAAGATATAACTAATGGAACCAGCACAGAAAGCCTGCAGTACTATTTGGGTTACTGTCCAGTACTGAAAAGAGGACAATGAGATATTCATGTCCCCTTCCTCTTGCCCACCTGTGTCTTCCAGGGCTTCTAACATCTTAAGAAACAACAAAAGGAAGAAGACATGAGAAATAGAAGAAAAAGAAGCTCGGTGTGTAGAGATTTCAGCAGATGTAGGATAATTTTGTTTAAAGAAACTTCAAAAATTTTCTAAACCGATCTGGAATAAATTGCCCCATCAAGGTAAAACAGAGAACTGCTCTTACAGGAGAGTTGTTGTGGTTACAAAATGACGTTTTATTGGTTCACTAGTTTTTATGTATTTCCATAGCCATGAAATATTCTATCAAGCACATGGGAAAACATGCTAGTATTTTCCTTAAATTAGAATGCAAAAATCTTCAGAAAGCCATACCAAATTATGAACATTTAAAATACAAGACTCTGGAGGTAAGTAAGAAATACACAAAGGAAATAAAATCATTATCTGTTTTAAAATGAGAATATAAAACTAGAAGTTTGAAGATGTTTTTCATTCTATTATAGAATAAATTTTGAATGTATTCTTAAATAACAAATATACTGTATCCTAGGAAGCAAAATGATTCAATAAATCTCTTGAACCCAAGGTACCCACAAAGGAAGCTGTTACATACTGAGATGTAGGAAAGCTTCAAAACTGTTTCAAACTGACAGAAGAAGGCATAATAAAGTTGAAACAATGGATCAAATACTAGGCTGTACTCACCAGTAAGATCTAAGGAGTGTGTTGATAACAGATTCAAATATCTTTCAAAAATCTAATGAGGTCTGCTCAAAACAAGCACAAAATCATAGTAAAAATAGATTATAACTAAGAATTTAAGTAGAGACTCTTGGTATGCATCTAGAAAACCTAATCAAGATTATAATGGTATTAAAATATGCAACAGTTCAAAGAACCATGGGCCTTTTGGAAAAGTTAAGATTTCGCAGTGCACATTGTATCAGATACCTATTTTCTATTAACCTAATGGTTGTTGTAGGGACACATAGAAATCAGGTTTGTTCTATGCATCTTCAAATGTATTTGAGAACAGAATTCATTATATTTGGTAGTAGGTATTAATGGAAAATTTTATATAAAATGATAACAAAAGATCTTATCACAAAGACTGTTCAATAAAGTTGTCTTGTGTGGTAAAGAGTTCTGCATTACTAAAAGGACTTACTAGGAAACAGGACACAGATGTAATAAGTTGGGTATGGAAATCACCTAAGATTAGGTTTCTCTAGACCTCTGTTTGCTCTAAGAATCTTTAATTGTATTATGCATCAAGCCTTCAAGATGTAATCTCAAGAATATAGAATGTTCAAAAATTATTTCTCAAGTCATTTCTTTTTGTCTAGAATGTTAAGACTTTGTTTTGAATTTTCTGAATCGTTTGATTACATTTACTCCTGTAATGGAGAAGTTACTTGAGGATAAAATTACAGAGAAACCGAAGATCTGAATGATTTCTTTAATGAAAGAGTTTCAAACTAAAAGCACTGCTGCAATCAGGTGAGTATTACACGATTAATTTTGGAAAATGATTCTTCCAGTCTTGAAGCTAATCAGTTTTTTAAATAATCATTTATTTTTCCAAATCGAGGAAAAGACTTGATGTCTTACCTAAGTTAATGTTAAATCCTGATATAACTGTCTTCCACATGTGCTAGTCTTAAGAAATACCTTTCTTGCCCATGAAGCTCGGCAACCCAGGTTTCTTCCATTCTGTAGTTACAGAGGGCTCAGGGACTTCAATTACACACTCTAAGATGGGAAAGAAAGCAGAGTTGCCACTTATTTTTCCCCAAAAGCCCTCTAAGAATAAAGCCTAGACCTCCTTTCACCTTCCATAAACAAGAATTGGTCACATCACCTGGATTAAAAAGGGACTTCAATTATGTAGCACCCGATCAAGAAGCCACTTCCCCTGGTGATTCTATTCTATGATAAAGAGCACAGAATAGTCACTGGACAGCTAGCTCTTTCTGCCACATGTCAATCCAAAGGCTTTTCTCTTCACTATGAGCAAATATCTGACAAAAACAAGGAAAAATTAGCACAAGTAGCTGAGATTAGGTTTCGGCTTCACTGAAGTGATTGGGCCGTGGCCAACCAGAGACCACATGAGGCTCCTGTCCTACTTTTTAAGGGCTCTCTGTGGTGTGTGCACACAGTAGGTCAGGAAGAACCCTAAATTAGAAAATCTTCTGAATTTTTTCTAGAGAAGTCATTGACTTTATATTTTGTACCTAATATTTAAAAATATTTAAAGTTGAACCCAATTTTTTTCTTTAAAAACACTTAGGAAACAAATAGAACACTTGTGTACCAAATGTGTATCATAGACAACCAAGTTTTAAGCTCTGTGTAACAGTTGTCAGAGCTGTTTCAAAATGCTCCAAACATGTTCAAAATATTTGCTTTATTCAAAGGATAGTATTTTAAAAGAGTATTATATTAGTTCATTTTAAATACTTATCCTAAAAATATACAACCCAATCGATGTCTGGAAAGATTCAGAACAATATTTTCTCCATATGAATACTTCCTTAGTATTGTATAATTTTGAATATTGTGTAATTTTAGATTTAGATGAAGATGGAAAAGAATAGAATACAAACCAGAAAATACTGCTTCTCCGTTTAACTTTATGCTTGATTAAAGATGATGGGAGTATTGGAAAGATAGAAAAAACCAAAGGACACAGAACAAGAGGCTTCAAGTGTCCATGGGTGATTGACTTTGGCAGAGTTCCTCGGGTCTAGTTCACCAGTTCTTTCTTGTTTGCTTTACCAATGGGGAAGATTGCTGGTTTATCTCTGAACATTTTGTGCAAGTTAAATGTGACACTTACTTTCTCCTCTAATGCTGTCTCATCATCTTATTTCTCAACCAGTGATATCCCTAATGTTTTTTTCCAAAAATGGGAGCTGTGGAACTAATTATTTTAAAAATCAGCCAGAAGATTTATTCCTCTGTACTTTCTCTGCTGGTCTTGGCAGTTCATTCTTCTTAATACTATTTTTTCTACCCTTACTGAACATTCAAGTTAGGCCAAGACTGGACTAAGCATCCAGGTTGGTATTTCTAAAAATCTTTCAAAGGAAAAAAAAAGTCAGGTTAGAATTTTCAGTCATAAATAAACTGCTAATAACAAAAACCAGAGTTCATGAAAGCAAGAAGAAAAATGCATCGTGTCATGTAATTTTGGAGGACTCTTGATACTTTTGTTAAAATAGTTGACAAACTTCATTTTCATAATGTTTAAGTTTACCTGCTACTTATGCAAGGTGCAAGTAGATCCTGACAAAGTAATTTATTATTTTCTACATTGGTTCAAGTTGTATTAAGCAAGAAGGGTACTGATGTGGTAAACATTTTTATATGTTAGAGTGGGAATCAAACTCAGGTTCTCCGAACATAAGCACACGCTATGCCACCCATCCATATCCCAGCCCTGCAGCCCAGTTCTAATATGGACATAATAGTGAGGTGGCATGAATATGAGGTTAAAGGAAAGTCATCAGGGCAAACACAGAGGCAAAAGCCTGGAGAGAGCGGGGTTAAGAACATTCTGTGCTGCAAACAGCACATACTGAAAACAATGCTGTTGCTCTTACCCCAGATCATAGGCAACAGCTAGCCTTTCCACATGTCACCTGCTGGTGTACTGGGTCTGCACATAGATTATCAGCATAGAGCATGTTACTTGCTTAACTGCGAATAGTTGCCCTGATTCATGAGCACAACTTCATGAGCAAGACTGTCATGTGGCCAGTTTCAATTTTCTTTCCTGTGATTTGTTGCCCAAGTCATTTTCATTATTCTGTAATTTTTTTCCATGTAAACTGGAGGCAAATCTGAAGTCATGGCCTCATTTTGCTCCTCCCTCCTTGAAGGCGCTTAGTGCCGTTGCCTCGGGCCTCTCTTTGATCAAAACCAGATTTAGAATAACGTCTACAACATGAGAGTCCCAGAGACAAATGACTCTTCTTCTTTTGCAGCAGCTGAAACAAGCTTCCAAGTCTACTGAGGAAGGCTTCACTACATGTGTCTTCATGTATCTAAGGTACCCAGCTAGAAATAACCACCTTTGCATTTGGATTCCACAGAACTGTGTCGGTACCTCTCTGGTTAAATTAACCATATTCCATTGAATCTGAGGGGTTATCTATTAAAACAATCCAGATTTTAGCAATACTAAAATCAGGGAACAAGACAAGATGGGGAGGGACCATGAATTTTAGAATGCACGAAATGTGACGTTACTTTCTTGTGTTTGAGCTCTATATATGCTTGTCTAAGTCATAAGTTAAGGGTTCACAGCCAGGAAGTGATGCATCTGACATGTAAACTCATGAAATCTGGTGCTAGAGTGCATGTTTTCAACCACTTTATTCCCTTTTTGCAGAGAAATTGAATGGTGATTTTAGATTAAACAAATCAAATTCTTCTGAATAATTAACCATGATTTTTATATTGTTACAAATATTGTCTAACTAGTACCCTCTTAGATACTATAGAAAATTACCATTGATTAAATACCTTCCCTATATCAGATGCCTTGGTATATATTATTACTTTCTCTGGGTGATTAACATTTTAAAAATCAATTTGTGTATGAGAGAGGAGGAGATTAGAAAATATAAGTAGCTTGTAAAGTTCAGAGATCTAGTAAGTTCTAGAGAGGAGATTGCAACTTATTTGTTAATTGATCAACAAATATTTATTGAACACGTACAGTGTGCTAAACTCTGCTCTGGAAGGTAGGAATACACACTAGGCTATGCTCTCATGACACTTATGTCTTGACAGAAGATCTCCACAACAGTTCAAATGTCAGAGACTATTGGAAAGTGATAATCTATGACAGTAAAACAAAGGGAGCTTAGAGAGGAACTAGACCTGTGAGAAAAACACCCAAGATTAAATAATATGGAAAATTTTCTCAATCTTTACAATGCTGACACTGAGACTTTCTTAGCTATGAGGAATGAACCTGGGCATCGTACTTGTGGGATGTTTAGTAGCAATGCTGATTTTTTTCAAGTCACGACAGTCAAAATGTCTTTAGTCATTCTTGAATGACATAGAGGGAAAAGAGACAAACTCCTAGATCAAAGATTTTCAGGCTTAATATATATGAGAAAGAAAAGAAGTCCATGCTGCCTAACAAAGATAGGAGCAGCAGAAGTTGTAAAGGCAGGGTAAGGTCCCACCCACCTTGCAAGGGCTTTTAGGCTGGGACAAAGACTTCCAGTTTTATTCTAAGTCTTCTAGAAGGACAGTGAAAGGTGCAACATCAGTGTGAGGTGATATGATGTACACGTATGAAGGGTCACTCTAGCTTCTATGTGGAACATGATTTTAGCAGAGAAGGACGTACTTAGAGTAGAAAGGGTGAGATCAAACAGGAGCTCCTACAGTGTAACTTGCAAGAGAAGACTGGCTTAGGAGAAAACAATAGCAGTGAAAGCAATGGTCAAGAGACAAATTCAGAATAAATATGGAGGTAGTTGGCAGAACTTGCTGATGAATTAGAGGTGGAAAAGGGCCCAGGGAAATAGAAGGCTCCGGCAGGAATCCTAGATCATGGTTGCAATACCTAGGTGGGAGGTAGTAACCCTTACGGTGATAAAGAAGCTGGTAGGAGGAAGCAGTTGTGAGCGTGGCAGAAAAATCAGACTTGCAGCAGGTGCAGAGTCCAGGCTCCTTGCTAGAGAATCAGCTGGTGGGAAAGCCAATGGCTTCTCTCAACACGTCGGTGGTTTAGTCACAGAGGATTTCCCCATTCACAGTATGCTTATATTTAAACACAGCCTTTGTTTCTTCATTTGGAAATGGAGTCTCTTTAAAAAGTTATTGATGACCTTCCATACTTAGGACACAGTAAAGAAGATATTCAATAAATTATAACAAATACTAGCAGGATTTCTCAACGTGAAGAGGAAGAATTTGTTCTTTCTCTGTTAAACCTGAGTGTGTTAGGCAATATCAAGTGGCTGCGTCTCAGTCTCAGCACCTACGTAACAGCCAATCACACGCTGAAAACTAATCAGACCACGTTCCATGTCTGTATATGACAAATGCCAAGCTGTAACCATCCAAGCTGCTTCTTCTTGTTCTGTCTCTAAATGGCACCTGCCCACGCTGTACTGCTGGATGGAGTACGAGCACACCTATTCTCCGTCATGGGTGGGGCCTCTCTGAACTTCTGCTGGTTCAGGTGCTGCCTGATGCATCGGTCTTTCTGTGGCCATACAAGTTCTTCTAAATTTAATTTGTGTTCAGTCCCACATAAGCTGGACATGGTTGCATGTGCCTGTAATCCTAGCACTCAAGAGGCTGAGGCAGGAGGACTGCTGTGAGTTCAAGGCCAGTCAGAGCTACAGAGTGAGCTCAGAATGAACCCAGAGTTCAAAATGAGACCCTGTCTCAAAAAATAATAATAATAATTTGTGTAACTTTCTCTTTAGCAACTCAGAGAGCTTGTCCAACATTCCACAGCAAGTGATACCTCCATGATGCACACCAGGCTGACTGCATTTGTGAAATGACAGATGGTTAGAGAGTCATTAGTAGAATGGAATGACGGGAGCTCAGACTATAGGGATTAATGAAGATGTAGTTCATCAGCAGAAAATCCCCAAAGTTAAATGTTTCCAATATGAGAAATAGTTAACTTCCTTGGGGTAAAAATATCCCACAGGCATTTCATCCCTTTAGCAGTTATGTACACCTGGGTCTCACAAAACAAGATCTTTAGATAAACCACAGCCATCTAACAATGGCCTAATACTCCAGGTCAGTTACTTGTTAACCGTTGTAAAATGGGCCAAAAGTTCACATGTAGGTAGAAAACAGATAAAGAGAAAGATAGAGACAGCAAAAACACTACCGGGAAATGCAGGGGCCTGAGACACCAAATTCACTAGGCTCTTAATTAACAAGTTTTGTGGGAGGAGTCCTGCACTATAAGTGCCAACTGGGTTTCCTAAATCCCTTAAAAGAGGACCCAACCTGAATAACGTGTCATTTCTGTTCAAGATAGTCCAATATCACCACGTTGCTGTTGCTGCTGGTTCTGTTCGTTCAGTAAATTTTTGCTGAAGCCTTCTGGAGAATATTTTCATTTCAGGGGCCTCCTCAGGTTTGACTTCCACATGCTTGAACCCGGACATGAACCCGGAGCATGGACTACCAAGACTGTGCTCGGAGATGTCATGCTAGGGTGCCTCTGGTGAGGCTGATTACAGGTGTGCTCGCTGTTGCATAGGCTCAGTGCTTGCTCCATCTTTATTTTTTAAGAGCTTTTAGTTCTCAGTCTTTTTCAGGATCCATCTTGTGTCTCATGCTATTTGAGTTCTCATCTGTCCTGTGCTGCTTCCTTTTGTAGTTCTTAGGGTTTGGCCCTGTGGTTCCAAGTGTCTGGTATCGATGTTTGTTTTGTTTTCTTTTATTTTGTTTTTCCCGAACACAATCTTTGGTTTTTCTTTGGAAAAATCACAGTCTTGCTTTAAGGGCTACTATTTGCCTCTTCATGGCATTTTTCTCAACTCCTTCCTTGAGGTAACAACCATTTGTAGATGTTAAGGAATTATTTTTATATTTGAATCAAATTATTGGCTGTATCTTCCTGCTGCAATTAAAGCTGTGAGTTAAGCTTTTGATCTCTAGTGACTTCCCAGCGCCTCACTTGGATGCAAAAGGTATCTAATAAATGTGTTTGTTTCTCGACTAAACTTTACTGTGCAATGTTGATACTTCTTCCAAGAATAAGATCACTAGCGAAGAAATCTGTTTCCCACATTCCTGTCATCATTATAAAATGTATTCTTCAATTTCATTCTGGCAAATCCAGATTGGTAAATTTGTTCTCAATAAAATGATCGTGGTAATGAGCATTCACATACATACATGCAAGTTCAGCTACACTGAAAATGTATCTTTGAAGTTGTAGTTGTTGAATATTCTTCCAAAAGTGCTATCTAGGGTATAGCTTCACTTTCAACTTTATGCTGAGTGGACTGAGGGAAAAAGTAATAAATGTGAGGATGATCGTCATTAAGCTGGAACTGTGCACTCTCATTGCAACTGATCAGTTTACAACTTCTCTAATCCCACCCTGTAAGCATGATGAACCATCTTCCTGCAAGGATTAGGATCCAATGATCTAGAGTAAATAGATCAAGGGTGTTCTAAGCCACAGGTCTCATAAAATTTCTCCTCACAAAGGCGTTGTTTTAATAAATGTCTTCAAAGCCTTGCAAAGCCAATAGTACTGATTTTATGATGTGTGTGACGATAGTCAATGAAAAGGCGGAGAAAGGGAAAGCAATAAAATCCCACCATACGATGAGTCAAGCTATCAGCAATGTGCAGCTTTGTAAACTTAGCTAAGTGAAAGTGAATGCTTGTCTAACAAAAAAGGATGAACACAAATAACAACTCTTAGATATAAATTTGATCCAAATCAGAGGAAGCTTCTTTCTCTTGGGGCTGTGTTTTTACCTCCATAGGCGTTTAACCAAGATCTACTGAATATGTGAATGTGTCAGTGGCACTTTGCCAATCACCTCTTTTCCTGGTATTTAAATAGCTCATACATTTTGTTATTTTGTTTCCTCATGATTCACACAGTCAGTACTTTGGCAAAGCAACAAATCCAGGCGGTTGTATGAGTAATTTATTGTAAAGGAAAGTAAAAGCAGACACATAGTGTGCTAAACTAAGGATCTCAATGAAACTGAAGGATTCTCGTGTCTCCTCTCCTTCATTCTTCTGCTTTATGAGACATGGCGAACTAGGAATCTACATGGTCAAGACAGAGATGGGTGTGAATCTTCCTTCTGAAGTTCTTGTCACTGGAAATGAGTGAGCCAAAAGGGATTCAGAACGTGAGTCTGTCTCTGTCCTTTTAGCTACCATTGGTCACTGTCACTATCACCACAGAATATTTACAGCCACAAAAAGGTCATTTTTCAAAATAATTCCAGTTGCTATTTCTGTTTCCTTTTGACAATTAATGGATTTACCTAAGACAAAGAAGTGATGCCTCCGGGCCTACTACACACTCTCAAATTGGGAAGCATATTATTGTAGGTGGGTGAGAATGAAGTCACGAAATTCTCCCTATTAATTCCTTAAAATAATAATATGGGGTTGGAAGGATTCGCTTCCTCTTTTCTTTAATAAAAAGAACACCATATTTCATTTATTTGAAAAAATAATCCAAGTTTCAGTGACTGGTTTTAAATGTGTCCTTATATTGTTTTATGTTTTTATGACCTTACAAAATTTTTGAGCTGATATCTTCACTCAACCAAATATTTTCATGGAACAAACGTGTAAAGACACCTTACTCGTAACAGTCTCTCAAAGCTCTTCAGACAGCTATCATCACCCTTCCAAAAGTGAAGTTACTTGATGTCTGTAAGTAATCTAAGTACTGACCAAAGCAAATGAACTGGGCTACTCCTTAGCCCTTAGGAGCAGTATTACCACATTGCCCTAGATAATAATATTATTATTCTTTTGGACAATACACAAATAAGCATACAATTTGAGGTGGTTTTGCTTAAATAGCCCTTCTTTCTTTCCTTCTTCACTTTTTAACTGTCTCCTTCCAGTAAGTTCCCAAGACTATTATGGGTCGTAGTTTTCAGAATGGCAACACAATAACCTCTGTTCCACATATTCTCAAACATTGTCAGTCCCAAAGTTGAGATACAGAGTATATGTTCTTCCTTTGAATATAATTGGGATTTTGTATTGCCTCATTCAGCATAGTAGAAATGATGCTATGTAACGTCTGAAATTAGGTTCTAACTCACTTATGTTCATCCTCTCTCTTTTAGAATGCTCGCTCTTGGAACTAAGCCACCATGCTATATGAAAACCCTAGAAACCTATGGAGAGCCCATTTTAAATGGAACCAAAGCTCTCAGAATCTCAAGCCTAGATGAACTTCAAAGTAACACCTGGTACCAACTCAGCAGTTATGTGAGAGAACCATCTCAAAGTAGAACCTGAGACCTCTTTGAGCCAAAGCAGGGTTCTACCCAGAGCAGAAACAGACCATTCCTACTAATGCTTAGCCAGACTAAAAATTTATAAGCAAAATAAACAATTGTTGATTTTTAAAGCCACAAAACTTTAAACTGAACTGTTATGGGTAATAGGTAGTTTGTATAGGGTCTATGTACTCTCTCCTATGTCTCCCATCACCAGTGTTCTAAATTTAGGTTTGCAAAATAAATAAATAAATAAATAAATAAATTGACTCAGGTTGATACCATTTGGTTAGAGCACCACAAAAGCTGAGTCTTTTCCTTTCTGCCAGTCTTTCTATGTCCATAATCTTTCCTTTTGTCTTATTAACTTACAGGTCACTTATATTACTCTACCTCAACTATGTATTTTTCTGTATATAAAAATATATAGAAATAATTTTATATACATTTTAATAGAGTAATAAGATGTCAGAAATTATTACAATTATAAACTGTAATACCAAAAGTCTTCAACACATAGTAGTGGTTCTCAATTCTTGTTGCCATTAAAATTACTAAAGCTTGAGCCTTAACCAAGAGATTATGAAGCAATTGGTCTTCGATGGAAAATAGTTAATGATCCTTTTAAAGGTTCTCTATTCTTTTTCTTTTTAGATGCACAACAGTCATCAATATAGAGATTATTTTAAGTTGGTCAAATCTAAAAGAACTTCTTTTCTTTTTTTGAGACAGGATCTCACTCTGTGGTCCAATTTGGTCCTGCACTCACTTCAGAGCCTTGGACTCAAGGCAATCCTCCTGTCTCAGCCTCCAGAGTGTTGGGATTACAGGCATGCGCCACCACGCCCAGTTTATGTGGTGCTGAGAAATTGAACTAGGGTACTTAGCACTTGCTACCCAAGCGCTTTAACCACTGAGCAATTCCTCCAGCCCAAGAACTTATTTTCTAACAAGGTCATATCCTGAGATACTAGAAATTATGGCTTCAACATGTATTATTTTGGGGGGCAGGGGAATATCATTCAACTCATATCTTATTGGTTTTTCATAAAATCAATGATTATAATAGAATTACTTTAAGCATAATACACCACACACACACACAAACACACACAAGCACACACACACACACACACACACACACACACACTCAGAACAAAATCGAGCCATTTCCCCAAATTCCAAAATGTTAATAAAATTATTGAAGAAAGAATGACACCGCTGTAATAGAGAATCTGTAGTATTTTTATCTAGCTTTTCCTATTCTGGAAGACATTCTCCAGATTCTGAGAACTTTTAAGTTATGAATGATAGACTTTCAGCAGTTTGGTGTTTTTACACTCAGGATTGAATCCTTTCACCTATGACTACTTAACTCCTAACACAGGTTCATTGAAATCAGAAACATCCCCATCCTTTAACTTAGTTTTACAATTTCGAGAGTGGGATTTAGAATTTCAGTTGTGAGGTCAAAGAGGAAATGGACATCAGCCCATAAACATGTTTAAAATATGTCTCACGTTCTGAGCAACTGATTTTTGCCTAATGAAGACTTCTGTTTTCAGCAGCAGTATGAAATTTGTGAGGCTGACAGATGAACTTCATAGGGTGACTGATCTTGGTTGAATGCGGTTTTAGCTCCAGCATCAAGCCCCATAAAGAAAAACTCCAAGAAGCACGTCATGCTCAGCCTTCAGATATCTCACAGGCAGAGCAAACCCTTATCGAGAGGCCACTGGTGACCCAAATAACTAAGTCAAGCTGAAACTAATTTGCTGGCACCCACACGGTGCAAGAAAAAGGAGCAGTCTGTCAAAGAAGAGAAAGCAAAAGAAGATGAAGAACAAACACCTAGTTCTTGATAAATTATCAAACATCATGTTTGGAATTATTCTAAAAGTACACACTGCAAAGTATAAACTGCGTTTGACCCATGTATTATCTAGAAGTTAAATATCTCCAAATTTATTTCTCCCCACTAATCAGCTGCTGCACGTTTCTCCCCAGCTTCTGCCATCTGCTTTTAATTACTGAAACAACCTACAATCCATTGAAATGATAAATAGTTAATCGTCGTAGGATTTCAGTTTACAGGTGCAATCAAGAGAAAGTAAAACAGGAGGAATTAAAGAGTTGGGCTTACGTGAGTCCAGAACATTGTCAGTGTTACCTTATTTCTTTGACCTCTTTAGAGTCCATAAACAAAACTCACCCTAAGTAAACAGCTGTAAAATAAATTTAGATTAGCAAGATTAACACATAGTATTATTTTGGGCAGGATGCTTTAATTAAAGTTGAGCAGACTAAGATTAACAGACTTTATGGAAAAAAGTAAAACGATGAGGAAATATAGCACTCCCTCCAACAAAAACAAAATCCCTAGGCATCTGAAGTTAGACAGCATAAATACTTCAAGAACACAAGAGTTACATTTATCTTCATATCATTTTTACATTAATGTTGGGTAAAACACAACCAAACTCTCCTTTTCCTTTTCAAAGAAAAGAAGTTATGGCAAAAGAGAAACGGAATTATCAATGTTGAATGCCCACTAAGTATTCAGTATATCAAAACTGAACCTGTGAACAGCACCATAGAGATTTTTTTCTCCCACTTTAAAGATAAGAAAACTGAGCCTGAGAGATAAAATAAAGTCAAGTTAAGAGCCAACCCCAGGGCAATTTGTGATGGATGGAAACTTTCTATGGCCTGATTGACACATGATGGATGACAAACAATTTGATAAGAGAAGGTTTTATGGTATTTCCTTAAAGGACACTGCTGGATTGACAAGTATTGGCATTAAAAGAGAGAACTGCCCAATTTCCATTTGTTAAAAATAAAGTTAATTTTGGAGCAATCTATGTGCACACAGAATACTCAAGTTCAAATTAGCATTTCATATTGCATATAAACATATCAGTAAAATGGAGAGGGGATAGAGTTCAGGCATCATGCATGCCAGTTAGCCCAGTTAGTGTGGAAACTAGAGTAGGACTGGGAGTTTCAGACCAGCCTGGGCATCATAGCAAGACCACATTTCACAATAAATAAAGTTCAATCTATTTTACCTATACAACACAGTCAAACCTCACCACACACACATATCCCAAACACAATGAAATAGCTAAGACACTGATAAGTGCCTTTTTCCCCACATTCTAGTATTTTTCAGTTTTAACAATATGTTCAGCTTTAAGTGATCAAGATAGTGCTTTCAGATTTCCAAAGAAACAAAGTTATACAAATGTGAAAGAATTAATATATAAACTACAGTAAGAGATTTTAATTTCATATTTTTATTAAAATATGCACATCTTACAAGGAAAACAGTTGATACTTTAGTATTTTTATATATGTCCTTAGACCCAGTGATCTACGGGCATAGAGCGAGAAGCACTCACATTGGAATAGTCCTGAATACTTTCAAATTCAGATTCCTCTCAGTATTCCAAGAATTCATTTCTTTAACAGTACCCAGGTAGTAAAATAGAAGCTAAGGCATAGTTCAGCAGGTGACGCATTTGCTTAGAAAGCGTCATGGCTCTGGAATTATTCTGGCTCTGGGCTCGATTTCCTAGCCTCACATAAGCCACACAAAGTGGAGTACACCTACGATCTCAGCACGCTGGAGGCTGAGGCAGAATGATATCTGAGTTCAAAGCCATCCTGGGCTACACAGTGAGTTAGTGAGTTTGGACAAGCCTGGATTGCAGAGCAACACCATTTCTCAAAAAAAAAAAAAAAAAAAAAAAAAAAGTGATATAGCAGCTTTGCTGGATTTCTGAGTCTTAATTTTGCAAATGTAAAATGATGACTCCCTGACATACAATCCAGACAACCTGTGACAAAACAGGTGAGGCTGGGTTTATTGCTTAGTGTGATGAAGGAGTGGGGATGTTGAGGTTATGAAGTCTGGTCTGCAAGGGCCCTTCAACGTGCAGGGTTGGCAATCGTCATGATGTAGCCGTCTAGAATTACAGGTACAGCAAGATGAGGATATCAATACCAGAGGATCAACAAGCCTCACAAACTGTGAACTTGTCTGTGGAAAAGTGGATGGGTCCTTCACAGAGTACCCGCAGCAAAAAAATGCCACCATTTACATCTGTCTCCCAGCGGACTGGTAGGGGGAAACAGAAAGACTATATTTGCAATATGGAAAAATCTGCAGTGATAAAGTCTTGTGAAACTTGGTAAGTAAAAGCTACAATAACACAGAATTTGTTACATGAAAGAACTGTTAAAATTCTAGGGCAATGTGAGTTTTTGGGACTACAGCTTGTTACAGATGTTCAACGTACCATTTCATAGTCAGTTCCCTCTTTAACAAAGCCAATGGCCGATGTCAGAATTTTTAATTAGTGCTTGTCTGGTAAATAACATGAGTCAGAAGCTTTATATAGATTCCCAAAGGAGAGTCAACAATAATAACTTTAAATGGAGAGAAACTTGTGAATTAAATTATGAATTTATGTACTTTTTTCTAGGAAAGGTGGACCCTTCATGTCACTGGAGTTTATGACTAGTTGGGATATAGTTTTGGAAAACACAAAAGTGGAACATGTAAAATTGAGTGGAAAGGGAAAATAGAGAATATTGATGTGGATTTTCCAAGAGAAGGTAGAGATGATGAAAACTATGAAAGAGCAAAGGGAGAAGGAGAGATACACTGATGCTGCTATTGGATGGATTGCTAAGAGACCAATCTAGTGAGGCGGCAGACTCTAACAATCTTATTTAACTGTTGCATAATGTTTGTTGACTGAAGAAAAAATTCTGTGTTCCTGAGTGAGAATCACTCCTCTCAAATTTTTCTTTCTATGTATGTAAAGTGGACTGGAGGAAATGTAAGTAAGTCTACTGTCTCAATGTACCATCTTCTCCCTGGGAAATTTCTGTTATAAAAGTCCATTTAAGAATTGTTCTATTATTTGACTTATTGATGTAGGCCATTCTCTCTGGGGTGAGGTGGTATCTTAGCGTTGTTTTGATTTGCATTTTTCTTATGGGTAGAGATGTTGAACATCTTTTCATGTATCTGTTGGCCTTTTACATTTCTTCATGAGTGAACTGTCTCTTCATTTCATTTGCCCACTTTTCAACAGAATCCTTTATTTTGGTAGGCTTACTTTTCTTTAGCTCCCTGTATATTCTAGTTATAAGCTTCTTATCTGAGACGTTAGTGGTAAATATTTTTCCCAGTCTGTTGGATCTATTTTTACAATATTGATAGTTTCCATTGTTGTGCAGAAACTTTTTAGTTTGACAAGATCCCATTTGTTAGTAACGGGGATAATTTCTTTTGCTCTTGGTGACTTGTCAAGAAAGTCTTTGCCTACCCCTATGTCTTTTAGAAATTTGCCTACTTTGTCTTCTAGGAGGTTTAGTGTTTCATTTTTAATGTTTAAGTCTTTGATCATCAACAAGTCAAATAATAATCAGTGCTGGTGTGGCTGCAAGGAGAAAGGAACCTGCACTGCTGGTGGAAATGTAAATTCGTGCAACCACTTTGGAAAACAGTATGGAGAGCTCTCAAAAGACTAGAAATAAATATCCCCTTCGATCCAGCGACACCCCTCCTGGGAATATATCTAAAAGAGGCCAAAACAACACACAACAGAGATATTTGTATATCCATGTTCATAGCAGCACAACTAACAATAGCTAAAATATGGAAGTCACCAAAATACCCATCAACAGACCAGTGGTTACACAAACTGTGGTACTTACACACAATGGAATACTACGCATCTGTAAGGTCCAACAGTGTGGAGGTTTTCACAGGCAAATGGAAGAAACTTGAGAATATCATGCTTAGTGAAGTGAGTCAGAAGCAGAAGGTGAAACGTCGGATGGTCTCTCTGATATGAGAGACCCAGATCACAACTCCTATGGAACTTAAGATGAAAGACAAAGTGAAAGAGGGGAGTAGGGAGGGGGAAGGAGGTGGGACAAAAGGAGAGTGGGAAAGCCCTTGTCACCTTGATAAGATACGTATGTGCACAAAATGCTCAACTCCACTATCAACCTTGAATTTTGCACATATACATATCAATAAAATGTGGGGAAAAAGAAGTGGTACAACTAAACATTAAAAAGGCAAATAGCTCAATGTGTAAATTTTTCTTAAGAAAAAATTGTTTTAAAAATTTTAACTGAGAAGTTCTTAGGCTAAAAGAACTCAAGAGTCATCAGTTTCTATTTAAGCAAACTGGAGTATAATTTAGCTGGAAATACATTTGTTCGTACAGATTCTGACATTTACTCAACCAGCCAACTGCTCGGGTGGAGACTTGGAATCCACGGAACTTGTCTGAATTTAGGACTCACGTGTCCCTCAAGTTTGGGTTGTGTAATATTGGTTAACAATCTTGGGTCTTGAATTATGAAAAACAAGCAGATTAAACCAGTTGATGTAAAAGGCAGAGAGCTTGATAATACAGAAATAAAATGATTTTATTTAATAAAGAGAAGACAGGCAGTTGTCTCCTTAGTTTTCTCAGGGAACCACATTTTTCCTCGAAAACATAGTAATTCTAAGAATAAGCATGATTTTTTATTTCATAATACAGGTTCACAGGTCTGATGATTTAACTGTAAATTTTTATATCCAAAACAAACAAGAATCTTTTAGGAAAAAAGGGAGCTATTACCAGTGTGTCTATATGTTCTTGAGGAAATAAGAGAGATTTTTTTCTTTTTTTCTATTTTACTGTACAGTATTTATAAAATTCTGTCTAGATTTTGCAGCGAGTTTCATGTCACTTTAAATGCAATTAGTTAATAATTTTCCAATAATAATTGCACTCATTCTTCCATATTGGTGTAGCAGGAAATTTTGTTGACAGTATTGCTTTCTTTCTCCTACAGTGACAACCAGTGATGTTGTGCATTCATGAGAAAAAAAAATACATGAAAATAGCATAGTTGGACTAAGCTTGGACGATAGGTGGGTGGATGGTTTATCCTGTACATAGCCACAAACGAATGAGTAGTCCTTTCAGAGACAGCAGAACCTTAGAGTTAGAGATGAGCTTACCTGTCAACTTCTGTACCATATTTTAATCTCATTAGTCATATCCTGTAGTTCTCCCTCTCCCCCATAGCCAATCAATTGAAGGCCAGCCTTTTCCTACACCCCAGATCCCTTCCAACTCATTCCTCTCCATTCACACAGCTACTGTCTCATAATGGATAGCCATGATCTGCCCTCTGTCAAACTCCATTATCTTCAGTTTTTCTACCTTTCAAAACAGTTCCTCACATAGCTGTGTGTCATCATTTTACGACACCAGATTTCAATTTCAAAACAAAATGTGTAAGAGCCTTCTCAATCTGGTTCCTGATTTTGCCACTGGTTTGATTTGTTATGACTTCAAAGCACTTTCCCTACTTGTGAAATTTATGGTTCTGCCATACTGAATTACTTCATGCTACATGAACATTCTTAATAAGCTCTTGAGGTTGTGCAGGGGATGGACGTTCTATTGGTCAGCATCATGAGAACGTAGCCCTTCCTCTGTCTATCATGCTCCCCCCCCCCCTAAATTATTCGCTACTGCCTTCTCTTCATTTAGGACCGGAAGAGGATGTGTTACCTCCTCCGAATTTCCCTTTTGACTGTTTCAAAACATTTCTAGTTTCCTCTTTAGCATTTTGTTCTGGCCTAATCAAATTTTTGTGAGACTGTAGTACACTTGGCAATTCACACTATCTCTGGATCTAGGTGTTTCTAAATTGGAACTTGTGGGTTTTTTGTGCTGATGATTTTTATATTATAATAAAAATATGAAGGAAATGACAATAACATGGCTGCCAACAGCTCAAGGTCTAGATTCTTTCAAGCCCAAAAGAAAAGAGCTCCTTCTCTTACTGAAATCCCACGAAAATTCTTGTTGAGTGTCGTTTACTCTGGTTGAGCCGCATGCTCACTTGCTAAGCATTCACTCTGGCTAGGGAAAATAAGCTGCCCTGACTAGCTAAGCATAGCTAAATGCTCATGCTGGGAGCCAGAGAGTGAGCCTACCATACTAACAACAGCTATGTGGAGACTAGGAGGTGGCTCTTTAGAAGGTTACAGAACTACTGATACTCATACAAGAATGAACGAAAGCTGGAAAGAAAAACAAAACAAAACAAATGACTAGTCTTTAAAATAAATAAATTGCATAACTACAAAAATTAATATATTTTGTTGGGCTAATACACATTAGCACTTTGTTGTTTAATCCACCTCCAGACACATTTCTAGCCTTTTGGTGAAAATTAGATTTCTTTTGGAAGTAAATTTAAATTTGTTCAGATTTTTAGAAATCTGCATCATGGATGGAAACATTTCCAACTGTATGATATCGCAAGAGGATTTATGTTTATATTGATTTCCACTTAAAATTTTTGTTTGAATACATTTTAAATTTGATAATTGTTTCCTCAGTAAATTGGAGATACAGAAAATATTTTAAAAATAGCTAATTCTGAGTCACAAAAAATAAAAACTTGTGCAATTGTAATGAAAAAAGACTAATAATTGTTGAAACATATAAAAAATTGCTTAGCATGTGAGATTCCACTGAAAGATTGAATTTATACCAAAACTTTAGGTTAACCAAAAAAGGAATTCAGGAAAGATAAAATGAGCTAATTTATGTTCACCAAGGTTTCTGTCACTCCTTAAAAATCAAGATTTTAAGCACACTTTCCCCTCTGGAAATTTGAGTGCATCTTAGCTATTTGGAGAAAAATCTCCCTCTCACAACACCTTAAAATGAGAACAAGTTGCCAAGAAAGCTCCCACCAGATAGACGTCTGAAGGATGTCTCTCCTGAGTTAGGGGCTATAAGTATTCTTGACATGACTTTCAGCATCAAACTCCTTAATCCTCTTGAATTTTATAGAGGAATAAATCAAGCACCTGCTACATGATATATTATTTTACTGATCTCTTTAATCTCTGCTTCTCACACTTTAGAACATAAAAATATTCCAGCTGTGGACACGTTGACTGCCCTAGAAACATTCGATAGATTATTTTTACACTTAAGATGAACACTTTCCTAAATAAAGATTGTATTCACAGTTCAACAAAGTCACTCGATGCCACAGATTCAGAGTGTGGACTCCGTTTCCAAAGGCAACATAATAAACTAGGGAAAAAAAGAGAGAGAGAGAGACTGAATTTGGCAGTCAGATGCTTTTCACAGAAGTCCCAAGTCTTTGCCTTAAACCTTTCCTGGCCTTTAAGGTTGTCTTTTTATAGGCAAGAGTTATTGTGTGAATCAAATGGGAATTAACAATGTATGTGAAAGAGCTCTATAACTATATTAGCACAGAGGCTCTATCTGCATAGTTCCTGGTAAGGAAGTTTTTAAAAAGTGTTGGAGCAAATATAAGTGATAATGGAGTCAAAACATGTTTCTAACAATCATCCATCTATCTGCTTGTCTATGTATATATTTGGAAATCCCAGTGAAATTTTAATAACTAATGATTATAAAACAGAAATTATAAAATTTAAGTTGCGCTGCAAGATTTTTCTTCCCCAAAATCACAGCAATTCTCAGATGACAAATATTGTTGTTTCTATTTTGTGTATTGAAAAAAATGTTAATAAATTCTTAAGTAACTTTCCCCAATTAGGAAGCGTAGAGGTGGGCTGAATGTTGGCCACTCTATTCAAAGCCATTATTCCTTGCTGTTGTTTAGCTTCTTCATCCAGATTGTCACAAGTTATGTTACAAAAGACATGGGCCTGAAATACTCCCTTGCTTTATAAAGGGAGAGCCGCAATTGTTAATTTGGGAAGTAATTGTTCATTTAATAAACAATTTCATGAAAATTGGCTTTTTGTTTTATCATGACATCATACTGCAAAACATCGTAAAATAAACCTAAAGTTTCTTAAGTAAACTCTCTTAAAGCATAAATCTTAAGCTTTATTAACGTCTGAATATTCCATTTTACACATTAGCTCATTGTGTTAAGCCACTCATCTGTTGACGGACAATTGGGTTACTTTTACCTTTTGGTTATTGTGAATAATGATGCTATGAACATGAGTGGACAAGTAACTGTTCAAGCTCTTTCAATTTCTTAGGAGCATATTCCCAAAAGTGAAATTGGTGGAGCCTAAGATAATGCCATTCTAAGTGGTTAGAGGACTATCACTCCATGGCATTTTTCATAATATTTGTTCCATATGCCATATGCACCAGCACTACACAAATTTTTCGTATTCTGTGCATTCTCACCAATATTTATTTCTGGATTTTTTTTAAATTAAAAAATAGTATTTCTAATTGAAAAAGGAAATATTTTGGTATTAATTTCAAATTGTTGGAGGAAAGGCCTTCAAAAACTGTAAGGAATGATAAAAATATATACAATGAGACTTTTGTTGATTGTGAAATGTTAAGAATTTCATGTTCTTCCTCAAGGAGGTTCCTAAAAGTTATGGGAAATTATTTCTCTCTTCCTGTATTCTCTGTCTGAGATGTTGAGACTTCCCTACTTGGTCCTTTTTATTATAACTTACATTCATCTTCTAACTATCCCAGTACATGTTTATAAAATAATTTCTTTCTTTTTATTGCCATTATCCTTTTCTTGGTGTAGACCTCATCAGCTCTGGTCTACACTACTTTTCTCTTCTCTGTATGTCTCCAAAATGATCATTTAAGGAGATGAATATGACTATCTCATCACATTGCCTTAGCCCCACCATCAACCTTGGCAGAGCTTGACAAACATAGGGCATGACAGAAGGGTCTTTGTCAAGATTCATTGCATGAAATTCTACCTAAATCACTGATTTTTCTTGAGTGTTAATTTAAGAGATGATTTGTCTATTATTTAACCAAACACAATTGTGTGTAGTAAAAGCAAGCTTGCACAAATTTAAGCAAAACCTTAGGCCTCCAAGCTTTTTCCGAAAGAGGATTTTAGGTTAGGTAAGGGTAGTGACACAATTATAGATTTGATTTCTTTCTCTGTGAGAGTTCACCAAATGGAAAAGTTATTAAACATCGATTTACATGATAGAATACAGTCCCTTTAACATGTCCTATGCAGTTCCTCGTGAACTGGCATTTGCTGATAACTATAGATTCACCCTGTGCCTCCTTCCTTACCTGAATCCCTTGTATCTCAGAAATGCCCTGGTATTTGTGGCAAAACAACTCCCTGCTCGTCCCTGTCGGTGTGTATTTCACTCACTATTTCTGTCACAGAAGGAGCTTCCTTTTTCTATCTGTGCATCCAACCTTCTGTGTAGGATGAACTCCATTTCCACCTTTTTGTCTTCACTCACATACTGTTTCTTCTTTAATTTCCCCCACCTCCTGCCTGTTCAGAGTGCCACCTCATTCCTTGAAAGAGCTTGTGTTGTGGAGCATATTCTATTGTGTTACAGGTTTGTACATCCATCGTGCAGCTTTATACGGTCTTGCTTTGACAGAGGTCAGGATCAGGTTATAGCTACAGTGATTACGCGGCCCGGGTGTAAGTTCTGGTACAAACCATTTTCTTCTTGTGTGATTAACCAAATTAACAACTTCTGTGCATCCAAAGTTACACTTACATGGAATAATGTATGTTTTGAGCTTAGCTGACCTCCTGAAGAACAAGAAGCATTCATAAAAATCAGCTCCTACGTCTTATTCGTTCCAGAAGCATTAGAATCTACTGCATAGTAGGTGCTTAGGAAATGTTTACCGAAATGAATTCAGTTTTCTTCTTATCCATCTACACGCTTTGGACCTCAATTTCTTCCCTTTGGCCATACAAAAACCTACCTTTTTGGAAAACAGAATGAATATTGTTTAGCGGGAACCTCTACCTTCTTAGTATTTCAGAAGATTACTCAGACCCTACCTAACATTGATATGAGGTCACAATAATTAAATTGCTGATGGTTGGAAAGGGAGCTTGCCTTCCACTCTGCTATCAGGGAGGGTTCCAAACCTTTACACAGAACTTACAAAAAAGAACCTAGACTTGGAGACCCATCATTCAGGGTTATGAAACCCCATTACACATTTGTTGAAAGGAAACTGTGCCTTTGGACAACTGCAGAGGGAGACGATTGCCAGAAGGCACGTATAATTGCTTGGCGTGCTAGGGGTTTTGTTCAGGGTCTTGATTCTGGTGATAGATGAGCCTGCAAGGATGGCTTTAAATAAACCAAACCTCTTGGATTAGCACTGCTGAACTCAGAGCCTCCTGGGAAAGGCCTGTCTCCTGTGATTTCCAGTATAAGCTACTTCTAACGAGCTGGAAATACCACAAGAAAACCACTGTTCTCACGGTATTTTTGCCTTTTCCATTTCTGGCTTTAGTTGTGAAAAAAAAAGAAACATGGTATATGCAGATCAAAAATGACATGTATATACAGCAGAAAAAACAGGATCCAAATGTTTGATCTTCACACTAAATAGAAGTCACCCTAGAGTTTGAAATAAATTCAAATAAAACAAATTTGGGCATATTCTCCTAAGTTTCAGCAAAACATATTTATACTTATAAATGAACCAGATTTATTGCACACTGTCCTCAAGTCATACTGTATATGTACTGACTGAAGGCAAAGTGTGAGAAAGAAAATAACCAAAATTGGTTAATGTCTTTAAATTTCTTTCCAATATTCATTGAAACTACTTCCAAAAACCTGCTCTAAATAAATAAACATATTTAAAGAAATTAGGAGGTGATTTCTAGGAAATTGAATTGTGTATTTACCAAGTTGATAGAAGAATTAAATTCCATGTTAACAATATATTTCAATAATATGCAGTAGGATTTAGGAGTCACTAGGTGCCAGGCAGAATGCGAGGAGCTAGGGACATAGGTAAGGGTAGTGTTGATATATGTTAATTCTCTTTAAATGTGCGCAGTTATCTTTATTTAGATAAGACAAACATAAGATATGATGAAAACCAAAAATCTCAGTTTAGAGGTGTGACTTTCTTCAGGATGTACTTCCTATTTATCTATTTTTAGAAGCAGAAAAATGCGACTAAAAATTCAGTTCAAAATCGACTTTTTTCTAAGCCTTAAAAGTCTTGATTTTTAGGTAATTCATGTTTAAATCTATCTATAAGAAAAAAGAGCAAAGATTGTTGTTTTAAATTTTATGAGTGACAAGCGTTATAACTACTCACAAATCGATGAAGCATATCCTGAAACCAAACTGAAATAAATTATATAATTAATGCATATACATATTAGTAGATACATTTACTTAAATTTGTTGGTGCTTTCACATTTGTAATATTTATATTTAAATACAATGACACCCTAGGGTTTACAAATTCAGAATGCAGAATCAGTCAAGACATACTTGGGTCTGATATTTTTGTTCTAAGCTCTTCATAACTGGGTTGGTAATAGTCCAAGTTCTCTGAAGTACACTGTGCACCTATATAAACTAAGAATTTCAATGTTATTATGGAAATTAAATGCTGGTGAACAAAAATTGTTTAGCTGAGTTCATAAAGATATAACAAATGTTTGCTTGGAATTAGTATTTGTAGCAATAACAAGCTTGATAAAAGATACCATTAATAAGTAAGAGTGGTACTCGTTAACAAAGTTAATGAGGGATAATGTTAATAATCTTTAAACTTTGAAGACAAATAACATTGGAAGAAATGAATTATATTAAAATAAATACATATTAAACCAGTATAACAACTATAATTATGTGATGAAACCGTCTAAATATTTGGTAGCTGTAATTCAAACATATAACAGTATCAGAATTTACTTGTTTCCACTGAGTTCAGAGTATACCGAAATCCAAGATTTTCAATTACCCACCTCCGCAGAATATTTCTTTGCAACTCAGCGAACGTGCGTAAGAATGACTAATGTATTACTACATCTCAATGACCAGCTCTGTTTCTCCACTGAATTTTGTGAGTCACAAGTAGCGTGGTGATATCTGAGCTGCCACTGAAATTCCTTCTGTGAGTGTCAAACAGTCCCTGCCGCTAGCAAAGTATAGTAAAAATACATCGTTGCTGTTATTCTAGAACATTAGTAAGGCATGAATCATCTTTTTGAGAGTTGATAGCATCTCCATTAGAGAATTAGTTTTCTCTTAGCTGAATAAGTACTTTGCCTCAAGGCAAAATAGCAGCCTTATATAAAAAATTGTTCCATAAACTCTGGGAAATAGACAAAGAAGGGGAAAAAATAACAGCTTCAAGGGCTTTCTGGCTCCCATCACTGCTAAGAAGGAAGAGGGGACCTCTTGCTCAAAGGATGCTGTGCAATCTGCTCTGATCCAAGCAAATGAACAGCTCCAGGAATTTCCTCCTCCCAGTGCCTCAGGAAGAGAGGAAACATATGCTGCTATGAGAAATGAAAGCTCGGGAAACCATCTTGGTATCAATCTCTGGCAAAGAGGCTTTGCTGTGGCCAAGAGTCTTCCTAGCCGGTAGGAGCACTGAGCTCCAGCAGTGGACCTAAAAGGGAAGCCTTCTAGCTAGGCACGGGAAATCTCAAAGTCCACAGGGTTTAGGAAGCTTTTCAGACTGTGGCATGTGGTCTCTTTGGGCACAAGTTGGGAACCAAGATTAATTAGGATCATCTGGTAGTTAGGAGAAAATAAGACCCTAGAGAAGATGGAGCCACACCACAGAAAAACACACTTATTATTCTATATCCTGACTAAGTTCCCAGGCTTAATTAGCCTTGGAGAGTACCCATGACATAAGTGACTCTGAAATCTCCAAATCGATGTTTTCTTATAGTTAAAACAATTAGTGACTACAGAAAACATTAAAACAGATCAAATTTCTCTTTGTGGGAGAAAACCTGAGATTTGTTTGCTTTTGAATCACTGAAAAGATCAGAATATTTTTTTTCTACTTCTAGTAAGTCCTTAATGCCTGCCATCTGAAATGCCACTTTTGCCAAGAATGCTTATAAATGAGCAATTAGAACTTACTGAAGCATTTTAGACGAAGCCTATTTAATTGATAAATGAACTCACTCCATATATCAAGCTGTGATTTTTCTTCCTTAGCAAAAACATAACGTGACATGCGGAAACAGTGCAGAGCTCCTCTGTGTGCAAGAAGGTCACGAGCAGGATTCAGACTACATACTATGGGAGCAAGACAAGAACACGGGGGTGGACGTGAGCAAAATGAGAATCGTTTTAGACACAGAGCAACAGTTTACCTGGAAGGTGTGTGTGTGTGTGTGTGTCCTCTGTGTGTGCGAGAGGGACAGAGACAGAAAGAGAGAGACAGAGACTGAGAATCAAGCCAGAATAAAATTTCTCATTGAATGATATTCAGGAAATCAACAGAAAAGCTGATCTTTGAATTAAGTTAACTACTATAAAAGATAATTGGAAAAAACAAAAAACATCTTCTTTGGGTACTGAGGTTTTCTCTCCCTGCCTGAATAACATGTCATAGGAATGGGCCTAAAGAGGCCTGCAATGAAGCTTCCTCATACTCTCGTTCTTCAGTGTCATGTCAACTGACTTAGAGCAACTTTTGGATCTTTCTCATTTGATGTGAAGGGGGTTGAAATAATCCACATGTTCATGTGCGATCACCAGTTATTACCACAATCTCAAAACTTACGGGTCTTAGCTTCACAAGCAAAAATTCCAAGTAACCCTCAATCATATCACTGACTCTTTTCCTGATTCACATTAAAGAAACTGTTAGGATTGTAGCCTTTCCTGTGGAATATCTGTATAGGAACATAACTAGGACAAATTCGGAGTCAGATGGCTTAACCAATCTAGAAACAAAGTCTTAACAAATACACATCCTTTCTACAGAATGGAGCCAGCTTGCGACCCACTGATATCAACGACTTCAACACAGCAATTGTATGAAACTTTCCAACATTGAAACTGGCAGATTTTACACATTTATATCTTCTTACATCCTTTACAAAAGAGCCCTGTGAAACTGAAATTCTTTCTTCACATGCAGAAGGAAAAGGAACATGCTCAGTCTTGGAAGTTCTCAATGAATACAAAAGGAAGTAAGAGGTCTCCTCCAACGCCAAGGCAAAGCCTTGAAAGCAGAGAAATGTTTTGTTAAGATTAGTCGTTTCCCTTCTGGCAGAACACCCAAGGACAATTCCTCTATCTCTACCTCTCAGCCATACCCTTTTATTTAGGAATGAACTCCCTTTAAAGTTTCTTTTAACTCTGTGGTGTTGAATACCCTGCTTTGGGCTAAGTGAAAAAGAGACATAGTCAAGATCCTGCTCTAAGGAGCAGAGTGAGGAGGAACCAAGGAATATGACCACCTATTACGACAAAGGCCCATCGTCCTCTGTGGGCTGGGGAAACTTTTTGTTTGGATGGGGTGAGAAAGAGGGACACTTCCCATGGGGAAGGATTACCCCTCAACTAACGTTTCTTTCTTTTCCCTCACTTCTACGTCTTCTCTTAAAAAGGGAAGAAATGAAATATCTGATTATGGAGTTTAAAACCAGAACTCGTATCTCCGCATGCTCTGAGTTTCCTCGCACATGCTGGGGCACTGAGTGTTTTCTATTCCATTTCCACCCATGCCCGTAGGATGACGTGGGGCAAGGTGGTGACGGCCCATCTTGCTGGGGTGGGAGGTGAGGGTACGCTTCATTACAGGAAGAAGACCTGACAAACCGGCTGCCTCGCACACCTAGCGGCGTGTTCTACAATCAGTTTTATCAGTATGACAAAGCAAGCAATACTCTGAGCTGCGTCATCTGACTCCTGCAGTTAGCTTTAAATGTGTTCCGCATTTGTTCCACAGAGTAGCGTTTACTTAGTGCTTGCTAAAAGAGAAAAAGGACAGCTTTCTACTTGCAAATATATTACTGTTTATCGAAAAAATGGCTGGATCTCCAAGCTGCTTTCTCCATTTATGTCAAAGTTCTTTCTTTACTAAGCAACTAAAAACATGCAAAGAATAAATAAAAGAAATGGAGAGAAATGTGGTATTAATAAAAGTTGAAAAAGTCACAAATGTGATTATATCTACAGCATCAGAAACAATGTCAGCATTCAGACGCCCGTGGGTATATGGGTCTTCCCTACATCCACTGGAATGGCAGAACTGGCATGTGTCTGATAAGAGAAACGCAAGGTAAAACTCAACATAGGCAGCAGAAATTAGTTAGCACTTTTCATAGACACATAGATATGTTGATAATTTATTATTTTTTGATGGGAAGATTTATATGAGATATAAGAAGAAATTCAAACTTCCCACTTGCACGATTTGGTGTAATTCTCATAACTGGGTAAAAGAGGTACTATTATTATCTCCAGTTACAAATAAATTAAGCTTAGACATACAAAATTGCTTGCCCAAGACCTCAAAGATGGGACATGACTGAGCCAGTGTTCAAACCCGTATCTCAGTGTCAAATCTCCTATTTTTTTAAAACAACTTCCCCATAATATTTATCTTGGTCCTGCCAATGTCAAATGACTAAAAACCAATCAGCAAAGGTTGATTGAATTAAATAGATTTAAGAGTGTAGTTAAAAAGCATGCTGTGAATAACGTGGCGTTAGAAATTGCCTCTTTACTTAGTTTCTGTGTTTGTGGACTTTGTAGTTCACACATCATCCAGAACCAGAATAAGCTAAACACCATAGAATCACAAGAACTATGAGATTAAAAAGACTAACTCAATGCCAAAAAAAAAATCTGAACATGATGTTTACTTAGCAAAGCAGTAACCAAACTAAAAGAATAAGGATCACCACCAGATATTTGTAAAACATGACCGTTGAAGGGTTTAATTCAGCTAAATGAACCAATTTAAATATATGAGAACTTAGGTCTGATTTATAGGAGAATTTTCACCACTGGAACTCTTAAATTACAGAATAAACGCAATAGGTTTATTTTTAGACAGTTAAAAATAGATTGCATTTGCAGAAAAGAAAGAATATGTCCAAACAGGGTCATGTACATGAGTGTTAATGGCAGCTTTTTTTTGTAAGATACCAAAGTAAAACCAACCCCAATGCCTAACTAAATAAGCAAATTGTAGTATATATATATATATATATATATATATATATATATATATATATATATATACAATAGAACAGTATGCATCAATAAAAAGAATGAACATATATGCAATAATATGGGTCAATCTCAAAATAATCGTGCTAATATAATTCTCAAATTTTGTTAATTCCTAATATTATTTCTTATGCTGTTGGGGTTCTGTTCAGGAAATTTTTGCCTAAGCTTGTGTGTTCATATTTTATTTTTCCTCTAGCAGTTTCAGTGTTTCTATTCTTACTTCTAGGCCTTTGATCTATTTTGCTTTGATTCATCGTAGAGTAAGAGATACCAATGTACTGTTGTTTTCTTGTGCATTGATATCCAATGTCCTGGCACACTTTGCTGAAGGGACAAGGCTTGACACAGCATGTTTTGTTTTGTTTTTTTTGTTTTTTTTTTTTGGTAAAAATCAAATGGCTGAAAATATTGGGATTATATCCGTGTTTTCTGTTCCATTGGTCGGTCTACAGGTCTATGTTGTGCCAGTACCATGCTATTTTGTTGTTATAGATTAATAATATAACTAAAAGTATGGCATTGTTATGCCCCCTCACATTTTGCCCGTCTTGCTTCGGATTCTGCTGGTTAATCTAGCTCTCCTCTGGCTTCATGTAAGTTTTTCGTTTCGTAGCTCTAGAAAGAATGTTGGTATTTTAATTGGAATCACATGAAAACTATAAATTGCTTGTGGTGAGGCCATTTTAATTATATCAATTCTGCTTATTAAGGACAAAGAATGTCTTTCCACTTCACATATATCTAAAGAGTAAAATTAAACACTTCATGAAATTGCATATATTTAAAATTACTTAAGTTAGACTAATTTTATAAATTTTCTGTATCAATATTTATGCTATTATAGATAATTTTAAAACATATGTGTTCTTTATAACTAGATGATCTATAAAGTTAAATTACTGTCTAAAGTTTCAATTTTTCTTTATTGCATTAAAAAGCAATTTTCACTGGGTAAGAAGGATGGAAAAAGAGGTCAACATTTTTGTACAGGGTCATGGACTCCCCAAACCACGTGTTTCCAATGTGTTACTGAATAGGATATATCCTAGATTTAAATATTAATCTCTTTGTGGATCCTTAAAAATGTCAGATTTAAATTTGCACAGTAAATAATGCCTTTTAATAACGTATGTAATAATCATGACTACCTTTTCCTATGCACTTACCAAATGCAAGTCACAGCACTAAGTACTCCTGTGGACAGCTGATTGTAGCCTCAGAATAATAAACTACACAGATAACTACTATTTTTCTCACTTTACAAGCTGAAAAAAGATGTTTAGGAAAGGTTAGCGCCTCTGAGTAAATGGCAGATCTAAGACAAAGCCCTTAGTGTATGCACTTCAGGCATTGTGTAGTATTAAAAATGATGTAATGTAAATCATTTTGATACCCTCAACCAAACATCATAATATTAATATTTTATATTTATTTTCTTCGTTAGAATTTGGAATTGATTATATACCTTTCTTGCACTTTCATTAAATCTTATAGCAATATTTCAGATATCAGTAAATATCTTTCTAAAACAAAAATTCTACAATTTTTGATTTTTTTCAGATTTTTGGCAATGGCAATCAATGCTTTAACAGCTACGTCAAAATTGTTCATATAATACAAAGTCCTCAGCTACTCACAAATTCAATAATCAACTCCTATATATGGTTTAAATCATTTTATCATCTCTATAAAGTAGACATCTTAATTTAAAACATAAAATATTTAGAATCTCTAAAGTTATTTTCATAATCTTAACTGACATAAAAATTATATTAATGTTTCTTAAATATTAAAATTATACATTTTGCAACATAATATGGATGAATGTACTGATTAATAATATGGATGGATGTACTGGTTAATAATCTTCAAGATACTTTCCACAAATAGGCCTTGATACATATTTCCAAAAGATGAGAATATTGAAATAGAAGTGCTTTTCCAAGATGATTTTTTATGTAGCTGAAAAAGCATCCTTTGGTAGCACAGTACCAAAAGAAATAAAGCAGCAAAATACATGCTTTTAACATACAGGTTGACCTTGTGCATTACAAAAGGTCACTACCCTGATAAATTGGGCTGTCTTCACATCCCAAGATTATATATACCAGACCCCAAATCACTGTAACTTTATACCAGCTAATGATGCTTCAAGCATAGATTTACAAAGACATTAAGCAAAAAGATAAAGCATTTAGTATCATGATACTCTAAGCCCCGATTTAAGAAAGAGCATTGATAAAATTAGGTTGTAATGTTTTACTGCTATATTGAATGACACTACTTCAGTAAGCTGTTTTAAATTGGTATCCCACAAAGTCCCCAGACTGAAATAAAATGTGCACCTCTTTATTCTTCAAAGATTTTGGAATCCTACAATATAGGAGATACAATTTTAGTTTTTTAGCGATAAATTCCTTAGCAACAATTACTAGTCAGCACATTTTATCACATAGTCTGTAAACATGGTTTCCAATTTAAATAACCACTTCCTCATATACTCCAATATCAAGGACTTTAGGCTGTGTACATAATAAAGGGTTTGCATTTGTTTGTGAGATATGTTTGTGCTGTGAGAAAAATGGAAAAGATTTGTCTGAAAAAAATTTATACCCTATTTAAAATTATTTGTGCTCAAGACAAGTGTTCATGATTATTAAAGGCTATTTAGTCTTCCTGTGAATACGGTCTATACAGACAGCTAAATGTGTGGAATTTTGAGTTTATCATATCACTTTTATAAAAACGCTTTTACTATTATTTCATATATAACATGTTTCTTACAGCCATTCTTGTATTAGTGCAAGACAGAATATAAATACCACTGTTTAGATAAATAAACACAAATCTGTGTGATGTTTTTGCTATATCTATTTTTGAAACTATTAAATAATGCTCAACATCCTTAGCCATTAGAGAAATGCTGATCAAAACAACGCTGAGATACTATCTTATGCCTGTGACGACTTCTGTCAAAATCAGTTGATGCTGGTGAGGTTGGGGGAAAAATGGAACCCTTCTACAGTGCTGCTGGGACTGTAGACTAGTACAACCCCTATCCAGAACAGGATAAAAATTCCTCAAAAAAGTGAGAAGAGATGTGCCATTTGGCCCAGTTATATGTCTTTTCTGTATATCTTTCCTAACCAGTTACCATGTAACAGAAATGCATGCATACCCATGTTTATAGCAGCACAACTAAAAATAGCTAAATAGTGGAAGATGTTGAAATATCAATAGACCAATGCATAAGGAAAATGTGGTATATACACACAACAGAGCACTACTCAGCCATAAAGACAGATAGATTTGCTTCATTGGTAGGTAAGTGGACACAACTTGAGATCATTATGCTTAGCGAAGTGAATCAGACTTAGAAGATTAAATTGAATATCCCATGGTCTCTCTAATATGAGAAACTCGGAGTTTAGATAAAGAACAGAGGCAGAGATGCTGAGAGCCAAAGTGATGAAGGGGGCGGGGGGAGGGTAAAAGAGGGGGAGGGAAAAGAATGTGAAACGTGTGGTTTTTATGTGCACAGAAATTTCAAGTTTAATTATAATCACTGCATTGCAGACACATACAAATAAAAATGGGGAAAACGTCTTTTGTTCACAGCATATAACTTCAACTGAAAGCAAAGCCAGAAGAATCATGTTATTCAGTAAAATATCTTGTGCGGTGGATGTCGTCAAATGAGTGACAATGGCACCTGCAGGAAAAGACTTTCCTGTCACTGATTGGCTATTGACTTTTTAATTGATGATATTTCTATGTCACTAACAAAGAAATAATTCTCATCTGGATAAACAAATCTGATTTGCCTTCTTAAAATACAATTTTCAGGTACCCAACTCAGATTTTAGAATGAAGAGCCAGTACACTGCCGGGGCTTTATAATTACTGAAATGCCTCTGCCCCAAATGTTGCCCGACTCATTTACCCCCATTCTCCTTATGTTCAAAATAATCATACTCAACTTTAAACGTGCATCTTGTTTTTTCTTAACCTTCAAATATTTGGCCTTATGACGCCTTTGATTGTTAGGGTTAGTTCTGCCTTGTGCACAATAAAATTTCCTAGACCACTTAGGGGGTTAGTGATAATTATTATTTGACTAAAACAAACTAATTTTGTTACTCAACTATATTGTGTAAACATGAAGTAAACGTGGGGGATTTTATCTTATTAAAATACCACCTTAATATGTATCCCAAGTCCTTAGGTGAGCTTTTCCTTCAGCAGGAGTAATCCACAGCCATCCACGAGCTGCCCCACCCTTCCCAGAGAGACCACTAGTTTCAGCTCAGACTAGGTCACTCCATTGGCAAAATTTGAATCACTGAAGGGAAACTCTGACCAAAGATAAGCATCTTTGGAATTGTTTACAGAGAACTCGCTCAGAATAATTTACTTAAGGAAAAGGGCTGGCAGTACAACCTTCGGAAATAGCCATGACTAATCATTTCTATGCCAGAATCTCTGGCATACAAAAAAAAAAAAAAAAAAAAAAAGCACTTTTTGGTTGAGTGTTGAGTTGAGTTTAGGGTTGCTAGATTTAACATGTGGGGTGAAAGGAAAGTCTGTCATTGTGCTTGTCTTCCTTTCTGCTGCTGTGTGACTACTAGATGTGTTCTGAGAATTCCTCCTCCTTCTCCTTCCTCTTCCATAATGTGTGAAGGCATGTAATGGATGAGCTGCGTTTTACACGTTGATGGACTAGACCATGGCAATATCAGTATTATGTTTCAGAAATTCATCCTTAGTCACAGGTTGAAAATGTACACTTTAGTGACATAGTTGGGTATACTTTAAATACTGACCAATAGCCACATGCTCCTTATAGAGAAATAAAAGTCCTATTTCCACTCAATGGCTCAATTGATCCTTTTCAATTAAATAAAATGTCAAGAAGTCGCAGGAAAGTTTTTTTTTTTCTTTCAGTATCGGGGATTGAATTTACATTCAGCTAGACTCTCCGCCCTTTTTCATCCTTTTATTTTGAACCAGGACCCAAGTTGCCAGGATGACCTTGAACATGCTATTCTGCCTCAGACTCCAAAGTAGGTGGGTTTACAGGCCGGCACCTCTGTGCCCATACATTTACAGTCTTGGCTTAAGGGCAATTTAAATTTAAACACTGAAACATACTAGAAAAGCTATAAATTTATGTTTTTTTCCTGGAAAACAAAGGTATTTTGCATTCCAGCAACAGAATAACGAATCCTTAGTTTTTTTCAAGTAACTGATTTTCTTTTTAAGGCATTGATGCAATATGATAAATACTTAATAGCCAGAAAGTCTGTGTTTCATCTTTTCCCCCTGATACACTTTAAAATGATATTTACTTTATGGAAGAGACATATCTGTTCTTGAAGTACACCAGTGGAAAGTTAAAAATGCATGCCTGAAAAGGACATGCAAAATGATAGGGTCAGCTACTCCAAAAAGACACTGACAAATGGCATTGCGGCGTTTGAAGGTCGGCCACGGGACCATAGAAACCTGAACCACTGTCTTCAGCTCCTGCTCCTGAAGGATAATGGAGCTAGCTGGAGAAATAGAGGAGGTTCTCCTTTCTACTATGGTGTCCAATATTATACAGAAAGCAATATGCTCCTTTGATTCAGGCCAAACAAAGGGCTGTAATTCAGAAACTAGAATAAAACATACTTAAAGTCAACTGAATCAATATGAGCAAATGGAAGGCTCATCTTTAATTAATTATGATCAGTCAAAATATTAATAGAGAGCTTTTGTGCTAAATGCACAAAAGTTCTCCTGCTTAAAGAAGATACAAGTTTGAGTCTAATATTTTGGAGATGAGTAGAATTTTAAAATTGTGTTTGTGAATGTATATTTTATTCTTTGATTTAGACTTTACGTTGTGTGAAGTATTACATAATTATCTTTCATTCACCCAGTTATCCTCCTCAGAGAAAATATAGCCTCCTAGAGATTCTGTGCAAATGTATTTACTGCATTCTTTATCAATATTTTGTATCAATATTCATAATGTACTTTATAGTAATCTGTGTGTCTAATCTTTCTTTAAAAAATAATAATAAGATGCCCAAGTTAGAGTTTTATATGCTCTAAAATTTTTGAAATAACATATGGCTCATTAAAGATCGACTCAATTTTCCTGTTAAAATGTCTGGATTTAGCTTTTCTTGGTTGGGAGATCTCTGTTAAGTTTCTAAATATGTAATATGAGGAAATTGTTAGAGATATTTAAAAATATATATTTATAGATGTGAATGATTTTAATACTTTTTATTCCCTGTAAATTAACCTCCCCATTTATCATTTCTTACATACTATTTTTTACTAATTTGTCATTTTTATTAAAATGATTTTGTATGTATCCACTATATTTTCTTCTAAATATCGGTAATTTTTCTCCTAAAGTTAATTTTCCTAGTATTTTCTTGAGTATATGTTGTTGTTATCATTTTAATATCTTGAATTGGGTACTTAATTCATAATCTTAACTGCTAGTTGCTTAGTAACATTGTCTTTACAGTTATGAATTTTTACCTGAGGATAAAAGTTGTTGACTGTGAGTTTTAGTTGTACTGCACAGGTTATGCTAGAGTGTTTTCACTATCATTGTTTCCTAAGTAGTCTATAATTTCTTTTTGTGATAATCTTTTGGCCTAAGAGTTGTTGAGTTAAAGTTTTTGTAGCTCCTTTTTTTTTTCTTTACTTGCACTTTCTACTCCTTTTCCCTAATATTTCCTCATTTGCTACAATTTTTTAGTTCTGTTGCAACGGAATCCTAGAATGCTGTTTGTGCCACTTACACGTCGTAGAGTTTATTTAGGCTTTGCTGTGGTCTGCTATAGGATTACTTCTTGTTACTAAGCCAGAGACCCTTAAAATGGAAAACGTTCTTTTTTGAGAAGTTGTGTGTGGCTGAATACTGGACTGTGTGAGAATGGGGTATTTAAGTTACTAAATCATTTCCTTTTTGCTTCTAGTCATTCATCCTGAATTGTGAAACTCTTCTCAAATTTCAAAATATTAGAAAATACAGCTAGCTTCATAACCGTGGCCTTCTTCACTCTGTTAGTACCAATGCCGTATTATTTGATGCCAAGGTATATGTAGAGCCGATGTAGTGTATTTTTTAGTATTATAACTTTCCCTTTTTAAATTTAATGCTTTGGGGCTTTAGTTCAATTTGTCAAATAGTAACATTACAACTTCTGTTTTCATTGGCCTCGTATATATTTACCCATTCTTTCCTTTTTATTTTTTATGACTCATTTGTTTTAGGTGTGGTTCTCATGCACAACATAGAATTCAATTTTAATGCAATCTCGTTTGTGAAACTTTTTAGTTATTATTCTTTCTCTCTCTCTCTCTTTTTATGGTGCTGGAGATTAAAACCATGCGTTTGAGCATGCTAAGTGCATACTTTACCAGGGAACTGTATCTTCTATCCCCTTTTTCTTTTAATTGGTGAATTTATCTCTCTGTTGATAGGACACTATGCTTAGCAATATCTTGCTGTTATTGATTTGATTACTTAGTTTCTACTAATTCCTTACTTCATGTGGTTATACTTTTTCTTCCCTCCTCTCTTTTCTACCATCCAATTTTAATCAATTATTTTATCTTTCTAATTATTCAAATGTAAATTTAAATATAAGTATTACTTTATTAATTGATTTGTCATCATAACACTCTCACTATAGTTATTTGAAACAAAGAAAAATAATTCACACACTCTTCTTTTTTATTGCAATTCCTAAATTTGATTGCTAAAGTATTTTCTATACTGTTAAGATAGGAAAACATGCTGTCAATGTGTCCTATCATAACAGTTGCAACTCCTATTTTAGGGCTTTAGAGAGATTTAAAGAGTCAGTGTTCATCAACAGCATTTTTCATCCATTTTTAACTTTCTATTTGTCTGCTTGCGGTTCCTTTTTTATGAGAATCCTTAAGCGAACCTCATGGAAACATTCCAGAATCTGATGTTCACTATGTCAGAGTATTGCCATTATACTATGAACATCAGTTTGGATGGTTAAAAAAATCCTTGCCATGATTTTCTTCTTTGACATTTATACCTAAAAGTTGCTTTTTCTTTTCTTTCTGTGGTTTTACTGCAAAGAAGTTTAAGGAATAAGCTATTTTCCTAGCTTAGGAATTATTATATTTTTCATTCTTCATCTTACAGATTTATATTTGAGGTTCAATATGCTTACCTGGCTGTGCCTTTTTACCTCTCTTGGTGTAGTTTTCTGTGGGACACGACGTGAATAAAGATTAACATTCCTTTTTAATTTCAAGAGAGCTAATCATAAGCATTTGGCTGATCCATTGCCTCAATTTTCTCTACAACGAATCGCAGCCTCGCTTTGCCCTCTGTATCGATCCTCTCTTTCCTGTCCATTCCGTTTTTCTTCACTGTCACCTCGTGCTCTATACTGCACTGTGCTCTCATCACTAGAAGGCTCTGCTGTGTACTTCGCCTGGTTTTTCTATTGTCTTTACCATTTCTCTGATATTTTTAACCTTTTCAGCTTTGCCAGATCACATTGCTCTCTTCTTACTGTTTTACATTCTCTTCCCCGAATTCTCTCGAATTTCTGCCCAGTCCTGTAACTGCACAAAAATAATTGCTTCATCATTTGTTTTAAATTAATAGTGATAGTTATCTTGATTGTCAGCTTAAAAGAGAGATGCGTGGCGTGTATTAATAGTAAAACATGCTCCTGGGCACGTCTGCGTAAGTGATGGGGCCATGGCTTTGGGACTATCTCTGCTCCCTGCACCCTCTCCTCAACACACACACAGACTCTCTCTCTCTCTCTCTCTCTCTCTCTCTCTCTCTCTCTCTCTCTCTCTCTCTCTCTCTTCTCTTGCTCTCTACTTTCTGGATGCCATGACATGAAAAAGCTTTTTTCTGCCAGATCTTTCTACCACGTAGTTTCTGTCTTGGAGCCAGTCAACCATAGACTGAAACCTCTAAATCTGTGAGCCACAATGAAACATTTTCTCCGTTAAGTTTCGGATGTTGGGTATCTTGTTCTAGCGATGGAAAAGCTGACCAACACACTTTGTACAACTTTTTATTGTGAAAAATCTCAACCTCCTTATTGTGCTTCTTGTACCTTTTCTCTTTCTGCATATCTTGATTACTCTGCTCTCTTTTTTCTCTTTGTATGTCTTTTTTTAATCTTTTGTTTGGTAAGGAGGAACAGAATTGGATGAATTAGGTAGCAAAGTTTCATTCCTGATGTAGGGAGTAGCCACAACTTGGCTGCCAGAAAATCCTCAAGTATGCCTGGATGTACTTGTAGCTAAACACATGCACAAAGTCCTAAAGACCTTGAGGAAGATGTTGATGGATTTTTCCTTATGAAAATCACATATTTTAAATTTTCCTTTAAGGTTTACTTTCAGAGCCTTGTTCTCTTTGTTGTTTTATTATGTTTCTTTTAAAAATGTGAATATAAGCTAAAGGACCAATAAAATGTTAATAGCGCACAACTTGGAAAATTGTATCTGCAAGTGTCCTGGTGTGTACTAGTTCCTGCCCTCTCCTTATCCCTCTCCTCACCCTCCCCTCGTCAGTGTCTCTACCCTTTAATAGCAGTCCATCTCATTTCTTTCCCCTCTCTCTTGTGTTAGGATCTTTCGTGTGCAGGCATTCACGGCAGATTCATTTGAGAGACGCCAGTTGATATCCAATTGCTTGCATCTGGTCCATTTTATATGGCGCCCTTCTATTTTCTTTTGCTAGTATCTCACCTCAAGATGCCCAGATCTTAAACAATTAGTGCAGGCTGCTCCTAACAAAATTTCTTGAGGACAGGATTTTTCTCACCGAGTAAACTTTGAATTGAGTCCAATAAAAACAATTGTTGTGATTAGGCATCCATACAACTTCCAGACAAGACAAATTCTCTAGGGATGGATTTAGGGGTTTGGAGGGCTCAGACCTGTTTTCCCCCTCCAATGGGGGAAAAGCTAAGTTGCTTGTGTGTGTGTGTGTGTGTGTGTGTGTGTGTGTGTGAATTTCTATAGTTTCAAACTGAGTAAAGCTAGGCTAGAACTTGGGAAATGGATGTGGGGTGGAAAATTTCAGAAGATTGACTCACCTCACAGTGAGTTAGCTATTGTTCTTCATAAATGCTTCCCGCATTGTAGTAAGCTTCTAATCAATCTCTAAAGTGAATTTTCAGAGGCCCTTGATTCTGCTGCTACAGTAGTACATCTCTGGGTTCTCACATGTCACATTAATCAGATGTGCCAAACACCATCTGAGTTTAGGTTTCTCATTCTTTGTTGTTGTTGTTGTTGTTGTTTCATTTTGCTTTTTGATTATTTCCATAAGAATATGGCAAAATTCTGACTTTAACCTGACATGTTCATACCAAAGTCCCTAGTTGCTTTTGTGTTTTAAAATAGATGATAAAAAGATAATATCTTTGAAGTTACATAAAAAATTCTAAGCATGAAATAGTTAAAGAGATGTACTATGTCGAGGAGGGCAACTCTTGGCAACCTGAATCTCAACAGATTAATGTGGCTTTCCCTGGATATTTTTCTTTGCGTTTTAAACTCATCATAATCTTGGTTTGTCCTTGCATGTTCAAGAGCTCCAAAGAGTCCCCCATAAATACACATGATTATTTTATCTGAACTGCAGTGATTTCACGAAATTACTTCCCACTCCATTAAGATATTTCCATTATTCATGTAGCAGTGTTGAAGTAGAGCCGACTCTGGAGATGAAAGGATGCAGGGATCACATGTGAGAGTTTTTGTATTTTATAACTTGCCAGCTTTGGAATGCGCCCCAACCAGTGCCTGCACAAATCCTAAAACATAACAACCCCTTCATGCTCATGCATATGCGTAGCTACATTTTGAACCTTTTCAGTATAGTACCTGAAGATTTCTCTCTCTATATAGGAGTGCTTCAAATAGTGACACTATCTATGAAAAAGCATGTATTCTATTTTATATATTTATAATTTTTCTTGGAAAGCAAAATTGATGGTGATTTAAAGCAAAGACTCTTAGTTATACACTAGCTATCGATCACATCATTAGACAGTGAGGCGCCAGATCCAGCAAAGATAGAAGGAGAAACAGAAGTAAGCAAAACCACACAATGTTTTATTCACAATGGCTTGAGTCTAAATTTGCATTTCCATTGTTCATCTATCAAACGTGAATAACAGAAAGCCCTAGCCCAAGAGCCTCTTTTGGGGACAAAATACCATAATGTATCCAGAGCCCATAATATAGTATCTGATACTGACAAAGCTTTATGTCAAAACCAGGGTCAAAGGCCAAATGTTTAAAAAAAAGATGATGCTACCACTCCCGTCAGTGTTTTAGAAGCTCTATCTTAGGAACTGAGGAGAGACACCAAACACGTATTTCTTTTTATGTTGCAATATCACATTGGCTCTCCTTGATATCCTCATAACATTTGAACCTGCAGTCTCTCTTTCTACAGTTACTACCCTGTGCTGAAACCTCGGATTTCCTTGCCTGTCTCCAATGTCTCCAGCACATGTTAACAGAGAATCTGAAATCCACCTCCACATCTTCCATATATGCTCATATACAGGAGTGTACACAGGAAATGGTTAATGAGTAACTATGTGATTAAGCAAGTAAAAGGCAACGGTTCCAGTTTGTAAAAATTGCTCATCCTTGTCATGTATGGGTTTAACTATGCAGCATTAATTACTGACATAATGCTTTGAAAATAATAGAAATAATTCAAGAGGATAACTCACGAGGGCCATTACTGAGAATTTTCTGTTTATTGTAAAGTGTCGGAGGACACAGCTACCTATATACTGGAAAAGCTCGGAAGCTATGCAGAGGCCAACTTTCTTTTCTGAACGTGATCAGCTGAGAGGTTTGACATGCAGGTTACCTTCTTGTGCTATTCATAGAACGGTATTCTCTGGTTTTTTCTTTCTTTTTTGAAATTTGTGTCAACTGTACTCATCAGGGGGTTACTGCACTAGGCAGGCCTCATAGCTGCACACGTTATCAGGTGCGGGGGGGCAGTTGAAGGACAGAAGTCACTGTGGGTGTGGCGTCAGAGCACGTATCAGTCACTAGCATCACCTCTTGTGTTCTGCTTCTTGGTCATCTTGACATGAGCAGCTGCGCTCCACTCTCTTTTCCTTCATGAGTTCCTGCCTTGGAGCTCAGTAATCATGGGCCAAAGCATCTGAAATTGTAATCAAAATGCTTCATTTCCTCATTAAAGTCCATACATTGGACATTTTGTCCCAGAAACAGGAAAGCTAACTAGTACAAAGTTTTCAGTGTTACCTTAATTAGGTTAAACTGGTTGAGAGTTGTACTAGGAATGCAAAGGACACGTTATTGCATGGGAACCGAAGAAGGAACTGAAGCATTGATGAGATAAGGGCAGTGCAGAACAGAAAAAGACTGAAGATGCCTGTAACCCCAAATAACTGGAGTCCAGACTACCTACTTTTAACTGTATTGAATCTCTCTCTCTCTCTCTCTCTCTCTCTCTCTCTCTCTCTCTCTCTCTCTCTCTCTCTCTCTGCATTTCTTTACCCTTTTCATCATTCTTTTCTAATGGTTTTCTTTAAAACGTAGAAGTTATAACTTCTAAAAGCTCAAGTCTGATAGCTGAAATTTCCCACATCAAAGAAAGACTAAAAGTTTTTATTTCATCACAATTCAAAGGAAGTCTCAAGGGTAATTTTGATGGGCACAGTGATATGTACTCTCTCTGGACCCAGTTAGCAGAGGTCCTCCATTTTCAGCTCACACTACAACCAGCCGCTGAGAGGCTTAGTTTTTCAAGATGGAACAAGAAAGAATAGGTGTCTATTTTGGAACCATTTTCAGAATATGTCAGTATTCCTGTGTATTTTTTTAGTCTACTTTGGACAAAGGAAAAGCATATCACCATGCAAACTCCCTTGCAGTGATTTCTTGATCAAAGCCCAGATTTTAGCTACAGGAGTGCTTGCAATAAGACATTTTCTTCATCTCTTGACTATTTATAATCTGATTTTGATATCCTTTTGAAAACTCTATTATACTGTGATGTAATAAAGAAATGCATATTTAAATTCTGCCACTGGCTTCTGAGACAGAGATCCTAGAGGTTCCAGAAGGATGTCTTGTTCTATTAGACTTTGACTTCAGTTTCTGGCATAAAACTTTTAATACCTATATAGTTTCCTGAGAGAAAGGAGTGTCGGGTACAAAGATGCTACATCCTTTGGAACTTCCGGGTGAAAAGAACACTTTTAATGAGGTGATGTCTTCTAGGTTCCTGGATAGCCTGAAGATGGGGGGCTGGTTGTCAAGGGAACCTACTCTACTACTGGGGGTTGGGACACTCAAATATACTCTTCAATCACTGAGGACTAAAGAGGGGGCTGTTGTTTGACCCGATGGCCAGCTATGCAATCAACCATGCCTGTGTATGAAGCCTTCAGAAGGCGGAGGTTTCAGTCGGGTGGTGTAACAAGGCCGAAGAGAGAATACTGCTTCGTTTCCCAGCTCCACATTCTGCCTTATGGATCACCTCTGCTTGGTTGTTCATTTGTAACCTTTCTACATCCTTTATGAAAGTTATAAATTGGTAAACATAAGTGATTCTCCAAGTTACCACAGCTGTCCTGGAACGCTGATCTACAAAAGCAGATGCCATCTCCAAGCAGTGTCAGAATTCAATTATTTGGGTCCTCGGTGGTACCCACTGAAGAAGTGATTGTTGAGAGAAATTCATACACATTTGGCGACCAGAGGTGAAGCATCCTCTGTTGTATTGAGTGTGGAACTAGGAGAAAATTTGGTGTTTCTACCTTTTACACTAGTGGAGCCTAAGTGTCTCACCTCAGACTCAGTCTGACTTTGGTCTAGCAAATCAATCATTAATTATTTCTTAAGTCAAAGAACTAGTCGCATAGGTTTATTTACTTCAGTGAAGACTTAATTTCCGTAATCATTAGGGAAAAGAAATGTTGAAAGACAGACTGCCAGCTCCGAAAGAAGAAAGGGATTTTGTTTGTCAATTTCTTTCCAAGTAATTGGTCTCCACTAATACTTTCAACCCAAAGAGAAACATGCTAGGCACAATCCCAGAACTAAGGGAGGCTAAGGAGGAAGATAGAAAATTTGAGTCGCCGTTGGGCAATGTAGTAAGACCCAGTCTCAAAATGAAAAATAAATGAGGCCAGGGATGTAGCTCAGTGGGAAGGACCTGGGTTTAAGGGCCTGGGTGTAAGCCCCAGTACAAACAAACAAACAAAAGGAAATACAAGTGGGACAATTACAGGTTGGTGGGCTTAGGTCTGCTTCTATCACTTGTGCGATAGGATTATAGGGCCAGATTTGAGTTATAAATTTTTAAAGAGTTTATTTTATTTGTCCTAATTTTTATTAAGAGATGTTGAGAAGTCATATTGAAATCAAACCATGAGCTAAGTAATCAGCAGAATCCATTATTAACTCCCTGGCAATAAAAACAATGGAATATCCTGTGCTATTTTTTTATGTTTACAACTGTATAATGAGTAAAAGTCTATAGAAGTAAAAAAAATCTGTTTTCTAGAAGATTCTGGGAACTATTCCAAAAAGAACCAGATTCGGGGGGGGTGGGGGGGGAGTCATAGTGTATCATATATTTACTATATTGAGACATTTAAACATCAAGAAATTAAACACTGGTTGAAAAAACACAAATTTCTAACTAATAGCAGGTTAATCATGGTGAAAAGGTTTATCCAAACATACCTACCCCTAAGGAATTCTAGTAAATGTCATTTGTTGTAAATTAAATCTTAAGTGGCTAACATATTTTAACTTGTTCTATTTTAGTCACATCAGTCACATTAAATATACTTTAACAAAACTAATTGTATTTACAAGTTTTCATGCTGAAAGCTTAGTCTTTCCTTGTGTAGACCCTTTTATCTTGAATTCTGCCTGATTTGTCTTGTTACTAAAGTGCATCAGTTTTCTGCATATAAATTTGAGACAAAGATGCAAGCTTCCAGCACTGTAATATACAATTTTAAGAACTTCTTTTATTCTAGTTCTTGATCAAAAACATTTTACTTTTATTCAGAACCCTGAATTACCCTCCTGGGAACTTATATGTAACTCATCGTACACTCCAACATTTAATTGTAGGGAGAATCTATTTCTTCTTTGAAAACCTGATCTCACTTTTTTGGCTCTCATGTTGCAGACAACTGTAGAGCAGGGGTGGGTGAACTTTTTCTGCCAAGGGCCATTTGGATATTTATGACATCACTCATGGGCCATACAACAAAATTAGGTTAAAAATTAGCCTGTTATGTTCGGTAAAACATTTCATTATCATAAGAGTATCTCATGTCTAATGCGATGGCTGCCTTGGCCTGGCCAGACCAAATGATGTTGGTTGTTTCCCACTGTTACTTAGAAAAAGAACAGTTAGTGGTGACTGATAAAATCGATTAAAGATGATTTTGCTACTCATAACGCATTATGTTTAAAAAATAAACCCTCTCGGACATTATTATGGTCTGAACCTAATATATCCCTCCAGACCCTCATGTTCAGAAGGTGTCCTCATCACTGGGGGGTTCCTGGCTTTGACAGGATGACTATCGTCCCTGCAGGCTGCTCAGCCGCACTGCTTCTGTCTTGGATCACAGGGGCACTTGACCATAAATAGACTGATACTTCTGGTCCTATAAGTCAAAAAGAAATCTCTCCTCTGAAACTTGTGGGTGTCAGATATTGTATCCCAGAGATGAGACAATTGTTTTGTAATTTCAGAGTTCAATGATTTAAAATAATTGTTATAAAAATGTAGAATCATTTCACAGATTCATAAACAAGAGTATATGCAGTCACACATCAACATACCACGTTTGTTTAAGAATAAACCTATTTCCTTAAATATTTTCATACAAATACATTAAAAGCCACCTCAGTCTTCTAGAACTGGGGCCAATGAAATGTAAACCAGTATAACCACTTTGAAAATCAGTATGGAGATTCCTTAAAAAGCAAAAACTAGAAATTCTATTTGACCGAGACATACCTCTTCTGTGTATTTTCCCATAAGAGCTAAAGACATCATAGTGTAGTGATACATTCATATGTGTGTTTATAGCAACACAAATCATAACAGCCAAATCCTGGAAATGGTCCACATGCCCATTAACTGATGAGTGGATAAGGGAAATGTGGTGTACACATACAATATTACTCTGACATCAGCAAGGATAAATTTGAGTCATTTGTAGAAAAGTGGGTGTAACTTGAGACCATAATGCTCAGTGAAATGAATCAGATGAAAAAGGTTAAATATTGTATGATTTCTCTCACATCAGTAACACAAAACATAAACACTTTAGAGAACAAAAATATATAGCTGACAGGAAGCAGAATAGAGATTCTGCGGCAATAGAAAGTAAATCTAAGAACTGGGTGGTTGGGGGAGGGCAGGCAGGGAAAGAAGCAAAAATGAACATGTGATATGCATGGGAACCTATGTGTCAACATGAATGCAGTTGTCATGTATCAAAAATATATATCAAAAATAAATGTTTAAAGAAAGAATTCAACCTACTGTACTTGGCCTATAGTTCCAGGAAACTACCCAGGTATGAATATCTCTTATTCAAAGTTCAAAAGGGAATAATAGACAATAAAGCCTTTCATATCTTGATCAAGAAAATGTTTGTATCCCACGCAACTTCACTGGCTTAGAATCTGCAATTCCCACTACACAATGCCTCTTTGCACACCCTGGAAGAATGTACCTGCTTTGAAAACATCTCAGAGAAAAAATATTATTTTAGCTGTATACATTTATGAGGTAAAGTGTGATAATTTGATACATATAATAAGCAAAATGCATGATGAACAAATCAGGTAGTTCATATTTCCAATTTCTTAATTGCTTTTCTAAATCTCTGATTGATGTATAACAATTATACACAAAATGACACATGGTGTGACACAGGTACACAATCTGTGTTGACCAAATCAGGTTCAGTTATTATCTCCACTTCCTTGTCGCTACTTTGTGTCTGGAGCCTTCTGACCATCTTCTTCCAGTTATTCACGAATACACACTACGTTACCCTGAACTACAGTGACTCTATTGTTCTGCAGAACACTAGAACTCACCACTTCTATCGAGCTATGTTTTGATACCCACTATCCAATTTCTTTCTCTTCTCCTCCCAACGCGCTTCCCAGTTTTTAGTAATCACCATTGCACATTGCAATGGGCTTCTTACACTTGCAAATATGAGAGAACAAAAAAAATACTTCCCTTTCTGTGACATTTTCCTTAATGTATTGATTTTTGCTACAAATATTGATGGTTTAGAGGAGGGGGTGGAGAAAGAAGAGAACATATATATATATATATATATATCGAGAGAGAATAAAAAAGAATAAAATATAAGGGATTAATAGGCAACGGCAAGCCCAACCGCGTGGAGATGGGATGGCATCTGGGAAAAGGGAGAGATGGGAAGGGGAGAAGAATGGTAAGATGTGACGTGCATATGAATCAGTTCCTTCAATTGAATATAATTTTATGTATCACATATACACTGATAAAATAATAAATAATTATGGGAGAAGCAAGGAAATTGTACTCATTCCTGTCAAATACACAATGTAAAATAAGTAGCTGTTTGAAAGAAAAACTGTTTTATAACCTAAGATGCTAACTGCAAGCTGGCGGTAATGTTTAGAAAGTCTATTTTATATCGTAGCTTTTGTTATTATGGACTCAAAATATCAGCACTGAGAAATAAGCATCCCTGGGTGTTACTGTGTAAGTGTTGTTATTCCCCTGATACTCATTTTAATCATCAATGTGTATTTCAGAATATGACTAGAGGATATTTTTTATCTAAACCATAACATTGACTGTAGAAAGGAAAAATGAATTAAAAAGACCCCCTCCAAATCTCCCAATAGTTCTTTGCAAAATCTGCAGTAATCTATGGTGTTGTTCGGTATTAAAGACCCAATTTTTCTCATAGAAATTTTTGCAGGCACACTATTGGTAGCTATAACTGCCAAACTCCCCAAAATGACACGGATACTCATTCACCTGGCTTTTGCATTGGAGCAACCAACATGCACTATAAGTTTTGGCCAATGTGTCCAGCAATAGATGGAAGAAGAGAAAGAGAATGTCCAGCATCAGTCCATGGCATGCAGGTCTGAACTCATTTAGTGCTGGCAATCCCTGTAGGAGAAGCATTTTTTTTTTTTTTTTGGTAATTTTCTTTACTAGCCAAGGCCATACCCACTTCTTCTCTACCATAGAAAGGTCCTTCTGAGGGACATGCGTGCCCTCAGATTCTGTTGGGCACATTCAGCCTCCAATACATGGCCATTTAGAATGCTCCTTAGCCATTTAATCTCAAGAGCCAAACTACATCTTCCAACTCATCAAAAAAGCTCCAAGAGTTCCTAGTTACGTCATATGTCAGGGAAGAATATTTATCTCTCTTCATTCTTAAGAAATAAAATGGCACTTACTTTAACAATACAGAATACCTACTATGTCCTAAGCCTGTACAAGAGATTAGGCAGGAGAAATGACCCTCAACTGCCCTTGTTATCTGTTGTCTATTAAAATTCATCTGGACCCCTCCCTACCTTGCCTTGAGCTCCAAGAGGGTTACCTCTGAGGATGATATCAATGGGCTGCGTCTTTACTCTGCAGAGTGGCTGAGCCCCACCCAGAGCCCCAGCTTCTCCTGCCTCAGCTCTCCTAGGTTTTGCTGGCAGCTGACAATGTTCGTCCACAGGTGTCTCACTGCCGTTGGTCCCTCAATCTTTTCTATGCATTTCAGCATTGGTACGTGCTTGTGCTCCCCTCAAACACCACTTTCATATGTCATTGCTCTGTAATTGAGTCCCTGGGGAAAATAATCTTATAGAAAGATAGACATGGAGAAAAAGAGCCTGACCTTTTACGGTTAATGCTATAATTAAGATCAACAAAAACTACAATGGATACATAGTTGCATATTTCTAGTCATCTACTCAAACTCTGTTTGCCTTTGTTACCTCAGATACAGAAGCCTAAATATGCTGGATTAGTGGTGTGCCCAGTTAAAACAATCTTCCAAGTTCTCTAGCTACTAGTTCTTGTCCCTGAAGATACAGACAGAAGTTCACCAGGTGAAGCTTTGGAGAGAAGTTGGGGGAAAAAAACCTGAAAGACTCCACTCATATACAGACTTCCCCTTCAGTCTCTGTACCTGCCTGCCTAGAATGCAGATGCAATGTTTCATGCGTAGAGAAGTCACCCTAAAACAATGCAAACTGAAGCACTTCACAGGCAGAATAGATGAGAGAGATGGCACAAGTAAGCAGAAGGAGCTTTGACTGTAGATAACTTCATGAACAAATACTCAGCCATCAGTTCCTTACATTTCATCATTCGATCATGTTAGAGAAACCTATGACCTCTACTTTTTTAATGATATAAGTCTGGTTCTTGATACACATAGGTGATCAAACCTCAGCCAATACAGCTGAGCCAAAATGACTTACTAAAGGAACAGTCACCGGAGCTTATCACAAAGACTAGGTGGGAATGTGTGTGTAAATACATGACCTAGAACTGTGTGTAAGACAGACATGTTTTGGTTGGTTGGAAGTGGTGTGTTATAAACATTCAAGGAAACATGTAAGGCAAGGAAAAGAGAGTGAAGGAATGAAGAACATCAGAAGATAGATAGCAGGTGGATCTTAAAGCATTTCCATACTCTACCAGAGTGGGAAGGAGTTTACGTCTCCTACCAGCTGAAGGAGTTTAAGTTTCATTCTGGCAATGAGAGGGAATGGACCCATGTTGGTGCATACAGTAGTAACACAACACCAAATAAAAGTGATTTAAACAATACTGACATTTATTTGTACATTTTTAATAAGAGGTCCATATGTAAGAATTTAGAAGTCTTACTCAGAGACTCACTAATATAACCTGCTAAAAAAATCATCTATGACTGGCTCCCTTGTGATTCTCATAGTTTTCACTACTGGATACGTTTTGGCGTTCGTCTCGAGACACAACATCCAAACAACAAGAAAAGGAGACGGGGAAGCTAAGCAAGTCTCTTCGCCATCTTTTTTTTCACTTTTTTTTTTTAAATCAAGGAGGAAGCTCTTTTTCGGAGGCCTCCAATATACTTCCCCACAAATCTTCCTGATATAACTGGGCTACACACCGCGCAGCTAATATTTGGCAAATGAGCAGCAAGGAATTTTAGAGTTTCCTCAAAGTCTTTTACCTTTCTGCTTACATTTACAGGTAGAGAAGGTCAACCAAGCACATAGTGGCCGAGAATAGAGAAGATCTTTCCCAGACTCCCTTTCTAAAAAAATTTGACCCTGTGGCTAAGTTCTAGCCATTGGGTTCTAAAAGACGAATTAAAGTAGAAACTTCGGGCAGCCGTCTTAAAAGTTAATGGAAATGTTTCCTTACCCTTCTTTTTCCCTTCCTCTTTTCTGCTGGCTGGCAGGCAAGTGCAACAGCAGCAGGACGAGCAGACACGTGTGGCCATGGAGTGACATTAAGGATGGAAACTTCCCAGGGAGGAGATATGAGATGAGACAAAGAAGCTTGAGTCCCTGGGATCTTTGCAAACATACACCTACTACGTTACTAGGTCCGGACTGTCGACTTTTGAACATTGCTGTGTAAAATGAGTAACATAATGTTGCATTTAAGTTGATATTATTTTGGTTTTGTTATTTACAACCAAATCTCATACTAAGCAATGACTGTTTACAGTTTATTTCTCTCATCTAAGAGTGGAATCCATTTCCTCAAAATACTATCCTGAGACATGCTGCCTCAGAAAAAAAAATATGATTATTTTAACAAGAAAGGACAGAATAGCCGCAGAGTAGCTGCAGCTGTAGTAAGCCAGCAACAATGTTTGCTGAAGGAAATCATGTGGTATATTGTTGGAAGAATCATACATTGAGTACATTGATTGCTATGATTGTTTGTTTATGAGACTTTTCCTTATGTGTACAGAACAAGCAGAAACCAGGAGGTACAAATGCAGGTGACGGAAAGTAGGACCCTGAGAATAGCCTTAGACTCTGTCAACAGAAATGAAGAGGCAGGGACATCCACAGGACACTAAGAGATGGGAAGGGGTCTTACAGAAGAGGCCAAAGGCAAGAAACTACTGAGATTCCACTCAAGGAAGAACAAAACAGATTTGAAGACACAACATTCTTCATCATAATGATTTGTCTTTGGAAAGAAATCCTCAATAATCAACCAATTAATCAAAATCCTTTCCTAAGCACTTAGTACATGCCAAACCCAGGACTTTGACCATGTATTACTCTTGAGTAGGCTTTAAAAATAAATGAACCTATTTGTAAATAGAAATCAATCAGTAGATCTGAGAATTCTCATAGGCTCTAAAGGAAAAAGAAAGGTTACTACATCCAGAACAGGCCCGGCCTACCAGGAGTAGACTACCTAGTGAGGCTGATGCCATCCTCATGGCCGTCCCAATGTGGGTGTCCCCCATTGCTTGCTAGGACAAGGACATGTTCACACAGGGCGATAAAATGAGACAGCAATGCATGGTATTGCCTCAAACATTACAGGGCACAAAGGAGAACAATGATAGTTCTTTCAAGGTGAACAAAGAAGGCTTAACAAGGAAAGCAACGCTGACCTCTCTGTGACTTAGCTCTTCTCATACCTCCATTATTTTTTCTCTGTTTCTTTGCTGTACTTCCTTCATCATTTCAAGCGGTCTTAAAATAGACTTTTTAAAAATAAAGATGTATAAACCATGTACTGATAGTAATCTAAGTTCATGTGAAAATGTTTTGCTTAGTATGGATTCATTTAGTCAACTACAAATTATTTTGCTCCCATTGTGTGCCAAATTTTAGATAGTAGCTTTGGTTTATAATATTTTATTTAACAATCCTAATAAATGGTCAGATAACTATCATCAGGCTTAGTTTCAGCTATGAATAGCAATTTAATATGATAAATATCCATATTCTAACCCATGAAAGCCTGAAGGCCAATATATTGACTCCGCTTCAGAAAATCCTTAAGAAGGCAAACTTTTACTATAGCACATTGTTTTTCTGTCCTTGAGGTGTGGCCCTATCCTCTTTGTCCCAAAGAGTACCTGAAGCTTCCACTACTATACCTGCATTCCAGATGGCAGGATAGGGAAATACAACAAAAAAAAAAAAAAAGAAAAAGAAAAGAAAAGAAAAAGAAGAAGTAACAATTTCTCCTTATCAGGCCTCTTCAAAAGAGGTTTCCTGAGGCTGCTGCATAACACTTATAATTATACTCAGAACTTAATTATATGGCCACACCTATCTACAAAGACAGAATAAAAAATGCAATCTTTATTTGGGATAATATATTTGCCAGCTAAAAATTGCCACTTTGATTTCTCTGAAAGAAAGAAGACTGGATGTGGATGGATAATGGCAGTCACCACTGCAATTAAGCCCCATTTTTATAGATGAGGAAACGAACACTGAACTGGGCGTGACTTGTCCCTGATGACACAGCTGCTTTGTGTCAAAGCCAGGGCCAGGATCTGAATGCCTTTTTTTTTCCTGATCCCAATTCAGCACTGAGCTCATACAACAGTTTCTATCAGTTGAAATATAACATAGTTCCTTTTCATAATTTTTCTTAGTCTTGGCTCATGATCATTTGCAAGTTAAATAATATTTTAACAAGCCTATATAGCAAATGAATCATTACATCAACTACTCTTTTAATCTTTTTTGTTTGTTTGTTTCTTGGCTATATTGGTTATATTAAAATCTGCATATTAATGTCTAGGTAAGCCTCATTTTCTTAATTTTTTTTAGGTTGCCTGTATCTTGATAGTCATAAACGTGTATTTTTGTACTTTACACTCAATAATGTGGATCTAGTACCTGTTGGCTCCATATACGATTACAAGATTGACCTGAAGCATCGTTCCATATTTTTCTTCTGCTTTTGATCATACAAACAAACTTTTTCATCCAAGAAATTTCGCACTGCCCATAGTCACCTTTTCCGATCATCCTCCCCTCTGTTAAACTTCTGGACATATTCTTACATTACTCTAAAGGCCTTCAGAGACCCCAAAAATCCAGGTGCTTTGAGGCTCCTGAACCCTTATGACCAAAGCTAGCTTTTTTTCTGAAATATGTGAAAGACTATCGCCCCATCAATCCTAGAAGTCACTTGAGCAAATGCCCATCTTCCAATATCATCTATGTTCTAGTCGCATCTCTGCTATATGGAAGCCATGATACCTTTTCATCCATCTTAGAGTGTCCTATGCCTGAACTCCTCCCACCAGGCTCACATACTCTTGTCATTCTACTTGTCACAGTCATCTCTGCTGCAGTTCCTGACATCTGGAATTAACTCCTGGACACTCCATCCATTTTCCAATCTTCTAATATTAAGAAAAAAAGCCAATCTTTTCTGCCAAATAGCTACAATGTCTCTCCTTCGTGTTTAAAATGGTTTCTTATCTAACCTCAGAAATAACGTGTAATACAAGACTTTATTGTTCAGTCATTTTAATTTGTCAACTAGCAAGTACTTAAATCTGAATGCCACCATTTCTCAACCAATTGGAGAGCTTGGAGGTTAGTGGAAGGGTCAAATATAGACCCTTGTGAATGATTTCTGTTAGCATCGTAGTGTAAATTGAGACCTACATATCTTTGCTATTGTTACAGAGAGGGGAATAAATCCATCACAAAGTTTGGCATTAATTCTACTTGAAATGGAGAATAGTGGAGCACCTCCAAGGAAAGAGGGAACTAATATGCAAGAGGTGTTCTGCTGAAAATATAAAATCTGACATCACAGGTTAAGTAGTTTATGAACAGCAATGGTTCTCAAGATGAGTTTCCCCTGTAGACTTACATTAGTGAGTTAATGACAGCATGTCTGACAGCCTAAAACTTATAAATAATTTCATACTTTCTCCTCCCTAAAAATACTCAGATTGGATAGAGACTTTTATTTATCAGGATGAGAACCAAATGATATAGTCATTTATTATTTTTATTAAACCTATTGAAATAAAATTTATGTTATTTTGACAAGGTCATTGAAAATACTTCAACAGAAAATGGCTGTAAAAAAGTTGTTGGGTTCTTTTGTCTAAACAGATTATCTAAGACATTCCATTTATGTTGTGGGAAAATAACGAAATTCAGTTTGGAGGATCTTTAAAGTATCGATCTTTCAAAGGTTTACTCTGAGAGCCAAGGATACGATTAAGATGAGCCAGAAATCAGCTCTATCTATAATGTCAGCATAAATTTGTTGATTTTGAATTCACTTCTCATTACATCCAATTATTTAATTTTCTTACTTTGTTTCTTGGTGCAATTCTTTAAATTATTGGTTATCCTTATGATATATATAAAAATGTTTTACTATAATTTCTTTCTAAAACCCTAAAACCTTAGATATTTTATGACAACCTTGTTTTGTCTATTAATTGGCTTTCAAAAAAGATATTCATTTTTCTTTTAAATCCATGTTCTCTCTCTCTCTCTCTCTCTCTCTCTCTCTCTCTCTCTCTCTTTCTCTCTCTCTCTCTCTTTCTCTTAGACAGTCTCACTCTTGGCCAGGCTGGTTCTGAACTCAATATGTGGCCCTGGCTGGCCTATATCTCACAGAAATCCTGCTGCAGTCTCCCAAGTCCTGGGATTACACACATGTGCCACCACATCCAGCTACTATGCAGTCCTGGGATCACACCTGAGGCGTCATACTTCCTAAGCAAGTGCTCTAATTATTTAGCTACACCCCAGCCCAATGCTTTTTTCTATTTAATTGAATTAATGAATAAAATAAAATATAGAAATTAGTCACCGAAAAGACATCTCTAACACCTTCCTATATTAAGTGCACAGAATATATAAAAACATGGACTTATGAACTATTATTTTTATAACTCATTAGCTCTGTAGTTTTGCTTTAATACTGTTTTAAGACTTTCAGTATATCCCCACTTTCATAACACATAAAATATCCTTTTAAATGAAAAATTACTTATTACTTTCAAAAGTCAAAATTTAATATAAAGCATTTGAGCATTTACACCAAAAATTCTCTTAACTAAATGTTAAAGTAATTTTAGGTAAGCAGTATGTGAGCTGTACACCAAATACTTGTAGTTTTCTGTTGTGGATCGAAACAAGGTCACCCATCTTACTTACAGGCATTGTTTGGGTGCCATGTGACCAGCTCTAACAAATGAGCATTGAGTGGAATCATTTACTCATTGAGTATTTAACTGCCAGTAAGAGAGACCACCCTGCTGTTTGCTCCTGTGACAAGGTGACTCATCATGTTGGAAATGGTGGCTTCTGTGTTGACGCAGGCCTGTAAGTGCCTGCGAAGCGGTGAGCCCCTCAGTGACTTGAGATGGATATGTAATGGAAACCACAAACAGCCATTATTGTTTTGAACCACAGTTAAGACAATAAATTCCTTTTCGTAACCAAAGTAAAAAGAGTATCTTGGTAAAACAGTGTTTGGACTCTCATAATTCTGCCCTCTATTTTTCAGATCTGTCTACTTACTTAGTCCTGATACTGCTTTAGGGATAGTAGAGATGAAAAACACTAGGTAAGTACAGAGAAATTACTGAATCAGATCTGAAAAAATATGTTTAATATGCAAGATAGTACAGGAATGGGAAGATTTCAGAATTTTTTACTTCTTTATCAACTTTTTTAAATTATGAAAGAAAATATGCATCACAAAATGAAATTACATATGGAAATGGAAAAATAAAAATGAATAATTCTTGAAGCAAAATTACAAAATCATGCTAATATTTGATGCTTTTGCCAATCTTTTTCTATGTATATTCAGCATGTATATGCATGTACAAATTTAATAATGTACTGTGTGAATTAAAGAGTTTAGTAATAAAACATAAGAACCAAAAGTAAATTCATTATATCTTCAACTGAGATTATGGAAAGGCTTTAGCATAAATATGACATGAAAATCACTAATAAAATTAATTACATTAAATTTTAAATTCATGACTGCCAGAAACATTCTTAAAAGAATATGCTCTCTCTCTCTCTCTCTCTCTCTCTCTCTCTATATATATATATGTATATATATATGTATATATATATGTATAAAGATTTTTGTGTAGAAATACAATAAATGATGATTTTTTATTTTTGAAACAACTTAAGATTTTATATTTTGCTATGCTCAGAATATATACTGGGTAAAACTATACAACTGAGTCTTTATAATCCAGTTGTCAGAAAACTAATGCACATGAAATAATTCACGAGGAGAATATGAAGTAATTTGGATGATTAAAGACTAAATTTTGTCATATATCCTGAAAATAATTTAGACGGTCAAGGAAAGGAAATATTTATGACAGAATAATCTGAAAACAATTCTCGCAGAAAACAAGGCCTGGATTTGGCATCGACGTTCCTGAAGAAAAAAGAAACTTGTTTTATCATTGCCTAGGACCACGTGTCAGTCATTCTCGAAATGTGTTGTGAGAGTGCCCAGCAGGTGAGGCGGCAAGCCCATGGGGCCGAAGAGGCACAGGAGAGTCCCTGCAGCCAGTTGGCTGGCCCCTAGAGGAGCAGAGTCAAGGTCCAAATCGTGTTTAGGAAGACTGACAAGCGAGGGTGTGATTCAAGCTGACACCTCAATGGATCCTAAGAGTCATCCAAAGGCAGTAGCATGTTAGGGGCTCTCATGATCTTGGAAACATATGTTTTAGCTCAAAACAGCATGTGGTGGATGTGTAAAGACAGGGCGTAACCCCCTGGAAGAGAGACTGAGAAGCACTGAGTAAAACGCCCCATAATGCTGTATCCTAGGTTGATTTTTATCGAAGGTAGAATTCAGTTTCTAGCTGTGACCTTGAATACGAAATAAGAAGTTGAGGCTAAAGATTGGCAATATGAGTAGGGCGATTAACCTAGGAGCCAAAAGAAGTTTCTCTGAGCCCATGAAGGTAGAGTTTCAGCGAAAGGAACACAGCTTCGATGCACGGGTATGGATAGGGCTTCCACAGCACAGCCCGATTTGGGTTCAGATTAGCAAGGGGCTGAGCACATGTAGACTGAAGATCTTTGTTACCTACTGAGTGTGGAAAGCCAGAAGCTGGTATTTTCTAATTTTCTAAATGCTCCATGAGTACCTTTTCCTAAAAACCTATAAATTTTGAAAGAGGGGAGAGATGACATGCTCAATTTTTGTGGTCAATAAAAACTATTTCTGTATCAGTGTTTTTCCCTTTGACCCCAAGGACTCATGGATTTTCTGTAACAGAGTAATAACACATATACAATAAAAATTGTAAAAAAAATTGTTCTAATTTAGCTCAATGACTGAAGCTCAAGATGTCTTTAGAAAAACACATTTGTATATCGACTTGGAGCTAGGACTGCCGGTAGTCTGAGTAGATTAAAAAAATAGAAATCACCTGTTTCAGTTCTGGGAGCTAGAACTCCAAGATCTGGGTGGTAAAGGTGTAAGCTTCTCCTGAGATCTTTCTCTTTCACTTATAGATGGCCATAATTGCCTACATTGTTACATTCTTCCCTTCATGTCTTTCTAGGGATAAACTTATAGGGCACCAGTCAAATTCAATTCACACTAGTGAACCCATTTTACCTTAAGTACCTCATTAAAAGCCCTATCTCTTGATGTGGTCATGTTCTGAGGTACTGGTGATTAGGATTTCATCACAAAGAATTTGAGGGGACATGGTCTAGCCCATAGCAGATGGTTTTAAAATCATAATTCTAGAAGTAGGTACTACACAGTAGAAACCAGGAAGCAAGTAAAAGTTTTTGACAGGAGAGGCATAATGAAAGTGATATTCAAGCAGTTTAGCAGTGGACAGCACAAAGGATCTGAGAAAGCATTAGCAATAAAGAAACCAGCAAGAAGACTGTTGAATTGATCTGGGAAGAGTGTCAAAGGAGTGCGATAATGTTTCCAATGACATAAAATTTTGACTCTGTAGTTGAACTTACTCTAGGTTTTTTAATATTTTGAGTAAAAATGTGTTATAGCCTAAACACGTTTCTGTAAAGGTCATGACAAGCATTCTGGTTAATGTGATAGTACAAGAAGAAAAGTACATTAAGAGCTAATAAAAATGTACTCAAATGCTCGTTATTATTTAATAATTATTAGATATATGCTACTAATATCATAATTTTTGCCTATTCATCATATGTTTGTTTCTCAAGCATATATTAAACAGAAACTGTGCTCTCTACACACAATAAAAGACCTAATCATATGCTAGCAAGGGCTAGTTTATCCTGTAAATTCCCCCAAATACATATTAAGTTTTTCAACTAATTTAGATGTTCTCAAAATTTTTGCCCAAATTTTCTCCTCAAGGGCTTGAACTGCATGAGCAATCATGAATTCACTCACCCCAAAGCCTTTGAGAAGCTGGCAAGCTCCTTTTCAGGCAAAAGTATTACATTCCCTTCACACAGAGGATTCTACCGTAAGCACACCAGAGAAGGCATCCTCATACCCAAAGCCTCCACGAAATGCCTTCAATCATCCTGACTCCCATTGACTTCAAAGGGAGCTGGAGAGAGATATGGCTGAGAAATAAAACGTTGGCAGGAGTTGTTCCAACACATCCTCCAACCTACAGTGTGTTAAAAACACGAACCTTTCACAAAGCTAAGTGCCAACAAATGATACTTAGCATTTTCAAAGAGTTTCCCAATGGTCTAATTAAATGTTATGAGGTCAATCAGTATTATTAGCCTCATTGTGTAGATAAGAAAATGGAAACACAGAAAGGTCAAGTGATGTGCCCAGGCATTCACGGTTCAACAGCATTCATGTTAGTGTTTTAACTCCAAGGGTTCAACAACCAAGGAATACCTCAGCCCTACTTCCAGCTCCTTTCAGAAATCTTTAAACTCACTATAAGTTATCAGTCACCATTTTTGAACATTATTTATGGCTTTTAGAGGTGCGATTTAACTTTGGAAGGGGAGGGGATTTATTTCACATCAAAAAAGTCTTATCAAATAGCTCCACATCCAAAGAAGTATGTCAAGACAGATAAAATTCTTCTGAATTTAGAATTCTCTTAATAGACAACTCATTATTTAAATTGTATCTTAATAAACAGCTCGTTAATTAAATTGCATGTTGCTCAGATGTGAGATTTTTTGCATATCTTAGTGATATATGTGAAGTGATGAATTTTCCATCAGGATTAACTCAGTCGTAATCCTCGATGGTTTCATAGACTTTCATAATTTCTCTAGAACCCTATCACCACAAGAGATTGTTAAGGAAACTATTGAGTCTTCTACATTTAAAATGATAAAACCAAACATCAAGCCTTATAATAAATTGCTAAATTACTCACACTAAAAATATTTAGCATTAATTTAAATGTGTTCCATCCAATAGAGTGGTTGAAATAATAATATGGCAATTATTGTGATACACTTTGTTGTTACTTATGACTAATAGTTTTATTGCAAAATCAGCATCAGTGGACATAACTCATGCCTACATAGTGCATACTAAGCTTTTAACCAATGGAATATACTTTTTAAAATAAGTTTTAAAACTAGAAATTTTATTTCATATTTTTAATCTAAATCCTTTCACTCATGCTTAAGTCAGAATCCACGTTCGAGGGTTATTTTTTTTAATCTCAGTCTTGCATGGAAAATTGTTTCGTGCTTGTAATGTTTGGTTAAATTCTTTCATTATTAAATTTTTGCTTCAGTAAGAATAAAGGTAAAAATAAATTCATAATATATGTGCATTCTGGAATCTTTCTAGGAAACTTCATCTTAAAATATGAAATATATTAAAATTAGAGCTATTCAGTTTTTTCCCTCTTCAATGTATTTCAGAAGCTCCTTAATACTGGCTGAAAAGAGGTAAACAACATCAGTGAATAAGTAAACATTCTCCACCAATCCAGGAGTTGGTGTTCATTTTTTAATGTGATCTGTTCTATTTTTCTCAAACTTTCTTCTTTGATCTTTTCTGTTTTATTCAAGCTACCATTAAAGTGCAAATGGAAGCAGTATAGAGTAGCGGCTGGATTCTGAAGCTCATCCTGCTCCTGCTCATTTTAGGTCCTTATTTACCCATTATCCAATGTTTGCAATCTAAGATGACTTCGTTACTTGCTCATTGGCAAAAACGCCAAAACCAACATCTACAACTTAAGGGAGGAAAGATTTATTCTGCCTTACAGTTTTAGAAGGTCTCACGCAATGCATTTATGGGAAGGTGGCAACAGGCAGAGGCTGGTGAGGAACTTAGGGCATTGCAGACAAAAGCCAAGCGACAGCGTCTAGAGACTCAGGTAAGGCCTGAGCTTTCCCAGTAAGAAGCTATAACGATGTTTCTTCTTTCTTCCTTTACTTAGCTCAAGCTGCCAGTTGAGCTCCCACACCCAGGGTAGGTGCCCCTTTCTCACTTCTTGGCCCACAAACCAATAACACACACCTGAAATCGCGTCCCTAGGTACTTCTTAATCTCAACAAGTTGACACAACTCTTCCAGATCAAGCCCTGTCTTAGTTACTTTTTCATTGCGGTGACTCAATACCCAACACCCATAAATTTAGGAAAGGTTTATTTTAGCTCACTGTTTCAGATGGTCACAATCCATTCAGGGGCGGCCGGCAGCAACCAGAGTACAGGACAGACGCAGAGGTGGAGGCAGCTTCTCACAACATCACAAACAGGAAGGCAAGCTGAGAGCAGTTGAGACTAGTCCCCGTCCTCCAGGAAGGCAGGTGCAGCTTATATACCCTTTCAGGTCTCCGCCCAGTAACCAGCCCCTCCTGCATCCAGGTGTGGCCACTACACATCGTTAATCCTAGCTCCCATGCCTTTAGTCTTAACTGCAATCCACCCCTCCGGACTAGACCCCAATCCACCACCATCACATGGTTCCATAGACAATCCACAACATTAAAATACATGAGACTTTTGGGGGACACTCCAGATCCTAACCACAAGCCCCAAACATCCACGCCTTCCATTCAGGCCCCACTTCCCAACAGCAGGTGGTTCCATAGTTATCCCACTACATCCAAGTACATGAAGCCTTTGGGGGACACCCGGGATCCAGGCCAGAGCAAAAGGCAAACTCTTGAGCTTCTCTGAGCCTCAGTTTCCTTACATTTAAAATGGCGTATGTGCACTTCATGGAGTTGCTATGTAAACTACATTTAATAAAATGACTTTAACAAAGCAAGGGCTCAATACATGTCAGTATTGTGAGAATAAACACAATGAAACCTGCAGATAAGTTATTGTCCATTTATTCATTAATTTTTCAAATATCTACTTATCAAATCTTATTAAATATCTTAGTTATGGATCAGATATTTCACATAAAATTCTCAGCTATGTGCTGGATAATATAATAAAAAAGAACATTTTATTTTCATCTTGAGGGAAGAAAATGCTCATCGAAAAGTAAAGTCTTATGTCATGATTTGGATTTGAAACTTACCCCAAAACTCACATGCTACGGGCTCAGCTGTCAACTGATAGAATTTTGGGGAAGTAACTGGATCATAGAGGCTTCAATTTCATCAGTTCAGTAATCCATTAATAATATCATAGCTTGGTGGCAATATCGGGAGTTAGGACCTATTTGAAGGAATATTCTGGAGGTGTGACCATGCAGATTATACCCAGCACCAGAGCCCCTTCCTCCCTCACCCTGGCTCTGTCTCTGGTTTCCCAGCTGCCGCGAGGTGAGCAGCTTTCTGTCCCTATGACCTTCCACCACCATATTGTGTATTACCTCAGGCCCATAACAACGAAACCAGCCAACCCTGAACTGAAATCTTTGACAGTGAGCCAAAACAATTTTTTTCCTTTTAAGTTGGCATTCTTGAGTTATGCTGTCACAGACAGAAATCTGGTGAGTACAAAGAGTAAAGAAAGTATGATTTGCAGTAGATTTTATAGAAAAGACTATCTCCCCTTTCATACAGTAAAAAGAATTGCAGTATCAAAGAACACAATAATAAAAATAGTATCCACAAGAGAAGGTGTGACGATGAACAGTTGTTGTGTCAGTTCACAAATAGAAATTATTTTTGGAAGCCAGTGCCCCATTCCTATACCTCTTTACCAATGGAGGAGGTCATACAGCCTGAACCACCAACGAATTGCATCCTACAACACTTCAAATTAGAACTCACTTCCTGGTAATTGTATAGCTGAAGCAGTTATTTGAGTGGCAACGGTGATGGAGATCCCACTATTTAAACATAAACATGAGCAATCACATCAAGGGGGCTACCTTCTGTTCCAGTTGGGGTAATAACAGCTCACTTCTCCACCTGAGCAGTCTTTCACTGTGTATGACTATTGTTCGTGTTGTAAGATTTTCCAAGCTTGATTCTGGTCTTTCCAGAAAGTCTCTGAGTTACCTATCTAATGTCAACTAATAAAATATTTGAGCATTTAAACCAGCATTTAGACTTTGTTTAGTATATGAATCTGAGACTCAAGATTCCCTACAAGATATAGCCTTAAGACAATCATTTCAGAGACTGGTAAGGCATAAGATACAGTGACAGGCAGTCACTCTTTAACAGAGGCACAATAGAAAGTTTGTATTTGCTCCTCTCCTCAAATGTAAGCAAACCTTGTGACTTGCTGTAGCCAATGACTAAGCACAGGTGATGCACATCCTTCCCAGGTGAGGCCATTTATTCAGTTCTCTCCTTTCTGCCTCTCTTCCCTGCTGACATTGTCTTGACAGTCAGTCCTGAGTTGCTGCAGAGAATAACTGCCTCACATAGAGACCAAATCTGCGCAAGATTCCACAAAAGAAGAAGCAAACTTTCATATAAATTACCAAAACTTGATTGTTGGTTGTGACACAAAATGTATGGTATTCCAACTAAAATAGGGACATCAGAGGCTATAAAAGAACTATAAGTAAGCATGTATTTTGTAGGTAAATTTATAAATCATTGCTTAAACCCACAGTTAGAGTTTTCATAATTTTGAATTAACTACATAGCAACAAATAAATAAATATTTAAATTGCATTAGATTTGCTTCCAGTTATTATTATGAGTGTATTTATAGTTTACACATATGCAGTTTGGAGCCAGTGTGGATATTTTGATTTCCCCCATGTTGGAATACAGAGCAGCAAGAACTCTGAGTTGGATTTGTGGTCATATGGAACTGTTTCATTGTAAACATTCACACTTATGATATAAATGAAATATATACAAGTATTTTCTTCTAATAAGAGTATTTAAAAGTGAAGTTAGTGAAACGTAGAACTAGAAAACCGTTCTGAAAAATCACTGGCTAGAAAATAAAATGGTTTCCACATTAGACTCTGGAGTATTTGTAAAATGGTAAAATCCACTTTATATACCATGTCCCCTGGGACTGATTAGCAATAACTCTGTGAAAGGCTGTGGAGGTGATGAAGTCTGAAGTGAAGTCGTATTTTTTGAAAAAGAGAGCCTCAGTTTACTCATGCACACATTAGCCCTCCCTGTCTTAGGCTAGAATGTCTGCTCTTGTGTATAGTGTATGTTTACCATGGTCTGGGAATACTAATAATTTTTGTTTAAAAGAATAAAGGTACCAACTAGGAGTGTGCTGTGTTAGATAGTCAATTGCATAATACACTTCAACTTGCCCAAAAAATAACTCCATAATAAGATTTTAAATTTCTGACTATTGTTACTTCAAGGAAGATGTTGGATGAAATTCTTATTGGGTCTCATCTCACATACATTTCTCTAGTATTTAACTTTTGAAATTATATCATAATTACTTGGGGTGGAGATCCTCTCTGAATTCTCTCTGTGAGATTGTTTCTAAAAGTAGGTTCACACGGTCATAGTTTAGATCTAAAACATCTCCCAAAAGTCTCATATGTAAGGATGAGAGCTTTGGAATGTGATCAGTCATTAGATCATGGGGTGCTGTGCTGTAGTCATGAGTGGGTTTGCCCATGAATGAGTCCATGGCTGGGTGTGCTGTGGAGAGGTGGGGCCTGGGTGGAGAGGGGGTGACCTGGAAGGGTACATTCTCATCCCCACATTCTCTCTTCACTTTCTGTTTTCTGGTTGCTGATAAGTGAGCAACTTTTCTCTCTGCCATGCCCTTCTGTCATGACATTTCTGCCTTGGGACAACCAATCATGAATGAAATGCCCCCAGCTGAACTTCTTATCTTTCAAGTTGTATCAGGCATTGCATCCCAACATGGTAAACTGATTAATGCTGTGTACATGGTACAATTAACTGAAATTTGACACAGAAATGTCATGGCTAATTCACCCTTACATCACCAGAATCAGTTCAATATTCATACACAATGCACTTTTAATGATAATTGTTGACTATAAACTCTGCAAATTAGATCAATAGCATGGCAAAATCTTTGTAATTTATATAGAAGCCAGAAGAGAATATAATGATACTTTCCAGTGGAGCAGGCTTAGCTGGCCACGTGGTTGGCTGTCTTCTTGGGACATGTGATGAAGTTCTCTTAACCAAATTTGCAGTTTCCAATCAACTTATGAATAGTACCACCCAACTGATAAAATGCTTGGAATTACAAGAGTAAACTTAAATATATTAGCTCTTGCTTCATCTATAGTTTTACTTGAAGTGTTTCCACCAACTCTCAGTCAGCCAGAGAACAAACTTATTAGTGGAAAATTCCAGAAATAAAAAAATGAATGATTATAAATAACTTTTATTATATTAGATTGTTACATTTTTCTATTTTTCTATGAGTTATAATTGTTAATCTCTTACCTAATTTTAAAAAATAAAACTTATCACAAGTACATATGCACAGGAAGAAACAGTACATTTAGGATTTGAGAGATGTTGGAACATATCCCCAGCAGATAAAGGAGGATCACTAATAAAGTGGGATATTAAAATCAGTGTAACCACACCACTGGGACAAGGCCTCGGCTGGCTCAAGTCAGAGCTGGTCTCAGCTTAACTTGGAACGTTCTCATTCTTGCCACTGCTCTTTAATCCTTGCCCATCTCTAAATCTCCCCATGTCCAGTGCAAAAAGCAAGGATCTGCTTGTAAAGATACAGCAGTCAATGGGACAGGAGTGGCAAAGGTAATGGATGGCTCCTGGCGGCACTTGCTTTGTCTGCCTTATTTGTGGCAGAGTCTGGGGTGGGACAGGCTCAGAGCAGCCACTGAGACACCAAAGGGTGATCTCACTGAACACTTAGTTGACTCCTGCCTTCTCTGCTGCTACTCAACTCGGTAATTCACTGGGAAGGAATGTTGTACGCTACCGGTTTTCTCACATAAATACCCGTTGGATTTGAGCTCTTGTATACCAGTGTCTCTGAAAATGTGAGAGGAAATGTATTGCTCTGGCTGGAGCAGACTGTTTATGTTTCACCAAGTCTCTGTCTCTAAGCAGATATTCATTGCTGTCTCCAATATATTTAGGAAAACAATGTTGCCAGAAAATACCCTCTATTCTTTGAAATAAGCTCAAAGCCTGAGAAACTTTAGCATAAAACAATAACTCAGTTATATTTATAATCTTAAACACCATCCAGAAAAGCATTTCAAAAATTATATGCTGGGAAAGATAAGGCCCTACCCCATAATTTCAGGAACAACTGTGTGTCAGGCTGCCAGATAAATATTTACAACACATTCAAATTTAGCTGAACTTATATGACTTCAATCAGTGAAACTGTTTCCAGACCCAAAGGTCACAAAAGCTGTTATCAGGCTTCCCAAGCCTGCCGCCACATTCGTGTCGGAAACCAAACATCACACACTCTAGGCTTCCTCGAGTCCTCAGAGCTGACATGAAGATCGTCTTTTCTCTCCTCTTCCTGTCCACAGAAAACACCCTTCTATCCCTCCTGTCCCCACAGGCCAAATCTTTCTTCTTGGAGCAGGTGCTGCATCTGGCCTGCCCAGAGAAGTAAACATCTATCTGATCTGGAATGTGATTTGAAAAATGTTTAAGCTGGAACTTCAAGGGTATGAACTGATGTGACCACTGAGGGCGGATGTAAAGGAATCCCACAGTAGCAGGCTCCCAGCCAAATTTACTGTGTCAAGTTATCTGTCTAAAAAAATGTTACAGGGGCCACGGAGGTGCCCAGAGCAGGAGCCTGCCAATTAGAAGGAGTGTGAATGAGACTTATGAGGCTTGCCAGGGTGACAGGGCCACAGTTGTTGTTTGGCAAGAAGTAATTTAAAGATAGGTGTCTGACAGTGTAGACAGGGTTCTTGGGAGCTTGTGTGTAGTTCTTGGAACGGTGCTCTCTGTTGCAAATTGTTGTACTCAGATTAAAAGTATCTACTGCTTATTCCAACAATTACAGCAATTACAATAAGCATTTTTCTTTTCTTAAGAAACCAGTGCTTGAAAACTGGAATCAGTGATCCTGTGGTATGAGGAAGAAAAGGAGGAGAAAAGGGAACCCTATTTCTAGAGATTTTTTTTTAACTTGTTTCATTGTGGGGGTCGGTGGGTGATTTGGTAAAAATTAAGAACAAAATGCCAATTAAGAATCAAAATTAGTGCTAAGCTTCACTAATGTTATTATTTTTAACATTATGAATATTGTGTTTAATTAAACTTAAAGACCTACAAAATATGGAGAATCATTTCAATTTAGCAGGTCTAAATTTTCTTAAAAGGATGATGTAATACATATTGCAGTGAAAACGAGAGAAATAAGGCTATTTTATACAACATTTCTTGTACATAACCAGCAAGTCGATGTGAACTATTGAACCGGTCAACCCCACGTGATGAGTCTTCCAGGTGTTTAGACTATGTCTAATTATTAACTTTCAAACTGTCACAAAATCGAGATAATATTATCAAAATCAGGTGTTTCAGGGTTTGGGCATATGTTATGTGTCTTTCAAGACAAAATTGGAAAGAATCAGTGTTAGAATAACCAGAAGAAAGTGTGCAGGTCATAAGTCGTCTGCCACCTCAACGTGGTAAAATACACCTCATTCCAAGATCAACTTCGATTACTACTTACTCTTTGTCCTTCTCAACTGTAAAGTATGAATGAGATGTTTAGCTAAAATTCAGAGCTAAGTTTATTGTTTCTCATGTCTCGGGTTCAGTTTGTTCCAAGGGCTGTTTATGATTTAACTCACTGGATCCTACAAACCAGCCCTGTGGTGCAGGGACAGTTGAAGAGCAACATTCAGGTAATTGAGCCGATGATGTATATCACATTTTATACTTAAACCAGGATTCACGTCAGACAGCCTGAGTCCAGAGCCAATGCTAAAGATAATTCCAGTTACGGAATTGCAAGATTAACATTGGGGTTCACTGTATACATGTGGATAATCTGCATTCTCTCGGTTAAGATGTGTCAGAGACATAGAAATGCCAAGTGGCGGAAATACAGGCATGTCTTTGAGAGAACTTCTCTTCCATATTACATGTAAAAACAGATTTCAGAAATAAACACAAATCAAGCTATATTTATGTGGAAAGCCATTTTCAACATCAGGGAAGAAATGTATCATAATCACTTATTTAAATTAATTCAGTGATGGGAAGCTAGGGGGTATTTACTATTGCAAAACTGTTACAAGAGCACCTTAATGTGGTAAGTTAAATTTCTTGTTATCAGTTCTTAGAAGGATCGTAGATAGGAGAGGTCTATTCTTAACTGAGGGGAGTTCTCCACAGACAAGAGATGGAGGGGTTACTTCTGGGTGGCCCCAGAAATCCAGAGTGGCGCTAACAAAATGATAGGAGGTCCTTCAATAAAACAGGAAGATAAACCTTGTTTCTGGATCACCGAGTGTATTTTTAACCTACAGAGGGCGTATCTGGAAGCTCATCTTCAGCATCTAGGCAGCAGATTCGTTTTTCTTCCAGACCTCTGTCTACCATAATTACTTGAGAGAGTTTCAAAGGCAGTGCCTCTATGTTTGTGGATCCCTTTCTCTTTATCCCTGAGCTTCAGTGATACTTGGCAGCGTGTAGACAGAGCTGCAATTCCATTAATTTTCAGCAATATCCGGTGCTTTGATTAGAACCCAGAGCCCCGTGTTCCCTGTTATACAAGCTAAGGATTTAATTTCAAGAGTTAAGTAGACACTCATTGGGAAGAAAACAGCTTCTTCTGGAAATGAGAACTTAAAAATACCAATATAAACACTGTCCTTCCTCTGTGGTCCTCCGATCTCAGGCATTTCATTTCTTTTGATCACTCAAAATTTTCTTCAGTTCTCCTCATCACCACTTTAAAATATAGAAATTAATCACGGTTCTTCCTTTCCTTGATAAATATAGAATGTCTTCAATTGCAGGATAGCTGTAAGATATGCGTCCCCTGCCCTTCCTCCAAGCCACTAAAAGACCACCCTAGACTTCTCCCCTTTGTGCCTTGGATGGACGGATGCCAATAAGCTGCTCTAAACTGCAAAAGGGACTGAAAATAAATCATTAAAGGCCGAGTCTACTGCTTCCTTGTCCCTCTGGTTCCTAGGCTACTCCAAACATCACGGCACATCAGAAATTTAAGTTCAAGGATGATGTATTAGCTCTGATTCTGTACTTGGGAAAGCTGGCAGCGTAAGAGCAGGGGGAGCTGCACAGAATCTGCTTTGGTAGCCACTTTCTCTCCGTCTCCATTTGGGAGGGGGTGCTGGGACAGTTGTGGGAATCTGGCTTTCTCCCTTGCCATAGAGGAAGAGAGAAGTAAATAACCAACTATGGCTGGCCTTGGCTTTGAATGTCTAGCAATTATTAAATGCTCTCAGGCTCTCAGTAAATTAGGAGAGTTGATGACCCACAGGGCTGGACAAACCATTTATGGTGCTGAAACACTCGAGAGTGAAGCTTGATTTGTGTACTAAGGTTTTTGCACTATGGTTGAGAGCAAGCGCAGGAACAGAGCTAGGGACTCAGAATATGTACTTAGAGGAGACTCTGTTTCTGATTTAGAGTGATTTAATCATTTCAAAATAATGATTGAATATGACACTCAAAAAATAATTGATCAGCAGGTTCTTTTCTGAAGATAGCATGCAAAACCTAGCCAGTTGAAAGTCTTGTGTGACCCAGCTGTTTCCCAGCGCCCTCTTTTCCTGGCCTGGGAACTCTCCTACCCCACCCCCTGAAGGGACCACCATGGAGCCAATTAATCACACAGTATCTCTAAAGAGTCCAGCTAAAATGCACATACTGTCATAGGTAAACTTCTTATGTGCAAGAAACTTCATTGAGTAAGTCAAAAGAGTAGATTTGCAATACTGAGTAAGAGGTGTGTCTGGCTACATAGCATCAAAACTTTTTCCAGATAGGATCAACTCACTAATAAAACCTCAGAATTATTAGAATCACGCTGTTTAAATATGTCAAGTTTAACAATATAGAGTAAATCCAAATTACACAACAATAAGCTCACTATTTAAATACTCTAATTTGTTACATCTAAGTATTAGTCTTTCCTTTTCAACTATACTGCTATCTCTCTTCATAAAATAAATATATAACAATCTGTTTTCAGCAGTTGGTCTGACTCCAGGTTTTTTATCTTGTCAGTACTTAACAAATGTTATAGTGAGCAAAGTAATATACATATGAAACCTACTGCCCATGTCATAAATCGTGCAATGTAGCAATTCCATCTGGGTAGGACCTTCCTCCATTAAACATGCATTTGCTTCCTTTGATTCTAATACTGCCTCTATTCAATATGAATTTTCACAAATGGCTCAAGGAGAAAAATCCAGATACAGTTTTCACATAAGCTATTCTCTTAAGTGGAGAAGCAATTTTGTATAATCACCATATACTGCTAGGTTGGGATTTAAAATTATTTAGGGGTTCTAGCATTTATCCTTTCTAAGATTTTGATTGTTATGAATTGTTGAAGGTCTCTTGAATGAAAATACAATTAGCAGCTGTCTTAGTTACTTTTTCGTTGCTGTGACTCAGTACCCGACACCCACAAATTTAGGAAACGTTTACTATAGCTCACGGTTTCAGAGGGTCACAGTCCAGTCGGGGCGGCCGGCAGCAGTCAGAGTACAGGACAGAGGCCGGGGTGGAGGCAGCTTCTCACAACGTCACAAACAGGAAGGCAAGCTGAGACTAGTTGAGACTAGTCCTAGTCCTCCAGGAAGGCAGGTGCAGCTTATATATCCTTTCAGGTCTCCGCCCAGTAATTAGTCTCTCCTGCATCCAGGTGTGGCCACTCACACTGTCAATCCTAACTCACACGCCTTTAGTCTCAACTGTAATTCACCCCTCCAGACTAGACCCCAATCCACCAACATCACATGGCTCCATAGACAATCCATAACATTAAAATACATGAGACTTTTGGGGGACATTCCAGATCCTAACCACAACATTAGCCAAGACTGTATCTATATTCATACAATAAGTAGCTGTTTGGTGTCTTGATTTATGATGACTCCATATGACTCAACTGCATTTTTCTTCCATCCCATAATCAATAGCTAACAGAAATTGATAATATCTACAAAATAAACTGCTGCATTCTTTTTCATATCAGCTGCATTATTTTTAGTTCTCCCAGCAATGCATGAGATTCTACTTTCTCCACATGTTCATCTGAATTTGGTATCATCACTTTTTTAATTGCAGCCATACTGATAAGTGTATTTAGATATAACATTGTAGTTTCAACTTGACTTTCTCTAGTGGCTAATGACACTACCTATTAGTTTACACTTATTTTTTACCTGTATAGATGCACTTTTATAGAGGAATTTATATTATGGCCAGTACCATTCACATTGAAATTTAGTTTTGATTGTCTCAAAGAAATATTTTTAACCATGATTACAAAGTCTGCACTTGTTAGTGTTGGTAAATTAGGATTTGGGACTGTTGTCAGTTTCTAGATGTTGCATGTATCTATGAAAATTTTTGAGTCCAAATAATCATCTTGCAAATGAATGCTTATACAATATCTATATTCATATTCTTTCTTTTTATAAATTTTCTGATTATTCAGCCATTTCTTCAGTAATTCCAAGCATCAGGGAGTTCAATCTGTTCATATAGTCATAAATGCCCATGTAAGATATTTTTCATCTTTAAAAATGTTACAATTGATTTGTTTGATAACTTATGAGGATATAGTGATACTTTTCATACTTTAAGATTCAAGATACTAAATAAGGCCAACAAAATTTTAACCCTCAAAGAGTTTACAGTAAACAAATATTTTTAAATAGGCAAAATAATTACTCAACTTAGTGTTCCTTAAGTGACATTTATTTATCTTCTCTATTTCAAGTGTAACTTTGGGTTAATTCACAGTAAATTCATGGCTAGGTCAAAAAAATCAAATCAGTGTTCGTAGATTCCATCACATCTCTCTTTGGATGTCTTGCATGTTTCCTTTTTCCTTCCATTTTTGCAGTGGATCTTGGAGAGAAGATGAGTCCCCACGGCCCCTCCTCCCGCTCCACACTGGCCACCTATGCTTCAGGCTGGCCAGCTCCCCGCGTCTTGACAAGAGAGTGGTCGCTCAGACTCTTCCTGTAAAGCTTATCAAAGGCAACTTTATCCAAGACTGAACTTTCAGAAAAACTAAGAATAGCCGAGAAGATGCTTACTACTGAAGTAATTTTTTCTTTTAAAAATAGAAATATCCATTTCATTGTATGAACTGGGCTGTCGGACAAACGTTTTTCATCACGAGGAAATACTACTCACCATATGATATGACAAAAAGTGAACTGTGAAACGCAAGGAACCTTTCCGTGGGTGCGCTCGTAGGGTGCTCTGTTTTGCCTGCAAGTCGTCAAGCTAATCACACTCTATCCCCTCCTTCCTCTCAAATGTTCCCCCTCTAGTGGGAAACAGAAAGAAAAAGGAAAAAGTGGAATACAACATCCTCAGTACTTATGACTGGTCATGGGTACAGAGGGGAAAAAAATAACTAGCTGATGACAATAAGATATTATTGATAAGTCCATTGTACCAATTTTTAGCTATAACTATTTAAAACATGGGTCAAATGAAAAATGTAGTTATTTTTCTGAGGTTCCCCTTTCATGGGTGCTTTGTTTAACACTTTAGTAAATTCCCTTCAATTGAATTCCTGTTGATTTTGATATACCCGATAGGAGGCATTTGGTTTAGATTCAGGAATTCCTCATTATCTCTAACATCTGTTTATTTACTTCAGCCACTTTTGCAATGAAACATTTTCTTAGATCCAATCGCAACTTGACTTTGCTTTCTTTTTGCCAGTCTTTAGTGTGTAAATTCTGTCGAAAGTCTTGTGAACTTCTAAAGTAAGTCATCGATTTCTGTAGTCCTGATGCTTTCTCAAGGAACAGGGGTTAGTAAGTATTGGCCAGGGGTGTGTTGTGTTGCATTGTGTCTCTCGTCCCTAGCCTGCCTTTTTCTATTCTTAGACTGGAAAGAAAAAAGTTCCAAGTTTCTCTTGGTCTATTTGTTATCTTTCTTAATGGTGCATTACTCTAATGAGATAAAATCACAAGGATAAATATTTTTAACATCTCAATTTCATACAGCGAAGCATGTAATAGAATTTTGACAATGGTCTAAAGTTACTATCTTTATTCTAAAATATATTAATCCAGCTATACAAAAATAATCCCAATTTTGTGAGTACAATTGGGCATGTGTGTGTAGGCTTTTGCATGTGTAAATCAACACACACATTTGACGAGGACATGCTTACACATTTAATTTAATGTAATCGTTAGCCTTGAATTTTAATTTAAACTCATGCGCTAAGTGAGTTAAAGATATAATCTTTACTTTTAAAATAAAGTTAATTTAGGGTCAAAGTTACCACCTGCACATCAGTGGTGTTCTTTTTCATACTAAGATACAAGGTTGCCCGAGAATTGCAATCTGGACCAATAAACTGACAGATTCCATTGACGCTTTTTATTCACAGAAAATTATATTCATGTTTATAAGTGATCCCTTATTTTTGGTGAGCTATTTTTAATGCTACATTTTTATTATGGTAGGGAAAGGGCATGCCCTGGGGGACTTTTTTGAAAAATATGTTTGTTATTACTTATGAAAAGAATTTTATGCCTTGTTCTTTGGCTACATTCTGCTTTTTAGGCATAAGTAAATTTGTGAAAGTATTGTATGTTCAACTCCCTTGTATTTCTTAATGAAACATTCTTTCCTATATATATATTCTTCAATATTTATCTGAAGTCACATCTCATTATGTAAAAGAAGGAAGTATTTGGCTTATTTTCACAGAATTGTTTGACACTTAAAGGATTAGAGAAAATTTGATTTATGATCTGTAACATGAACCTAGAGAGCAGAAATGAACAATATTCTACAATTTAAATTCAACTACTGATATAAGGGTTCAGTTGATTTGCTTTGCTGATTTGAAATTCCTCCTCATCAAAAACAATCTGAAACTATTCCTATTTGTGTGATTTATAGGTTATGACATCAATATTTAAAAGGTAAATGATACATGATATCTTTTGACAAATATGCATCCAACTCCTGGTAAGTTCTCTTTCCATGCTGTCTAAATTATTATTTTCATTCTTGATTAGGAAGAGGGCAGAATCTCTAACATAAAAAAATTAACAAAGATTTAAACTCAAAGACTTAAAAACATATTTTTAGAAGGAACAAAGAAGGATGCGTGAAAGGCATTTAGTATTTTTTAAAAATAAACATAGAAATCTCCAATGCCTAAAGAACTGATAGCAAAGATTGTATATCTTTTTAATTGATATGTTTATAATGATACAATATGATATTTGGGCAGAATTCCAAGAATAAATTATAAAGCACTTAAATAAGCTATTAGGCTTTTCTCTAAGTGTAAGTTCTCTTGCCCTCACTAAATCATATTTGACCATGCAATGGGGCTTATAGTTTGGTTTTTTTCCCCTAGACAATATGTTAATATGATCCTGTTTTTTAAAAATGGGACCATAAGGCAACATTAGGCAAAATTAAGGCAACAAGATGGAAAATGGGAAGTATCTATAGTCCTAACACTTAACCTCCATCACCTGAGATACTCTTTTTACTGTTCTGTGAGGATTTTTTAGGAAATAAAACTAAAGAGTTTTCTATTTTGCTACCTTCTGGTGATGACACATTTTATAACATTCAAAAAGCAGTATTACTTAGTTATATATCTTAAAAATTCATTAATTTTCACTTTAGTCATTAAAAAGTTTATTACATATGTACTTATGCTTACTTTGGGTCAAGTATAAACTTCCCAAGGAGGAATGTTTAGCTAAAATGAAACCCAGGCTGGCAAACTTCAGGAACAATATTCCCAATCCTTTTACATTCTCTAGAAAGATAAACAAATTACCGGGAAACTCTCATCTTTAAGGGATTCACAGAGAAATAAGGCGAAAAAAGAGGAAAGAAAAGAAAGGAAAAGGAAAGAGAAAAGAAAAGAATTGTACAACCATGTATATAGTACAAAGAAGGCAGAACTGGTCTTTGAGGAAAGCAGGAAAAATCATCTGTAGTTCTTAAGAAGGTGATGTTGGAACAAAGCTACCTGGACAGGAGCTCACTAAGCCAACACAACTAGGAGAGGAAAATCTACAGGAAAAGAAGGTCTCTCCCACAAGATGCTAATGCACAGCCATAGCTCTACAGAAACCTGAGTGCTACCTTGAGGAAACGTGCTCTGGCTGGAGTACATATGCCTAGAAATCAGGGAGGAAGAAGGGTCACAAGGGAAAACAGAGGTCCCATGACACTCCTGAGTCATGCTGACTTATGGTAATTTGAATTGCGGTAGAAGTCAAAGAAAACAATTAAATGACCAGACTTAACACTTTAAGGGAGAATAAAGATCACTGAAGCAATCAAAGCAAGACAAGACAAGGGCTCTACCTGAAGCAACTATGGAAAAGGGGAGAGACTTGGAAGAAATCATGGAGACAGAGTTAATCAAATTTATGATAGAGATGGAGGATAAGGAAGAAAAGAGAATCAGTAAGTTAAGATCCAGGCCACCGGAGGGAATAGATAAATGATGGCACCCAACAAGGGGTGGAAAGCACAACAGGAGGACATGTTGTGTGGAGTCATACGTGACTTCAGGCGAGGCATACTGAGTTGGAGGAACACGAGAAATATCTCAGCATCAGTGAGAAATTTCAGAGTGTGGCATCAGGGATGTGGCCGACCTAGTTTATCTCAGTAAGAAAATGTATATGGGAAGCAGACAAGGTCCTTTTTGAGCATGAAATCAAACAGGTCTTTGTTTTAATGACTTTTTTGGATCGAACTGTGTCACCATCCCCTACCTTCATTCGTTGAAGTCTTAACTCCCAGGTTGTGAGGATGTGGCTGAATATGAAGACAGGACATTCAAAGAAGTGATTAGAGGGAAATGGAGACCTTAGGGCAGGCCAAAATCCAATCTGACTAATGTCTTTACAAGAAGCGAAAATTTAGAAGCACAGAGAAACACTAGAGATGTACACACAGAGAAGACCACATGAGGACACAGGGAGAAGGCGTCATCTGCCAGCTGCAGAGGGAAGCTTTCGGAGAACCAAGTCTGTTGACATCTTGATTTTTGGATTTCAAGTTTCCAAAACTGCAAAAATGAAGCGGAACTTTTTAAAGCAGCCATAAGCAAACCCTGATTGTTTCATCCTTATGTGCTACCTCTATCATATGAACATAATTTGCTAGGAGGACACACCCTTCCCTTTCAGCATGTTGAAAACACGTGCAAGCACTTCATTCTTCACATTGTGATTTTCCCAGATCTTTTCTGTCTACTATGTAATTTCTTCTGAAGGTACCAATTAAGAGTCAGCTTTCTTAGTCCCACTTGCAGTCTGTATCTCTTACTAAAGAATGCACTGAAGATGTCTTCCTGAACTTGAGTGTTTATAAAGTGGCTGGAACTCCTGTCTATGTTTTCTCTGAGGATGTGCCCTATTTAAAACTACTAATCCTACTACTATTGTATAATCTCTTTGTCCAAAGATAATTATATTGTTCCAGAATTCCATAAAAAATGCCCACACTACCAACTACATTGACAACTCTACCTCTACAATGAGCCAGATTCTGGGTTTTTCTCAAAAGCCACGTAGTTGTTAAGGTCATCAATGAGAAAAATTTTGGAAGCATTACTTACCAGGATCAAAACACATCTATTCAAAAAATACCTTTAAGTTTGCATGGATTTAAATTTTGTATCCATTGATATAATTTAACCTGTGTCAATCTAAATTTTAAAAATTTAGAAAAATTTTCTCCAATGAGTAATGATACCCATTTGAGAATAACATCGCAATAGTAATATGTATGCCAGGGTAAACTGTGGGCATATTTGAAGAAATTGAAACAAGGGGACATTTGTAATCAATAAATGAGGGAGATCACCACAAATATTTTGAAACTGTAACTTTGGTTACCAAAATTAACATCAAGAACTGTGTCGACTCAGAAATCATGGTGGCCTCTGTGAAACCTTGTTGCCCTGGCAGAGGATTCTTTTGTGTGTGTGTGATGTTTAGCAGAAGACCATCACACACAAGAACCATTCTTCAGACTACTTGGGTTTCATTACTTTTTTTAAGCTGACACAAAATACTTCATTTTTTATTTGAACAACTTTCACACATGAGTATGTAGTTAATTTTTTTAAGAAATGAGTTCATCTTCTTTAAAGAAGATTCTATCTTTATCTTATGATAATTGCACATTATTAGAAATACCATTAATGTATTCACTCAGCAAGTAAGTCTTATGACTTATTAACACTTACTCATGTCTGACACTGCTAGGTACTAGGAACATAAGAAAATGTAAGCCCTTGAACCTCTGTTGACTTACATTAGGTTTTTAAAAGATAGGTGGTTTGATTTGTGCCTTAGTATTATATATTATATAATATTTGGGAAATAAATTGTACCTCTATGCACATCCATGTTTAAAACAGTGTAACTTTAGCTGAATCCTGCAAGCAGCCTAAAGTCCATCAAGAGACACATGGATGAAGAAAAAATAGTATGTACACACCAATGAGCACATTCTACCATACAGAAGGATAAATTGAAGTCTTTTTTTTTTTAGGAAAATAAGTGCACCTTGAGACAATTATACTAAGTGAAATAGCTCAGGTACAGAAGGAAAAATGTTGTATCATTCCTCTTATGTTGGAAACCCAAAGTATAAACTTTGAAAAGAATAAAATATAAAGGATTGATAACAACAAAAAGCCTGACGAGGTAGAGATAGAATGGGATCTGGGAAAAGGGGATATGGGAAGGGGAGGAAAAGTAAAAATGGTAAAATGTGATAAGCATATGAATCAACTCTTCAGATTGAATATAATTTTTATGTATCACATATACACTGATAAAATAATAACTAATTGTGGGAAAAGAAAAGAAATTGTCCCCATTCCTGCCATTTTTAGTCCAACTTCAAATAGACAATGCAAAATAAGTAGCTGTTTGAAAGAAAAACTGCTTTTATAACTTAAGATGCTAAGAGTAAGCTGGTGATAATGTTTAGAAAGTCTATTTTGTATTGTAGCTTTTGTTATTATGGACTCAAAATATCAGTACTGAGAAATAAGCATCCCTGAGTATTACTGTGTACATGTTTTTATTCCCTTGATATTCACTTTAGTCATCAGTGGGTATTTCAGAATATGACTAGATATTGAGATAAAGACTTTCAAGAGTGATGAGGTCAGGATAAAGCCCTTGCTGCAGGCCCTGCTCCAGCCTCCCTGATCTTCCTTATAAGAGCAGGAAGTTTGGATGCACACAGACACGTGGGCTCGCATACACAAGGAACAGCTTTTGAAGAGGAAAAAGAGGGTATCCATCTGTGGAAATCCAAGCACTCTGGGAGGCTGAGGCAGAAGCATTTCAAGCCCAGCCCCACCTGAGCAATTTAGTAACTGAGACAATGTATCAAAATGGGCAAGGATCTGTAGCTCAGTGTGAAAGCCCTGGATTAAGTTCCCAGTACCAAAAAATAAATAAATAAAATAAATAAAATAAAAGCATCCACAGAGAAAATCAATCCTGCTACTACCTTACTGGACTTCCAGCCCCCAGATCCATAAGAAAATTAATTTTTATCACTGTGATACTCAAAAATATTGTATTTTGCTATAGAAGCTCATGAGATGACAATACTTACAACAGGCAAGTCAAGATCTGTACAATGAAAGCCAATTTGATAGCCTAGTCATTATGTAGTCAACTCGGGCATCGCCATGTGTGAGGTATTCAGATAATTTAAACCAATCCGTGCGTTTTTCACCATTAAATACAAATGAGCACAGCACACTTGAGTATAATTATGTCCTGCTGTTCAAACAACAATAACTCGCAAAGAGTGTAAAAAACATCTCCATTGGATGCTTTTATCAGCACAAAATCAGTGACATGTAATGTATCAGTTCCTATCATTGTGGTCTCTCATTCCTATAGTTAATAAAGGTTTATTCGGCAATCTTCCCTCAGTTTTCTCAATGAACCGTGATAATTTCTGGCACATGTGGAAAACAGAGCAAAGTTTCTTGAGTTAATAAAATGAAGTCTGTCAGATTTAGGCCAGTTGGGTATTACATTCAAACTAGACCAAATACTGGCTGGACATAGCTGCAGCTTGTATAGATCAGATTTGGCACAAGATTAAGTTTGTGATGTAATGTAAATCGTCAAAGTGATACTGCTTCAAGATCCTTGTGGTTTATTTTAAAAATGATATACATCATACAGAAAAATAAAGCTTAACTTAATGTGAAAATAACTACCAAGAAGACAAAAGAACGAGAAGTCAGTGGAGTAGTCATTAAAAACTGGCACAGGGTTCTACACAAGCGCAGGGCTTCACTGTTTCCTTTTGTTTGAACAGAAAATGAGAAGAGGCTCAGGAAAAAAAGATGGCTTTCGTTTCTGTATGGGATTAATACAGATATTAATATTAATATTTGTTGAGCTTTAGGAATAAGTGCCTGGTACTCTCTTGTAAGTATAAAGTCTGTATTTTATTGTTCAATTAAAAAAAGACACAATAACTGTTTAACACAACTCCACAATAGGGACTGTTACAATAAACTCAATTAACTTGGTTAAATATATATGCTCTTTTGTGACAAATCCCATAGGAGTTTAAAATGTCGATTCCATGTCCTGCCATCATTGCAATAAATGAAAAATTTTGCCAAAGCAGTCTTCAATAAAATAAAGTTCAAACAAATGCAGCAAAACAACAATAAAATGTTCTATAGGAAGATTTTAAAATATGTACTACAAAGAGTTAATCAATTAAATAGATATTTTTGTCACAAAGTTTAAAACAGTGTTGGAAACTCTAAACTAATTTTTATTATTATATCAGAAAGTTAACACATTTAGCCATTTTTAATCAATGCACAATTTCTAAGAAACCTTATTTTTAGAGTTTTCTAAGGTTTCTCTAAACTTAACACAAGAAAATTAAAAGCCCTAATTTTAGCTCCCAATTAAATACCAAAAATATTGGTGTAGTTGAATATATTGACTTCTCTCACATGGTACTACTGTTTCTGTTTAACAGATGATTATTATGCATCAGGTGAAATGATTTAGAGACATAGTCCCTACCCACGAGAGCCTACAGTACAATGAGAAATATAAACATTGAATAATTAAACATAAATATAGAATAGATAAAAGCTAAATTGCTCATTGTGTTCCAGGACATGGTACAAAGAACATAAGAATGTCCCCTATTTCAATTTTTTACTCATAAAAAAACTAAGGAAAGAAGAAGTCAATTAAAAACCCAAAGTTAAACAGTTGATAAGGGACAAAGGTGGGATTTGAATCTAGGTACTCTGCCTCTAGGGCTTGTATTTTCTTAAGTATATCATTGTAAATTATGATGAAAGAAAACATCATCTAATATATATATCCATTAAGCCAATTTGTATTTGAAATGGCCAAGAGATAACATCCCAAGGATGCTGATTTTTAAGCAGATTTGAGGACAGCTGAGGGTAGGGATAAGATGTAGATGACATGGGGTAGTTTTGTTCTTAACAGAATAAATACATGTCCTGAAATTATATTAAAAAGGGGAAGAAGATGAAGGAGAAAGAAAGGGAAAAGAGGAGGGGAAGAGGAGGAAGAGGAGGAGAAGAAGGAGAAGCAGAAGAAGAAGAAGAATTGCAACTTTCTTGATCATTATTGCCCAAACTTTACATTACAATGAACCCAGATGTAGTAAATTCAGAGACCTTGCCTCAAAAAAATAATAAAAATAAAAAAAGAGCCAAGTTGTATTTTATACTTGGTGTTTCATTCAAAAATTGAATTTCTTAAGCAGTAGAAAAACATTTGAAAAAGAATCAAAAATGCTGCAAGGCACAGAGGATAAAAACATTGTTTTGCAAGATGCCAAGATTGCTGATATAGTAATAATAATAATAATAAAACCTAGTGGCAAAAATCATCACTTTCAAATGCTTTCCACTCAAAAGCTATCTTGCACCACAATTTATTCCAGAAAGCTGTATGTTTTTAATTCTGTCATTGCAGTTAAGAAAAGATGTCAGGCCGAGAAATCAGTGTAGGCAAAAGCAAAGGCCTGAAATGGCGTGGCTTACTTTCAGAAGAGCAAAGAGCTTGAACTTGGCTGAGAAGTACTTGAGAGGTGTGTGGGAGAGTTTGGGAAGGGAAAACTTTCTCAGGTAGTATGGATCGGATACAGTTTAGGTGCTCTCCGCCCTGACCCCAGCTTGTGTGTTAAAATGTTAGTTCCCAGGATGACAGCAACGGGTCCTAGGGAACAGGCCTTAGGGTGTTAGTCATGCCCTTAAAAGGAATTAAAGTTATACTGAGAGGTTTGATATAAAAGGAGCAACCTGGCCCTCCCTTCCCTTGGCTTCCTCTTTGAGATGTCATCACTTGCTCCTACACCTTCTTCTAAGACGATGTGATATTTATTCATCATCCTCTCCCGAGGCTGACCAATTGGACAACTCACTTTTAAACTTTAGACCTCAAAAATTGTAATACAAATAAACCTCTCTTCTTCAGAAAGTTAGCCACCATGTGCATTTAAGTACAGTGATGAAAGATGACTGATACAACAGGGAATTAGGAGCCACTTAGCAGAGACTCATGTTAACATCTTCATCTATGGACAATGGAAACTTTCAAAATTTTTCAAGTGCCTCTTTTTATGTTAGGAGGTTGTTTCTGAGAGAGCCAGAAGACTAGAAAACCATAAGGACAGGGAACATAAAACTGGAGTATTCAAAATGTTAACATGAAAACATCTCTGGTAATTGATAGAAGAGTAAACTCATAAGCAACATGAGAATTGCCAAAATGAATTGTGAGGCCAGAAAGATAAAACTCACATGTAGTGTCCTTATGACAGCAAATGTGTTTTATGTACTATAGCATCTGGAACATAATCAAAATAGACTCTGGACGGCAGATCCATGGATCTTATGAGCTAACAAATGGAAAAGTACATATCACATTACTAAAACATCGTAAGTGCTCAATAAATGTTATTTCACTTGATAAGTTCTATTATTAATTATGCCTCCAAAATTCAATTATTATTTGTGTCCCATATTTGTAGACACACACACTATAAAAGGCGAAGCAATAAATTCAGGGAAAATATTTTTATTAATAGCAGAATTAGAAATATACAGGAATTTGTGCGATTGAACAGGCCTAGTAACCATTTCTTAACCATTTCTTTTCTTTAAATTGATTGCCAGATTATGAAAACCCTGTTTTAGAACTTCAAAGTAGTTCCTCAGTATCCATATTGGGAAGAGAATCCAACTCATCACGATCTTCTGAATTTCCTGGTCTAAAAACTAACATCAGAACTGAACCAAAATAAGCTGTGTTGGAAGGTAAATAAGGAATATACAACAGGAACTACTGCAAAGTACTTAATACTCCTCATTTTACTATGGGGGATTGCACGGTACACCTTGCTCTAGATAAAGTTGGAATGATATAATTTAGACTTTAGAGTCAGATACACCCAGATTTTAGTAGTATCATTTTTTCTATCCACTTTATGTTTCCTGAGAAAGCCCTTACCTGAACCATTGTTTTCTCTCTGGCATTTAGCATACCAAATGACTTGTAAGAGAAAGTTAATCAATACTGAAGGAAGAAAGAAAGGAAGAAAACTTTACAATGCAGCAATCCTGAGACCATTTTTGGAGCTCAACATACATCTTATAAATTCCATGACTTAGAAGTTCTTTTTAGGTATGCTCTGGAGAAAGCATCATAGGGAAACTATTACAAATTAAAGTGACCAAAAAAAGTGAAGAATTCAATCAACTGAACAATAAAGATCAAACTTATTCTTTTATACCTATCAAAAAGTAAAATATTTTTACAAAGATATCACAACAGGCACCACTTATTACTCCCCAGTATCTGTTTAATCCACTTTTCTGACAAAATTGAACTTTCCAATGTGCACTGCCCATATAATTACCTGGCATAGCATCACACTTCTGGGTTTCTACTGTGTCGGTATCTCCACAGCGCTAAGTTTCAGCCAGTGCAATGTGAGAACAAATAATACTTGCAAATTCCAAGATCTGTGCAAGGAATCAACGTGGCCTTTCTTCTACTTTCTTCATCCTGCTTTCTGGAATGGAGATGTGATGGCCCACACAGTGGGTGCAACAGTGCCTCTACTCCAGTAGGGTCACAAGACAGAAGCAGCCTGGCCTTATTCTGGGTTTGAGCAGAATAACCTCTTGCCTTATAGTATTAAAAGAAAGAAATTAGTCTTCTAACTTACTTTGGCTGTTTTATGACATGTGCCCATTATTTGCCATTGAACTTAGATGTTCAATATCAGCAGTAGAGCCCAGGAAGGTGGGTTCTTTCTGTGCAAAAGCCCATTCTCTCTTTAAATTTCTGAATTTCTGTCCGCTTCATAAAATGGAAATTGGGAAAACACTCACTGGGAATAAGAAATTAGCTTGTGTCTCTAACAGGGCAAGGTGACTGATGGAAACAGCTAACCAAAATAGTCTTCTTAAAATACTGGACTACAATTTCAGCCAATCGGCTTTTGTCATCTCAGTGTGACAAAAATAAGATACGCCAAAATATACAACACAGTAAGTTCTTATCTTGAGTGAGATGGAAAGGCATACTGACATCTGTGTGTCTATCCTCTTTCTGTCTTCATTATTATTTTAAATCCATACGATGCCTATGACTTTGTGAATTATGTTGGATAATGTCAAAACAAACTTGGAACCAGGAAAAAGTAAGCAAGAAATTTTACAAATGATTAGATGTTAGGATTCACATTAATGAGTCTCACAGCAGGTAGGATCATCTTTACATACTCTACTGTCCTCTGGCTTCTACTCTTAGCCTGTGTGTATTAACACTTCATAGTAAAAATGAAACTCAGTTATATTCTGAAATAACTGTTGAGCATTTTTCCTGCTATTTCAATAAGCATGAATTTTGAAAATGTATCTCATTATTGAACTATTGGAGCCACCTGTGTATTACAGCCTAGTAGCTATCTGTCGTTAACAAGTCAATTAACCTCACTAACTTTTTAACCTATAACAAAAGGCTAATTCTACTAATTCATAGGGCTGTTATATGAAACACTAATCCAGCATTTATCCAGGTATATCGTAGGAGCTAAATAAATATTAGCTATTACTCATGGTGGTAATTGCTGTTTGTGAAATAATTCCTATGTACTAACACCAATCTTCATTTGATGGGGAATGTTGTTCTTTTATCTTGTCTTGTACACCATCTGCTTCAATTGCTTAGTAGAAATGAGTTAATTCTGATCAATCCACGTATTTTCAAAGTGAAAAGAGTTAGAAATTAGTCTGCATCTGTGAAATTGAATGAACGAATAATATAAAGTCAACTTGTCACCTGGCTGTTTAGTTTTACCTACTTGCAAATCACAAGCCCCTGTGTGTCTCTTAGTCCAATAATAGACAAATCAATCTCATGTGATTACTGTGTTTGATCATCAAAAAACTTCCTTTTTAAAATAAAAATTATTATTCTGCTACACTATTCTAAAAGTCCTGAAGAAAAACATTTAAGCACTTGTGTTTTTCATAACAAATATGTATATAATGAATATTTGTGCATATTAAGTTGTAAAGTAAAAATTACTACTAAGTACAGTAATAAAGGGACAAGAATATCCTTCATGTCATGGACAATTATCAGCATAGAAAAATTATTTAAAAAGTTATATAATGGTAAAATTTTTTAGACTGCTAGTTTTTAAAGAATAGTATTGAATAAGAATGAGAAGATAATGCAAAGCAGAAGCATATTTTTTGAGGTGAGCATTGTCACATAACATGTAAGAACTACATACTATTAAATTAACTCTGGAGTCAAAGAAATCTGAAACTGAAAGTTTGGAAAGTGTTTCCACCTACAAGATAATGTCTCCTTCATCTGGCGTTTGCAAAAAAGAGTCTATATTCTATTATACTTACTCTACCGATGATCAACATCAACTTAATACTATCCAGTGCTTCCCACCAGCCTTGTACCTGACTCATGGTAATCCAAGTCAAGAACAGTTATTTTAATTGAGAAAAATAAAAATTAAATTCAATCTTCTGTCCCAATTGTTTCTTTTAAGGCACAGAATTACAGCCATTTTGTTTAATTTCTTGCAAATCATTTGTATTTGAGTGTGGCTAACACGTGATACTTAGACTATAAAAGGACTTAAAATACCAGATTTTAATAATCCTTAGGTGGCTGTATGCAAAGCAGATGTTCTGTTATTCTTTCCAGATGCTAGCTGTAAGCACAATTAATTAAGGGCAGTCCTTACGTATCATTTTAGTACATTTCAGTACATAGTTAAAACTACATTAGTGAAAAGGGAGAATGAACAAAAGCCAGGACTACTTAACCGCAAAGAGAAGTGCCAATAAAGACAAAGTTCACGTGCATTATGCCAGTAATAGGCAGAACCCAAAAGCAACTGCAACCAAACTAATAAGGCTTGCTTGGCGGATTGTGGCAGCAGTAAGGATGATAAATATCAGCTTAGTTGAACAGTTTGACACGACAGACTTTTGTACGTTTTCAAAAACAGTTGTTACTTCATCAGACAAACTAAGATGCCAATTAACATCAGGTAAATGCATTAACCTGAAATCTAAATGGTTTTTTACCTAAGTTTTTAGAGAAGACAACTTTTTTCCTTTTCAAGCAGTACTAAATTATTCTGTTCATTTTATCTTCTTAATCTAGTTTGTCCTCTCTTTTATTGAATAATCTCTTATATCTCATGTGCTCTTTCAAATCTCTTTAATGTTTAGTTCAACTCAATGAGCAGAGTGGAAGTTGGTTCTAAGGCCTATCTTTAAGGAGACAGATAACCCAGCTGGAGTTCACTGCTCAAAGAGCCAGTCTCCACTCAGAATCAATCAAAGCTTCCCTACCCAATTCAGTACCTAATTCCTACAAGTCTGGGTACATGATTGTGAGGATTTGAATCAGGAGTGTTCCCCAAAAGCCTCACGTACCTATGGATAATGTGTAGTGCTGATGTGTGGGGCCTGGCTGGGAGGGGCGGACTCTTCGGGCTTGACTTGGCCAGGTGTATGCAGGTATGCCCTTCCTCCCAGCCTGCTCTTAATTCTGCTATCTGCCATAAGGATTTCTGTCTCCAGAGCACTGACCAGGTATTACATCACAGAGATTTAAAAAGTAACTAAGACAATCATCAAGTGTTTTGCTAACTTTACCTTGGGTAATTCAACCTCCATCTCATTTAGTATCCAGCAACACTTTCTCAAGAAAGAGTAAATAGGCAACTTGTAACCTGATGCTTAAATAAAAAATAGAACTTCTCAAAGAACATGCAGAAATCACTCATTTACAAAGCACATACGTAATGTTCCTTTCTAACGTGCAAACCTCAGTTCATTGAAGATGAAAAAGCACGTATGAAATGATCCAGTAATCATCTATTCTCTACATATTGCCCTTTGAATGCCTTAGCAAGATGTTAACTTTGGTTCTACAGTAGGATAGAGAGAAGCTTATTCATTTTTATCTGAACATAATTTGCAAAAAATTTTACACGATCAATTTCAAAAGGTTCTATTTTCACAAAATTTGGAAAACCTTCCATTGTTTATCTGATTAACTTCAACCATATCAAATCATTAATATTCTTCATTTTTGATAAAATAATCATGAGTTTTGCAGTTCAATTGATAAAACTCTACTTTGTTATTTAAACAGTCATCACAACATTAATCTGAAAACTGGTATAATTAATTGACATGAATATACATTTGATTTGAAATTTTTTAGATAACATTTCTTTAAAAAAATAGTAAAATGCAGAAAGATGTAAAATATCACTAAAAGTGTAAAGAGGTTATACTTTCCCTCTCATGGGAAATAAACTTATGTGATAAATTCTGGAAAATATCCAGTTTCTAAGTTATAAGCTGATGTCTCTAGAGATTTGTGTAACAGTCTCTTTCTAGAGCAGTTATGGTGAAAGTAATTTATATATATATATATATATATATATATATATATATATATATATATATATATATATATTTACCTGCTAACCTTTGCCTCTGGGGACCAAATTTTAACTGAGTCTACAAGTTAAGGCTCTCTCTCTTAATTACTACTGGAAAGTGACTGCAAAAAAATCAAAAAAAATAGTCAGTTGAAGTTAACCAAACTCTCAAAATTACCTGTGGCCTAAATTAATGTTCAGAAAGCATTATTCTCCTACTGTTACAAAAGTGCTTCCAGTTCAAAAGACGCCATTATACCCACCCTAGCTATACCTGCAGTTTAAAGGCTGAGAGAGAAATAGATGATTAGTCAGTCAAAATCTGTCTCCAAAAGACATGGAAGAAAAGGAGCAAATCCTACTGAGGAGGACCAGAGGAATGAATATGTGATTGACTTAGACTTTCCTAGCAGGTTGGATTTTGCTTGGGAAAATGGATTCTGGTAGTGGCCGTCCAGCATGTTTGTGAGCGTGCTGCTTGGTTCAACACCTTTCTTTTGACAAAAACAAAGCCAAGATGTTCTATTAGTTTGCTTTTTGAGGAATTGGTGGTACTGGGGATTGAGACCAGGGCCACAGTGAGCTACATCTCAAGTCCATTTTTATTTTCAATTTTGAGACGTAGTCTTACTAACTCCCTAAATTACAACATTCTATTGAATTTCCCACCTCATAAAGCACAATGCAAAACTCAGCGCAGCTGCTATGCAGCTCTCTGATACAAAGAACTTAATTCAAGATTCTCTGTAGCAATCTAGCTACCATGTCTGTAAAAAGATCAATAGTTCGTAAGTGTCACGTTGTCTTTTGGGATCAGAAAAATAAACCCTGAGGTTTAGTTTTAATCTCATTCTAAACCAAATCCTCCCAGTTAGCACTCAGCACCATAAGGCTTCCTCTAGCCCATTTGTTTATTTTACTTATTATTGTCTTCCTCTTTCTACGTTTCCTACAAGGTAAACGCTAGAATGAATTTGATCTGCCTAATTCATGGCAGGCTTGATCTCTAGTCCTCAAATAGCACCCGACACTGAGAGAGCATTTAGTAAATATTACTTCATTGCTTGAGTAATAAGAACTGTGGTCCTAACTCTAGTAACACTATCTATCCACATAAACACACTAAAATGAAGGCGATTTCTTGTTTGTACTTATCATTTGCCCTTTCTCAATGCTGTTTCCTCCCATTTTACAAACTTTACAAATATTTAGTTGTGAAGAGTTTGTAGCAGAGCTATGACTAATAAGAAAACATTCATAAAGCGGCTTGAATTTCTGCCAGAAAGCATTATATGTAAATAAAAGACACATGTGACTAGAAAGTGTGCACCTCGTGTTTACTCAGCAAATGAAATATTTACTGGGACTCTCAAGGACAACAAACACTTTCCACCAATTACAGGATGTATCCTCCTAGCCCTTCTAGGTCAAGGGTGCGAGCCTCGGGTTACCAACTAGAAGCAAATTGCTGCTCCTGCTGGTGATTCTCTTAAGCAGTTAGAACTTGCATTGACTCTAACCCATCACTTTGTCATAATATTTTAGTTTAATTTTTATTTTTTCATCCCAGAAGCCATTTCAACACCATTATCTTCCTATCTGTGCAAGGAAGTTGCCTTAGCCATGAGGAAGCCTTCTTCACCACAAGATCTACCCACGGGAGGCAGCAGAGCGTGACCTTTAAGAGTTTGGGCTCTGGATGAAGACTGGCATTGTCACCAATGGGCAAAGTGACCTTGGGCTTACTCCCTCTGTGTTCCAGTCACCAAGCAGGAACACAAAGGCAATAAGCAAAAAAGCTTAACTCTTGCTAATAGCAAAGCAGACCATCGCACCTGTCAGTAACACACGGCTTCTCCACTTCTTTAGAGAGTTTGAAATGCATTGCCAAATATCACCTGAGGTATTCCAAATCAGAAATTTGTTGATTGATATTTCATAAGTTACTCATTTTAAGTGCATAATTCGTTGTTTCAAATATAATCTGAGTTATGGAATCATCACAAATAACATTAAACTATTCTTATCGCCTCTTTCCACAAAAACAAATAAGCAAACAAACAAAAAAATCATACTCATATCCCTTCAAATTCCCTAGAGTCTGGAGAAATAGCACAAGACCCTGGGTTCCGTTCCTCAGCACCACATAAGCTTGGCATGGTGGTACATGCCTGTAATCCAGCACTTGGAAGGCCGAGACAGAAAGACTTCCATGAATCCAAGGCCAGCCTGGGGTACAAAGTCAGCTCAAAACCAGCCTGGTCTACAGGGTGAGACTCTGCATCAAAAAAACAAACAAACAAACAAACAAACAAACTCATAAATAACTTTCAAATTCCCTAGCCATACACAAATATCAATTCAGTGTTATGTTGGTGAGATCTTTTTAAGTGACATATTTAAATTAAGATTATATAACTGTAATAAGTAACAATTCTATTGGAGAAATTTGAATCATTCTTTGAAAGCACAGAAATGTTGGAGATATATAGAAATACATATTATAACGAGAAAATGTTGATTCTAGAGGTCAGCATCACATGGTCCTCAGATCCCAGCCATGTGATGCTGAGGATATGAAGGGAAGTTACATGCTGTCTAGTAGTCGTCATGAAGCTGAGACAGTGGGTCATGGATAGTCAAAAAGTGCAGACCATGTGTCAGTCAGGAGGAGCAAACTATAAGCTTGACCGGCACTTGGAGGAAGAAAGAAAACAAGAAAAAAACATTCAAATCATGCAGTAAGAATGAGCAAGACCGAGTTAAGCAAATTCTGGGGTAGCAACTAGAATTTCCCACTATAGATAAAGAACAACCTAAGTTACTAATCTGCAACATACAGACCTGAATGTTTTGTGGGCTCATCCTCCAAATTTTCTTAAAATAGTATATGAAATATACTTTTAAAGAAATATGTGAATGGCTTTTTTATTATTATTAAATATCTTATTTTGTTTTAAGCATCAATTTGTCACTTTTGAAATCAATAGGGAAAAGCTGCAGGTGACTTTTTATATTGAAAGAGACAGGCAGAGTTTCTAGAGATATTAGTTGTGTTAAGCCTGTGACATCTGCAACGCTTGAAACCTACTTCTGTGTAAATCCATCTCTTCTGCTAGATCATGAACTTCTCTGAGAACTTCAAGGGGATCCATTAAGCACAATCCCTCTTCTCTGTCTACAATTCAGACCAACTGAAAAAGAACCTAGGTTTTATTGGAAGAGTGAGTAAACTTATTTGCAGATGGCTTGCATCTGAAAGCAAATGTAGCACTGTCTTTCAGAATGAAAATCTCAAGGGGAATGGAAAGAGCCTGTCCTTAGAAAAGCTACTGAAGGACCGGGCCCCATGCCTGCAGGTTCTTTCACAGGAAAAGAGCTGCCTAGCTAAACACATGCAGGTTTTTTCTTCAAATATTTCAGGTAAATGACTCCATGGGCCCGTGGACCAGTGGCTTGGTTATCAAACGGTGGTGTCCAACAGAATCACCTAGAGGACTTTGCTAAAACACAGACTGGCCAGCTTCTCCTGTAGCCATGGTCCTCAGTCTGTATCTCTGACAAATGCCAGGTGATCCTCCCATTGCTGATGTTGGCGGAAGCACTTTGACACCCACTGGCAGGGAACATGGTCCAAAGCATCACACTCCATGAGGCAGGAAACATCTCCCATGACTTCCATCATGGTGGGAGTCACACTCTGCTGCCTTTCTCCATCTGTGATGGACCAGGGACTGCAATGTGGAAGCCAGTTGCTTGCTGGATTAAATATTAATACACTGTTCGATTTCCATGTCAATTTGCATGTGAAAACAATGCTAAAATTTCTGAAAATGTTATCTCTCACCACTTTTTAAAAATAAACTTGATATCTTGCACATTTGAAGTTTTTGATTCCAATACTTAAATGATTCACTACTTTCTGGGAGCAGAAGGAATGCGAATTAGGAATGACTAGAGGTCACATGTTGCAAACATGCCTATTTCTGTAAGTACCCGAAATTCTCCCCAAAAGGCCATATGCAATGGGCTGCTTCCCAGAGGAATTCAGTAGCTTGAGTTAGTAGGAAATTAAAACCAAGAGTCTGATTCTTCCGATCTGACTCTGAACATCAGGTGTACTTATCTTGCTTTATTAGATATCTCTTGTTTATGCTTCTCATAAATATTTTATCAGCATTTATAAATTATATTCAGATTTTTCACTGACACAGAAAAAAAAATATCCATCCTCTGCTTTGCTGTGAGTCTTTTACAAAACAAGATAGGTCGCATTAAATTGAAGATGATTCAGCTCATTATAACATTTCAAAATTTTCAGATCCTGAGTAGAAAGGGCATCAATATTTTGTAGAGAAAAAAAATTGTGAAAACAGTAATGTGAACCCAGAACCCAGATGTACCTCAATGAATGCCCGGAACGACGGAGAGTTACAGAAGCACCATCCTAGAAGGAGCTCTGCTCACTGTCCAGAGCCTGGAGGAGTTGAACTCCATGAGCTGTTCTCTGAATGCCCTCTCCTGGCCACACTGCAGAGTGCTGAAAGCCCTCACAGGTTTTCAGGATTTGTAGAACGCTTCCATGATCTTTATTTCCTGTATCTATATGCAACCCAAATTCATTAATTTTTAAACCTTGACCATACATATCTTGATAGTTTGTACTAGTCAGTTTGTCCAAAGGGTTGTCAGTGATGACATTAACAGCACTGCTCCCTGGAAGATGACAAATGAGAGATCTCATGTATAGCATCTCCAGTGATGAGGCTTTGGCCTCTCGTATTTAACAAAAGACAGGAATTTTCAGAACTGTCAGAAAAGTTGTAGAGGTCCACTTGTAACTGTTCTCTCTGTCATTTTATCATGTTCTACCTCAATTTATCTACATGGGTAGAAACAAGACAGACTTATAGAAATTTGTATTGGCAGTTGATAAGTCATTTTGTAAGTTTCAAAAAAAAGTGAGATGAAAAGACCTCTTAAAATCTTGGGGAGCAGTTCAGGTTAAGTTTAAATCGTTAAATGGCTATAACTTTTAAAAGTCCTCTGTGGAAACTATAATCCCTAACCTTGAATTTATTGGCCCATAGCCCTAATGATAAGCGGGGAACAGTTTAGGTTTTGGTAAGGTCTCATAGGCCAGACCCCCTATTTTACCGGTTTATTTAGCACACTGGAAGGGCTGTTCCTTTCTGGGCCCCTAGTGGCTGGTAGGGACCCCTGATCCTTCAGTAGCCACTCCAAAGAAGTGACTTCCTGGAGTATGACTAGAGGGTGAAACCTCTCTACTTTTCATCAAGAAAGGAGGTTTCTAGGACAAATTTGTCATCCTACCCTTTGTGGGACAAGTTGAGTCTTCAAGTAAAACTCCAACATTGATCAAAGGACAAAAATTTTACTAAAAACTTGAGGGTATAAAAGGTCATTTAACTTCATTATCTCTGAAACTAAACAAATCTGGGACTGATTTCATATCATGTCAAGTTATGAACACATTCAGTTTTAGTTCTTATTATTTTAGGGCTTTTCCAATCCTTGGTTTGGATGATGGTACCTCGTGAAGAACGAAACATGCAAAAAACCCACTGCAGTCTTCCATCTCCTGCAATTGCCTTAGCATCTGTCCAACACCTGGGTCCACACGCTCTGCCTTCATCCAGCCAATGCCGTGGGAGGAGACAGTAGGTCCTCACTGCTGCCAGAACCTCTGTCCGCCTCCTAGAGGACTGCTGTTCTCTATACCTTCACAAGACTTCTCCTTCCTGTCCTTCTGGATCGCTGACCATCATCTGCTTAATGAATTCAAGCTTTTCTTTCAGCCAAGGAAAAGAGATTATCTTTAAACAACTTCCTGCCAGAGGCTCGCCAGAAATCCTAGAGGCAGAAAAACACCAAAGCAGGAAAAATAACAACAAAAAAAAAATCCCTGAAACCTTTCTGATTCTGCCATAGCAATGAAATGAACATTTGTTTAATCAACAAAATCAAAGAGAGCAAACTGAGATGAGAAAGATACAAGGTTAAGATACTAGACAATATTGGTAACAGGCATTCTTTCTCTAGGTTTTTAACTTGTTCATTTCTGCTGCCACCTGCTGGTGAGTGGGATTTCCAATGTGCTGGACCAGCGAGAAAACACTGCAGCCTGCAAGGATCAGATTTATGACATTTGAGGGTAAGCCTCTTCAATGTATCACAGTCTTAAAAGTCAGCAGCAGAATTCTGACAGTGATTTAAATATAAGTGAAATTGTAGTGGATGGAGAGAGACAGTAGAAACAGAAACAGAAATGAGTAAGTGGATGGAGTGGACAGCCAGGGGCAGTGTGATGGAGCTGGGAAGAAGCTAAAAGCAGAGAGGTTTGATGAGCTCCTGTGACTACAGCATTCCAATGTTTGTAATGAGGTCTTCTGGCTCCTGTGATTACCTGTGCGGTGACATAAGACAAAGTGTTGGCACAGTATATTTGAATTACTAAAGTCCTGATCATCTATTGATCACTTTATTGCTAGTCTAAAACTATATCACCAAGAGTTAACGAAATCATACTTCAAAAAGATGGATAACCAGCAGTGTAAAATCGCTCTCTAATGTTAACAGGGACTAAGTTAATACGGTCAATAGTCTGAAAATTAAGCAGATGCCAGCGCATAAACAATAACCTAAGTGTAGAGGCATTAGCTTGATGTCAGTGTTTGTTTTACAATTAAATACCCTGAGAAACTTTCACCCAAAACCAAAACAAACAGATTTCAAAAGATGTTGTCCTTATATATGTTCTTGACCATATAGTGTCAACATCTATGCTGTAAAAAGATTTTTTCAAGATCCTAGATTCATCAAGGGTTAAAATCTTCACTGCTGGGTTCATTCTATGGAAAGGCAACATTTCATGCTAATCACCTGTGGATTCTGAGAGATTTTAGTTCCAAAAATAAAATCAATCCTTGGGAAGGCATTGCTGCTTATGTTTTGGGTTTAGGCAAGTGTCTCAAGAACACAAGTTGATTACATTCTCAAATTCTTGATCCAATAGGATGTAGACTTCATGAAAACTCATTTAATATTATTATTTGAATGGATAAAATGTGATTCACCGGAGGGCAGAAAGTTTTTCTTCCCCCGGAGGCACTACCAGCCCTCTCATACCTCCTCAGCTTGTTATCTCCACATGTTTCTCCACCTACAGTTTGAGTCAGGGGTTCATGCCTGGACCAATCATCGGAGGCCAGAAATAAATTGAAGTATAATAACAGTCAAGAGCAGGGACTCTGATTCCTAACTTCCACTGGTATACGTCAGTTTCCTTGTCTGTTAAGTGGAAATACAAGTTCAGAATTTTATTGTGGGAATTGAAAGACACTGTATGTAAAGTGCCTAAAGCTGCACCAAATATCCATCCACAAATGAATGGATGAAGCAAATATAAAATATTTACATATATCACTATATATATATCATATGTAGAGAAATATTATTCAAACTTAAAAAAGAAAGAAACCTTACCATTTGTGACAACAGAGATGAACCTGCAAGACATTATTTGCAATGAAACAGGCCAGCCACAGAATAACAATGATTATATAAATACATTTATATGAAGTATCTACAATAGTCAAGAAGAAAGTAGAATGGCCAAGGATCTGGAGAGGAAACAAACTAGTAGGTGGGTAAAAAGTTACAGTTATGCAGAATGAGTGTAATGGACAAAAGTATATGAACATTTTTCAACATCACTAATCATCAGAAGCATATAAATCAAAATCACAGTGAGAGATCACCTCACTCTGATAAAATGGCTATTGTTGAAAAGAAATTAGGTAGCAAGTGTGGGCGAGGATGTGGAGACAAGGTCGCCACAATACTCTGTTGGTAGAATGGTTAATGAGACCTCCATGACAGAGAACATGTGGACTCTCCTCAACAAATTAAAAATAGATTTAACATATGGTCCAGCAACACCATTTCTCTTTATATAGCCAGAGAAATTGGAATCTTTATATCAAAGTGATATCTGCACTCCCATTATTTATTGCAGAACTAAATTGCCAAGAAATATAAACATCCTAAATTTCATCCACTAATGGGAGTATAAAGAAGAGGTGGCATATATACACTGTGGAATATTATTTAACCATAAAAATAAAACTTAGTCATCTGCAACAATAGGCATAGAACTGGAAGCCATTGTTTTAAATGAAATAAGCCATACACGCACACCCACATGCATACACACTATCATGTGAGCTCACTCGTATGCAGCGTCTTAAAAAAAAGTTGATCTCATAGAAGCTGAGAGTAGAATAAGGATTACCAGAGATCAAGAAAAGGAGAGGAGAGGGAGGGATGAGGAAAGGTTGATCAGTATGTACAAAGTTAGATAGGACAATCCTATTTCATTGCACAGTGGGGCAGGCAACATTATACTGTGGATTTCAAAATATTTAGAAGAAGTGATTGTGTTTCCACCGCAAAGATAGGATAAATGTATGAGGAGGTAAATACGCTCACCCTGATTTTAACATTGTTTCAGTATGTACTGAAACACTAGATGGTATCCTGTAGATACGCACATTTTATGTCAGCTGAAATATCAGAAACATGAGTAAGTTCTTGAGACCTACTGTATGAAAACATTTTCTGTAGTTAACAATACGATATTGCACACTTAAAAACTATAATTGTAATCGCATGTTAAGCATTCTCACTACGAAGAGGGAGGGAGTGAAGAAAAGAAGCTGAGAACAAAAGGAAAGAACACAACAGGAAAAAGGGAGAGGGGATGAAGGGAGGGAGTGTGGCAGACAAGAAAAGACAGAGGACAATTCGGAGGTGATAGGTACATGCGTTGCCTTGATTGCAGTGATAGTATCAGAGGCAAACGCTTATATACCAGCTCCTCGAGTCGTGTACATTAAATATGTGCATTGTGTTTCGCATATCAGTTTTATCTCAGTAAATGTGTAAAAACAAAACAAATAGCTATTCCAGACGCCAAGTGAGCACCGTTAAAGTGAACGCTCTTCCACTAAAACTGCTGTTCTTAGTCTTGCTCACTCACTAGCATCCTTTGGGAAACTAAACACCTGATTCTTTTACCAAGCACTCCCTGATTAGACAAGTAATATGGAGACATAAGCTCAGAACGCACTTTTCAGAAAATACAAGACTGAGAGCTACAGCATTATGTTACAAACTCGTGGAAGATTGGAGGTTTTTCCTTTTATGTCCACTCTTCTATCTTTAGTGCTTAAACCACAGCTGCCACAAGATAAATTGCTCAAAATGTTAAATGAAGTAACTCAGAAGGTATAGAAGAGGTTATGACTAGATGAATATGGGTACATGAGGGCACGTGCACATCATACACAAATGCACAGTTTGCCAATAACACTTCTGGAGCCAGAGTAAAAAAACAAATGATGGATCTGATAGCACACTTGGAAATATTAGTTACAAGTCAAGGTAATAAACGATAATGAATATCTGTCTTAGTTACTTTTTCGTTGCTATGACTCAGTACCCGACACCTGCAAATTTAGGAAAGGTTTATTTTAGCTCACTGTTTCAGATGGTCACAATCCATTCAGGGGTGGCTGGCAGCAGTCAGAGTACAGGACAGAGGCAGAGGCAGAGGCAGCTTCTCACAACATCACAAACAGGAAGGCAAGCTGAGACCAGTTGAGGCTAGTCCCAGTCCTCCAGGAAGGCAGGTGCAGCTTATGTATCCTTTCAGGTCTCTGCCCAGTAATTAGTCCCTCCTGCATCCAGGTGTGGCCACTACACACCATTAATCCTAACTCACACGCCTTTAGTCTCAACTGTAATCCACCCCTCCAGACTAGACCCCAATCCACCAACATCACATGGTTTCATAGACAATCCACAACGTCAAAATACATGAGACTTTTGGGGGACACTCCAGGTCCTAACCACAAAAATATCCTTCTACTATAAGAAATAAACTTCATTAATGACTTAGGAGTCTGAAAAAAAGGTGGAAATTTTAGGATTCTTCTGAGATCCTCTCTAGAACATAATAGGCAGAGAGACATTGGCTGCTTCCTGGTCCCCCACAGCTGCTCCTTTTTCTGCCCAATCCCAAGTCTCTCTCACTCTCCAAACTCTTGGGCACACACAGGTGTACACACAGTTCTCACATGGAACCTCTGTCTACTGCTCCATACGTAGCCATCAGCACTGCCGGCACCCAGGTTGATGGCCAGAGGAAGAGGCAGGCTTGCGTCCATCGGCAGGGGAGACGCGCGTGCCCCGCTGTCTCTTGCTCTGGAAAGACGTGGCTGAAAATGTTTCAGAAGCTCAAGGTGATTGCATCTTCCTGCCTCCACGGGCTCCCACCACTCGGCGAGGAGCAGAGCTGCAGAAAGTCCAATTTAGAGCTACAACATGAGATCTGGGGGACAGTCTCCAGGTTTAAAATGAACAGTGGTCTGTGTGTGTATGTGCACACCCACACACCAGCACTGCCTTTGGGGATAAACCTGGGTCTACGCTAGATTTCAGTACTCTACATAAGAGCAATTTAGGGAATAGCTTCTAGTCCAAATTCAGGACAACATGTGCAGGCAGATGTCTCTTGCCTTCTATAGTCAAAACGTACACAGATATGTAACTCCTTGTTATACAGCCTGTATTCCACATTAAACCTTTTATTGACTTTCCATTGCATTTAGAAAAAAAAAAGTTACAGACAATTCACATTCACCTCAGTAGCAATGTTTTCTCTCTCAAGCTGCCAGTTATGCTGAATTAGCAAACACGGAACTGTTTCTTTTAGGCAAAACATCAGTTTGGATTTCTTGTGCCTGTAGCTCCAACATTTTCCCCAACTGTTCAGCACAGGACCCTGTGTGTTTATGGTTCTTTTTAAAGACAACTAATACATCTTGTTGGTCCATGACCATTGAAATAACGGTCAACAGCGCTGTAACTTCCTCCTGAGCAAAGCTTTCTAGACACATGCATTTTCTCTATAAAGCATATTAGAACTTTCATGTGCATAGAATACTAGAAAGTATTTCAGAACTACTCTTAAAAGCCCATCTGAATAGTAAGTAAAAAAGAAAAGAAAAAATAAAACACAAAAAAGTAGCTTTAAATGTGCCTTAAGAAAATGACCCTGGTTTATAGCATGAGAGCTAAAATAAAAATCAGAACATCATCTTGTCTTTAGTTGGGAACATGCAAGCCAAGTGATCTGGAGGTAAATCTTCACATATGTCTATAGAGTAGTCAAGCATTGTGTGTGTTAGTTTGAGGATTCCAAGTGAATCTTAGCTAGTCAGCAAGTTACCAACCATATAATCCATAAATCATGACAATAAACTGTACTTAACGTTATAAAGTTTAAAACAAATACCCTACAATTCAGATCTATTACTTGGATGTGTTTTGTCTTCCCGCCCTCAATCACAATCTCCTCCGATTCTCTCCTTCTCACTCTGCGTTCCACTGGCGAGTCAAAATAATCGTTCTTCTTCCACAGCCTCACAGTCTTCTTTCTCCTGTCCCCTGTTTACCAGAAATATCAACATCCCAGAAAGCATATGGAAAAGAAAGGTTCTTAATTCTTATGTATATACTGAGATAATACAAAATTTCAATTATTTTTTATGTTACCTGCATGAAAAGCCCTCCATGCTAATACACCCAGCCAAACCAAACATGTCCCCACGAGTGGAGACGTAAGGCGAGTGTCAGTACATGACAAAGAGGTGGAAGAGAATCAGATGCCATGCTCAGACCAAATCTGCTAGGAAACCCTGATCATGGCCTCGGGAAGTTCATCGTTACGTATCTGCTCACCTCCCATGAGATCAGGTCAGGGCTGAGAATAACAATTTTTAATTGGACATTTTTCTATCTAAAAAAACTGTAGGTTAGAACTACACAGATGTTGCATAATAAATTCAGTTCTAGGGATTTTTCTACTTTATAAAAAGCAGAACTTATGAAAGTGCCTGTTTTAAATGACGTTATTGTCATATACATATAAATATATACTTATATAAATATAATTACATGTTATATTAGTGAAATGTATATGTTAATGCAAGTGTGAACAAATATATATATATATATATAAAGATATATATATATATATCTTTTTAAAAATAATTATCGCTCCTTTTTGTGTGAGTTATTTTATAAGTTGAAAAAATCAAAAGCTAAAAATGGGCCTATAATCCATATGTATTTTTCTTTCCCATTTTAAGAAGAAATACAATTAGTCTGACTTTCTCTTTCCTAAGCTAGCTCTTTAAAATACAGAAGGATGTGAGTTCCTCATTAAGTCCTTGTTATCTTTAGCTTCTGTTTTGGTATCTGCTGCCAGGAAATGGATCTAATTACCTCTGTGTGTATTTAATAAAGTTTAGAAAACCAGATGTCAAGTTAGAAATTAATTTCAGCACTGAGTATATGTAGAAATATGAATTTTCAAAAATTTTTATCCAGCTCATGTTCAAATAAAACAATTCACTTTTTTGTTCAGTAAATGTGCATTTCATTTCATGGGTTTTAAGTAAAATACAAAATTAGTCAATCTTACTCTGAAAGGACACATCAGGATGCTCATGCTTCAGAAGTCCTTAGATGACCCCAAACATGTAGTTCATAGTCTGCCTTTAACTTAAATTCTTGTCAGGTTAGCCTTCCCACTAGGAGTACATAGCAACACGTTCTGATGGTATCAAAGCCAAGCAAGTCTCTTACTCAAGGTCTCAAAGGCCATCTAAGGTCAAGGGTGCATAAAAATAATAGGAGCTTGATGTTAGCCCCTCCCAGTAGGACCAAACAGAGGAGACTTCCACACAGGCTGGAGGGATACGGAAGATGCTGGGATGTTCTCATTCATGATCAGGGCTTGGCCACCTGATCTCAGAGGTATGTGAGAAATAAACTTAAGTCTAAGCCTTTTTACACCAAGAGCCAGGTACTTTGATTTACTAGTTGAACTCATTGTCCAGTGAAGTAGTATAAAGCAATAAATTGGAAATTCCAACACTTTATTGCAAAAGTTATTGAAAGAACAGACCAGAAGACAAAACCCAGTCTGTATTTGTCCTCCTGACTTCCAAGGACATGTTATCTTTTGTTCAAGTGTGTTTTCTTTTAAAGAATACAGACAGCCACCTGTAGTCATGTGTCATCCGGGGTAGAAGTCTAGGAATGGGTGAACACAGAGGAAATAAAAGTACCAGCAAAAATAGAACATGGGGGGAAAAGAAGAAAACAGGAATCATGACCCCTGGGCAATAAAATCTAAACCAGTTTCATAAAGAAGCAGTACATAAGCAATGTATTATCAAAGAATAGAAAGAATAGAATTAGAAAAGAATTAGAAAGAATAAAAGCACACACACAAACACCAGGGACAATAAAGGAGGCATTCATAGATATGAATAAAACGTTTGAGAAGGGCTAGGGGTATAGCTCAGTGATCTGAGTGCTTACTTAGCATAGACAAGGTCCTAGGTTCAGTTCCTAAGCATCACGTAATACCAAGGCATGGTGGTGTACACTGAACTTGAGTGGTGTACACTGAACTTGAGTATTTGGTGCACATATATATCACATCAAAATTACAATCTCTTTCCCTCCTTCTTTTTTGACCCTCTCATAAGCCTCCCAATTCCCACTATCACTCCCATTTAGTTCCTTTTTTTAAAATATCGCCTCCCTTTCTCCTTCCCAGCCTCTTCCTCCCCATTCCCTTTCGCTCTCTACAGAGTCCATCTTCTTACTGTCTTTTGTTTTTATGGTTTGACTTTCTCATATTAGAGAAACCATATAACATTTAACTTTCTGGGTCCAATTAATCTCCCTAAGAATAATGGTCTCAAGGTTCACCCATTTCCCTAAAAATGACTCAAATGTGTCATTCTTAATGGCAGAGTAATACTCCATTGTGTGTATACGCCACACCTGTATCCAGTCATCTTTTGGGGGGCATATTGCCTTCCTCTCAAGATTTGGCAATTATCAATTGTGCTGCTATACAACAGACATTCTGGTTATCATTCCATCAATCAGATTTCTTAGGCTAAACTTATATCAAAGACCTAATAAATAAATTGCTACATTACATAAACTTAAGTCTATACAGCATAAATATATTACACATAAAGCAATAGATATAATGGCAGGCCTAGTTATTTCAGAATTTTTAAGAGTTTTTTTTTTTTCCAAAAGGGGAGCATGAAGAAATGAATAAGATCATTATTACAAACTTAGTCAAAGAGCATAAAATTAAAAAGTAAAATTCAAGAATCACAGGTTGAATTAATAGCTGATTGAGTTCTTAGCCAATGAACTAAGGGTATGAGGTCTTTCATCTTTACTACTTTAATGACAGCTTCAGGGAAAGACCCTCAAAACCGCTTATTTACCAACTCCGACTGTTTTTAAAATTAAGAAAATTAGTAATAATAATACAGTTTTTAAATAACAAATCAAAACCACTGCCTTCTGCTTCTCCACTCCCAGCTAAATATCTATATACATCATATATATCAAAAAAGTTTCACAGACTAAGATTTTACTCCAACTTCCCATGTTGAACATAATTATGTTTTGCAAACTAGTAAATTAATAAAAATAATAATTATGGGGGAAATTTCACAGATTTTATGGGAAAGTTCTTACTGTTTTAATTGGATACCAATCAAATGGTTCAAATACCAATCTGTTTTCCGTTACACTTTCTCCTTTGATGTTTCCTTTCTTCCATGTTCGTTGCTGCTTCTTGTCTCTCTGTCTCTCCTGAAGATTCCTTCAAGTATTTTCTGCAATGCCAGGCTAGTGGTTGCAAATTTCTTTAGGGATTTTTGGTCATAAAAAAATGTTTATTTCCCCTTCAAATTTCAGGAACAATTTTGCTGGATACAACACCTGGGTTGAGACTTACTGTCTTTTAAAGCTTGAAAAATTTTGCTGCAGGACAGCCTGGCCTGCCTTGAGCCTGTGTTGAGAAATCTATGGTAATTTGAATAGTTTGCTTTGGTAGGGTGATGTCTGTTTTTCTCTTACATTTTTAATATTCTCTCTTTATGTTGTACTCTAGAGGTCTTGATTATGATATGTTGTGATGAGTCTCATTGCTGGTTGAGGTTATTTGGTGTCCTATAAGCTTGTAGGACCTGAACATTGATTTCTTTTCCTAGATTTTGAAATTTTTCTTGTATGATTTCAGTGAATAAATTCTTTATACGTTTGGTGCTGTCTTCTGCCCTTCCTCACACAATCATAATTCTGAGACTGATTCTCTTTGAATCATCCATCATCTGTTGTATCCAGCTACTTTGCTCTCTTCAAATTGTTTATTAAACAAAATTTCACAAAAAAATGTTGCCTGGAATCCTGTACATCAAACAAACACACCACTGTTAGTGATATTTTAACCAACAAATGAAGGAAGTCTCTACCTCTTCCTAAGTAGTCAGATAAGGAGGAATCATTTGTCTTTTACTATCACTCCAGTGCAACACAAGAGGATTGGAAATAAGTAAGAAAGAGAGTTGGGAGTGGATGATAGCAGACCAGCCCCCAAAGGCACCCTGTGTGCCGAGTCTGTAGCTCTAACCTGAAACAAAGGATCTGAGAAGTTGTAGAATTCGACTAGGATGAAATTAAAGGAAAATTCTGTCACAGGGGAGAAAAGAATTCTTCCAAATGCTAGCAGCTACCAGAAGAATAGATCACAAACTATGCCTCATTCTAGCATCTGTAATCTCATAAGAAATTTTTTCAAACTCCAGGTTGTTCACTTTTTTTAATTCCACAAATGAAATACCTAATTTTTAAAACAGATAATGTCATTTTAAATGATATATCCAAAATAAACCAAGTTTATTCTGGACCTCAGGAGAAAAAAATACTTTTATACCCACCAAAATAAATCATTAAACAAATATTTAGCCAGAGCAACATGTGATAACTAAAAACATCTGGTTGGCAGATTTCAACTCTTAAAAACGACTGAAATTTCAAGGCAGTTATGAAATACACCATTAGGGCAATCCTTTCTATGAATTATCTTAGTATTTCTCACTTACAGTTGAAATAATTAAGGATGTACCAGAGACTATTGTATGTAATGGCTTGTAAGCATAAATTTTTGAAAGATACCAATATCCTTTGTAATGTATTACCTCATTCTTTTAGTATGTGAAGTGCTAGGGATTCAGAATAAAATATCAATTACAACAGACCTAAGCATTTCTAATCTAGAAAATGCTTTTATACAAACATTTCTTTTATTTCATTGTGCCCACAGTGTACTTGCAAGAAATCACTCAAGAAGCCATTAAAATAAAAATAGTTTTCTGTGGTAGGAAAGTGTCAAACTTTTAATTGTGGCAATGAACCAACCCAATTCTAAAATATTATGAAGTTATTCAAATCTAAGACTAGGATGAAGTGAATCAGAGGGCAGATTGTAAGAGCTCAATGTCTCCTTTTACCTTTTATATACTTCCATCAAATAGTCAGCTGCTTTCATTTTTATTACATAATAAAATGTAAACTACATTCTTTATATTATCTAAGAAATTTTCAAACTTTTAATACCTATCACTCTTTTTAGGTCTCCTTTCCATCAATCTGTGTATTTTAAATCTTTACCATTCAATAAACATTAGACATTCATATGAACAAGGCCTATTGTTAGGTGTGATAGATAAGACTTTGCCGTAGAGGGTAAATGCTAAGATAAAAATATAGACAACAAACACTTATGCATAAAGGACCCCATGAACTTAGCTGTCAAAATATGTACATGGAAATACTGCCGCTAGAATCAAATCCTGGTGCTCTATAAGCAATAAGCCGTGTTATGAAACAATCTGTATCTAGTAACAGTGTATACTAGAATGGGCACACTTAGGAAAATGCTGAAGGAAGCTGTACTTAAAAGTCTCTGGTATATGATAAATACAATATATGTTGGCTATTACTGTTAACATACATGACAATTGCCATGAAAAGAGAAACACGTGGTGCTAAGTTCTCTGAATATTAACTCACAGAGAGTACGGAAAACCAAATCCAAACTTTAAAATAATATTCTATAGTCATAGCTGAGTGGCTCCATAATTATTTTTTCACTGAAACCAGTGTGTATACGTCATGCACACATTCACTCATTCAGACAGCAAGTATTTCCTGAGGTTCTTCCACGGGTCTGCTTATGCCAGGCAAGGATGCAGAGTGAGGGTGGCCCCCACGCCCATGCAGCTGATGGTCTGTCTTAGGGCAAACCCAGAGGAGATTCACTGAAGAGCAGATCTAGAGGGCATTTGACTATAACCTGAGGAGAACCAAAAACCCTTATGTAAATTGAAATTTAAGTTTTTCAGGATGCATGAATCCTCCTTAATACATATGCCACTTAGAATGGGCCAGATTGCTTACCTTGAAAGCAAATCGTCCACTTTTTTTTCTCCCATTATCTTGCCACTTACAAACTATTAAACTTTTACAAGATTTTAAATATTGAAAGCTAGATATCATAGAAGCACATTAAAATTTTCTAAATCTTGCAGAAAATGAGTAGTAATAGACAGCTTCCTTACTATCTGTGTGAGCCAGCTTTCTGTTACTATAATGAAATACCTGAAATGACTAATAAATAAAAAGAAAAGGTTCACTTGGGCTCATAACTTTGGAAACTCCAGTCCAAGACCTGTTTGAACATTGACTCTATTACTTTGTGCCTCTGGTAGCAGCGCCAGATGGCAGTGCCCGGAAGTAGTACGGTGGAGCAAACTTCTATCTCATTGGCTAGGAAACAAATCAAGAGAAAGAGGAAGGCGCCAGAGTACCACAAGCCCTTTCTGGGTCACACCTTCAATGACCTAAGACCTGCTACAAGGCCCAACATTCTAAAGGTGCATAGGGTCTCCCAATAACATCATCCTGAAGGTGAGGCCTTCAACTCAGTGATCTCTGAGAGATACACAAATTCAAATCAGCACAGCCTAACCTCATCTGAGGGTGCTCACATTTCAATTTCTTAGTCATTAAAAATGTGGTAATCAAATTATGGAATACAAATACAGACAATATGGTTTCAATACTCTTGTCTGAGACATTTTTTCTGCCTAATGATTATTTCAGTAGGATATGTATGTGACACATAATAATAACACTCAACTGGAGGGATTGGTGTGTATGCATACTATATCTTAATCACTGGCATTTCCACTTCCCCTCCCTGCTCTCTTCTCTCCCACGTCCCCAAATTCCCTTCCCATCTTCACAAGCTTCTACATAAACTTGTTTCTTTCACTTACTCAAACAAATATTTATTACATACTTATGCAGTGAGACTGTTATTTCAACTTGTTCCGTTTCTTTGTGCTTTTGGAGAGCATCACCCTCACCTTCCCTTACAAAGGGGACATCAGCTGACCCCTTCTCTCCATGTTTAATGTAGTCATGGATCTCCGGCCAGGCCAATCAGAGTAAGCCACCATAATGGCGGCAGCCATGGCTCAGAAGACGATGCAAAGTGAGTCCACATAGTCAGCCCTGACACACTTTGGGAAGGCTTGGTCAACAAGTGCTTTCTTTCCTCTTTAGGCTACTACTGGTTGCACATGTTTCTGAAGATTCCAACAGCCACTACCTGATCGGATCCTGTCTGAAAATAGAGCCAACGTATGCAGCAGTGAAGCCTGGCTTCAAGAAATAGAGAAAAAGGATGGCTGAGTGCCGATGACTTTCCTTTGAAGTGAAGGTACAGACACAGAGGGACAAAAATGCGCCTTATGTTTCACAAGTAAATGCAGTTTTCCAGCATTGTCTCCCTTTGCACCTGATTTCAAAAACTATCAGTGTGAGACAATTAAAATAAGCACAGTGATCCAAGTGTACTCGTCAATGCAGACCCTGTCCCTCTTCCCTCTTTCCTTGGAGTTGATTCAAAGCAAGATAGCATCAGGTGACAGAGGACACCCTTCACTGAATCGTCCTCCACTGTCACTGTCATTTCCCCCTTTCTCACCCTTTATCCCCCCACACTGTGTCTTGTTTCCCTCTCCAGAAAATCTGTCCCCCTGTTTCCTGCCATCACTCTTTTAGTTTTCACTTTTACTTATTTAAACTTTGGTTTTCTCGTATTAGAGAAACCATGTGATATTTAATCTCTGTCATCTGATTAATTTCACTAAGCATAATGCCTCACAGAGTATTCATTTTCCTACAAATGACTCAAACTCATCTTTCTTTATGGAAGAGTAGTAATTCACTGTGTATACATACTCCATTTTCTTTATCTATTCCTCTGTTGAGGGACATACTGGCTGCTTTCCGGATTTAGCTATTACAAGTTGTGCTGCTTTAAACATAAATACGAAGGTTATATAGTGTATTTGACTCTCTCAGAAAGATATTCAGAAGAGGTACAGCTGGATCAAATGGAATATTTGTTTTTAGTTTTTTAAGGAATATCCATATTGATTTCCATAATGATTGTGCCAGTTTTACATTTCTACTCACAGTGGAAAAATGTTCCCTTTTTCCCACAACCTTGCCAACATTTGTTGAATGCAGAAGATAATGGAGAGGGAGATCTCTATTACCCGTATGGGGTTCTCCCTGGGTTGCTGGGTGAACAACGGGGCCATTTTATATGAGGAGCTCCATCATAGAGTCACAGTTGGAAAGCAAGACACTTGGCGCAAGCACTGACTTTGCTCTGTGCTGGATGAGGGATGTTGAGAAACTCAAATAATTCTGTGTTTAGCTTCTGTGCATATGAAATCGTAAGACAAATACAAAACAATGTGAAATATTTTAAACTACAACTATTAAATTATCATTTTAAATAGTGTACCTTGTGCAATAATATGATCCCTGTAAATTACTCATGATAAAATAAAGAATTTGAAACAGTCTTGAGTCCTAACTCCTGTTCTCGAATATTCCTCAAATTAGCATAGAAGGGCAAATATTTGAAAGAAAAATACCATAAGCATTAATCATCCTGTAAAGCAACACATTCAAGAGAACTGAGATATTTGCAAGTGAAGATATAGTTAGCACATTTGAAAATGAACATTTTGAGAAAAAAGAATTCAAATGTCATCAGTAGGAACTGACTTAAATTCTCAAAAAATGAACATTTTGAGAGAAAGCAATTCAAAATATAAACAGTAGAAATGCTGACTTAAATATTCACAAAAGTACATAAATTTATTTTGGTAATGAGTCAAGGGCAAACATCCGGGAAGAAACAGAATGAGTGTTGAATTTTGAATGGACACAGGATTATTCATTTCAGATAAGATATTACAGAAAGTAAAGAGCCTTCATTTTAAAATACAGTACTTATGCAAATACCAGCAAAAGCAAAGTAAAACACAGAAAATATAATCAAATCTGCTTTTTAAACAGCTCCCAAAGCAAAATAAGCAGTTCTATTAGAGTCAGTGACCACTCTCTGGGGAAGCAGCATAAGCAAGTGCTCAAGAGAAGAATAATTTGTCCTTTTGGAAAATCTTCATCCCAAAACTTGGTAACCCAGAGTGATGAAAATCACAATCTGATGTTAAGCCCTGGAACAAGGCACATTCGTCTTATCTGTGCAAGGATAGCCTGCTCTGCTACCACAAATAAATGAATCTGGAGAAAGCTCGAACTCTCAGGAGATTAAAAAAATCAGCCTTTAATATGTTGGATAAGAGCAGTTTATGCACAAAATCATGCACCCTAGGCAATTGGGAGGCCCCATCAGTACGGGCTTCTCGGAAGGTATTTCCAAAGCCCTCAGGGAGAAAATTCCACGTAGGGTATGGACTTTTAACACCAATGAGGAATATGAGCCCTTATCGTTGCTTTCATAGTTATTAATGTTATCAATCATCCAGCTCCAAAATTTCATGCAATCACACTAACGGGGCCATGAATTCATTATCCTGTTGATTGTCTCACCGGTTAACCTGACTCCGAGTGATACAAAGTCCAACGTTTATTCAGAAACGATGGTTACAGCTCAAATGCTGACTTGTGTCTTGAAAAACCAGTGATTCTGCTATCTCTAATCCTCCAGAGCACAGAAAACCTTCCCAGAGGAGGAGCTTTCCTGGCTTTTTCTAGGGGTGAACTTGCATTTTCTAAACCTTTTCCTCTCTGGAGTTTCCCTTGCTCTGTTTTCCATCATCTCCTCAGGCAAATTTGATTCATCTCTCAGTTAACTGTGGCTTTCGGGAAAGACACACAGAGAGATCATATTCCACAAATTGTTATCGGCTCTAGAAGGAGAGGGAAAGGACCACAACGGGTATTAACGTCTTTCTAATGTGGAACTGAGATGAGAGAGAATAATACAGCAAAGACAAAAGATAAGACGATGCATACATTCGCATGCTTTAATTTTAATTTAAATATAACAATAGTAGAATGGCATTCTCTGAGTGAGAACCCTAAACTTCAAAAAAGTTTACCAACTTTCCAGGTGGTAAAGATTTGTGGCAGGGGAAGGCATTGTGACCCAGATATACCTAATTTAAACTCTGGTCTTATCAAAGACTTTGGTCAAAAGCTAAAAACACCAACACTTTCAGGGGACGACATCTAAAAAGGAAATTACTATTTAATAAGACAAAAAAAAAGGTGCTTAGTGGAGAAAACGTGTAACAACAGGCTGCTGGCAACCGTGAGATAAACCAGCAACAGACCTGTATTCTATGCCATTCTTTCTCCAAAATACAATATTTCAAGCCAAGGGAGGAAAGGGAAGAGATCAGAATCTCCACTTACGAATATGCGGTTTATTACCTCTTTCTGAGAAACCAATACAGTGACTCAACCAATATTAAGAACTCACGGTCTCCGTGGGCCAGGAGCCTGAGTGCGGGGCCCCTGGGCACTGGGTCCTCAGCCTTTCTCTTGGAATTGCAGTCAAGTTGTAGGCCAGGGATGTGGTCCCTGGGGACTCTACTTCCTGCTTTACACTCCCCTTCCTACTTCCCTCACAAGACTGGGGCCAGATTCAGCTACTCCGGTGTCGTTGGACTGAGGGCTCTGTTGGTCACCGTGCCCTGTGGGATTCTCCATCATGTAGCTGTGGCAAAGGCTTTGGCTGTCTGCCAAACAAGAGAGAAACAGAGGGCAGGAGTGAAAGACCATGCTATAAACTTATAGCCTAATCTTGGAAGCAGTACCCCATTATTTTTGCTTCTTTCTTTTTCTTAGAATCAAGTTTAAGGCTTGTTTACATCACAGGCTGTGAGTGCCAGGAGCAGGGCATCACTGGGGCATCTCCAAGGCTTCCTGCCATGTGGTGATGAGATTGATTGGGCTGAGCCTTCAGGCTGCCAAAGTTCAAGTTTAGCGTTGTTATTTGGTAGCTGTGAGACCTTCCACGACTGCTCAACTGCTTTGTTTCTCAGTCTCCTCATCCCCAGAATAGAACTACTATTGGTACTTGGTTCTTAACACTAAAAAACTAGAATAGTGTTTGGCAGAAGGTAAACAAATATTCTGTGGCATTCTACTCATAATTATATAAAATATGAAGTACTTCTCTAGCTAAGAATTTGTGAGGAATAATCCAAAAATATGATGAATGTTTAAAAAGTTATTACAGTAAAAGTTATACAGCACTATGAATTCCTTTCAAAACACTTCACTTCACTGTAAAGTCAACTGTTCTTGCCAGTTTCTGAGGCAGTTTTGAAAGTCTTTTTTTCATATTTTTAGTTGCATTATTGTAGCATCCCTGATGTTCTGAATCAATTCACAACATTTACATTTGACTTTAGGAAAGAGCCAGAAGTCCCATGGTAACAGATTAAGTGCGTAAGGTAGGTAGACAAGGACATACAATAGTTAGTGTGAGTGTGTTTCCATTGGACAGCACTTGGCCGCAGCATTCATCACATTTTTAATCAAACCTTTTTAAGACTCTCAAGATAGAAGACTTCCAGAACTGCTTCAGAAAGTGTCACAAATGATGGATAAGTATGTTTGATGTAAGAAGGGGATTCTAAAGGAGATTAATAGTAATGTGTCTTTTACGGTAACACTTTTATACTTACGCACCATATTTTTCAATCACCCCATGTATAAAAAAGGAGGCTATTATTTTCAGAAAGTAACAAAAATGAACTGCCCACAAAGGAAATCAAGCCACGACCATTCCTGGAAAAAAAAAAAGAAAAACTTCACATTTTCTGCCAGCATAGTAGAACTGCAAACAACTAAAGTGTGTCTGAGGAGTAGAGTAGCTTATTACCATGTCATTCACTTAGTAGACCTTGTATTCTGATTTCATAAATATCTTACTGCCCACCCGAGAATATTTACTGTCCAACATGGAATGAAATGACCTGGTTTGGCTAATGTTCCTCTGTCACTGGACGCTCAGGACAAAGTCTTTCTTACTTTTGTGCCTTTAGTTTCCAATGGCCCTACACCCACAGACCACCACAGACATGAAAACAATCGAACTCATACAGAAACGAAGACACAGATGGAATTCCCCAACATAAATGTTAGCCATAGTTCAAAGTTCTCTAGAATTTCATAGAAACACTTACCAATAAACATTTTGAATTAATATGTTTTTAACCCAACACACTTCCGATAGTGCCCGGCTTGGATGGCACCAAATCACTATCCACCCACACACTAGAGCCACGGCCACCCTAGTTTTCTCTTCGCACTCTTACTAACGATCCCTCCCTCCTCCATCCAGCCCTCCGTAGGCACTTCTTTCTACCGCAGGTCCAGCTGCCTTAATTTTGGCACCATTGGAATGCAGTACTGAAACTAATGTCGACCGTTAGGTGTAAGCAACTCAGATTTGAATTGAACTGCGCAAAAGAAGCACAGATATATTCACAACAGAAAAATAATAATAATAAAAGAGCCACTAACCACCATGAATACATGACTACAGATGGCAAGAAGACCATCAAAGCACATGGTGTCTGGCCCCTTTTCCTCTTACTCTCAATTGCTTGTCAGAAAAAAAATCATAATCAGAAAATCAGTTCATCTGTGTCACTGGTCCAAAATTGAAGAGAGCTGACACAGTGCTGTAACGTGGCTCAGCGACAGAGCATTGGCTGAGCTAGCATGCACAAGGTCCTGGGGTCAGTCCACCTTGCGTTCAGAGGAGCTTGAACAATGCCCTTCTGTGTTACAGGAATAAAAAATAGATTGCAATTGCTTAAAGTCTTCCAAAACTGAATTTCTTTTGGAAATAAGGAATGCTACTTACTGCGACAAATCATTTTGTTTGGTTACCTGTGTTCATGACAGTTAGATGCCTTCATAAACAGCAAGTTTTTCATGAAAATTGTGTGCTGTCCTTGTCTGTACCAGCTCAGATCCAGTCCATGGAGATCTAGTCTAGTCAGATCTAGTCCAGCAAGTCTTGGATCTGTGAGGCTTTTCCATTTTCTCTTCCTCTGCTCATCTATTCCCAAGAGCCCAACGTTTCCTTTTTGAAGAAAGCCTTCTAGTTGCTTTATTAAAGAAATGGATGTGGAATTAGGGGAGGGTCATCCATCCACTATTTTATTACTGACAACAAATACCAACAAATACCATAAATTTCAGATTAGATTTAGCTGGACCAACTTCTGGTGACGCCACCTCCTATGATGCAAAGGCATTGGCCCAGGAAAGGTATTATAAGCAAATGCTACCACTCACTTAACACAGAGAGTAATTTAAAGAGAGCAAAGCCCTCACAGACTGAGACCTACATACATCTTATAGGAGAAGAGAATTCAGAAACCCCTAATCAATAAGCAATATTCAAAGAATGCATTGACAGATTTAACTTCAGAGTAAGGGATTCTAAATCATAAAAGAGTAACACGAAGACTTGGGGTGTTTGATTCCGATTCTTTCTGGAATCATGTGGAAGAGGCGAATGCTTCCTCAAATACCTCCCCCACCACACACACACACACACACACACACACACACACACACCCCTCAGAGCACTCTCTGCAGCTGGGCCACGTCCTGCATGTCAAGCCCCTTTGTCCTCAGGCCGAGTTCCAGCCCTCTCTCCCCTTCCCAACACTAACATCTCTCTGCATTTGCCCTGAGTAGATTATTTTTGCAGTCATTGGATATGACAGGAATGTCCTCAAGGATCAGAGCAGGTAAAAATGAAGGAATGACTCCTACTCTACCAGAGGATGCTGAGAATTAAGCACATTCTGAGAAGTCATGTAATCCAACCTTGTTTCCAGTTATAAAGCCCTAAAATATCACTTATGGGATATCATTTATAACAGGAATGTTATGGGGTTTTGTCTTTCCAGCATCCCTTTTTCTTGTCTTTTGTTAACTACTCCACTATTTTATTTAAGAGAACTATCCCACCCACAATTTCATTTCACGTTCTTTCAGTGAGGCTCACTCTACTCCTGGCATCAGTGAGAAATGCGATTTTGCACTGGTCCCAGAAGTGAAGATTGGAAGTTTCTCATCTCTAGGCCACAGTGATTGGCTCACAGTATTCATCTGGTCCTGGCCAAACCAAACATAGTTAATCCTGGGACTATGGCTGGAATTTTTTAGAAAATAACAACTCTTTTTTTTTTTTCTGGGGTTGCTAATCAGGCAGGATATAATCCTGAAAGTTATGGAGGCCACATCGCTTCCTCTTGGAGACAGCCTGCCGGAGTACGAGGCCAACACAGCAAAACAGAGGCTATTGTTGGAACAAACACTGTTCCTGCAGACATTATTTGATTACCTGGATTTAGCGCGGCTGGAACTTCTCAGTTCAACAAACCAGGATATTCCCCTTTGCGCTTAAGGCAATTTATAATGAATTTCTGTCCAATAAAACCCAAAGCAAACAATTCACCTTCTACAGATTCACTAGAAGGAGGCCATTATCCCTTCTTTAATTATTCCACATAGACAAAATTCCATTTTTTGGCCAGGGCTCTGAATTTTGGGTTCCAATGCCCAGCTCTTCCTTAGATTGAGGGAAATCTGTTGTTTACTGTATTTAACCTATACTCTCTACTAATACTTCATTTATTTTTCATTTAGTTTCTTGTTTAGTTAGGGAACAACAAGCATAATAGCCTTGAGGGGGGTCCAATTTTGCATATTAAAGGAAAATAAAGCAAAACACCAAAATTAATGATCTGGACTCAAGCAGGGAAGAAGCATTGTAATATAGGTGATATCATACAAGGCAAAGGCCAGACATGAAAAAATTGAGTTTTGTTATAAAAATGAGAAGCCACGTGCATGTTGCTTTTCAATGATTTCAAATTTTACTTACTGAAACACTACAGGATTCCATCACTACAGCACCTGAGAACCCTTCGGGAATTTGAAGAATTTGTTGTTCGTTCCTAATTTCTATCAGCTTCTTCATTCACGTTGCACATCATGGGGATCCCTAGACTTTGTGACAACACTGCGTTCTCCTCTGAACTCACTCTAATTTGTTAATGTACCTGCTAAACTAGAACGCGCGGACTGAGCACAGCAACTGAAGGTATTTCCTAAGCAGTGATCAGTACCGTGATCATATTCTACATTCTCTTCTTCTACCTCTCTTGGCGCAATGTACAACTGCAGCCCCATCGTTAACTCTTATTAAGTAAATCAACTCAACCAGCTGCAGATACGTGGCTTCCAATTAAGTCAATACCTATGTAAATATCTAGTGAGAGAATTACGTAGACACTTTTTTTTCTGAGCAGATTAAAGGTTCCATAGGAGATACGTATACTATAGACAAGGACATATGTAAAGACTCATCTTCGCACTTTTTGTACATATAAAAAGAGATAAAAAATAATATTTAAGCATAAAAATGACCAGAATGTACCTGAAATTATAAGTCTAATTCAGATTCAGTTAATTAGCAGCTTCATGAAAAGAAGTCTGAGAAATTTACATATATATATATATATATATATATATATATGTGTGTGTGTGTGTGTGTGTGTGTGTGTGTGTGTGTGTACAGTTTAATAAGATATTTCTCCAAGCAAGTTGCAGAAAATGTTTGATTCTTTTGAAGTAGTGGTTAAAGATTTATTTAGAAAGTTACAAAATTGTTCCTAGGTATTTGTTTTCAATAATAACAATGATAACATCCAAACACTGCTTCCTTCTTTTATGTTCATGCTCAACTCCTTCTGTAAAAAGCATATCAATATTTTTAGAACTATTGGTAAGTGCAAATACGAGCTAATTTCTCAGCTCCAGTTACCAATATAGCACAGTTCCATGGTACCAAGTGCCCTGATAATGGATAATATTCCCAGTGAATGATTTCTACATACCGGTCTTGTGAACAGTTCTATAATGCAACATTATACTCCACACTTGCTTGGTGAAACAGAAATGTTATTTTTCTAAAAGTAGTAATTAAGGATTCTGATCAAACTTTCAGAAGTTTCATTTCAAGGAAATTTTATTCTCTATTCTAGAAGCCATACTAAGCTCTAAGTTCAAATGTTAACTACACTAAGCTTCCTGGCTTCCCAAGAGGACCATGAGCTAGAGTTGAGTCCCTTCTCATCCTTTGCCAGTTATTTATTTCCAGAATAATATTATGTAACAAACCACTCCAAAAGTCAGCAGTGGAAAACCACAACAATTTATTATAATGCATGAATCTATGTTTTGGACAGCCAGCTTTCCTGATGCAAGCCAGTCTTCCCACATCTCAGTTGGCTGTCCACTCACCTGCAGGCAGTCCTAGATTGGCAGAGGACAGGCTAGTTAAGGGTAACCCTAACTGGGCACCTTACTTCTTCTGTAATGCGGTCTCAACCTGAGGTAAACCCTGGCTTATTCTCATGGCAGAGGTAAGAACCCAATACAAAGAGAAAAATCTGCCAGTAATCAGAGGACTACGTTTGAAAACGGTACACTATCACTTCTGCCATATTCTGCTAGTCAAAACAAGTTCAAAGCCTGCTCAGACCCAAGGGAACAGAAATGGATTCAGTCTCTTTGTGGAAGAAGCTTCAGAATTATATCTCAGGGTCCATGGGTATAGAGTGGAGAATCATAGTAAAATTATTACATAACCCTTCAACTAGGCGCCTGTGTAACTATACACAGTGACCCTGACTATTCCGGACTATTGCCCAAAAAGCTTTACTTTGCTAGAAAATTGTGTAGGTAAAATAGCAAGCAATTTTCTGTTTGCCTTGAATGATTCAAAAGATATCTTCAAAATAACTATTATGGAATCTGGAATTACAATAGTTAGCAAAAGCAGAAGTGATCCTTGTTTCAAAAAATCTATATTCAAATTATTTTGTGTTTATTCATTCCCATTTTTTGAGACAGTCTCACTCTGTCATCCAGGCTGGTCCTGAAATCACTGAATACAACCCAGGCTGGCCTCAAACTCATAACAACTCTCCTGTCTCAGCCTTCTGAGAATTGAGATCATTGGCAGGTGCCACCACACTGATTTACTTATTTCCATTTTCATAGTGTAAAATAAACATGATATTTTCAACTCAAATTTCAAAAGACTGCCTATAAAATTATGCATCTTTTCTAAAACTAAAAACATAAATTGCTAGAAGTTTCATGATTTTTTTTTTCTGGTGATATTTGGAATCAAGCCCAGGACTTTTGCACTAAACTATATCCTCAGACAAGTTTTTGTATTTGATTTTGAGAGAGGGTCTTGCTAAGTCACACGTTGGCCAGGCTGGCATTAAACCTCCAGCCACAGACTCCTATAATACTAGGCTTACAGGTTCATGCCACCAGAGAATAGCTTTAAGTCGACTCAAGCTAAGAGTCAATATTTGAAACATAATCAAAGGCTTCTTTCCCAGCATCAGCAATCACGTCAAACTGAACCTGTCATTTCCCACTGTTCATAACTTGGCCCCTTTTCATTTAGCCTGTAGATTTCAAAACTGGTGAGAATTCTACTTTTATTATGAAGACTTATTTTAAAGCACTACCAAAGCCACTCACTACGGGATCAGAAATAACTTCAAAAAATAACAAAGTTTTAGAACTCGAAATGTGCTTAGAAATCACTTGGCCTCAGGTCTTTATTTTATATATTGAAACAGACACTTTTCAGATAGGCAGACATGTACCCAGATTCACTTTTGCAGGTAGGCCTAGAACCAAGGCCTGAGCTGAGGTCTTCCCGCTTCACCCACCCCTCCTGGCGCTCACCTATGCATGTGTCTTTCCTGCTGGGCACTCCGTGTGTGCATGAATGTTTTCATTTCCCAGAGGCCTGTCGCTCTTTATAAGCGACTAGAAAAAGACCAAGAGTGGATGTGCATACTGCCATCTCAGGAGTCAATGTGTGGATCCAGCTAAACCCACAGACGTGGCGGAGAGAGGTGCACATACTCCCGTACAGTTAGAAACGATGAGAAAGGAGAAATGACGAGGATGAAACTGAGTTGTCTGGGATGAACATCAAGGTGACGAGTAGTGCCATCCAAAGAATGCCTATGGAAGTGGCGATCAAGAGGTTGGATTTTGTGAAAACTGACCATAAGTCCAACTGAGAGTATCCTTTAGGCGATTGTAGAGGCAGTCGGGGTTTCAGGAACGACAAACTCAACGAGTAAACCAATTCCTTGTTCGTTCAACAAATAATATAGAAAACTCATGAAACAGGGAGCTGTGTGGTTCGCATGCAGGACATGGTGTGGTGGGCAGGACAGGGTGGCTCTTGCTGTCATAGTCCTCGCGTGCCTACAGGCGAGTACAATCCAATGAGTACTTCTGGATTTATTATTCTCCATAGACTTCAAAGACATGGCGTATTGGCATTTGCCCCAAATGCCACCTTACTCCCTGTGAATTTCAAATGAACAAATGCCACAGTACTCGGTGATTTCCCCTACGCGAAGGTAGGCGGCACGTGACAGAGACAGGAAAGGGCAGGGCCCCCTATCTGCCCTTCCATGGCTGGGTTACTTTAAAACGCTGCTCCGCGCCTGCTCTCCTGCCTGGTGTTTCTTTATTGTTGTAAACCAGGTGGGTGATGTTTCCACGCAGTCCCTTTTCCAACTCCAAGTTCCACAAGTATTAAAAACACATTTGGGGGATTTAAATCTTCTCGTCCTCCCTCCAGTGTGCTACGACGGCTGTGGAGCACTCCCACCAGCACAAGAGGCCCAGAACTCGACCCCTCTCTCTTCGGAAACCCTTTGTCTCTTGTCTGGAGTGAAATGTTCCTGGCCGCTATTGACCATTCTTCAGCTTACACGGCTTATTGCAGAGGTAGCTCCAAGGAAAATCTCAACTTTACATCACGGTAAGTCAAGAATTTACACTGCAAAATTTATTTGGCCTTAACTAGAAATGGATGGCAAAAAAATAGATTTCCTGCCAGCCACCAGAATTACCTCTATATCAGCTTCTATTGTTACTTATCCTGAGTCCCATACTATACAAAGATGATACTATATGTAAATAATTTTATTTAATCCTCTCAATTTCTCTACGAGGCAAGCACAATGTTTGCTTTTACTTGACAGATACAGAAACTGAAGCTTTAGGAGGTTACATAAGTTAAACAAGACAACACGGGAACTAAAAATCAGAGCGAGAATGAATGTAAAGTTTTTAACCACTAAGCTAAACTGAATTCCTGGCATTCAACATTTCCCTCAAGTGTGGTTTCGAAATGTGCTGTGCTGTTGTCGGATTGTCACTCGAAGGGTTCATCGTAAGAGTTTCACTTGCTTGGCCTCTAGCAATTGTAGCACATGCTGGTTATAAATGTAGATTGTCACTCACTCTTTTCCTACCATACAAACATGGTATTAAGCAATCCTGAAGGAGGTAATTCTAGGTAGAAAAAAAAAAGAAGTATTTTCAGATTTTTTAAAAAAAAATGTAAACAGGATCATTCCTCATAGGAGACAAGTTAAAGCACACATTACTTTGAATGATGTAGAAATGTCAGGTCATATTCTCTTCACACGCAAGAAAAAAAGCAAAATTGAATAAAGTGTGAGAAAAATCATCTGTCTAGATCATGTGGTACAATTAAATGAAAGTTGGATTGCTCTTAGCACAAAATAATGGAATGAATCAACTGAAATTACCAGATTGAGGAAAACTAATAGATTTCAGTTTATATAAATTTCAAGTAGAAAGAATAATCAAGAAACATGATTTTATTTAAAGCAGAGAAAAATAAGTAACAACTTATTTATAATTTTGTTTGGTATTATTCTCAGATACTTGCCCAACAGTGTTATAATTCTGAAATTTCAGCCCCAAAGCCCAGAATTGTGCATTTTTTTTTTGGATCAAGACAGCATATAATGAAAACAAATAAAATGTTCAACATTTTGCAAAGTTGGATGTCTCAAGGTTTTGAACAAAGTAGACAGAAAAATCTGTTCAAGTTTTGTTTTATACCCTGAGGAGCCTCTAGATGGCGAAATGTGACATGAAATGGTGTTTAAGGATGAAAAGTCTCCAAAACTGAATCACTTTTAGTAAAAACCTTTGTACCACATGCATAAGAAATACAATATAGCTATTCCTAAGGTGCAAACACGATTTCCAAAAATGTTAACTGACTCAATGAAATATAGAAGTCTTACAACTAAGACCTAGTTGTTTGCAAAACTTAGTCTAAAGCCCTAATTCTCATAACCTGTCTCTTCTCCCACTCTCCCTCCTGGGGTCACAATTCTAGGCCACCCTTGAAGAGTAGGTTTCATTGTTGACCTCTGGCTTTCCTGGGCCCTACGGGGTATTATTCCATCCCCTTTATTCTTCTAGACCTCCTTCCACTATTTCATTCTTGGGTAACATCTGATACACATTTGGTGTGAATAGGGCTTTGCTGGCCTACTGAGTCACATCTCAGCCCCACTTCCAATGCAGCGTTCTGGTTTTTGAGCTGTCACCTGAGTCAAAATGAGTCTCAAGTTATAAAAGGAGTGATTATTTTTAAAGAAAAAAATAGGTTTGGTGGTTGCTATCAAAATTAATAGGATAAGAGGTGCCCACGTAGATGATAAAACAGTATTTTTGAGTGTGGCAATATTTCCAAGTGGCAACAGCGAACACAGCAGGCCACATAAACGTTATGGGAGAGATGAAGAAGACAAGGGTGAGCTACAGACCACGTAAACAGCTTATTTGAAGTTTCATACCAGTAATTGGTAAAAATAGAACTAGATACCCCGACACCCCTTTTGTCACTCCACGTAGTCAATAGTTTCTTTCTTTGATCGTGTAATGAAAGAACAGAGAACAGTTTGGGGGATAAAGCTTACCAAGTAGACTTAATAACTTTTCCCAAGTCCTATCTGTGAAACCATGAAAGAAAAAAAATGGTTTTTTGCTGGTCTTTCCAGTGTTGTGGATTTAATAATTTCTATATCCTGAAAGCAAATACCTTGTTAGAAATCAGGAAAGAAAAGGTTAGAATGATGTTTCCCAAAGAGATCTTTGTGAAAACCTCCCACATAAAGAATTTACATATATACACTTATGGTGAGATCACAAAAATACAGTCAGTGTTTAGAAATTTTAAAATATATTACAGTAAAAGACACATTGCCGTTAATCTCTTCCCAAATAGTTCTTGCTTCAAACACTCTTTCCTCCCTGGTCTTGCCACCATGTGAGACAGTCCTAGAAGTCTTCTTTTCTGAGTGTCCACAGTTGTGCCTGTTGTGGCTGCCTTGACGTCTTGAATTAATTCAAAATGTCTATCTTTTATGGTAATTTTGACTTCGATGAAGACCCAGAAGCATCATGGTACCAGATTCAGAGAATATGGTGCAGAAGGACACACTCTAATATTTCTATTTGATAGATTGCTATAAACATTTGCTGGAGAGGTGATGATCAACACATACAGAGAAAGTTTAAACTTAAAAATTATTGCAAGAAAAGACACATTGCCATAAATCTTTTTCAAACTACTTCTCTGCACTTGGAGTAAAATTTATATCATTCTTACCAATATATATTTTACTATAATAATTTTAACACGCAAATATCATATCCTGTGTGTCTGAATTTCATTTATATACATATATATTATAAAGCTTTAAAATGTCAAGAAATTTTCTCCAAGAAATATTTCTATACCTACTATAGTTAATGCAAAATAATCACATTTTTTCCTGGCCCATAACAAGAAAGAAAGAAAGAAAGAAAGAAAGAAAGAAAGAAAAGGAATAAGGGAGAGAAAGAAGAGATGAAAAGAAAGCCTCTTTTTAAAAATATCTAAACAAATGCTTGTAAAATCAACAAGAAGCAGTCTATGTAACTCCTGTTAAAATGAAGAAATTCCAAATTTCTTCTCACTACAATTTATTTTCGGTTTGGCCATTACAAATAAATACATAGATAAACAAATTCTTCCTAACTGTCCTTTGTCTAGATTTTACAATCTCATCCCTAAAACTTCCCCTCAGAAATTTCATAATTTCTTTAAAATTTTTAATCTATAAATTCTGATTTCTCTTAAAAGCTCCTCCTCTCCACACCACATGTAAATAGGATTATAACCCAGTGTTTTCCTTTTTCTGTGTTTTTCTCTTTTGAGGAAATATCTATGTAATTAAGAAAACAGATGAATTCATTTTAACTAGAAAAAATTATATTTCAATCCAATGGAAAATAACAGAACTAAAATTATAGTATTAAAACATTTTTTTACATACACAACAATTTTATCAAGGACTTGCTTTTTAAAGAATAAAAAAGATTCTTTGCTGCATCACAGCTTTTTAATTTCCCAGCACACAGACACACACAGACTCTATACACACTATCTGTGTTTTGGAAAATAGTCAATGGTAGTATTTATATTCCCCAGGAAATGTAATGTTTATTTATTGAAATACACTATTAACGCCCTAACCCTAAATACACAAAATACACAAAAAAATTGTTATAACATGTATTAAAAAACTCAGTAAGGGCAAATACTGTTTGGAACAGCCAGGTAAGGTTTCTAAGGTTAAGCTTTTTCTTATTTCTAATTCAGTATCTTTGAGTCACCTCCATTGGAATCCCCTGACGAAAGGGAACTTCGGTAGTGCTTTTTAGAAGTGCTGATTTCTGGCCTCTCCCTTCTCCAGCCTTACAGAATTAGAATCTCTAGGGATGAGTCCTGAAAATTGGCACCCTCCCCAGGTAATGTTCATAAGTATTTTCAGCTCAAGGGATACTTGTGTCAGCTTTGGTATTTTAACTTGATAATGATTTTTTTATGCTAGATGTGAAGAAATTTTATATAGTTAACATTCGGTGATGGTAAAAATATGAAACATACCCTCTCCACCCAGAAATCAAACATCTCAGATCTGATTATTGTGCAGAGAGAATTTTTAATCCCACAAATCTATAAGGAGCTGTAATTTTTCAAGAGATTAACTTTATCTTTTGGATATTGAGGTGAGATGAATCACATAACCTGTATGTACTTGATCAATTTTTCTCCTCACATTGCAATAAATTTAATTGTTCCTTATAGTGAGTTATAATATAAGACATTGTCTTTTGAATAAAGAAATAAAAATATTTACATGTATATGTGGCTGGCCACAAGTCAGCTGCTAGTGAGCTGAAAAGAAGGAGAAGTAACACTGAGGTATAATAATTATGAAGCATCAGGCTTTTTTTCTCATGACAAGAAATAGACATTTGGAGAAAAGAAACTATGATCATAGTATTCCGATTCCTTCTCTCAGTTAAGAGTAACTCATAATAACTACATAGATAAGTTAGAATTTGTATGATTTTGACTGTGTGGTAGTTTAAAATGCTCATGCTTGAGCCCGAGTCTACCATAATAAAGTAAGCTTCCCTTACCACTTTCTTTCTTTTTTTTTTTTTTTTTGCTTTACCACACTTTAATGTGATAAAGTGGATATGTTTTGAAAGCCCTGTACTTGGCTTACTATGTGCTCCTCTATAATAGCTCTCTTTCATTATACTGACTTTCCTTTTATGTTCAATAAAGCCTATTGATATTTGGTTTTTGTAGACATAACACAATGTACTTATTGCTTCTTGACCTTTTGGCTAAAACCATGTATAAAATTTACATGAAACTGTTAAATCCATTTGACTCTACCAACTACTCAAAACACAGCTGGAAATGTATTTTTTGTATTTTAAACCAAACTTAATAAGTTTGATAATCTCCAATATGATATTTATCATTAGTAAAATATCAAGAAAGATATCTTGAAAATTAAACTTAGAACAAAGCTAAATTCACATTAAAATGCTTTATCTTATGTTAATACACGCTAAGAAAGAAATCCATTGTTGAAAAATCTCAGCTTTATGAATTATATTTTTTCCATTCAGTGGTACAAAGTCAAAAGTTTCGTCTTCTCAGGCTCATATCATCTCTTTATGATATTAAATCATCATATAGGCTATAAGTCTCATCTCAGTGTTTTTGACACTGTCTTTTTTTGCACTAGTACTCGGAAGTATTCAAATTGGCAAAATAAACTGCACATCATCCCCACTATCAATCCAGGGACCATAATTTGACCAAATATGACCTACAATTTGACTACATGCTTTTTGATAACTCCCAACACTGACTCATTATTTAATATTCACATCCCTTCGCACACCGGAACCATATACTATTGATGAAGAAGACATAAAAGGTTAAGCTAAATCAGTACAGACATTAATAATTCAGAAACAGGTTGGGTGGTAGAAAAACAATTTCAAGTTTGCATTGCTTAGAAACTGAAATAAATTTCCCTTACAAACACTTTTATAAGCTATTAAATTTTAAAGCATACTAAAAAATGTCCATAAAAGCCATTATCCAACGAAACGAGAAGTTAATATAGTGTGCCAGTGTCCAAAGAAGGACTGTGTAATGATAGCTATACATTCTGGCAACTGCAAGCCAATCACAGGTGAAGGTCAAAAAAGAAATGGACAAATAAAGGCAAGCCACAGCCGGTGATCCAGGAAGGGGGCTTATTTCTTGACAGGATAATGACATGACATAGGCTAATCTCCCCTGGGAATCATAACCAGATGTGTTTCAGACTATTGGACCTAAACCTCTTGTGAGATATGATTGATATGTTTACTCTACATGTCAAGGAAGATAATGAAGCAGGGTGACTTCCAGACCCCCCTCACCCTCTGACCAGCCTCCTTTCCCGGTGGGTGTAGTCACAGTCTTCATTGGAGTATCCTTAGTTCTCCACCCAGAGCTCTTAAGAAACAGAAGATGGAGCAACGCCTTCAAAAGTAGTCTCTTCTCTCCAAGTTTCACAATAGAGAAAAACTGATTTTTCACCTGATTCTTTTCACATGCCAAAAGTATCCAGAAAATGTATTTTCTCCTGTGCAGCTCCCGTTGCTCCTTCTGGTAAGGGCAGTCCCTCCTCTTCCTGTCCCTTGACCACTTCCTCCAATCAGAACAAAGCACAGTAATCCTGTGAAAAGTCCACTCTCTCCAAAGAACCACACTGCCTTATTTCCAGAAGCATTTATAAGCCTGGTATTTTAAATCACGAATATCTGAATTAGGCTAGCTCCAAAACAGCAAGAAAATTATTGTCACAATGATGGTGGCTCTAATGGTTATGTGTAAGTTCACTTGGCAAATCTCTGCTGTGCACGTTTCCTTGTGATGGGTCTCACTTTTAGAACAGTTAAAGTTTGCTTTTTTGAATTCTGGCTTTTTAAAGGTTATAATGCTGTTTTATTTAATTAAACTTATGTTGAACCAGTTAACTAGGTTTGTAAGTGGAAAGATGAGTTTCCTTATTAGCCCCCGGCCCTTCCACTAACACCATTCACCCCTAGAACACAGTCCATCTATGCAGAATGGGTTGGCAAGAGAATACTGAGCAGATCCAACACGTGTCTTTTTGAAAATTCCAGCATCTAGAACAATCTTGGAGGAAGGAATGAGGAGGACTATTTTTTTTCTGAGTAAAGTCTACTACATGTGTTTATTCCCTATGTGATTAAAAGAACATACAGTGTATGCTCTTCACATCCACGAGATTAATCTCGTTAAAACAAGTGAACAGGAGCCGTGAAGTACAATGGTGACTCACATTCTCTAGTGATTGTATCCTCACAGGCACCAATGTGAACAGCTTTTCACATACTATACTGAGCTGTCAGCCCAGGAGCTAAGGTGATCAGAAGAGAGGTCAGTGTCTGCTTGTAGTGTAACAAAACAACAAGATGTGTTTTCTAAAAAGTCAGGAAGCACAGCATTTCAGGTGTTGCCCTTTTTCAATGCCAAGCAGGGTAGTAAGAAGATACCTCTCACCTGGAGGAGAGAAACGACACTGGGCCAAACCTAATGCCAGGCACATGATAGAAAAACTCAGTGCTGGGAAAGAGACTCACAGCTGCCCCATACTAAGGCAATTCATGCAGACTGAGATGCTAGAAGTTGCTTTAGGCCAGGTAGCTCAGTGCTTCTACTCCTCTAACTTCTGGTGATCTAAGAAACAGCAGGACTCCACCAACTGGGGAACAAAGCTGAAATCTAACATAGAACACTGTCCCAGAGCCCAGGACAAGCCTGCCTATAACAAGAAGCAGTGCTCAGTAAAATCCGAAGGCCCATAAATAGGAAAGAGCTCACAGATGGGGACTGACCCACCTAAGCATCAGGCAGAGACCTGTGCACAGGCGAGAGAAACAAACTTCAGTCTGCTTATTTCCAGCCTTCGAGGGATCGTGAAGCACACTTATCCTTGCATCACTGTACAGGCCTCTGTGGTAGTGAGATTCAGGTGCAACCCAGCTTATAATTAACCTTGCTGGCCAGGAGACTCCCCACTATGTATCTCTGACCTCAGAAAACACAGCTTTCATCAGGCCAGTGCTCACTAGTGGGGCTTTAGAATTGCTCTGGAATAGCCAAAGACCTGGGCTACAATGTGACAGACACGTGCCAGCCTGCCTTATTGCTGGCTGTGAAACGGTTCCCAGCATAGCCTTGAGACTGCGTAGGTCCTCGCCAATGTAATACTGGGCACAACCCACGTTAGTGTTAGCCTTGGTGGCCAAGAAACTGCCTTCATCAGCAGTAATCCAACCTTAGGCAGCCTAGCGTAGTACAAGACCCCATTCAATAGTTGCAAGTCAGTGGAATAAGCTTGAGTTTTGCTCTATAACAGTAGTGGGCTGGGGAAACAACGTGTGTATTCTAACAGTCCATACCTCTAAATCTGCATGGGGACAGAATTTCTGGAACTTCTCCAATGTCAGGGAAAGACACACAGTCCCAATGCATCAAACTTTTATTTCAGCTAGCATCTCTTATAGCTAGTTGCAAGGGTCTTAAGCCTCAGGTCCACCTCAGCACTAGGCAGGCCAGAACAGTAAGAGCCTTGGTCCTATTCCAATGTTGTGCTGGCAAGAAATAGGCTCAGGGTGTGTCACAACTTTACGCCAGTAGTGGTAACAAATGTCATATAGGATTCCAGAGCTTGCATATCCACTTCTACACCATCCAGAACCAATAAGAATCTTGTATATCTGACCATAAGCTAATATTTGTGGATGAAGTATCTGGGCCTAACTTAAATCTTGAGACAGGTTTGTGTGAAAAGAAAAAGAAAACTATTCTTTCTAGATGTTTTGATGTTTTCCTGTTTTTTTTCTAAAAACCATACTGATGTCCCAAATGTATCGATGGTTCATTTTGGACAAATCTGGGCTTAGATCATACTCTAGTACAGAGTGACGACACAACAATAGCAGATTCACAACAAATGGAGACCTCGTGTCACCCAAGGTAAAGTAGGGAAGTGACTATAGGTAGAGAAAATGAACTACCGTTTTAGAATCTTTGGATAAAGACACAAAACACTGATGTAGGAAAAACAAATACCTATTTTCATCAAGCAAAAGATATGGCATGCAACAAGCACAAGAACTTTCAGGAAATCAAGCTCCCGCCAAAAATAGTTGGCAGAAATTGACTAGGGAGTAATTAATTTAAGGGAACTCCCAGAGAATTAAAAACTGCAGTTTTAAAGAAACTCTAAGAGCTTGAAGAAAGGACAGAAATATGTTTCAATCTTCCACCAGAAAAACTCGACAGAGAGTTTGAAGCAATTAAAAAAAAAACTCAAACAAGTTCATGAACTGGAATATATAGTCAGTAAAATTTAAAACAATAAAAGGCCACAATAGCAGGACAGCTGAAACAAAAGACAGAATTAATGTCCTTAAATATAGACCCTGAAAATAAATAGTTGGATGAGAAAAATAATGTAGAATAAAGACAATTTATGAGAACTTTAGGAGAGTATTAAAAGACTAAATATTTGGGCTATGAAAGCTCAAGATGGACTTGAGGATACTAAAGGAATAGAAATAAGAAGAGAAAACTTCCCAACTTGAGAAGGATATGAATATTCATGCTCAAAGAAGCCACAGCTCACCATTAGATAAAACTCAACCAATTCAACCTAAGGCATGTTATAATCAAGCTCAGCAACCAAAGGTTAAAGATAAAGCAAAGATTTTTTTTAAGGCGTAAAGAGAAAAGAAACAAATGGCCCCCGAAGTCCCAGTTTGTCTGAGAATTGACTTCTCAAAATAAATCCTACCGGCTAAGAAAGAGTGGCATGAAATTTTCACAATATTGAAACCAAAAAGCACTCATCAAAAAGCAAACTGTCCTCTGAGAGCACTGTGCCCACTGAAGCTAGCCTTTAGAAATGAAGAGTCAATGAAGACATTCACAGACAAACACACGTTAAAACATATATTTCTATCAGACCTGTTATATAAGAACAAGTCTAGTGCTATAGAATGTTCTTTAAATCTAAAGAGATATTGTCTTAGTTACTTTTTTGCTGCTGTGACTCAATACCCAACACCCACAAATTTAGGAAAGGTTTGTTTTAGCTCACAGTTTCATATGGTCACAATCCATTCAGGGGCGGCTGGCAGCAGTCAGAGTACAGGACAGAGGCCGAGGTGGAGGCAGCTTCTCACAACATCACAAACAGGAAGGCAAGCTGAGACCAGCTGAGACTAGTCCTCATCCTCCAGGAAGGCAGGTGCAGCTTATATATCCTTTCAGGTCTCCGCTCAGTAATTAGTCCCTCCTGCATCCAGGTGTGGCCACTACACACCGTTATTCCTAATTTAACGGTAATCCACCCCTCCAGACTAGACCGCAATCCACCAACATCACATGGTTCCATAGACAATCCATAACATTAAAATACATGAGACTTTTAGGGGACACTCCAGATCCTAACCACAACAGATGTTAATGAGTAAGAAGGGTACACACGAAGGTCTAAGACTCACTGGTAAAAGTAATGACAAAATTCAGAATATACTCCTATATCATGGTATAAAAATATTTGTATCTTTAGTTTGAAGACTGAAAAAAATTACAAGTGTTGGTATACAATATAGAAAGATGTAAAATGGGACACCAAAAATGCAAATGTGAAAAGGAAATAAGTGCAAATATAAATTTTTATAATTAATATTTTTTCTTTTGATTATTTGTTTCAGTTATTTTATGACAGTTATTTTATGATATTAAACTGCTAACATTTCAAAATAGTTAAATTATCAAGTGGTGATTTTCTAAGCCCCACGGTTATCAAGAAACAAAAGTGGTCTATAATAGACAAACTAGAAATGGTAAGTAAGGAATCAAAACACACTAGTGGAAAAAATCACTTAACTGTAAAGGAAGATCATAAAAATATGAGAAAGGGACTACAACAAGGGTAGAGTCACGATGGCAATGAAGTAGGGCCTTCAGAAAGGCTGCGCCCAAAGAGACCAAGTTGGGAGGCACGGAGACAGAGGAAGCAACATCTCAGGAGTACAACAAAATTTAAGAATTAAAGGCAAAAACAAAGTTGGGGGATCACAGGCAGGAAAGCCCCTGACTGGGGCCTCTCCAAAGCCCAAAGAAGCTTGGGCACCTGCTGCAGACCTATACATCTGCACTTCCAGCAGTATTGGGGGGGGGGGGGGGAGATCAGAGCCAGCTGCAGTGAAGGTGGCTGTCCTCTGTCATAAGGAGACATGAAGGAGCACTGGGAAGTGCAAGAGAGCTGTAAGTGTTAAGGAAGCCAGACAGCAGAAGCTTAAGCCATGCTGTAGGGAGACAGAACCCTTCATGCTATCAGCCTCACTCATGTACCCCAAAGCAGCAGAGGGCAGACAGCGCTGTAAACACAAACTGGACCTAGCCACCAAGAACTGCGAATTGTGAGGAACTGGTAAAGAGTCTACTTTTCCACAAATCTCCACCCCAGAGTACTTGGCTTGCTTAAGGCAATATTGATAGGGGGCAGCATGCGGAGACAGGAAGAGCCAGAAAGGCACAGAGACGGTGTGACTATAGACCAGGAATTTCAACATCAACTAGTGTCACCTGGTGAAAAGTTGAAATGCCCTCTACAGGCTACCAGGACTGGCTGGGAACAACACATGGACATTTGGGAAAACTCTAGAGATAGCGGCTGGATAGAATGCTATCAAAAGAAGGGATCCAGCACCAAGACTCTGTTTCAAATAATAAATACAAGGGGAATAACTGATTTTTATAAAACGTGGTTGATTTGTATTTGGGCTTTTGTTTTCTCTGTTTGGTTTGTTTTTAAATTTAGTTTCTTATTTTCAATGCAACTGATCAGGCTTTCTTATTTTAATTCTATCTTTCTATTTGGTTTTCTTCCTTTTCTTTGTTCCTTTGTCTGCGAGTTTCCCACTCCTTCCCTTTCACTACCTTCTCTCTTTGTTAGTTTCTGAATGTCAGCCTCTCGTGATTAACCCTCTCAACACTTTATCATAAATCTTTATGCCAATTTGAAAGTTATACTCTCTCTATTTCATCCACAACTCTCCTTAATTCATCTGAATATTACTTATAGTGCTTTTCTCCATCTGGCTCTGGTAGGCAGGAGTATTGTCAGGTTATCACTAAAGGAAACACTTAAAGCAGAAATGGTCTAATAAAATTATCTCTGGAGTAGAGACATGGGCCATCAACAATACCTGAGCTTCAACTCACTGCAACAGAATCATGAGGTAATAAATTTCCCACAAAAGGCATGAAGCCTCAGAATCTTACAGAAATGACACTGAAGTAGCAGAACCTACAGGCAATACATTTTAAAAAGAGTTGATTTATTGGCCTAGAAGTTCACACAGAACACAGAAGACATAACACAGTGAGAAGAAGGCTGAAAATGAGTATTCCCTTTAATCCAGCAATACCTGTTAGAGGAATCTTTCCAAAAGAGTTAAAAGCATCACTTAAGAGAGTTACAAGTATACTCATGTTCATAGCAGCACAACTGACAAAAGGTAGAATGTGGTAGACACCAAAATACCCATCAACAGATCAATGGACACAAAAATTGTGGAATATGTATACAATGGAGTACTGCTCATGTATAAAGACTGAGTTTTGAGGCTTTTGTAGGTAAATGGATGTAACCTGAGGCCATCATGTTTAGTGAGGTGAGCCAGATACAGAAGCTTAAATATCAGATGGTTTCTCTAATATGAAAAGCACAGAATACAGTCATTTGACAAAACTAAATGGGAAAGGGGATCGTAGGAGTTAGGGGAAGGGTGTGGGAGCGTGAAGGGGGATGGGTTGATAATTTTGATGCAATATAAATGGGCCCAAAATACCCACATTCGATATAAACATTATATATTGCATATATATATATATATATATATATATATATATATATATAATAAAATAGGAAAAATACAAAATAAAAAAGAAATCATACAGCTTTGATACGGACCTTTTCACTGCCAATAAAGTTGAACTTATAGCACATGCAATCCTGTCAGTGTATTTACACTTCAAACCAAATCTCCTTTCATGAGCTTTAATCCCATCTTCTACCAAAGCATTTTTTTTAAGTTGAAGAAAGTAATCTGAGTTATAGGCTATTGGTGGCATCTTTCTAGATTTTTATGTCTTGTGTTTGGTAAATACTGATGCCCAGGGAATGCTCTGGCAGCTACTAAATAGTGGGGACGTTTATAGTGTGCAGAAACCCACCGTCCAAACAACATCAGCGGAAGCTTTGGAATCTGATGGGAACTGCTCTAAATGCATCCCTTAGCTATCGAAGTAACGAAGACACTGACTTCCAGCACCTGGGAAAGTGACAGAACTCCTCCAGATCGCTCCAAGCCTCTCTGTTC